>JAGSMZ010000042.1:3081250-3697500 GCA_029286645.1 Papilio protenor
TAGAGTGTGCATTAGAGTATATATATTTCTTTTAAGTTCTGTTTATTCAATAATAATTAATAATCACTCGAAATTAATATTTCCTATCCTACTTTTCTTGTCTTCACACCGGTACAATGTCGCAAGGACTGCCGCTTTTTTTAGGTAAACATTTAATTTAATATCTTATCATACTAATATCTTACTAATATCATGAATGCAAAGGTTAGATGTATGGATGTGAATGATGAACGTTTCTTACTATGTTTCTCCAGAACTGTAAGAACACAAGTATTTTTTTTCTGCGCTGACAGAGTCACAGGCAACAGCTAGTCTATATCTATACTCTATACTAGGGTTGTAACGGAACTCCACCTCCGCATCCGCAAGTGCGGAACTTCCGCAAGAAATGATGACTCCGCATCCGCCTCCGCTTCCGTCACGCTCCGTTTGTTTTAAGAACCAATATAAATATCGACTCATCATCTCCTCTACCTTATCCTACTCCCGTAGGGACGGAGCACCGGGTTCACATCCTCCAAATAACTCTATCATCCGTCATATCAGTCACCACTCCTTTCTTGATCATGTCACCTTTCACGCAGTCCATCCATCTCTTTCTAGGTCTACCTCTACCGGTGTATCCCTCCAAATTAATAACTAACGTCCTTCTTGTTACCTGCGATTCATCCCTCCTCATAACATAACCATACCACGCTTACCTTTTACTCCTTAATTTCTCAACTACTAGGGCTACTCCCAAACTTTCTCTAATATACTCATTTCGTATCTTATCCATTCGTGTTACGCCACACATCCATCTTAACATTCGCATTTCTGCCACATGTATTCTCCTTTCATCCGTCCTTTTTACTGCCCAACATTCAGATGCATACATCATGACAGGTCTTACGACGATCTTGTAAATTTTCCCCTTTATTTTAAGGGCAATTTGCGTGTCGCTTATTACCCCATGTGACCTGTCTCCATTTCATCCATCCCGCTTTTATTCTATTTGCCACGTCACGGTCAATATTGCCGTCGCTTTGGATTAATGAGCCGAGGTACCGAAAGTCGGAGCAAACTGGGAGATAAACGCCATCTAAGGCAATCGGGATAAAACTGGATAATCCTCCTAAGTCACAGAATAATTGCTCTGTTTTCAATCTGCTTATCTTCAATACGGCTCTCTCCAGTTTATCCTGCCATCTATTCAATGTAGTCTGGACCTCACGCCCATCTTCCCCAACTAGAACAATGTCGTCAGCGAACAGCATATACCAGGGAGCTTCCTCCTGGATCTCCAATGTTAACGCATCGATAACCAGGAGGAACAGATATGTGCTTAAAGCCGATCCCTGGTGCAAGCCCACAGCCACGCTGAACTTGTCAGTTACGTCGGCTACGAACCTGACATGAGTGTTTGCTCTTTCATACATAGCACTCACGAGTCGCACGTACTTCCCAGATACTTGTCTTTCTTTCCTCGCCTACCACAGAACCTTACGGGGGACTCGGTCGTATGCCTTTTCAATATAAATATCAATTGTTGTTCGTAAACTACACTTAATAAATCACAATTCATATTTTATTATTGGCCCCCGCCTTCACTTCCGTTAACCTCCGCATCCGCGGAGGTGAAGCCCTTTGCCTCCGCATCTGCATCCGTTTCCGTTAAAATGGCCTCCGTTACAACCCTACTCTATACATATAATAAAATTGGAGTGTCTGTATGTAATATCGAAAGAAAAGATCCAGATTTCGTGAATTTAGAGAGTTATTGCGTTGCTAATAACTAAAATTGCGTTTAAATGTTTTTTCAACGGTCTGTCCGTCTGCAAGCCGCGTTTGTTCCGGGTAATCTCTGAAACGGCTGGACGACTGATTTCGACGGAACTTTCACTGAAGGGTAGATGACATGGACGGGCATATTATAGGCTACTTTTTCCGCACTGTCAAAATGGCGACCGATCGCTATCTCTGGAATGGGTGGACCGATTTTGACGAAACTTTGACAGGAAGACAGCTGATATACGCGGAATTATTTTTAAATTCCGCGCTAACTGTATTGAATATGTTTTTTAGATAAGGGATTGCCAAAGGCTATGGTAAAGCCTAATATTCTGACTCATGTGATCGAAGGCTACGTAATTCAAGAAGCGGGAGAACCGTTCGCAGTAAGTTATTATTGCTATTTGAAACTTTCAAATACTGTTAGAATAAGTAGAGTTGGTTTGTTCATGGTTTTTAAGCTTAATTTCTACGTCTTTAATTTGACTACCAAGATGATTCAATAGACGACTGTTGATGATATTAAAAAAAAACATTGGCATCGAAAAAAAAAGATGACCATACTCCTGCGTCAATTGTTTTACATAATTTATTTCGATTTGAGCGACGCTAGTTATTCAATATGGCGCTTGATAGATCATACAAGAGTAAATGAAGGATCGTTCACAAGTTTTCACACGAATTATAGTTCGGTATCTCAACTAATATCTTGAATTTGTAGGTTAACCGGCCTTTCCGTGATTGGACAACTGCATGTGACAGAGAACAAGATAAAACTCGTAGTACTAAGAGATCGGCGACTACTGAGCAGGAACAAAGTAAGTATATTACCCACTTCGGTATTTTTTTATCCTTTCTTAAAAGTTAATATTTAATATAAGTTTGAGCTTATGTTTTTGTCGTTTGTTGAAGACAAGAAAAGTTTGGACTGTTACATTTTAGTGTAACAAAGTTTTTTGTGCTTGTAGATTAATACGGTAGGGATTCGTTTTGTGTAGAAATAATCGTACCATTTGTAAAAAAATCGCCCCATGTTTTAACTTTGGTGCATGATTAGGTAGTAGGTACGTACATGACATAATTTATTCACCACAGATACACACACACACACCCATGTTACATGCAATATGATTTAATTATTTTCATTTTTTTTTAATTTATCATCCTACCATCTACTTTGGTGTTACCACCATATCATATATTGATAAATCGTTTTTTTTTTCTGTTGTTATTTTTGAGTAATATTAACTTTGTTGTTTTTGTCTATTCCATTTTTTGTGTAACTAGCTATCTGCAGCTTTGTCGAGTTATGAGAGCATTTAATGACAATTAAATTAAACATTTTAAATTTAAAATTATATAACTATTATGAATGCAAAATAACAAACAAAACAAAATAAATCCTCTATATTTAATTGTTCAAAAAGGAAAAGAAACAAGACATACAACATTATCTCCCAACAAAGACCTGATTTGAAATTGTGTAGCTGAAAATTGCATTGCTTTGATAGATTTTTTACTGATTATTAATCTAAATGATTGTTTTAGGCAAAAAAAAGAAAACTGAGGCTGCAGCAAGCAGCAGCAGCGACGCTTCGCCCGCTGCCGTCGTTGAGATGGAAGAGCCAATTGCTGGACCCTCGAAGGCTTCTGATCCTCCCGCCGTGGAAACTGTAGAGATGGCTCCGCCTGCTAGGGTTGTTAATGCTAACAAGTGGACGGTAAGTTATTGCAACTTTATTAACTGACTAGCTTTCGCCCGCGACTCCGTCCGCGCGGATTAAAAAAAAATAAAAAGCAAGTAGCCTATGTGTTCTTCCAAACTATCCTCTACATCTATGCCAAATTTCATCGAAATCCGTTCAGCCGTTTAGGCTACAAACTCTAACAAACATCCATCCATCCATCTAAACTTTCGCATTTATAATATTAGTATGATTAGCTTACGAACGTGACTCAGTAGTAGATTAGACTACAAACTAACAAACATCCAGCCATCCATCCAAACTTTTACAAGATGTGTCTACATCTTCTGATAGGCTTAGTATTTATTATATTAATGAAATTGCTTATCAAGTAATGATCCAACTTTGTAAACTATTACAGTAAAATAAAATGGTGTGTTTTAACGCAGGTTGCTGAAGTGTACGAGTTTATAAGGAAAATACCAGGATGTGCGGGCTACGCTAACGAGTTCTTGGCCCAGGAAGTGGATGGCGAGGCTTTGCTCCTCATCAAGGCTGAGCACCTCGTTATGGCGCTGTCCATCAAGCTGGGGCCCGCACTCAAGATTGTCGCCTGCATCGATGCTCTGCGCCCGGAGAATGATCAAAACTCTACTGAGTCCGAATGAGGTCAGTACGTTAACAAATCATTAACTATATTATAATAATTAAATTAATATTCAGGAATCCCTCCTCAATATCCAACTTCTAAAGCTAAGCTTAGTTTACTTTTAAAGATTTTGTTTTGAGTCCTCAAAAGCTTTAGAAGTGAAGTTATTTTATTTATTTCTTAGCAATAAAATAATTGAAAATTTATTGTTTTAAATAATTATAATCTGGTTATATTTGGTACTAATTAAATGTAATCTTCTTTTTCAGAATTAATTTTCAAAATTAATCTTGCTGACTTCGATTAGGGAGATTAAATTTTCTTCGCTATGGACAGCAATGATTATCAGTGTTTGGTGAAGTGCGCCATTACGAACTGATTTAGTTAAGTGTGTTTTAAAAAACTCGCTTGTTTTATAATTATCAGAAAAAAGTATATCGTCACCTGTTGCTGATACTGATTGTAATAAAAATATTTTTTTTTAGTTAATATCCAATATTTATTCTAAAAATAACACTAATTATTGGTCGATTGCAATGTACATATTTTTGTGTCATACTTGTAATGTAAAACGGGGTAAATAGAAGTAGGAATGACCCACGGGTCCCAATTGAACACGGCTTCACCCCATTTCACGATACTAACAGTTTCCAAGTATTCTATATAAAATCCGCAATTTCACCTACTCCTTACGGCCATTTTCATTGATAAAAAGGACTCTTATTGTCTTTGTAAAATCTTTTTACAGGATTTTTTTTTAATTTCAATTTGTAAATAACTTTATCATCTTTGAGTGCAAAAAAAATTGCCTACACTTTTAAGATCGTAAAGGTATTTTCATTGCCTGTTGCTTTTTTTCTGGTAATTTAAAAATAACCGTTTAATAATAACCGTTTAGTAATAGTTATTGTATGTATTTAAGATAGTAGGGGCTATGTTTAGTGTCTACCAAAAAAATATTGTTTACTCGACACATTTCATGGACCTTCTGTTCCACTTTATTTTATTATCATTTAGTTGATTACATTTATTATATTATTTAACCATAGTACTTATATTTTGTATTATTTGATTAATTTTCAACTTATGGTTGATGCAAGTATTTTTTTTTAATAAATTTCTTGTAAATAATATTTAAGCCATTCTTGTTTCCGATAGAATTCAGAAATGTGAATGGCTTCTTAAATGATTCCCTTTTTGTTACTTTGATTTTAAAAAAATGTTTATATTTTGTGTTTATTTTAAGTTTGTATCTTTAAGGTATTACAACAACATTTGATTGATGGCTATAATTAAAATTTTGTAATAATCTTTTCTTTTCCCACTCAAAAATACGAAAAAATCTGTTTTTCTACCTATATTTTTTAGCTAAAATTGTATCAACTTTTTATTCAAATTTCCTATATTTATCTCTGTACGTATTCGGGAAATTGTTTATATTTTTTCTCATTAAGATTTAAATTTCCTTCATAGCAAGCTTTTTGTTCACTTTTTTGTGGGGGCACGCCAATTTTCAAAAGTTTACAACATTAATTATTCTATTGTCCATAACTTTTCAATATTTCAATAATTTTAACTATGACAAAAGTTAAATTCAAACATTTTGTAAAGACTATCAAAATTGATTTCTTTTTTAAAATTATACAGTTTTTTTGGCTGGCCGGAATAAAATTTTTTTTTTTTTAAGTAACCGCGTGTTCCTATAAAAAAGCTCTGTTATAGCCATTATTATGTATGTTGCTAATACCTTGTTAACGTCATTTAGGACATATGTCGAGTGGTCCGCCTATTTTTGTTAAGTAATCGCACCATACAATTGGTGCGTTATATAATTTAAGTTGATTATTTTTCCCCAAAGTAGACTTAAGTATACATTATTATGTATAGTTATCGTGTAAATAATCTTCCCTCTGCACTTCAAGCCACATAATGCTGGATTATTAGTAGGAAACTTGTATCATTTCATACGTTAGTTTGTAGATAACAGAGCCGAAAGGCCAGAGATCCCACCATTCAAACATAGACTTGCAGTCATGCATTCATTAGTTTAGCTGTGCCTGGGAGCCTATATCGATTAAGATACATTAAGGGCCTGTCCCACCAAATTGTAAATTGTCAGATAACAATCCAACATGTAAAATATGTGATGGAAATATCGGATTTTGTTCCCTTATCTGACAGTGACGTCATTTTTAAGCTATCTCAGCTTCTATCAGCCAGTGGTGGAACAGGCCCTAAATATCCTTTACCATATAATTGCTTAAAATTAAATTAGCATTATAAAGTAAGTGTAATATTTAAGTATTGCATTGTCAATTTAATATTTAACAATACTTTGCACCTTCAGCCGTAGGTTTGAGTTTAATACATAATTATGTAATTTTTTTGTAATAACATAATCAATAATAGAACTTTAGTAACCTCTCTGTAGTTCTGAATTTCTAAGTTAATTTTAAGTTCCAAAAAAAAATCGTTTACTAGCATATAAGTGGCACTAGCGTGTCTTATAAATTGTATGTGTACATGTTAGTATATGTATGGTTATATACATATATGTATAAATGATGTACATATGTATATCACCTTTCAGCTATTATACTTTCTATACGTATTTGTGGAACAGACACTTGTCTGTCTCAAGTATTAATAAAGTTAAATTAATGTAAGGTTCTTATTAATAAGCTTATTACATGTTGCGATAATGTTCTAGTTGATTTATGTATTTTTTTGTTTACAGCGGTAATTATGTACTTTGTTTAATATTTATGATTGTTAAATAGGGCTGCTGTTGGTTATAAATAACCTAATGTGCAATCGCTATCTACTAATTTTATAATAGTTTCGCCAAAGTAAACGCTTTGTGTTTATTTTCTCTCGCATATTTTTTTTATTTTAGGATTTACTGCTGTATCCAGAGTTTAAGTTTAAGGGAATCGCTTAGCGCAGTTTGTAATATGTACCTAAATATCCATTTAACTCTGAATGCAGCATATAATCAATTTATATACGGTGCTACTTAGTTCTTCGAGTTTTCGTAGCATGATTTTAACATTATTTTTTTAATAACATAGCATATACTACTTATATTATCGTATAGTAGGTCGCGTAATTAATTTGCGCGATTGAAGTAATTATATAAACGTAATCTTGATGTCTGTACTGGTTTTATCTAATGCAAATACCAAAAACAGGTCAGTAGTTTGGGAGTAAAAAACTTATTTGATAATCACCTATTTTGGAAGTACTTTTTAAAAAAAATACTATATGTTTAAGGCTAGTAATCTGTTTAACATTTTGATTTTATCATGTTTCTCGAAGTAGCGTTTTCTTTTATCTGAGATACTTAATGTTCTCACGTGGGCCTATGAGCCGTTATCACAATACAATATTTAGTACACGGATCGATGTCGTAAACTTAATATCATATTCAATGTGTAGTATTAAATGTTAGAGTTTAGAAAGTAGTCTTTAGTTAAACTGAAGATGGAAAATATGTTGATTAGTACTTTTCGATTATATTATTCTGAGTGTCCACTGTTCAGTCCCTGCCGCAGCCTATTTGTAAACACGTAGTCTCACTGTTGTCGCAATGCTTTTATAGAAAAAACTGTTTCCAAATTAATTATCCGCGTGCGCTGCACTAGTGGGACTGCAAATTAACACGTTCAATGCCACTACTATTCGTATGTATTAATGATAGCTAGCATCGCGTCACGCACTGAACGTGTTAACCGATTTCTAATGATAAGATTAATTGATTCAAATCGTAGTAGTCCGAATAAATGTTGCTCAGAAATTAAAACACTTAATTTCCATCAATTTTTTTTAATAAAGTGGATGAGAATGATTGGTCTTCATTTATTTCGTTCCTACCTAATTAGAACCTAAATAAAAAAGTTATAAAAACAAATTGCAAACAATAACAAAAACACTGGCCATAACTTATGATTTATTCGAAATTTACACTATACTTAAAAAGGATGAAGCTTAAAGCTAATATACTTATTTAATATGTCGCCAGAAATTTTATATAATACAAAACACCGAGAAACTTCTCTCTTAACGTGTTACTAAGCTTGGTAAGCCAGGTACATACCTATAATTCTAACTGAACAGTCGAAAAGTTCAGTTAAAACAGCATGTGTTGGCAATATTTAACAGTACAGTAATGTCGGTAAAAGTTTTGCCTACACACGCGCAATTTTAACTGAAAAATTCAACTATTTAGAACTGATTGTATGTAACTGGCTTAAGTGTAAGTATACTATTACCTTATATGTCGCTAGGAAATTCATATAATAGAGAACACAAGAAACTTTTGTTTCAACTGTCACTAAGCTTGTTAGTAAATGAAGCGGACGAGGCACAACTGATACAAGGCTCAAAAAACAGTTAAGCTAACACATGCGGTATTTCAACACAGTTTATAGTTATTGGGAACGATAAAATAAAATAAATGAACTCGATTGAAATTGATAAATTATTATCAGACAAATGGTTTAGGTAAGAGAAGTGCTACGACTCAACAGTGGAGACCCACCGTTATTTAAACACGTCAAGTTTGCATAACGAAGAAGTATAATGACGTTGTACTCGTGGGAATTGCGCCGAAATGATTTCCCCACGTGCAAGTCAACCCGTGTTCGAATTACTGTTGCTATAACTTGAGAAAACATATGAAGTTTCTTAATATTTTTTGTTATGAAATGTCTATAGACAACACGTCATAGTTTGGAAATACAACAGATATTATTGTACCATCTCGGAATTTTCAGAGAGAAGAATAGAGATGACAATATGTTTTTTACAAACCTTTTGGATCTATAGTATAAATATGGCTTGATCTTTTCATACAATTCTATATTAGTATAATGAAAACAAAAAAGTTCAAAATACAATAATACACATAGTACAGTCGTGGAATCTGGTAGTATTTCATCTTTAAAGCTACAATAATTACCAATAAGATGCTGTTTTTAAATTTGTACAGAAAAGGTCAGTCAGTGGTACACGACTAATTGCTTTTTATTATTCCGTCGTTTGAGCGACTGACTGCTACCTAATTAGTTATGAAAGAGGCGGAGCTTGTTTCCTTGCAAAGAAAAAGGCATTTTTTGAATGTGGACCACCGCTGTTTTCTGCGACTGTACGTACACAAAAATATATAACATTGTTAACATTCTTTAAAAAAATATTTTACTTGTGTTATAAAAATAGTTAAGAAAACAATTCTCATATTGATTTCACTCGAATGTCTCTTGATTAATTTGTACAATAAATGAATTCGCAACAGATTTGCGTTATCACGTTGAATAAACTCTGTAACAATTTCTAGTTGAACTTGTGCCACACCTATTGCATTGTTCACATTTGTCTACTGATATTTCTACGAATAATTTGGGAAAAATACTTCGTCTCGCGTGTGCCCTTCGTACCGGTAAGGTTTCCTTAGATGTGCCGCCTCGAACGTTGGCTTCGCCCGAAGCCCCTTTGGCTGTTCTTCTGACGGTTTTACTTTTGTGCTCTCTAAAATTTTCTGAAAACAACATAAGCTACCTCATTCTTGGGTTATATTGCAACCTATTAACAAAGGAATGTATCTAAACATTACATGAGAAAGCTGGGATGTCTCAGCCTATACAAGCGAAGTATAAGGCTTTAGGGAAGCTCTTTGTCTAGCAGTATAATGATGCAGGTTGATGATTATACTCGTATTTCAACCACAGAATACTTTTATAAAGGAGGAATTTAAGCGTGCATTATTTTTAATTATATTTTTAACTACAAATACTAAGGAGTACTGGGTCAAATTTGCAGAAAGACTAAATATAGTGGGATACTTGCCCATTAAAGCAATGCGTCCCGGACATTCTCCGCAACCGATGGTGCTGACCATGTTTGCTTTCCTACAGACCAAGCGGAAACTTTATCTTAACGAAACAGTAATATTGTAAGAAGACCACAAAATGTTTAATTAAAAATAATGCTCGTTTAAATAACCTTGCAAATATAACCACTCTGATGCTTGCTAAAAATAATTTTGTAGGTATCACAATTAAATGCAATAGGATGGGGAATGATATATGGATATGTAAATGATATAGTTACTCCATCTTTTCGCAAACAATATTATCATTAAAAGGTCACAATAGTTATTCAAGTTTTTTATGTTTTTATTCAATGGAAAAATATTGTGACGCCAATGAGAATATTTTCCTCAGATTTTCCTTATAGGTTATGTAACTTTTTGTACGTTGTAAATTATTTTATTGATATATTACTAGAAGAATAGCTACTTTAATTACTGGGCTAAGTTAAAAATTAGCTACGTTGTATATTAAAAAAAACTTTTTACACGAGCTACACTTGGTCGGGGAGCTAGTAGTGTACTTAGTACTTAATTGATTTTCTAAGAGTACTGAAGGGGAGTAAAACGTATTTTAGTTTGTATAAAGGACGGCGATTACCCTCGGATACTGGTTGTAGTCGAGTGGTCGGCTGGCTGGCAGGGGACGGATCATCATCCGCGACTTGGTGAGCGGCACCGCAGGCGCTTTGAAAGAGATCCAATACATGTTCTGACCTTGTGGTTCCTCCGCTGACAATGTATATCTGCCGTTAAGATTGCTGTAACATAAAAAAATCAATTTGTTACATTAAAATACTAATAATTAACACGTTTACAATAATTCTTCTTCTAGTGCGGCGTCGGGCCAAAATGTGCCCCCTAATGATATTTCCGCCAGTGATGGCAGGTCTTTCTAATCCGACCAGCACTAGGATAGATTAAATTGCTATAACTTTGTGGAAACATAATGTATACATTTTATGTAATGTAATGTATATATCTGAGATAATCGTTTCGCATTAGCGAGAGGGACATATTGAAGTAGAAAACTTCTGTGTATCTCACGACGATATAACGTATCACCTTTTGTCACATTCTTTGTACCACCAGGCACCGCCATGTTCGGTGGCACACGACCCCTCCTTCCATTCGTCGTTGTCTGCGTCATATGTCGAAAACTTCTGCCCAGCGTGGTATGATAATGAATCACCTTAAACAAAACACTCTTCACTAAAAAATCATCTCCCTGCCCTCTTACTATATGTGGTCGATATAACGGGTTGTTGTTTTATAAATCGATCTATCCGTTACTCCAATTGTCTTTTCTCTCTCTTCGTTTCATCACGTCTTTTTATATTGTAAAGTTCATCTATTAAAAAGTACCATTGTGGTAAGTTTCCTCTAACTTATGCGTTACTGAAAACTAAACATTTCAAAAAACTAAAAATCATTTGGGTAGGCTTCTTTTTGTTCTTTGAGTACATAATTTAATGCATGGTCGAGTAATAAAGAAAGGTATACACATTTATATAACTTTAGAAGATTAAATAGTTAAGGAATAAACCTGCAGATCCATGGAAAGAACCGAGTGTACTGATCCTGTAACCTTCATGTTCTGGTGCAATGGTGAATACCGAGTATCCCGCGAAGCCGTCCCGCCCGTGCTGCGTCTCCAGCTCGATCCTCAGCTCGTACAGCTTCTGACTGGTGAGATGGTGAAGCTGCTCCAACCCTAACCAGAATTCACCCGCCAAGTTGCCGAAGCCGTACTTATACTCAGACCAAGACTTGTAAAAATCTTGCGAGCCGTCGTAACGATTTTGAAATACCTTAAAATGATTAACGTTACGTTATATAAAAATAGTTAATAATGTTCATAGTTGATGCTTGTTATAATATAATACAAATTAGAGACTCAGAGAGCTGGGCTACTTAAATAACTAAATGATAATTATTGTTCTTACAGTCCATCCCCCGCCGGCGGTGCTAAGATCACACAAAACGTAGAATGGATCAATATCGTCTGGTTTGATCTTGTAGATGCCTGATATGTTAAAACCTTGAATTTGTATTTCGTGACAATCCGTAGGATATCGCTCATTACGGTCCATTCGACCGATTCTGGGAAGAAATAAACAAAATTTTAATAAGTATTGAGTTATTTCGATAAAGGCCGACTTAAAAGATTTGATACTAACTTGCATTCACATTTCTTCGGCTTCTGTTCATGTAGCGCTTTTCTAAATTCACTTATTATTGATAAGCTGTCCAATCCGCCGTTTGATTCCTGTCGACTAAGAAATTTGAATTAAATTTTGATGCATACTCGTCAATCGAACACGGTATTCGTCGACTAACAAAGCAGCAGACTTGCTCACAATTCAAAGTATGAAAATGTAATCTGAGTCATTCGATCATCATCTTGTGCCACGACATTATACTTTGACACGACCTACTTCGATTTCATACTTACTTGTCATCATCATCTCCCCTACCTTATCGTACTCCTGTAGGGTCTCTGTAATTAACTCTATCGTCCATCGTCTCAGTCACCACCCCCTTTTGGACATATCACCTTTCACGCAATCTTTCATTTCATTCATCTCTTTCTAGGACTACCACTAACTGTGTACCTCTACATTCATAAAGTTCTCCTTGTACGTGTGATTCATCCCTCCTCATAACATGCACATATCAAACTTACTTGTGATAAAGTTTATTGTTCTGCCGATGTTTAACTTCCGCTATAACTCCTGAAATGGACTCAACGCTGGCCATGATACCCTTGATATGGTCTTCAACGAACTTAAGTCGTGCGTCCAGAGCGGATTCCAATCTATATCCGCCAGTATCCACTGCAACAATAATGGTCATCACATAAAAAAAAATTGTTTTGTGGCTTATAGTAGTCTAGTTCGAATGTTGAATTAAACTTAATATGTGTAGCTAGTTTAACCACTGATATTACGTAGATGAAATTCGCCGAAAAATGTATCTGGTCCATTGTGAGTCATTGGCCAGTTAAGAGTAGTAATTTTTAGACCACGCTACGGATTCACGGATCCCATAATTTCTGATGTCACAGACTTGCCCTCTATACGCCATTTTATGGCAAGATAAGTATTTTCCTAAAGTTAGTTTCGTTTTATTAGGATTTGAAGTGAAAAGTAGTTATTGTAAAGGCGGAGGTGTATTGTATTAGGTAATTTGGGATATCAACATTTTATTTTAATAATTATGACCTTTACTCGACCCCTGATAACTATTTACTGCTAATTTTGTACACACAGTTTGTGTTATTGAGATTTTCATTAAAATGAGAACCGTATTACTAAGGCCTAGTCACCCCTTGCTTAGGGTAGGCTACGAGCCCCTCAGTGGGGACATATAGTAAGCTGGGGAAAACAAGAACCCAATTTTGGTTATTTGTTGAGAACAATTTACCAGTGGAGTATTGATCTGGGTTATAGATACTTAATATGAAACATAAATTGTTACCAAAAAGTGTTAAAAAGAAAACGATTTGCCAACAAAGTAAATTATAAGAAACAAGATATACATATGTTTGTTAAGAAGGCTTACTATGGGGTAGAGTAATACCTCCCCTATCTTGCGATGTTTTTTCTAATTTTGCTCTTACGTAACTTATATCTGTCTTTAATAAGTCTATTGCTGTATCCAACTTCTCCGGGAACAATTGACTTTGTAATGATTTCGACAGAGCCGCTAGATATTTCAATATGTTATTGGTTTTCTCGTGAACTTCTATATCCAGCCTGTTTAATCTGAAGTCTATACTGTCAATTTTCTTTAGATATTTTTCACTTGTAGTGATCGATTCCATGATTTTTTCTATGACAGCCTCGTTTTCTGACATCATAGCGGACTGCACAACTCTGGTGTAATTATCGCGTTTCCTCGATGCAAGCATAGCTCTACTCAACTCGTCTTCATATTCCTTTTTCCATGCGTTCTTATCCGAATGTTCACTTCTATGTTTTTGTTTCTTAACTCTAGCTGGTTCCGGGGATACTTCCGAGGATATAGGGGAGATGGCCAAGAATGCAAGCAGCAGAATGTATAACATATCGATGTGCGAACGTTCACTTGGCCGTAGAGCGACTGGCCCGCTCAAACATTTTCCACGCTCACAAAAAGTTTACAAACAGAACGTTCATCAAATAAAAACAATCACGTTTTGTCCCAGAAGATGATTCGTAATAACGCTACCTCGCGTTGTTAATTGTTATTAGAATGTTCACGAGCGAATATACAATTTGTTTGGATGTATTTTCAAAATACGTCTTATTGTTTACAATAAAGACGCGTACAATGTAAATGATAGACTCCTCACGTATGTCGAGTCATGCAATATGTGCGGAGCTGTTCGGCGGTTCACAAATTAGTTTACACCTAGACCAGTGATTCCCAAAGTTGTCTAAGTAGAAACAAAATTGATAGTCGACAATTTGTAAATGGTGGTCTACGAACATTTTATCCGGACTCGAACATACTGAGGGCTCGCCGTAGGGTGACGTGTCGTACACTACCGACATGTAATAAATTAAAAAAAAACAAAATATTTAATTGACATTTAATTTTAATGATTTATGTTTCTCAATACACACCCCCTCCGGTCACCAAAAGAAATTGGTTTCACCATTAAAAATTTAAAGGTTAGAGGACAAAAGGTTGGGATCTGACTTAGAATCAATCAACTAAACATACGATGAGAAAAAAACGTAATCACGACACCGCAGAAAGGTCGATAGTTATTGTTTGTACCAGTTCACACAGTCGAAGGATTAAAGTTAAGAAAACATCTTTAACTTGCCTATAAACACATAGTACACGTGGGGGCTTATATCAACTGGTGAAACAGAAGAAAAATGTGACGCGGGAGACACGGAAACGAAGCGAAAATGATATGTTATATTTGCCCCAATACCAATTTAACACTGAATCTAGCCGCTATTTCACTGACACAAAACACCAATCGCAAGCTAGAATTATTTTGGTATCGCTTCGTTTATTGGCAACTTTTGGATTTTAATAATCATTGTTGCATGCTTTCCACTGTCATGTTTCTTTTTATGAAGTGGCAAACGAGCAAGCGGCCATCTAAATCCACCGAAACGCACATAAAGAGGATATTTCCCCTTCCTATCGTCTCCTCCGCCGTCAAATTCACTTTTTCTTCCCATCCTTTCCTCATAAGAAAAGACAATCAGACTCATCAGACTGTACGCGGAATTGCTCCCACTACACCCCTGTTTTCTGTGTGGTCGTAGTATTACACCGGGCGAGTCGGCCCATTCGTGCAAAGATGTTAAAGCGGCCTCTACTACTCCTAAAATTATTAATCAGTCTGATATTAAAACAATAACTAAGATTTATTAAAGCCTTTAGAGCGGGCGCACACCTTAGACTAAGTATCGCGATTGTTGATTGTTTATGCAGCCCATTCAACTGTTTAGTTGCACAACTAAAAATCGAGTTAGTATGGGCACCTCCATATAAACACATAAGATTCAAAGCGCGACTAAATAGGTGTGCGATAGTTTAGTCAAAGGTCTGTGTGCGCTCTTTTTATACTAATGTATTGACAGTGCCATCGAATATTTTCAGCATAGTTATTAGATCATAAGTTTCTACTTAGAAATGTTGCATTTTCTTTTATTATTGTTTTACTTTATCTTATTATATTATTCTCACGCTATTATTTTTCTTCTACAGACAGACAACGAGTCGAAAAGAAAAACAAATAGTAAATACACTTACATAATCTATTAATGAGACTAAATAATAATTAATAATAGTGTAAGACGCGTTTAAATAAAATATGTGTAAAATACCTCGTCGTAGTGAATGATTACTAGAATGATGATGTCGGGTGAGCAGATACTTGACTTTGTCCAAATCGTTCTTTAATGATTGTATGGCATTCTCCATGACATGTACGGGCGCCAGTTGAACCAACTTCAGTATTTCCATCAGATACTCGATTATCGTATTCGTTTGATTCTGCACTAATGAGTTAATATTCTCCACTTTATCGTGTAGGATGTCGATCTTCTGAAAGTATTGGTCTTCGGTTAACATGTTGCTTGCAAAATTCTTAACAGTCAATTCTCTTCGTAGAGTATCTGATGTTGGTTGTTGTTCGAATGCGATTATCTTGTCTATATGTTCCTCATGCCCTGATGATGCTCCATGTTGGTGGCCTTCTGATTGTCGTTTCTTAGCTGCGGACAGCGTGAATATGGTAAGGGCCATCAGTAACTTTCTCTTCATTATCTGTCTGGCGCCTGTCGTAACGTTACGATACATTTAACAGCTGCGGCTGGTCGCGTGCCTAATAAGTAACTTACTTTCATCAAAACATTGTACCAGTATAGCCTACCATTGTTGAATGGAACAATATCCTGTTTAAAATTACATAAGGAAACATATACTACGTTTATTTAAAAGATAATTTCCAAACATGTTATTATAACTTAGCGTGATTACTAATTTTACAATCTACAACGAGTATAGTTGTATTACAATGTCACTAAGAAATGAAAGCCAGGTTATAATTTTAATGTATGTTATTGTAAATTTGTATAAAATGTAAAAAGTTACAATATAAAACACTTTACTGTGGTCTACGATGGATTTCTTTTTACTGTAATATTGAAATTTTTTTCGCTATCCAGGAAGGGAAATTAACTGCAGGCCATTAAACACAAAAGGTAATAATTCTCTGAAGCTTGACTCAAACGAAGTTTTGTACTTGAGACTCTGAACTTCAACTTGAGGTTTCCTAAATAGTGTGTAAAAAGGGCGATAAAAGCCTGTTTTGAGCAAGACCGTTTCCAGTGCATTTTGTTAAAATACGTATAACTAAATGCATTTCATCTTAAACGTCGTACATTAAACCCTGCATAGAAAAGCAGGGGTTGTGCCATAGGTCATCTTATAAAAATCTAAAAATAATTAGGTACTTGACGTCGATACAAAAAGCAGTGCAATAATTTATTTCTTTTTTCGGGTACTGTAGAATAAGTTTTACCCGAACTGGAAACTTTATCACTAAAAGGGTCAACATTCAGCAAAGCTATGCAATTGTTTAATAAAAGTGCTTCTTTTTCCTTATCACTTAATTTACTCTTTTGTTTCAAAGCTTTCCAACGGAATGTGCGTCTTTTCTTAATATTATCTTTAACCCTCACACTGCTTGTATGTAACACTGTCTCCACTCCGCCTCCAATTCTATAGTTGTTACTTGCAGGTGTTTTGGAAATTGAATATTCGAAACGTTTGGACCGATATAAAGGTCCTCGTACCACAGCGGGTGTACATGACGGTTTATCCAGCATATGCCGAGCAGGTCCGGGGGTTTTAAACAAATTCTGTATTGGTACCCAGTTGTACCAAGGTTGAAAACGTTCAGTCGATGTATAGAACGGTGCTGATTTCTGCAACGGCAAAGACCTTTTTTTGTCATACATTGTCATAGGTACATCTGCGGGACTTGGTGCACATAAGTTCTTCTCCAGGCGGGACAATCTTTTGGCCTTAGATTTAAACATCCAACTTAAGTTAATACATTTTTCTTGTTGTTCTTCGTCTTTACCTTCATTTTCTACCTCGGCGCTTTCATCCAGTTCTTCTGTTTTAGGAAATCGTTTTGTAAATGACCCAAAAGGCGCTTTTGTGCAAACTAGTATATTACAAATCTTGCGAGTAGTTTCATAGTCAGCCGGTCCGGGCGCCTTTTGCGTGGTACGTTGAAACCTTGGCGCGTTAAATCCAAAAGGAGCTAGGGGAGGCAATTTTGCATGACAATTCTTCTCTGGCGGTTCTGGCAAATCAAATGTGCGTTTAATTGTATAAGCATTAGGTCCAGGAATAACTTCGTATTTCGAAGTTTGAAATCTCTCAGCTTTTGTACCTAAGAACTTCATTTCTGTATGTTTAGGAGGATTTGGACTATAAGTAGCCGGGCCAGGTTGATTTTCTCTTAAATTTTTTTGTTGGACCATCTCAATGTACCTGTATTGTTTTGATTTTCTTCTTCTATCTGCACGGATTTTTTCCGCACACTTCTCTGTTTCGGTTGGCCCATGTTCTATGGTATATGCAGCTGGGCCTGGTCCATCGTCTACAGTTTTGGTAGATCTTCGTGCAGTCCAGTGGCTCCATTTGCATCCACGGTAAAATGTTGTAAACTCGTGCACTCTAGTATCATACAATGGGGGACCAGGCTTAAAACCTTCGAGTATACGTTTCTTTCTACCATTAGGAAAAAGTTGAAATCCACGATCTCTTCTACATGGTACTGATATACCACTGTCACTCAGTGCCCTTGGACAACCTCCTATAAATATACGTGGACGGACAGGTTCTTTAGTTTTCGATTCGGGTTCTTCTTTTTTTGGCAAACATTCACAGGTATTTTGATCACAATGACATATAATTGCATCCAACTCCGCTTTACTGATTGTATCGTATTTAAACCGCGGTACTTTTGAACGAATTGATGTACAATTTGGTATATGATGGTCGCTCTTAGGCTTGTATGCAGCGTGTGTCCAGATTTTGTTACCTTGTTGACTAACACGAGGTGATTTTGTAAGAAATGGTGCTGCACTTTCTTTTTGTTTTGCATCGAATATAGATTGATATTGTCCGGGATCAAGGAGTGCGTAATATTTTGTTACTTTAGGAAACCTTTCCACTAGATCAAAAGCCATCCTTTCTAAATGTTACTATAATTTAGTTATATTTGTATAAACGGTGAACACAGGAAATACAATTTCTATTTCCCGTCATCCCTTTGACCCTTTGACAAATTGTGACAAATGCATTAAGGTCAGGTACGTCATAAATAAAATATTTCACAAATAATATAGACCGACAAGTTATCTGACCCGGTGGGTAGAAGATTATTTTCTATATTTATGTACCTAGATTTTATATATTTTCTGTTGTACACCACCGATAGTAGTTTTCTGGGCACACTATACCTAATAATTTAAAATCTGGACCTCTAAATCTGGAGTTTGTGCAAGAAATCATAGTAGTAAATTAATTTAATATTCCGAAAACTATAAAAATAAAATATGAATTTAAATAACACGGTATACCATCTATGACGGAAGAAATAACGAAAAGTTTGACAATTCTTTGGCATCTGTCACTCATTCATATGTCACTGTCACACTGGAAGTTTTATGTACACAAGAGCCTGTTACTACCGTAATGTTTGCTAAATCTATTAAAAAATACATTTGATTATTTTCTTCATAACTGTACGATTATAATATATAAAAATGGATTTAACGAACATAAAATCGTTAACTTGAATATTAATGACAATTTAAAAACCAAATATAAAAAGTAATGGTGTAAATGGTAAACTTAAAACATGGGTACCCATTTACTGTTGTTTTTACTTGGTCTCAAACTTACGATAGTTTTTTCTGCTGAAGTAACCGACTCCGTTTTATGTAATGCGACAAGTTCTGAAGGTGTAGAATATGAATTTAGTACTGATGTTGTCGGAAGTGAACATATAATTACATTTAAGGGGTATTTTCTTCGAAGAGCAAGAGAAAATTATGTCACTGCTGCATTAAACAACGCCGGTGTAAGTTTAGTTATTTAAAAATTATTATACTTTTTTGCGAACACATGCTAGTTATTTTTTTTAGAGATATAATTATAATGTTATATTTTTCGAAAGGCTGTGTGGTCAATGGTACAAGTAATAAGTTTTGTTATTTATTTAATAGGAGGTAAAAACTTAATTTTTGGATAAAAAAACAATATCTCAAAACTGTATATGAACCGTTTTACTGTGTAATATCTTAAAAAAATAACACATAAATTATTTGTATATGTAATATTCCCCGCATGTTCGTCCTTGCAATGTTAAAACACATATTAACTATGAACACCAAAAAATCTATATATTCCTCGGAAACTGACATTTTTTAGGGATCAATCATATCCTTTGTTCTTCTAGACTATCCCCTACATCTATACCAAATTTCATCAAGATCCATTATGCCATTTAAGCTACAAACTCTAAATATAGTGTAAAAAAGTACAAGGTAATGTATCGTCTGGAAGAACACATATGTTACTCGCGTTTGTTTTTTTTAATACCACGCCGACGTAGTCGCATGCAAAAGCTAGTTTATAATAATTTAAACATGCTAAAATTATACAGTCTGGTTATTATTAACAAAATGTAGATCATAACATGTATAAGTCAGTCATGTCTTGGTTGTATAAGTCAGAAAAAAAGTATTGGTAAATTGTTCATATTATTTCTACCCAGATTAGTACTTAAGTAGAATGCTACTAAGACTGACTAGTTTTTAGAAATTCATGGGAAAATGAAACATACAACATGTATGTACAACACACAATAACTGTATTATTTATTATTGCTTGCAACTTTGCCCATATGAAATTAAAGATTAGTACAAAGTGGTGAGAATTTTTTTTAAATCGGCCCAGTAGTTTTTTCGTGAATGAAATACATACAAATACAAATCTTTCCTCTTTATAATATTAGTATAGATTACCACATGTTTAAAGGATGTTATTATAATATCTTTATGTAAAAGGGTCAATTTCCCACTTTTAGATAAGAAAGGTCAGGAAATAAGACACATCAAAAATTTACACACAGTTGAATGACCATTCTGATAAATGCAGAATAAGCATGATAACTGATAAATATTTTGTAAATAGTATGCTATAATCATACTTCATACTAATATTATAAATGCGAAAGTTTAGATGGATGGATGTTTGTTAGAGTTTGTAGCCTAAACGGCTGAACGGATTTCGATTAAATTTGGTATAGATGTAGAAGATAGTCTGGAAGAACACATAGGCTACTCACTTTTGTTTTTTTTTAATTCCACGCGGACGGAGTCGCGGGCGAAAGCTAGTAAAGCAATAAAACACTTCAACAATCCTGAATTTATCTTTAATTATGTCTGTATTTAATTGTCATACATGATATGGTCTATACCCAATTCAAATTGGTCACCTATATCATGAAAAACAAAAATATATTTTTTCATGTAGACCATTTCACAAGAAGGTATTTCCATTAAGAGTTCATTTGTAATGAGATATAATATTTTTTTATATAATCATACAATCTCACACACTCAATCAATATTTATACAATCATGACATAGTGGTTATTTTTAAAATTACAGGTATCTAATTGGACAATAGTCCAGCGGGAAAATCCAGCAAAGGATTATCCAAGTGACTTTGATGTGATTGTATTGAATGATGGTGGTCGAGTAGCGCTTGATGCATTACAGGACCATCCCGCTATCCGTCGAGTTACAGCTCAGAGGATAGTTCAACGGACCATCAAATATGTACCAGAGGTGACTATACAATGATAATAGTTACATCTCATGTGGAATTTTTTAACAGATGCAACTATTTCGTGAAACTTTATAATGCTGCTTTAAATTTCTGACCAAAGTGATGATGGTGCACAAATATTTATAACTTTTTGTTGGGAACAGGATGCAAATTGTGGTCCCAACGGCTGCTTATATACAGGATGGCGAAATCATCGTCGGCGAGCACTTAACTCTATTAGGAAACCGAGAGAGGTATGTGTTTATGTTCTAAAAGACAATTATGTTTTAAAAATAAATATTTTTCCCAAACTGAATATAGTACTTATGTTCAGCTTATGTAATAATCTAATGTTAAACTTAAAATAAAAATTATTTGTAAAAGTCGAAGATTAATATTAGTTGATTTTAATACAAATTATAATATCTAATAGAGTATCTTTATAAATGTACTAATTATTCAGCATTTAGTAGATTAAATTGAATTATTTGTTGCAGAACGAAGGATATTCATCGAGAAAACTACTAAGAACAGTACCGAGGCAAATAACATCAGTGTTAAAAGCAGATTTACTATGGTCTTTGGGTGTAACAGGTTAGAATCATCATTCGTTTTTATTTCAGAAACTACTGTACTGAAACAATATTTTAAATCACAAAATTATCAAGATTCAAGTTTAATTCATTATGTTAAGCTTTGTATGATAACCCTATATCTAAGAGAGTTATTTCTAAGTTGCGTTAAGTATATTCACAATCTATGGTGTGGTAACATCGTTATGTATCACAAATAACAATTAGATCATTGTGCCACTTTATTACGTAACTTCTATGTAATTAGCGAGTCTTTTAGGCCACTCGTATCACTTCTCGATTATTTTTTAATATGCATATGTTATTAATACTCTGAGCTTTTATTTGGTTTAGTTTAAAACCTAGATCTTACTTCTTACTAAGGTTATAAATGCGAAAGTTTAGATTGATAGATGGAAGTTTGTTAGACTTTGTAGCCTATGCTGAACGGATATTCATGAAATTTGGTATAGATGTAGAGGATAGTCTAGAACAAATAGGCTACTTACTTTTCCTTTTTTTAATTCCACGGTGATGGATTCGCGGGCGAAAGCTACTAATAAGTGTATCCTAGTGGTATAAACTTATTTTAAGAATTGACAATTGTAACAGTTTGACCCTACAAAGACGTATTAAACATAAAAATTGTATTGGACATGAACAGTTGGTTCAATTTTCATTCTTCGAGCCTCATAATATTATTATTCATTTTATATCTGTTATGTCTAGGTGAAGGTATACGGGTGGCAGTATTCGATACTGGCCTAGCACGTCATCATCCACACTTTGGTCGTGTAAGAGAGCGCACAGATTGGACTGGAGAGAACACATTGGATGATGCATTAGGTCATGGGACATTTGTAGCAGGAGTGATAGCTTCTCGAGCTGATTGTCTTGGATTCGCTCCTGATGCAGATCTACATATATTCAGAGTGTTCACTGATAATCAGGTATTTATAAGCTTCAACCAGATATTATGATAAAGGGTCTTATAGTTTGAAAGGATGTGTCATACTGAGAATCGTTTAATGGTCAGTCAATAGTCCCTTAGTGTTGATTTCTTGTATTAAATGTACACTTACTTTGGTAGTTACTACAATAGGGAAACAATTAAAATAGTTTTTATTGCTGCCTATCTTAGAAATATATATTTCCGTTGTCACTTTGTCCAGTTTTTTTTGATCGGTCAAAATTTTGTTATGTATACATGAGTGTGCGACTTAATTAATTAAATTATACGTTTTTTTAGGTTTCATACACTTCGTGGTTTTTAGACGCTTTCAATTATGCGATTATGAGAAAAATTGATGTACTTAATTTGAGTATCGGAGGACCAGATTTTATGGACCATCCATTTGTTGATAAAGTGTGGGAGCTAAGTGCTAATAAGGTATGATATTAATAGATTATTGGTATAATTATATTCTTGAAATCCCTTGCTGATTTTGTTGCAGATATGTGTTTTATAGGAAATGTTTATAATTCCAGGTAATAATGGTGTCTGCTATAGGAAATGATGGGCCATTGTATGGTACACTAAATAACCCAGCGGATCAGATGGATGTTATTGGAGTTGGAGGAATTGGCTTTGATGATCGTATCGCCAAATTCTCATCTAGGGGAATGACAACTTGGGAACTGCCTAATGTAAGTTTTTTCAAGTTATTTGTATTTCTTTTTGGTTCAATAATCATCACATCATCATCATCACCAGCTCACTATACAACCCCACTGAGGACAGGAGCCTTCCCTAAGTTAGTGATTACACCTTAGTCAACACTGCACTGCACGTTGACTTCACACATATTTTTGAATTTCCTTGCCGATATGTGCAGGTATCACGATATTTCCCTTCACCGTAAGAACTTCGGGTAAATTATGTACATGTGAAATTCGAAAATCACATTGGTACATGGCAGGATACAAACCCAAGACCTGTAGATTACAAGTCAAGTGCTTAAACAACTGAGCCACCGACGTTGAATAATAATTCTCATTAATTTGGATTATATTTCCATTTTTATTATTAACTAAATAATTTACTCTAAGCAGTATAGGAATTTTAATCCGACTAACCTCTTAGAGTTGTAATGTGTCCCTTAGTGACTGATTAGGAACTTTTATATTAATATATTTGGGAATATTCCAGGGTTACGGTCGCATGAAACCAGATATAGTAACATACGGCAGCGGCGTCCGCGGCTCTAGCGTCACTGGCGGTTGTAAATCTTTGAGTGGTATGTTTTAAACATTATCAACACTATACTATCTATAAATCGCTTAACAGTTATGCGATTGTTGTACATGATGGCGCGCTTTATAAAAAAAAACGAGTTTAAAAAAAAACTTGTATTAACATGACAGCTGTCATAGGGAGGGGACGTGTACGTCAATTTTCCCGTCTGTGTAGTGTTGTGCTACACCAACACGGTATCGGTTTTCTTATCGTAATCAAGTTACCTTATAATAGTGCTGTTTATAGTTTTAGTTTCTCTGAAAGTATGTCAATTTTTGACTCAAGGTACGTCAGTAGCGTCCCCAGTTGTTGCGGGTGCGATTGCGTTGCTCGCTAGTGGCGTTCCTCGTCAACATTTGACGCCTGCTGCCGTCAAACAGGCGTTGTGCGTCACCGCACGCCGCCTCCCCGGGTACAATATGTTTGAACAAGGACACGGGAAACTTGATCTCATCAGTGCTTACCAGGTATTAACATATCTTAGTAGCTTACGTACGAAGAACTATAAATATAATGAAACACATATCTTAAACTAATTTGAATTGATTATCATCATCATCATCATCATCACCAGCTCACTATACGTCCCCACCGAGTGGCTCGGAGCCTACCCTAAGTTAGGGTGACTAGAATTGATTATATCAATATTTATTGCTATCACTTTTTGACAAAATATAGACCACAGTGTATTAATATAAGCATCTTAACAGTATACCTTACTAATATTATTAATGCGAAAGTTTAGATGGATAGATCGATTGAGGGATGTTTGTTAGAGTTGAAATTTGGCATGTATGTAAAGGATACTCTGGTAGAACACATAGGCTACATTCTATTTTTATTAAATTCATGCGGACGGAGTCGCGGGCAACAGCTAGTAATAAAAACAGACGTTTACTTTGCGTAAATCTCTTCATATATCGACAGATTTAGACAAAATGATATCAAAAATCTTAGCACAAAATCATTTAAACAATAATTCAGAGTTATTAAGTGATCACAATTTTTTTTAAACAATTAAAAGATTTCGTGACAAAGCCTCACTTGAGATCTGAATTTCGCCTTTTACTTTTAGACATTGATATAATTGTAACATCATTAACTTCAATACTCACACCAATAATTCCCGTCAAAATGGCGCGCCACTTTTATTACGAATGACATTGACAGATGTCATAGTGACGGTGTATGACAATGAATTAGTGTTGTTCCGATCCTCCAGAGCAATACTGATTTCTTAATACATCTTTTTGTATCCACTATTTACTATCGCAGTTCCTACGTGAGTATACGCCACAGGCGAGTCTAAGTCCGCCTTACATGGATCTAACGGAGTGCACTTATATGTGGCCGTACTGCACACAGCCACTGTACTACAGCGCGCAACCAACTATCGCTAATGTTACCGTTGTTAATGGACTAGGAGTTGCTGGAGATGTGGTAAGAAACCTTGTAAACTATTTTCTAACAGTCAAACAAGATAAATATCCGGAAATAATTTAAAAAAAACAAAACCGACTTAAACTTTCCTACTTTTGGTACGTTTTTTTTTACCGAAAACTCAAAAACTACTGGATAGTTATTAATTTTGGAAAAGTGGGACCAAATTGCTGCTATCCGTAAACAAAAAAGAATCACGTAAAATGGCAATCGCAGAGTAATCGATATAAATACATAAAAAAACTATAAAATTGAGAAATTTCTCTTTAAAGTCGATAAAAAGTAACAATTAGTCTCAATCTTATGTGAATAACTATACATTTTGATTTGATTAATAAAACCAAATAAAAAAATGTAGTATTAACGTATTCAAAATTCTTGGCGGCTCGGAATATTGCACGAGGTCTAAATGACTACTTGAGCGGCCAAAAACATTGAAACGGCTAATACCTTAATACTGAACTAACTTCTATTATTATACATTTATCTTCTGTTTTTGAATTAAATTTATTTACGTTTATAGAAAGAGGTGACATGGCACCCCCATTTACCCAATGGGGGGTTGCTATCGGTGTCAGCCGATTATAGCCCCATACTCTGGCCGTGGTCCGGTTGGCTTGCTCTCAGTTTCTCTGTACTACAAGAGGGTGCTGACTTTGACGGGGTTGTTGAGGTAATAAACTAAAAGCTACCGTCTGTAGTGATCGTTTCGCTATTTTAGCGAATTCAGGTGGTCGCGTCTTTGTTAACTTATCCATACTAATATTATAAAGAGGAAAGATTTTTATTTTCGGATTTTCGTATGTATTTGGTTCACGAAAAAGCTACTGGACTACAAAAAATATTGCATAATTAAAACGCTATGTTATCGCTGTATAACATAAGCTAGATTATTGCTATTTTTTTAATTTCACGCAAACGAAGTCGCGAGCAACAGCTGGTACTAAAAATAAAGAATTCCACTATAATAATCTTTTGATTTATTGATATTTAAATTTATCTTTAAAATAAATATGTACTTATAATTTATTTCTTAATTCCAGGGCCACGTGAATATAACTATAGAAAGTCACGATGAAACCAAAGAACGAACGATGATAAATACAACGCTTATGTTGCCGATCAGGTAAAACGATTTCTATTAAATAAAAAACAAATATCAATTTTTAAAGGAATATGTTCAGCGGTGGCGCCAACGGCTGCTCTTTCTGTTTGTCATTTGACAGAAGTCAAGTAGAAGTCAAATCTGTCAAGTTTGACAGAATTCTGTTATTAACCGAAGGCGATCATTCGTGATATTTATTAAGCAAAAGGCAGCATTTCTCCCCTTTTATAGGTGTAGACTATTTCAATTTTAATGGCTCTAAAATCCCTACGTTTACATCTGAATTGTAGAACCGCCAAGATATTTGAGAAAATCAATAGATATGTTTGAAAAATAATTAAAAAATAATCTTTACAAATAATTAATAAAAAAACTTTTAAGAAACGTGGAGATATTACCTTTCAAAGAAGTTACCGGTGAAATTTTTTTTTTTTAAATTTAAAATTTATTTCTTAAATGTTTTTTTTATTTAAAGGTGGTTTTGTATTTTTCAAGGGCTCGTATAATACCAGTGCCGGTAAGATCCCGTCGTCTCCTGTGGGATCAGTTCCACAGTTTGCGGTATCCGGGCGGATATTTCCCGCGGGACGACTTGCGAGCTAAACACGACCCACTGGACTGGCATGCGGACCACGTACACACTAATTTCAGAGACATGTACCGAAGGCTGCGTGAACACGGATTCTATCTTGAAGTCATGGGTAAGATGCCTAAATGAAATATTAAATACAAATTAATCACAAAGCGACCACGGTCGGTATTTGACTTTTTATCTTAGCTAACTTCTTAATAATCTATACTATTATGATATAGCGTAAACACACACTTCTTTGTTGCCTAAAATGTCAGCAATTACAGCATATTTTTGAATCATTCTTTTTGTAATAAAAAGCCCTACACTTACGTCACGTTTTAGGCTATATATTTTCACGCCATTAAACTTAGGGGCTAAATATTTTGGATAAAAACCCTAAAGTGGGAAAGAGACCATAAGTTGCTGCCAACATCAAGGAAGCAAGATTGCCATAGTAAGGTCATTGGTATTTTGACATTTGCAATTGATTATTTGACACATGTAAACAATAAAATAACATTTTCATAAGTTTATGCGGATGAAGTCGCAGGGGAAAAGCTAGTAAAAAATAAATTAGATGGATGGATGTTTGTAAGAAGGTATCTCTGAAACGCTTAACGATTTTTTTTTAATTTCACGCAAACGAAGTCGCGAACAACAGCTAGTACTAAAAATAAAGAATTCCACTACAATAATCTTTTGATTTATTGATATTTAAATTTATCTTTAAAATAAATATGTACTTATAATTTATTTTTTAATTCCACGCAAAAGAGCCGCTGACAAAACAAAAGCTTTTGTTAAATAGTGATGTTAAAAAATCATCAATAATGTTTCGGAATTATCGAGTTTCAGCGAAAAGTTCCGTTTATTTGTTCAAAGTTGTGAATTGAAACCCATATATTAACGAAACATAAATATAACAGTTTTTAAGTGTGCAGCTGCTGTTAATTAGCTGCAAGAAGGCCTTTGTTTTTTAAATTTTAGAATATATTTCTTAAATGTTTTTTTTATTTAAAGGTGGTTTTGTATTTTTCTAGGGCTCGTATAATACCAGTGCCGGTAAGATCCCGTCGTCTCCTGTGGGATCAGTTCCACAGTTTGCGGTATCCGGGCGGATATTTCCCGCGGGACGACTTGCGAGCTAAACACGACCCACTGGACTGGCATGCGGACCACGTACACACTAATTTCAGAGACATGTACCGAAGGCTGCGTGAACACGGATTCTATCTTGAAGTCATGGGTAAGATGCCTAAATGAAATATTAAATACAACGTCAAATTAATCACAAAGTGACCGCGGTCGATATTTGACTCTTTATCTTAGCTTACTTCTTAATAATCTATACTATTATGATATAGCGTAAACACACACTTCTTTGTTGCCTAAGAAGTCAGCAATTACAGCATATTTTTTTTTTTTAAATTTTAGAATATATTTCTTAAATGTTTTTTTTATTTAAAGATGGTTTTGTATTTTTCTAGGGCTCGTATAATACCAGTGCCGGTAAGATCCCGTCGTCTCCTGTGGGATCAGTTCCACAGTTTGCGGTATCCGGGCGGATATTTCCCGCGGGACGACTTGCGAGCTAAACACGACCCGCTGGACTGGCATGCGGACCACGTGCACACTAATTTCAGAGACATGTACCGAAGGCTGCGTGAACACGGATTCTATCTTGAAGTCATGGGTAAGATGCCTAAATGAAATATTAAATACAACGTCAAATTAATCACAAAGTGACCGCGGTCGATATTTGACTTTTTATCTTAGCTTACTTCTTAATAATCTATACTATTATGATATAGCGTAAACACACACTTCTTTGTTGCCTAAGATGTCAGCAATTACAGCATATTTTTGAATCATTATTTTTGTAATAAAAAGCCCTACACTTACGTCACGCTTTAGGCTATATATTTTCACGCCATTAAACTTAGGGGGTAAATATTTTGGATAAAAACCCTAAAGTGGGAAAGAGACCATAAGTTGCTGCCAACATCAAGAAAACAAAATTGCCATAGTAAGGTCGTTGGTATTTTGACATTTGCAATTGATTATTTGACACATGTAAACAATAAAATAACATTTTCATAAGTTTATGCGGATGAAGTCGCAGGGGAACATCTAGTAAAAAATAAATTAGATGGATGGATGTTTGTAAGAAGGTATCTCTGAAACGCTTAACGATTTTTTTTAATTCCTTGCAAAAGAGCCGCTGACAAAACAAAAGCTTTTGTTAAATAGTGATGTTAAAAAATCATCAATAATGTTTTGGAATTATCGAGTTTCAGCGAAAAGTTCCGTTTATTTGTTCAAAGTTGTGAATTGAAACCCATATATAAACGAAACATAAATATAACAGTTTTTAAGTGTTCAGCTGCTGTTAATTAGCTGCAAGAAAGGCCTTTGTTTTTATAAATTAAACATGTTCAATCAGGTACTCCATTGACTTGCGTGGACACGTCATTGTACGGTGCATTGCTGTTAGTCGATCCCGAAGATGAGTATTTTCCCGAAGAAATGGCTGCACTAAAGAAAGCAGTGGATTCGGGTTTATCGCTGCTCGTCTTCGCTGATTGGTACAATGCCTCTTTGCTTCGTCACGTTAAATTCTACGACGAGAATACGCGGCAATGGTAAGCAAACTTATTTTTATTCTCTTATTTGTCATAAAATCCAGGAAGTAACTGATTTTGAAACTTTTATAAAGAAAATCTTGTTTTTTTTAGGTGGATTCCAGAAACGGGAGGTGCTAATGTTCCTGCGTTGAATGATCTCTTAAGCATGTACCAAGTAAGCGCTGATTAATTGACGCTTAGGATAGATTTGCTAAAAATAATGTAACGTCGCGGAAATCTACAGTGTTCCATTTTCAGAATAATTGCATTCATCTTTGCAACGAGTCAAACTCCCCACATTTATAAATATGTAATTATGTGCCAGAGTTGTCCAAATCTTACTTCTTGCTAATACTATAAATGCGAAAGTTTAGATGGATGGATAAAAAAAACAAAAGTAAGTAGCCTATGTGTTCTTCCAGGCTATGCTCTACATCTATACCAAATTTCAATGAAATCCGTTCAGCCGTTTAGGCTACAAACTCTAACAAACATCCATCCATCCATCCATCCAAACTTTCGCATTTATAATATTAGTATTAGTATGATTAGTATGATGTGAAAGTTTAGTTGGATGAATGAATGGATGTTTGTTAGAGTTTGTAGTTTAAACTGCGGAACGGATCTCGATAAAATTGGGCATAGATATAGAGCATAGTCTGGAAGAGCACAAAAGCTACTTACTTTTGTTTTTTTTTAAATTCCACGCGGACGGTGTCGCGGGTGAAAGCTAGTGTTTATATAAAAACTACGAACTACAACGATTCAATTATTCTCTTATAAATTACTTTAGTAGATACTTATAAAATGTTGGTCTGTCTGTTTTGATGCGTTTTTTTATTACTGTTTTAGATAGCACTAGGAGACCGTGTATTTGAAGGTGCTTTTAAACTAGGCGGCCACCCTATGTACTATGCGAGTGGAACACATATACATAGTTTCCCAAAACACGGTGTACTAATTACTGCACAATTGTCAGATCAAGGACAACAAGTAAGTTTTACCGCGGTTTCCAAGATCCTAACGTTATCTCTGTTTTTCTCTAAGAAAATGAGAGTGATGGCTGATGCTGATAGTGTTACTATACATTCTATGTTAGCTTCGTCTTTTTGACCGACTTCCCAAAAGAAGGAGGTACTCAATTCGTCTGTATGTTTTTTTTTTCATTAATTTTATTGTAATAACAGAGAATAAAATGCTTAGAATATATCTACTCTATTATTTTCTCTGTTTTCACATATAATGACGTAGATACTAACTTTTGTACAAATGTCTTTAAATTTTACTTTTATCAGATAATGTCAGGTGAGAAGGGCGGGGGTGCGGGCGCGCCGGGCGCCGGCACAGTTGATGTACCGATATTAGGCCTCCTACAGACTGACAGTGGCAACAGGGAATTCACAAATGACACCGATAAACTGCCTAAGGTAAGGCCAACAGTTAATACTATCGACAAACTTATCAGATCCGTTAGTATGTGAAACTAATTTACTAATAGCTCATAAACGTCCAAAATAAATTAATTCTTGTCGCATTGTCTTTACTTGTTTTAATTTTCTACTTTACATTTTCTCTAACAGAATTAATCGAAATAGCGCATCTCACGGAGCCAGATAAGTTTATCGTACTATAAGGTACTTATTAACACATTAACCATAGATATATAATCTATAGATGGAATGTCTAATTGATAATCGATTTTTGAAGTGTGTTTTAGTTCATTTTATCGCAGTTAAATTTTGTTAATTTTTGTTTACCAAATTAGGTATATATAGATTACATATCTATGATATTAACTCTCATTCGTGTTATTGTGCTAGGTCCGTGTCGGTTGTGTTCATGTAATGTCGCTTCTGTGATGAATTATCGTCATTTCAGCATTACATCACCAGTTCACTGGTGAAGGTAGGCTTCTCTATGAAGCTCGAAGTAGAACCGCCGCCTGTTTGCATCGACTGAGGTTACATGATGCAGGTAAGTTGGCGGATGGATGTTGAGATGATTTTTTGTTTGTCTTATTTGTTCTTTTGTTTATATTAAAAGCTGTCGCACGCAAAGTTCGTTAGCGTTTAAAAATGGTCCTCTAACATTCCCGTTCGCATCTACCTTCCAATCAAAGTCCGGTTAGAATCTATCCATCCGTTCCAGAGATAGCGGTCCAGACGCCATTTTGACAGCACGGAATTAAAAAAAAAACCTTTAATATGCTCGTCCGTGTCAGCTATCCTCCAGTGAAATTCCCGTCAAAACAGGCCCAGCCGTTTTGGAGAATACCCGGAACAAATGCGGGTTGCGGACAGACAATTTTTTTTAATGCGATTTTAGTTATCATCACAAATACATCTTTGCGAAATCTGGATTTTTTTTCGATATTACGTATAGACACTCCAATTTTATTTTATGTATAGAATTGTCAACCTTTTCTGCGTGTCCGTAGCTAGGATATACAAGAGAGGTAGAAAAAGAACTTATCTAATAGGTTTTATATATTTGCTGACAGATGTAACCGCAAGAATCTCTCTCGTCAGTTAAGATTGTCGCACTATGTGTACACAGTGCATTCCAGTCTGGATTTACATTTCCATTTGTAATCCAGCGCTGATTTCGTTGAATGGAATAATGTTATGAATATCTCTTTCAAGCCACAGTATATACTTAAGGGACAGAAATTTGTATGTTTGTATTTAGGCGGGTCGTGTGGTGGTGTATGGTGACTCGTCGTGTCTGGAGGGCGGGTCGTCGCGTCCCTGTCATTGGTTACTGCTGGCAGCACTGCAGTACGCATTGGGCGGACACTTGCCTGCCTCCTTAAGGGATGCCGCGGCCGCGAGGAGACGGGACGTACACCTTATACCATCCGGTGAGATTATACTTATATCTATTACTGATTGCGGATGCTTCAGTTTGTATTTTCTATGGGTAAAATAAGATATAATGTTGTTATACAAATACTTATCTTTCACAGTAGGCAAACTTGTGAACGTTATGTGCGCACAGTCTGGAAGAATACACAGTCTTTAATTTGATGCGGATGAAGTTATAGGCAAAAGCTAGTATATAAATATGTGTAATAATATTTTAAGGGTAGGCAACGCATCTGCAATCGCGGATGTCTATGGGCAGCGGTAGCTTCATTTCAGTGGTTTCAGGTGGCCGCTTGTTCCTTTGTTACCTTATAATATTATCAAAAAATGTTTGTTAATATTTTTTTTTATTTAAATATACAGAACTGCCTCAACGTGCGGAGGGCGGGCGTCTGCATATGTATTCTCGTGTACTATCGGCTGATGGTAGCGGGCCTCGTGCGGTGCCGTCGTGCGCCCCGCCCACGCCCCTCCCACCACACCCCGTGGCCGCGCCTCCCGCAGCACGCACCCTTGCACCGAAACACGCACCCACCGACCCACGGAGCATAGGTATACTAACTTTAAAGGTTCTCATGAGTGTCGCCAGCGTATGATCTGGGGGGGATGATCAATAAGGGGGCGCAGAATGATGGACAAGGACATTATAGTAATATTTTTTTTTTAATTCCGAAGAGTATCAACATGTGGTCTAATTTTTAACTAAAAATTGACAAGTACTTGTTGAGTTATCTATCTCAACATTTTGAATTAATTTATATAGTTATTTTAAAAGTTTCGACTCTCACAAAGAGGGGGACAGCTGTCGTTCCATACCGTTTTTAAATACGTTTCTATATGGTTTAGCCACGTAATAGAAAACTTTAGAAATTAACCTAACGCAACTATATCTGAGATTCATTAAATCTATTAAGTACTAGCTGTTGCTCCCGTCTTCGTCCGCGGGTAATTAAAAAAAATATATTTATTTAGCCTATGTTACTCACTGATAACGTAGCTTTTTAATGGTGTAAGAATTTTTAAAATCGGCCTATTAGTTTTTGAGTCATTTCAATACATACAAAAATACAAATCTTCCCTTTTTATAATATTAGTATAGATTTGTAATTATAATATGCAAACTTTCATTTACTTCTGTCGTCTAATAAAGGGGTTCCTATATCGAAATACTAGCTTTCGCCCGCGACTCCGTCCTCGTTGAATTAAAAAAAAACAAATGTGAGTAGCCTATGTGTTCTTCCAGACCGTCCTCTACATCTATACCAAATTTCATCGAAATCCATTCAGCCGTTTAGGCTAAACTCTAACAAACATCCATCCATCTAAACTTTCGCATTTATAATATTAGTATGATGAACTTATTATCTATTGTATTGTCTTTGGTCATTTTATTAAATCCGAAATACATGCCCTAGTTGCGAAAACAACGGTTGCCAAGTTCTCTTAACTCGAACTGTATTGACCTATTTCCAAATTAATGACCTATTAGTATTTAATCAATACTATGGATATGCGCTGTTATCTGCAGATGTTGCATCATTCGTTTTTACTTTAAATAAAGATTCTTTTATATAAACTGTCGTGGTTTTTATAAATATAACTAGCTTTCGCCCGCGACTCCGTCCGCGTGGAATTGAAAAAAACAATAGCGAATAGCCTATGTGTTCTTCCAGATTATCTTCTACATCTATGCCACATTTTATCGAAATCCGTTCAGCCGTTTAGGCTACAAAGTCTAACAAACATCCATCCATCCATCTAAACTTTCACATTTATAATATTAGTAAGATTAGTAAGATGTTCGTGAAGGGTTTCTTACTACGATTAGGTTTAAGCTCCCGATATTTCGGCACAGTTGCATGCGACATGTACACTGGCTGACTCGAGCTACTCAATCTACTGAGTCAGCTATTTAATTAGAATATCAAAAGATTCTTTTACTTCTAGAACACAATGTTAACAACTATTATATTCGACTAGTAATTATTAAATTTTGAAACAACGGCCCCAATCTATAGCTAATAATAAAGTGGAAAGTTTTATATTTTTGTATGTATTTAAATAACACAAAAACTATTGGGACGATTTCAAAAATTCTCACGCCATTAAAAAGCTATGCTATCAGTAACACAGGCTTTTTTTATTATTTTTTAAATTCAAGCGGACGAAGACGCGAGCAACAACTAGTTATATACAAACACATCAAAATCGCACTATTCAGTATTTTGTGATTGCAAAAGTCTTATTTTTGTATTTTACTATTATAATATTTTAAATGCGAAAGTTTAGATATTTGTTATAGTTTTCCGTCTAAACAGCTGAACGGATCTCGATGAAATTTGACATAGATATATAATAGTCTGAAGTCATAGGCATTTTTTTAAAATTCCGACGGATTTTCAGCAATTGGAATATGTATATTTGCAGGTGCTCCAGAAGTAGAGGGTACAGAGCCCGCTCCTAGAGCCTGGAGGGGCGCAGGCGCAGCGCCGTCCCGTTCACACCCTGAAGTTGTGTACGAGCCTCCAAGTTTAACCAACAGAGCCTTAACTCTATTCGCTATTGTGGCTATAATATATTGTGTTACCACATTCTGGAAGCGATGGGGACGCAAATTGAGACGACGGAGACTTATATCCCTTGCTACCTAGCACAGACTAAAACATCACCCAAATAGATCGAATGGTAGATGATATTTACTATTGTCAAAAGAATTATAAGTTTTAGTGACATCTGTGGACGAAAAACTGAACTATTCAGTGTTGCAGTGTTAAAAAAGTGTTTGTGAACAATTGAAACTAATTTTATACTGTGTGTATAATTTATAAAATAATAAATATATAAAATACAAGTGACTAAGATATGTAGTATGAAATATTTTGAAATGTTCTAAGCTGGTCAAATTTTTATTTATTTTTTATGACCCAGTTGAGTTGTTGAAGAAAATTGTATAATTGAATTAAATTATTTCTTTTTATGGCTATGTTAACTTTATAAATATTAATGTTACGTAATTTCATTGTAAATCTTATTAAAATTATTTAATGACAAGACTAATCAATTACTTAAATGATGTAACAATGGCGACTGAAATACAAAAATAAATGTATGAATTTTAAATTGTATATAAATATGTCAATTAGAATTATATGTGTTTGTGTATTTTTATGTATTTGCAATGAGTAATACAAATAGATGTTGCATAGATAAAAATAAATATTATTTCAAATGTCTTAATAAGATAAAAACAGACATCACAAGTATGAAAATCAAAATCACAATCTAAATGTTACTTAGTATAGTTAATTTATTGTATTTAATTAATAAGTACTGCTTGTAATATCAGAAGGTAAATAAATTATGTCATTGTGATTTCAATAAAAGATTTTTAAAATACACAAAAATAAAAACTCCTTATTTTAAACCCATTAAAATCCTATATTCCAGCAAAAAGATATAAAGAGCATACTAACTACGCTGTAAGTTTTGTAATATACTTTGAAGTTTTTAGTATTTTATCTGAAATGTGCGAAAACAACATGAAACTTTATAATTCCTACCTAACTAAAGTAAAATACCAAGTTTTTTGCATATTTTAGTTATTTTAATCAAACTGATAACATTAAACATTGAATAACGTTAAACAAATTAATTGATATTTATTGTTTACACAAATTATTGGCAGTCGTTTCATATTAACAATAAGACAGTGATAAACCTAAAGTCGAATAATCTCATGCAATAGTTCAGTTGTAACGTAACTAAATAATATCGAAAATTATTACATTTACGCGGGAAAACAGTATGGTGTGAACAGCGCACGCGCTTGTCATGCATGCGTCATAGCGTCGGTCACCCGCAGCCCGGGACTTCGGTCGCCGTCGGTTCGCGTCGGCGCGGCGTTACCAATAAAATCCATTCAGTCGTCAAGAAAACGTTATCGTGAGTGGTTGTTCCTTAATCATCGGTAACAACGCGCTCAATAACAATGTCGCGCGTGTACAATCCTACCGACTATGTGGCCGACAAATCTCGCATTAGATCATTGGATAAATACAAAGAGATGCATAAAGCATCTCTTGAGCAACCAGAGGCGTTTTGGTCTGAAATAGCGAAAGAGTTCTATTGGCAAACCCCACCTCAGCCGGGAAAATTCGTATCGTACAATTTCGATGTAACCAAAGGCGATATTTTCGTGAAATGGATGGACGGAGCAGTCACCAACGTTTGCTTCAACCTTCTCGATAGGAACGTGAGGAAAGGCTATGGAGATAAAATCGCATATTACTGGTAAGTAAAATTTCCCACTCATCATATCGCAAAATCAATAGACAGCTGAGCGAACCTCTGAGACGGCGCACATTCATATTGATTTTTCGTTCATCTAATTTTTTATTTTGTTAATCTTTTGTGTAATGTATGTTGTTTGGCCATATTAATTTTATAGGATTTTTCCTCATAGACCATGAACCTCGATTTTTTTATTTGTTAAAATAACTTCGGGGGTGGTTTTCTTTTTATTAGGTTTATGCAGTTTTATTTTACTTCAAGGGTGTTCCTAGTCTGAACTCTTGGGACTTTCTTCAAAATTTATGTCGTCATGGTTTGCACTCGTTATTTTTTTTTGTCTATTATGTTCGTGAAATATTGTAGGTATTACTAAATCTAAATAATAATGATATGATGTCAGGTATTTAAAAATATACCCATTTATAATAAATTAAAACTAAAAATCAAATAAATTGGATATTTTTCAGCTCTTTGTATTAGATGATTTTTTTAAATAAAAAAAATATTGTATTTATAAAACTGAACAAATGAATACATGCAAGCTTCTTGATTCACCATAACACCCATACTTTTGTACGGATATTTTAATATTTCTTATGTTATAAAAAATCACCAATCCGGTTGACCTCCTTAGTTTGACCTCGCTGTAGGGCGCTCTCTACTAAACCTTCTATTTCCGCAGTAAGTTTTTTATGACTTGTTACGAATCTACGACCGTTGTTGTTTCGTAATTAATTATTCTGTTTGTCTTAATATAATTCTAACCTCCTACTTTACTTAAAAACATCCAAATGAAGACATCATGAAATATTTTCGAAAACACGGTGAAATGATAAATCGACACTAAGGGTTAAAGTAACCATTATGACTCAGTGTATGGCAGAATTACTTTTTAATTCTGACTTACACAGACACATTAATTGTCAGATGTGAAATAAGATAATTTTTGTGGCTTCATCGATCGTGTGGGAAGGGGTTCGATAGTGGTGTAGAAGTAGGTCGTCCCCGGGCTCGTCCCCCGGGGATGCTGTATCTAGGTCAGTTACACAAGGCCGGCTGAAGGACTGCCTGCACGAATTCATTTCATTTCTACCGTTTCCTAACATATTATATAACTACAAACGGTTGTTAAAATTGCATCATACTTTATGGTCAATCATCTATTTTTTTTTTAAATATACTCTATGGCAACACTATGTCTTCCAATCAAACACGACTCATCCAATAAACGGCTGTCCCTACGCTATTTTTTGTCCATATTCCTTTCACCTTACGATATAAAAATATAATCTACGCCATACAAGCTAATTGGGTGAAAATGTAGTGTCTCAAACGTATTGTTTTGTCCTAATCAGTCTGCCCTTGTTCCTACGGAAGGTCGACACAATATGACATGTTTAATAACTGCATTTTATTGGTGTTAATTGAAAGTACCTACGTTTGGGTCATGCTTTTAGTTTTTTTATTTAATTGAATTGCATTTGCCATATTTTTTTATCATATTAACACCAATTATTGCGAAGCGCTATCTTGGTTATATTATTTAAATTCTTCGATTGAATTATTTTTTATACAAGAGACCAATCTTTATGAAAAGATAGGAGATGGAGCTTACGTATCTAATGCATTTCTAGCTGTTACAATTTCATAAACAGAGCTAGTTTTACCCTAAGTAGGTACTACCAAATTGCTGCATTTCCAAATTGCCGCATTCATAATCGGCCCCGCCCGTAAAACCAGCGACGCACCTTCAGTTTCAACTGTTCAGTTCCAACGTTCAGTTGAAACTGAAGTTGTGTAAGTGGTTTATTGTTATGTTACAATAAAAATCTCCTTTCGTATCGCAACAATGCTTTGCTGTTTTTTTTTTTTTATATTTTGCGACTGTCTCCTATCCTCCTTATATTTCATTTACATACTAGTTTTAGCACGCAACACCGTCTACGCGGTTTTAAGAAAAAAATATTATGTAATATAAGTCAATTATAAAGATGTACCTTTTACTTGTACTTATGTCCATAAATTTTGCGATATAGCGATGCTTTTATATACCTGTTCAGGCTATAAAATATTTCTAAAGCGTCCTGCTTAAGGAAACATTTTAAGGATGTACATATAGCAAATGTGCTAAGCGAAATATTAATATTACTTTCAACTTTTAAACGGATACATGAATAATATTTAAAACAATTTGAATGACATTACTAGCTTTCGGCAGCGACTCCGTTCGCGTGGAATTAAAAAAAAAAGTAAGTAGCCTATAAATTTTCTAGACTATCCTCTACGCCAAATTTCATCGAAATCCGTTCAGCTGTTTAGGCTACAAACTCTAACAAACATCCATCCATCCATCTATCCATCCAAACTTTCGCATTTATAATATTAGTAAGAGTAAGATGTTATTTAACAAAATTGAAAATAGATAATTGTATAAAAAATAGTGGGTTATCTTATTTGGTATTGTCAAAGATCTTACTTAAGTTTATCTTTTGTTTTGATCTTGTACCCCAATTCGTGATACTAGTTAACAACGGAAGTTACTTTGACTATTTGACATAAGAAGGTCGACAGAAATAGCAATTGCTACCTTTCTAGCTACATAAATATTAAGAACTAGCTGTTCGCGTGCGGCTTCATCCGCATGAAATTATGAAAATTTTATTTTGTTGTTTACATTTGTCAAATTATCAATAGCAAATGTCAAAATGACATGACATGACATGACAAACCTTAGCAATCTTTCTTTCTTGATGTTGGCAGCAACTTATGGTCTCTTTCCCACATTAGGGTTTTTATGCAAAATATTTACCCCTAAGTTTAATCGCGTGAAAATATATAGCCTAAAGCATGACGTAAGTGTAGGGCTTTTTATTAAAAAAAAAATATTCAAAAATGTGCTGTAATTGCTGACATCTTAGGCAACAAAGAAGTGTGTGTTTACGCTTTATTATATTAGTATAGATTAGTATAGATAGAAAAAACTTTAGATGTGCTTTAATTATTACTTACATTCAAAGATTTTCAAACAATCGCTTGTTGAAAGCATTTGGGCATTGAAATTAAAAATTAAAAAGTTTTAACCTGATTGACAAATGACATACCTGGTAATGGAATGAAATATCCTAAAATTGGTCTTATCCTTTTGGTTGCATACGGTCTCAATGCAAATGGATTTACCCTCCTGTCAGTCGGGCAATAACTATACATTAGTAGTCAATTACCAACCTTGCGTTCGCTAATCGGAACGAATACGCGTTTCCGTGTTACATTCTATTCCAAAAATAGTCGTGTCCGAATAAAAGTAGCGCGGCTAATGTTCCGTATCTCTTGATTGTTTAATGATTTATAATGTGCTAGTACTACGGCACATTGACTATAAATGAGCTAGAATTTATCTAAAGACCGCTACAAACTCTCTGCTCTGACAGTTTTAACTGAATAGTCAAACTCATCAGTAAATGTGTGCGTGTGTAGTATTTAACTGAACAATTTGACTCCTCGGTTAAAATTGGCAGTTACTGAGCGTTTATAGCTGGCTCAATGTGGTAGATTTAAAAATAAAATAGCGTTCAGGATTTTTTTTTTAAATTCGACTATAATTCAAAAAAAAATCTACAGTAATTTCGATCGCCAGTAACAATGAACTGTAACATTCAATGAATGTTTCAGTTAATTATGCATGTGGTACACATTAATTAGTCATAAGTTAACATCGTTTGATAGCACCTAACAATGCGTTGAACTTAGAATGTAGGAACGAACTGAAAGTGATTGAATTAACTTGGCACACACATGTTATTTGGTATTTATAATTCTTAGTATCTACCTAATCTAAATCTAAGGCCCTGACACACCGTGTGTAGTGGTCTCTTTATTTATTCAACATTACCCGGTACAAACGCGGCTTGCGGACAGACAGACAGACAAACAAAAATTAAATGCGATTTTCGTTATCAGCAACGCAAATACATCATCTTCCCGAAATCTGGAATTTTTCTTTTGATATTACAAACAGACACTCCAATTTTATTATATGTATAGATTTAAAGACTTATTTAAGTTGAGAATTTGTCAGCACATGTTTAAATGAAGTACTTGACAACAGGCTCTTTGACTAAAATCTTTCAACCTAATGTATATCCCCATTATACAAAGGGCAGTTTTCTGTTAATTTCTTCCACTTCACTTCATCTTCGATACCTTGATTTGGTGGTCGGTAGTCGGCCATGTTTTTCAGTAATACATCTTTCTACTTTTAAACAATTAATATAATTGTAACTAGCCATATTAATTTTAAAACACTGCACTCGAGATCTCGTCACTCATCAGGAATGCGCGCGAATATTTATCCTTCGGCTGACATTGACAGCTGTCAGCTAGGGACGTGACGTTTATGCCGATAATCTAGTGTTGTGCCAATTCTACAGCACGGTACTAATTTTCTTCTTAACACTACTATGTTTTAAGTCTAACATTAGCTTTTCGAACGAAGGTATCTTAATCGTATATTTACATTAAAACTTACAAACCTACTGCGTTGTTCTTTTTGTCTGCAATAGCAATTGGAATTCCCGTTCAAAGATCACATTGATAACTCAACAGAAAGTTCTTTAATAGCGTATTTTAAGATTGAACATCAGATAACAATACTATTTACTTCTGATAAGATAAAATATCTAACGTTTATAAAATTTCACAACGTTCATTTTTCTCTGCATCACATATCCTTCAAACTACACTTTATTTGGTAGCTCCATATGTAATTACATAACATGGTCAGTTCAATAAACAGTGTCTTATTACTATACTCGTAATGCTAATCCTTGCTATTTTCACGATGGTACGTATTTATATGCGAATGTCTTTATCTATATTCTTCGTTGGAGGTCGAAGATGCGCTTAGAATAACTTTAAATTATTACAGACCTTTTACCTACGTAATAAGGGCTACAAGACCACCAATCTATAGACCTACCCTACACCTATAAGTTGCATATTAGTTTATAGGGAATAATAATTTAGAACAAAGATAGAAGTATTTTACATGCCTCTTGTTCATCTATCGCTTGCGTACTCTCCGAGTATATCTAAAGATAATGGTATTCCGAACAAGACATCTCTTGTTATGAATTCTACGTAACCTTCTGGGTGTATTTAAACTTAGGTTGTGTTCAGTATCGGCTTTAGATTAGGGCGAGGTGGAGCGACTGCCCAGGGTATAAAGAGGCGGCACACGCGTCCCTTTATTCCTTTTTGTGTACGGGCTCGTATCGCAGTTTAGGGGAATCGTATAAACCTTGCTCAGGGCAATTCTAAAACCGGTCCCGTTTGTGTTAACGTATAAGATGTTTTTGGAATAATGAAGGAATTATCCTTTGTTATAGGGAGGGTAACTGTCCCGAGGATTACAGCCGCGTGACGTACAAGAAGTTGACGGATCTTGTCTGTCAGTTTGCGAACGCTCTACGGGACATCGGAGTATCCAAGGGCGATAGAGTCTCCATCTACATGCCGATGATCTTGGAGACGGTGGTCTGCATGCTCGCCTGTGCCAGGATCGGTGCCATACACTCTGTCGTGGTGAGTTCATGTTATGGTCAATATTTTAGAAATAAACCATTTTAAAAGATAAACAGGGTATATCAACAGAATACTTTTTGAGATATTTTCATTAAAACAAAAACTTCGTAAGGCTTACTGTGATACTTAAAACTTTGATACATAAAAATATAACTAGTTTATACATTATTGTATAACTTGTGGGCTAATTGAAACTAAAGTAGTGAGGTGAAGGTTGGCTTATTATGTAACGCAATAGTAATAAAGAAATTGAATGTGTTTTTACTTAGCAGTACATGCTTGTTATGTAACGGTAACATCTTTGAACGATTTCGTGGCGTAATTTAAGATGAAATTAGATATATTGTAATGAAATATATTACGATCGATAATCAGCAAATTCTAAATTGAATTTAAAATATTAGGTACTCTAACAATATGTGGATAAGAGCTACATAGACGTAGTTATCAAGGTAAATATGTCTTATTAAATATAGTTAGCAAGGTTAGCCGTTGTCATGGTGATAATACCTAACAGTTACGAACTTAACCTTAATTCATATACATAATTGATGTTGACCGTGACAGAATAACGTTAGCAATGACTTTTCCTCACTCCCTTGAAAACGGATCGATTTAATTACAGCAGCGAATGGGGTATAACAAAACCAATCGAACATTCTCATCATCTCCCCTGCCCTATCCTACTCCCGTAGGGTCGGCGCACCAGGTTTTCGTCCTCCAAAGCACTCTATCATCCGTCATCTCAGTCATCACTCCCTTCTTGATCATGTCACCTTTCACGCAATCCATCCATCTTTTTCTAGGTCTACCTCTACCGGTGTACCCCTCAACATTCATAACTAACGTCCGTCTTGTTACATGCGATTCATCCCTTCTCATAACATGCCCATACCACTCTAACCTTTTACTCCTTATTTTCTCAACCACTGGGGCTACTCTGAAATTGGATAAGTTTTAAAACTATAAAACTGTTGTATAGTGACCTGGCCAATTCGATATTTTAAATATCTTCGAATCGGAAGGATCGATTGTATTCTTCGAGGCTCAAGTCGACCGATTATTCGGTCGCAAACGACTATTAACGTGTTTGTCGTTTCCATTCGTCATAGTTCGCCGGTTTTTCGTCGGATTCATTGGCGGAGCGTATGTCCGACTGCAAGGCCAAGGTGCTGGTGACAGCTGACGGCGCTTGGCGTGGCGAGAAGTTGCTTGGATTGAAGAACATCTGCGACGAGGCTTTGGACAAAGCCAAGAAGATACACAAGCATACTGTTGCGAAGTGCGTCGTCGTGTCTCATCTTGCTCGGGTGACTCCTTGCGGACCTCTGCCCAATGATCTTCGTACTTTGGTAAATTGTTAGCTGATATAACATCCAATTTGTTGTTTTGATCGTAAGTTTCCACTGGTCAGCCACCTGTTCAAAAACATTTCTTTTACTTTTTCTAAGGATAATAATAGCGGCTTTATTATTTTTTTCTGAAAGTCTATCGTCATTGGGAACCTGGCTTTAAATGTTCCTCCAATGCAGAATTTTCAAATAGTCGTACGAAATGAAATACTGTAAAAAAACTGTACAAATCGTTTGAATTATTAAATTTTACTTTAGTACGTCTGGAACGAAGATAAAGATTTGTGGTGGCATGAGATTATCGAGTCGCAGTCGACTATCTGCCCGCCGGAGTGGATGGATGCTGAAGATCCGCTCTTCATGCTGTACACCAGGTAAACATACTTGGGATATAACACACTAGCTTTCGCCCGCGACTCCGTCCGCGTGGAATTAAAAAAAACAACAGCGAGTAGCCTATGTGTTCTTCCAGACTATCCTCTACGTCTATGCCAAATTTCATAGAGATCCGTTTAGGCGTTTGGACTACACACTCTAACAAACATCCATCTAAACTTTCGCATTTACATTAGTAAGATTAGGTTTTTAGTTATCACTTAGCTCAGTGTTACATTTACTAAAGAAGATCTGTATTTTGGAACCTTCATTTATATTATTTTCACTATAGCGGTTCTACTGGCAAGCCTAAGGGAGTTCTGCACTCCACTGCCGGTTTTATGCTGTACGCTGCGACTACTTTTCGCTATGTGTTCGATTACCGCGAGAAAGATATCTACTGGTGCACTGCCGACGTGGGCTGGATCACTGGACATACTTACGTGGTCTACGCGCCTCTGGCTAATGCTGCCACCTCCGTTATGGTAAGTACACTAGAGGATATTCTACAGGTGTCATTTGACGATCACAATATTATTACGATGTTAATCTTAAATTGAACTGATGATTTAGGCTCGGTTTCACGATTAAGATTTAGGGTAGCTTGACACTATTTGGAGGTATAATCATTCTAGAAAGAACATTTTAAATACTTTAAGGCAGTACTTGCGTAATTTTACTCTGCCTTTTTTCGTTGACGGTAGATATTTGTCGTCAAGGGCTTTGAAAACTTCTACCAGAAATGTGACGTAATATCCAACATTTGGATCTTCAGACTATATTAACAAGTGATGTAATGCGCATAGAATACAGTATCCTCATAGAGTGGACGTACTTATTACTAATATAGTTTAGTTGCTACTCTAAATTCCGTCAACACTTGTTCGTAGTTCCTTTTGCGTAGAGGATGATAAAGTACAACACTTCCTCAATGCGGTTACTTATTAAACTACAGACAGTGTTATTTTAAAATCAAGTCATTCAGGTATTTTAACTAAAACGAAATGAGACGGAAGAAAAAATAAAACAGCCTTTTTTAATGAAAAATGCGGTTGACTGTCGCAGAGTTTAGATCACTGAAGACGATCTTTGTATCACTTGTATGGACATCGCCAAGGGAAAGTCACCGGTGGCCAGCGAAAAACAGCACATTCACATACCTTTCTATGATTTTTTGTTGAAATTTTTCACATGTGAGGCAGGTGGCGGCCCCTCGCCACGTGTGGTCGGCCCACACAAGTCGCCAGTATATTTTCCTTTTCGTTCAAAGGTTAATCATATTCAATTCACAACGGTCAAACAGTTAACGCGGAACGTTTAGTTTTAAAGAGACAGAACCAACTATATCATGTTTCCAAAAGATGCTTAACAACCATTTTTGTCTCAATTATTTAAAATAGAATGAGAGGGACAACGATATTTATGTAAGAGTAGGCAAATGGACACCCACATTTAACACTTCCTACTGACCCAGTGGGGTAATGTTTTTCGCATGCAAATGTCACGCAATACAGAAATCGGTAGTTTAGTAAAAACATTTAAATAGTTTTCATTGAAAGTTACACAAATGGAGTTTATCTATATATGTAGTTTTTAGTTTAGTTGTTATTTCAAGTGTTAAATGGCTAGAATCAGATAAGACCTAGATTACAATAGGTTTTCCGTCACGATTCACCTTCAAGATGACCTTGCTATTTTCTCAGAGAAAATATATTCAACATATAATATAATATGTCGCCGTAAGATTGTGAATTTTAGATTTGTTCACACAAATGGACAAATTTTAAATATGAATTCTCATAACCTACTACTAACGTAGATTTTTTACTACCAATTAGTAAAATCGATTTTATTTGTTCTTGCATAATTAAAATGATACTTTACCATTTAAGACCTATATTTCATAACGGGACTGGATAACATAACCGATTATCGTGAAATGTCCCAAACATTTTTTTTTTGTTTTTTTTTTGTTATCCTCAATTATTCAGTTAAAACCTTTGTTTTATAACAACAAGGAAATAATTAAGTTTTCAGTTATATAAAAAATATTGTACTTTGACAATGTAGTTAAACAAAGGACTTTTTTATTTTGTAAAAAATTGTGAGATAAAGAGAAGTGAAATTATAAAAAAGAATAGCTATTGTTATATAGTAATGTGAAAAAAAGTTTTTAAAACTTAAATATTATGAAAATTTCAAGTTTTAAAAAAAACGTAGACATCTTTGGTGAATTGTTCTAATTCCGGTTACAACTCAAGATTAATTGTGTATTAAGCATTGTGCTTAATAATTTGTTGTTTCCAGTTCGAAGGTACCCCCTTCTACCCTGATAACGACCGATACTGGTCTCTTGTGGAAAAGTATCGCGTCACCCAGTTCTACACCGCGCCCACCGCCATCCGGGCCCTTACCAAGTTCGGCGACGAATACGTCAAGAAGTAAGTCAATTTAAACTACATCCACTTTCATACACAACACGTCAAAAATCTGTTAAGTTTTTTAGATTCTGACGTTCCCAATTTTTTATCGTTAAAAAGTCTTGTAGAGGCCCCAGTTTGTTTTTGCGCCATAAAAACCTCAATATCATTCTCGCCTGCTAATTAAACCTATATTCTAAATGAGACTCTTCTATGGAAGAGCAATAACTGCAACTTTAAATTATTAATCTCAATCTATTCAGTTTAATTCATACCTAAAGTGACCTTTTATGTGGGAAATGATTTTTTTTTTTTACTTATAAGTGACGAATAAATGTTTGAAGTATTCGTCTACATTCAACATACTAATTACGGGTGAAACAATTGTGTTTCTTATTTAAGTAAGTATACATGGAGTCCATTTTAAATAAGTATATCTAACTAGCTGTTCCCATGCGACTTCATCCGCATAAAATTATGAAAATTTTATTTTAATGTTTACATGTGTCAAATTATCAATTGCAAATGTCAAAATGACATTTATGACAAACCTTGGCAATCTTGCTTTCTTGATGTTGGCAGCAACTTATGGTCTCTATCCCACATTAGGGTTTCTATCCAAAATATTTACCCCATAAGTTAAATAGTGTGAAAATACATAGCCTAAAGCTAACGTAAGTGTAGAGCTTTTTATTAAAAAAAGAATAATTCAAAAATATGCTGTAGACATCTTAGGCAACAAAGAAGTGTGTGTTTACGCTTTATTATAATAGTATAGATAGTATAGCAAAATAGTTGTGTTAATAAGCGTTGTTAGCTATCAAAAACACTCCTTTTACCCTATGTAGCAATCGGTTTCGCTTTTAATTTCAAAACGATTCAATTTCTCATAACATATAAAAAGAATGTAACATTTATAATAATTTACAAGATAAGTTTGCTATGTTATGACTTATGGGAAAGAATTCGCGTAATAAGAAACCACAGTAATTTAATAGTAACGTAACAATCCCGAAGAGAAAGAGTTTGAAATAGACATAAATGTTAATTAGCCAAAAATTTATATGACGTGTAATACAAAATCTATTCCTATTTAATTTAGATTAAATTTAGAGATTGCTATTATGCTAGTATCACATAATTATTAATATCAATCTATTCAGCTTAATTCATACCTAAAGTGAACTTTTATGTGGGAAAGAATTATTTTTTTTTACTTATAAGTAACGAATAAATGTTTAAAATATTCGCCTACATTCAACATATTAGTTACGGGTGAAGCAATTGTGTTTCTTATTTAAGTAAGTATACATGGAGTCCATTTTAAATAAGTATATCTAACTAGCTGTTCCCATGCGACTTCATCCGCATAAAATTATGAAAATTTTATTTTAATATTTACATGTGTCAAATTATCAATTGCAAATGTCAAAATGACATCTATGACAAACCTTAGCAATCTTGCTTTCTTGATGTTGGCAGCAACTTATGGTCTCTTTCCCACATTAGGGTTTTTATCCAAAATATTTACCCCATAAGTTTAATGGCGTGAAAATACATAGCCTAAAGCGTGACGTAAGTGTAGAGCTTTTTATTAAAAAAAGAATTATTCAAAAATATGCTGTAATTGCTGACATCTTAGGCAACAAAGAAGTGTGTGTTTACGCTTTATTATAATAGTATAGATAGTATAGATTAAAATGATCAAGGTAATAAGGACACCTCACACGATGTTATACTAACACAAATTGAGTACATTTATTTATTGTTTTCTTGTTGCTCTTGTTATTTTTTATCAGTGGTAACATTAACTTCAGTACATTTGTTGCCCTATCTAGTCATATGCAAATTGATTACACGTGTAAAATTATCATATGCGTTTTACTACGTTAAAAACCAAACAATGTTAGTTGTAAACTTGACTTACATCTTTATGTATTGTTTGTAGTCGAGATAGTATAGCAAAATAGTTGAATGTCTTTGATTTTTTTATTTATTTTAATTCACTGCTTTAGCCATTAGTACTACTAATTTTTAACTCAAAAAGTCAAAAAGCTATGGCAGTTCTCTGTCTAATATAATAGTTATAAATGTAAGTTTATTAAATTAGCTGAGTTAACAAATAACAAAATTCCATTCAACATTACGTAAATATTTTATATTTTTTTCGTAAGTAGTTCATTAACTCGAACATTTACTCATGCGGATGATGAATGTACATAGGATAATAAATTCTAATAATAACAATTGGTGTACTGCAACAATTTGTGCTGTGTGCAAACATTCGTGATATTGCAAGCGATCTAAACGGGGTCATTGTTACTTGATATAATCATTAACTCTACGTTCCTAATATCGAATGATTTAATTATCAACAACCAATACATTGAATTCATAAACTATGCTCGGATATTTATTATTCAACCTGGCCATAAAAAATAAGTTTGATAATGTAATGATAAAATTGTGGAAAAACAGTTTTCGATTTTAATTTTGGCTCGATCCCAAAGATAGCATATTTAATGTATCTATCAATTGTTTGTACACAATTTAATACGCTCTTTATTAGTGTTTACTTTAAAATGCATACCCTAAAGTGGTTGTTAACTTATATTAGCGTAAAGTATCGTGCGAATAACATCAGAATAGCCATAGCTATAAATAAATGTGCAAAAGTCACATCCAATGAATATTAATTGAGCAAACATAGCTAATGGGGTTTATAAGGTCAAAATATTTTAAACTGACGGCCTTGTATATCATAATTTAGGTCTTCAAGATCGAGGCTAGATTGAGATAAACACTATAGACCTATTTTCTTCACATTCCTTTTTTGGGAATTAAAATACGTCTTGTTTAATGATTTGTTACATAATTTGGTTACGTACTTATTTCAATAATAAGAAAATATACTTATGTAAGTAATAAATGGCGCATTATCAGATCCAGTCTTAAAGTTTGTTGAATAGAAGTATTTTATTGACCCTCCTTATGCAAATATTATGTAACAATAAGTTTTGACCCCATCCCCTTAAGATAAGAGCAGGATTCTCACGACGATCTCTCATGCAATTCTATTATTTAGTAACGGTTTTTTAAACTTGTAATTTTTCCAAGCGATTTAAAATTTCTTCGATATCCAGGCATAACATGAGGACACTCCGAGTGTTGGGCAGCGTTGGTGAGCCCATCAATCCTGAGGCTTGGCTCTGGTACTACACTATGATAGGCAGTAGCCGTTGCTCGATCGTCGACACTTTCTGGCAGACGGAGACTGGAGGACATATCCTCACCAGCCTGCCAGGCGCAACACCCATGAAACCCGGCGCTGCGGTCAGTTTAACAAGATATTCAAGATCCATTCTATTAGAAGAATACAAAGCAAAAAACTGTCAAACGATTTTTAAAAGTTCATTAAAATTATTACATCTCCTCCAGGGCTTCCCATTCTTTGGTGTCCAGCCGACCTTGCTGGATGAGAACGGCAAAGAGATCGAGGGTCCCGGTGAGGGTTACCTGGTGTTCTCCCGGCCCTGGCCCGGCATCATGCGGACCCTGTTCGCTGACCACGACCGCTACGAGAAGGTCTACTTCTCTAAGTTCCCCGGATATTATTGCACTGGAGATGGTAAGTGTTGCTAACTGTTAGATAGGACCTTTCCTTTATTATAAAACTAGCTTTCGCCTACAACTCCGCCCGCGTGGAAAAAAAAATAACGTAAATGAGTAGCCTATGTGTTCTTCCAGACTATCTTCTACATCTATGCCTTTCATCGAGATCCGTTCAGGCCTTTAGGCTACAAACTCTACCAAACATCCATCCATCCATCTTAAATTTCACATTAATAAGATTAGTAAAAAGTAAGATAAAGAGGGGATAAAGACTTGAATTTGGTATCGTAAAGATGTGATTGAGCATTTACAAATAATATTAAACAGACTATTGCTTAAACTTACAAACATACGTAATTTGTTTAAATCATTCTTATATAATTAAAATGTAAATTACTATTTCACGAATTTCAGTTGTGCTGAATTAAAAAAAATAATCATTAGGTTGACGTAAACAGTGCGCAACAAATTATTTCTAATTATTTTTTTGCACTTACAAATATAAAATAACTAGCTTTCACTCGCGGCTCCGTCCGCGTGGAATTAAAAAAAACAAAAGCAAGCAGCCTATGTGTTCTTCTATACTATCTTCTACATCTATGCCAACATTTCATCGATATCTATTAAGTAGTTTAGGCTACAAACTCTAACAAACATCCATCCATTTAAACTTTCGCATTTATAATATTAGTATGGTATAGCCGATATTAACTAAGAGCCGTACACGTACTGTTCAGGTGCCAAACGTGATGAGGATGGATTCCTTTGGGTGACTGGTCGTATAGACGATATGCTGAACGTCTCCGGCCATCTGATGTCGACTGCCGAAGTGGAAAGTGTGCTTACTGAAGAGCCGCGTGTCTCTGAAGCGGCTGTCGTATCCAAACCTCATCCCATCAAAGGAGAATCTCTTTACTGCTTCGTTATCCTCAACGAGGGAGCCGAATTCGATGCTGAATTAGTAAACTCCCTCAAGAAACGTGTGAGGAACCGTATTGGGGCATTCGCCGCGCCTGATGTTATCCAATATGCTCCAGGATTGCCCAAAACCAGGTCTGGGAAGATAATGCGCAGGATTCTGAGGAAAATAGCCCTCGGGGAACGCGATATTGGCGATACTTCCACTCTCGCCGATCCATCGGTCGTTGACGAACTCTTCAACAACCGACCTTAAATTATCAAATTTCAAACCGTTCGTTAGAAAATGTTCCTATTTTGTTATTTTAGGTTAGCTGAACGCACCCGGTTTGTTAGGTTTAATTTTTAGGTTATCCTCAGTGATTTGAGCCTAATTGTTTGCAATTTCATTGTATTGTTGGTTCAATAGTTTTAGATATGACTTCAAAGATGTTTGAAAAGCTTCCTAGTGATGTTTCATAGAGATGATTTAATTTCCATTAGCTTATATATCTTGGATATCGCACAGAATAATTAGAAATAATTTCCTAAATATAGTTTCACGACCGCGCAACAAGCCGTCCTAATATATCTTGATCTTTGAAACACTAGAAGTAAATTTGCTAAATCAAAGGCGAACGCCTCATTTATTTTGTATTGATTTTAAATATGCTTCTCCGTAGGAGTTCAGTGCACCGCATAATCTCAAAATTATCACAAAATGTTATGAAAAAACTCGAAAACAAACGCAATTCTGATTATTTCATTCGTACTTTGATTTTTTTCTATTAATTTTGTATGATGCTTGTATTTATTGTGTTACCGTGGGTTTCCATAGCCTTGTTGGTCATACATATGTGACGGCAGTAGGAATTCATATGTTGATTTTCTTTAATTTCGAAGCATTTCGAACTTTATGTATAACCATTCCAATATCGTAAGTGTTAGATGTAAGACATTAACGTAGTTGCCGTTGCAAGTAGAATTACTATTAAATATGCTTCATTAATATAACGCAGATTTTTTTAATTTGTATTTTCGAATTTATTTGTCAGTGAAATCGAATTGGTTAATTTTTTAATTTGTAGTACGAGCTACCATTTTTATTTATTTTTCATTACTATTTTGATTATTTGATTCTATTATTAAGTTCTAAGTGATGTTTTAATTTTTTTCTTGGTGCATGTATGGTATGGTTTTAAATTGGTTTTATCGAACGATATTATATTTAACTCGGAAAACATTTCCCTAGATACGTATTCGATATAGAAACCAAAGGGTAAAGAGACAAGGCAATTACAACTTGTCATGTTAGTTAACTTAGATGCTTAATGGACTTAACCAAATATTACAATTAATGCCTGCACTACCGAAATACTTTTAAAAACAAAACGAATGTATGTTTCTATACAAGTAATTCGACAGCGAAAACCCACATTTAGTAAAAACCAGTGAGTGGTACGAACATTGTAAGAATACTTAGGGCCTGTTCCACCAAATTGTATGTCTGGTGACAATCCAACTTGTAATATCTGACAGTGACGTCATTTTTAAGCTGAGCCTCTATCAGCCAGTGGTGGGACAGGCCCTTAAAGTTAATTCTTTAAATTGGATGTTAATTTTCATCGTTTATTTGAAATGTTATTTGAAATTCATCGGGAATAAATGATAAATGTTGACGTTCATTGCACTAACGTGTTCCTTATTGCACATCCCTTTAAAACATTTGCTCTCTTATAATTATCTAATATGTAAACGTAGATATAAGATAATGTGACTGTATCCAAACAACATATCATTAAAAGTGATATTATAAACAAATTGGTTGGCAATTCATTTGATCTTTAATACCTTGAGGACTCTCTGAATACTTTTCTAGCAAAAAATAAATACGTCACAACCTTAAAACACTAGAAATCATTTATTGTAACATAAAACAATAGCTTTTTTTATTTCATTAGTTGTCTAACCTTTGTCTGTTAATCAAATTGAAACATCAAGTTAAATAAACATTTTTTAATAAATCTTTGTCAAAAAACAACACGAAAATATAAAACACACACAATTTACTTTGATTTCAATTTTTTAGTTGTTGTGGTTGTTGTTGTTTGTTGGCGCATTGTTTTGAAATAAAGTCCATAGAAAACTCCAGCGGCGAAGATTAAGATTGTCGACAACACGGTGATGTATTCTGCACGATTTCTGGAAAACAGAAAATTCTTTACTACGTAACATACTAAACAATCTAGAATATTCTCTATCTTATAACTAGCTGTTGCTCGCAACTTCGTCCGCGTGGAATTAAAAAATATAACCTATGTTACTTACTGATAACCTAGCTTTTTAATGGTGAAATAATTATTGAAATCGGTCTAATAGTTTTTGAGTTATTTCAATACATACAAAAATACTAATCTTTCCTCTTTATAATATTACTAGCTTTCGTCCGCGTGGAATAAAAAAAACAAAAGTGAGTAGCCTATGTGTTCTTCCATACTATCTTCCACATCTATACCAAATATTATCGAAATCCGTTCAGCCGTTTAGGCTACAAATTCTAACAAACATCCATCCATCCATCTAAACTTTCGCATTTATAATATTAGTATGAAGTATGATAGATACTCGTTTACTTACTCAAAAGGCGTTCCACAGATGGTATACCAGGAGTCACCGTTTTGAGGCTTCTTACCGCCGACGCAATGGAAATCAAAGTACTTCTCGTCGTATTTATCCGGACAAAAGTACTTGGACTTATATAATGTCTGTGAATATGACAAAAAATGTTAAAAACCGCACAAACTCACACTCAAATCCTTTTAAATGCTATATAGCAAAATAGTATTCATAATGTATAGCAACTTAGCAAGCGTATTAATATTATTGCATTTGTATATCTTTTTCTATTGAATTGAGTATTGTTAAGATGAAATCGCCGCAACACTAGATCATTGCCTACATGTCCCGTCCCTATGACATCTGTCAATGTCATTCAGAATAGAATAAACTCGCCATTCTGGCGGGAATCAGTGGTCTGAGTGTTAAATTGCGTTGTTACAAATATTATTGTCTAAAAGTATAAAATATCGCTTTAGTTGCAATAAATAGCATTGAAATATTCTGACCTGTCCAAATGGCGTTACTAAACTGGCTCGTTCGTTACAAGGACCAACTGGCTCGTGCAAACCGTTCGATATCTCCTTTTCAGGGTCGAAGAAAACAACAAAAATCCAATAAATAGAGTAATGGACAACTAACTGCAGCATAAGTATGTAGTCGATTGTAGTTAACCTGCAAATAGTAGAGTTCTAAATTAAATATTCTGTAAAAAAAAATGCAAAGTTAAAATCAACTATTGTATTGAAACTGCCACGTTCCGATTCTGTAAATAACAACTTATGGTGTTGCTAAGTGTAGATCTAGATTACAACTCTGAGAATGGTAGTAAGATACGAATAGTTTGATAACTCTGGCATCAGGAAAAGAAAAATGAAAAGTGTAATTTTTTTTAAACATTTCTTTGATTATTATATAATAATTTTCGAAATACCACGTGTTAAGTTTGATAGAACTCAATGCTTACGTATGTAAAATACATAAATAATTTTTCAAAGGGAACTTCACACACCTGTGTAAATCATTACGTAATACACATAAGGTCAAACACAATTAAAGAATTAATTTTCAATATTTCATAACAAGAATAATTAAAAATTTTCAGGTTCAATTTACTTCAAATGACAAAAACTACTTCACTCTTCCTCTATATTTATACATTTAATCTCCATACATACATAATTTTCTATTATTGTGGCTGTTATGATACACCAATTCCATCGATACCAATAAAACAGATTATCGTATAGTAATAAATTACATATAACTATGAAGAAAATCTTATTTTATATCTGAAATTAAGAGGAAACAATAAACAAATAAATAAATACTAACTTGTCTGTATTTTCCTTTCGCTTGCTTAAAATTCCGTTGAGCACGATAACGCCGAAGATAGCAAATAGAAGGAAGAAAGTGACTTCGGAATGGATCTTGTAGACATCATGGAGTGGATGGTAGATAGGCACAAACATTAGCACTCCTCCCGGCATGCCTAGCAGAGATGAGATTACGAGAGACTTCCATTCAGCGGCTTTACTGTAAAAACATAATTGTTAATTTAAACGCGATAAAAACAAGATAAACGTAAGAAGAAATACTAATTAACCAGCTAAATATATTTAATTTGAATTCTCCAATAGCCTAATGGTATTGTAAACGGTACAATTGTGGGTTCGAATACCAATCTGGTAATATTTTAAATTAAAAAAGATAACAACTTACCCAGCAGACTGCCATTGCTCGATTTTAGGAGCGAACCATTTCCTACTAACGTGGAAAAAGAAGAAGAAACTCGCAGCAAAAGAGGCGTGGAAGTAATAAGAGTTCCAAGGCACCCAGTAGTGGCGGTCGAAGATATTAGGGTCGGTGTCATGCCACGTCCAATGGACAAACTTCACGGCGACGATGTCATATGGTATGTCCACAAGTACAGTCAGCAAACCAACGGCGAACGGTTCCGCGTAAAACGGCAAATGGAGTTTTGACAGCGCATACGCAGCGTGGTATATGAACGCCGGATCTTAAAGGACATTTAATAAAAAACATTGCACGATATAACAAAATTCGGTAGATTCCTGGTAGTTCTGGAAATGCGTATACTTACATAATAAAATAATGTGCAGAGGTAACCTGGCACCGAGCAATATGATGGGTGTTTGTGAATGCCAAAAGTTATCGTATTCTGGTAAAGCGAAATGCCAAAAGTTGTCGGTGAACACGCCGTGTAGGACGGTGCCGAGCCAGAAGTACGGCCATCGACCGCCCTTGTTGAATGCTATAAAAATAATTGAAATAAATAGGGACTTATATTAGTGCTATTAGGATGTTGGCACTACAAATAGTCGTATGCCTCCCTTTTTTGCATTGAAGAAAAACAAGAGATTTTGTTGATAAAAATACCCTAACAGGTGTCTTTCAAACAAATTGTTCTTAATAATTTGTTATCTTTTCTTAAAGACAATAAATACGAATCTCTTGTGACTCAGTGAAAAGTATGAAGAAATTATCAATATATCGATATAATAATTACAAAAGTATTTGTATGATAAGTAATGTTTCCGGCGAACATCTTCAGTACGTGACCTTGAATGTCCAAGACCGAACATTAAGTAGATTTTATTTTCTTTTCATATATTGTACTAAATAACTGTAGTTTTATATTTAGTCTACAATATGTAAATTTTCTATCCAGTGCGGCTCGCCCCAAACGTAACATGTTATTTGGAAAATAGGGCACTAAATGAAAACTTTTTTTTGCATATAAAAGTAAACATATTCACGTATATCTTTTTCCTTTATATTTCGAGCTAAACTTTTAACACGTTGATTAAATTGTTACAAACCAGATGTTCATTGTTTGTTGAATACGTCGCCGTTAGTCCATTACCTAACTTTTCACAATTTCGTTTCGATAACATGCGATTTCTCCCAATATATCGATAAACCTGTGTGATTGGTTGTTAGCTCTATATTCTTTACCTTATTTTGTGCTTTCCCATCCCTATCTTACCATATGACGAATAAATATGTAACTCTTATATGAACTAGGTAAATTATCTCTCTATCTCTCTCTAAATATTAATTTACTAGCTCTCGCCCGCAACTGATTTAGCGTGGATTATAAGAAAGACACAAGTAAGTAGCCTATGTGTTCTTCCACACTATGCTCTACATCTATGTCAAATTTCATCGAGATCCGTTCAGTCTTTTAGGCTACAAACTCTAAAAAACCTTCATCCATCCATCTAAACTTTCGCATTTTTAATATTAGTAAGATAAATTGATGACAGGTAATCTAAGATTAAATGAGTGGGATTATAGCCATTGGCAAAGACTCAAAAATATTTAAATTTTCATACTAATCGCTTTAAACACTTGAATGCATAAATTTCCTTAAAACAAAACCTGTTTCTCGACTTGGCCAAAATGGTTTGCTAAAATAACACTTTTTATTTTTTTTATTATAACTTACCATGAATTAAGGTAATGAGACCAGCTATGATATAGACGGCCTGTGATATTATATAGGTTGGTTGTGCTGCCCATAGTTCACTTAAATTATTTGTTTGTATTAACCACTGAAAAAAAAATTAAAAGAAAAATAAGAATCCTTTAGCCTGACATTGGCGCAAAATTTAAATGTGAAATGTATTAATTACGTATCAATAGGTACATCTCTACAAAAATATTCCATTATATTATTTAAAAAGCATCAAATAATCGCATAGCAATTGATATTTCTGATATCACAGTAGCTAGGTGGGCGAAGTAACACGTGGAATTATTAGCCAAATTAAATGATCTATCTATTACAATTTTGAGTATTATTTTTATCAATAATTTAATCTGAATCGATAATTTTATTGATATAAATAATTCGCACAGCATTTTTAATTAATCGAGTTTTAAAAAAAAAACATTTTTAACTTTTGTTAATAATTTTCTATATTTAATTTTGATGTTATAAAAATAATAATTTAGATATAATGAAAGAAATATCAGGTGATTATTTTTTTCCAAATGTTTTAATAATCATTAATAGATTATTAACATACCTCAACGATAGTGTTTGCCATGTTGCCGGCAGCGGAACGACTTGCTATCAACTCTACTAATACAACAATGTAATACAAATGTAAAATGTAGTGTTGTAATAAATGATGTGTTAATACGTCAGTGTATGCTGTACGCTTATCTTAACAATTTGTATCGTTTAAAGTAACGTTCTTTTTATTTTTACTTCAAAAATATACAGAGAAAGTTGTAAATTATACGTATGGATATTTTTTTTTACTTAATATATAGTAATATTAAATCATACTATGGATTTATATTGTAATAATAATTGACCTTGACTTATCATTTCTTTAAAGGTTTTAATAAATAACAAGTCAAGGTCAATTCTTATCAATACAACGTTCAAAATTAGTTTTCTTACTACTACATAGTCAGTCCAAGTCAAAGAATGTTTGATTTTTGCAACTTATACTTTTAGATTTAGACTAAAGTGGTCAAGCAAGTTGATAGTAGCAGTCACAGGTCGCATAGCTCTTGTTTCTATTTTCGAAAATTGAAAGTGAAAGAGCAATCTTTTCTCTTATAGCCGGCACAAAGGAGTGCTAATAAAGATTGTTACTGCGTAATATGGCTTGTTCTTTTTCTTAAACAAAATTTACCTAACCAGTTTTGTAAAAAGATTTTTTTTTTTTTTTTTTTTTTTTTTTTTTTTTTTTTTTTTTTTTTTTTTTTTTTTTTCCACTTTATTTTCGATAGGCCTAAAAACCATAATTAATTTTCACATGGTGCTAATTTTATCTGTTTTAATTTTGTCTATGGATTACTATATGACAGTCATGTCATATGGGGGTTGACGTTTAACGTTTAACAGGCTAGCGAAACTTCGAACAAAAAATATTTTGTATGGCTTAACGGACTTTTTGATGGCAAACTTAACAAAATTTAATGTCATGACATTAAATTTTGTCAAGTTGTCATTATGAGCATGCTTTCTCACTCTATCGTCAAGAGTTCCTTTTCTACCACAAGTGTCATTTCAGTTGAAGGTCTTTGTCAGAGTCCGTCAAAATCTATCTTACGGACAAACTAATTATATAATACTAATTATGTATAATTTTTAGATGAATTTGTGAATAGTTCGTTTAACTGTTAAGTTTTTTAAATTTTATATACAATGTCGATCATGAAACGATTTATAAAATGTGAAATTTGTAGTGTACGGTCCTTAATAAAATAGGACAAAAAAGAGATTTTACGGCGCAATTCCCATTGGATGAGAACCGGTAATCATTTATTAATAATTTAATTATTAAAAAACGTAAATGTAAAGCTATCATGGTAGTTTTAATTAGTTGTATAATGTTAAATTTGAAAAATTTATTTTGTGCTAGTGATGTATCTAGTTTACAGTTGTCATTGTAATTTTATTATCGATATTTTTTGTTTCTCAATGTAATGGGGAGTTTCCACTGTCGATATGCTTGTATAAAACATTAATATCCCTCACATTTTCTAAAACGAATTACACTCTCTTTAAAAAAATGAGACATGTATGTATATACCGTTAATTGAATCCTTCACATTTTACAGAAACGCACGTGTAAACATAATTCTAAGGTACTTTTAGCAGTCCCACAAACTTGAAATTTTGAATATAAAAACAGGTCAACGTATAATTAAAAGGAAAAAATGTAAAATACCGGAATCTGGGTGGATGGATAGAAATTGTTACCTGAAAATTTTTGAAGGAAGGAAAAGGTTTTATCGTAAATTCTAATGTGTCTATTAGGAATGAAGCAAGGTATACAAAATTATTATTTGACAGTTACCCTAGACAATTATCATTTCACAAAAATTTCTTTTTGTTTTCATTATACTTAAAATATTACTTGGCGATGCCTTGTAAATAAAACAAATAAATGTAATTTTGGTGATTATTTTATTTATTTGCTTCCCTTTGGGTAATTTAGGTTCAATGTCAGTAAATGAAAAATTACATTACGAATAATTTTACATTGAGCCTAAATGCAAAGTTATTTGAAATATGAGATTGTATTAAGAAGGGCCACCCAATCACCCCACATTTAATCGATATCGATATCGAGGTATCGATTATAAGAGCCCTTCACTAATGATTTTTGTTAGGTTGGTGCACATGTTTTTTCATTGTTCATGTGTCGGAAAAATTGAAATTAAATATTTTTATCCTGGTAACTTTTTGCCACGAGAAGTGAGTTTGGCAGGTGTCAGACCGAATTCATTCTTTGTTCTAAGTCCCGACTCTTACTTATATGCTCTTTGACGTTTAATTTGATCGTTGTTGTCAAAAGTTATGCGGTAGTTTAGGCTATAAATCTGTGATATATGATATAATCCAGAATAAAAAGCAATATTTATCGAATTAATGATTAAGTGATTGATACTTTATAATATAAATTACATTTGTATCTATTTAAAATGCTTAATACTGTTTTTAAAATATCACAAAATCTTAAGAAATTGAGCCAGTTTAGTTGTAGAAGTGTGGTAATAAAATTTGTTAGACCTAATACAACTTACACAAATGTATTTAGGTCACAAAAGCAGAAGAAAGAAGAAGGCGGAGAAGCTATAAAATGGATACTACTGGTATGAATATTAATTTTCTTTAAATTTAATATTATTTTTGTTTATAGAATTACAATAAAACTGTTTTATATGATGTTTATTTAATTTATATAAATATTTCCAGATGATTCCGGTGACTTCATTTGGTCTCGGTTGCTGGCAGGTGTATCGCCTGCAGTGGAAGTTGGAACTAATTGATATGCTGCAAGCCAAGTCCAATTCTGAGCCAGTGGATATGCCAACCAAGTGAGCTCCATTATATAAGCATTATGTACACAAATATTGAAGTTTCACATGTGTGTTGAGTATTCAAATATTTACAGCTCAAAGACAAACCTTTCAGTGCCATTTTCAAGATCACCATGTTTCTGTTTCATATGAGAACATTCTATTTTATTATATTTTAGCTTTGAAGCACTCAACAATATGGAATTCCGGCCAGTCAAAGTTCGAGGAGAGTTCTTGCATGATAAAGAGATTCTGATTGGTCCTAGAGCTTTGATAGAAGAAAATCAGTCATTGCCAAGATCTGGATCTCTAATGTCGGATCCTAAGAAGAATCAAGGATGGTTGGTGATTACTCCGTTTAAAATAAGTGACACTGGGTAAGGCATTCAGAGACATTTTTTAACAGCCAAATTCATAATCATCCTAATAATATAAATGCGAAAGTTTAGATGGATGGAGTGTTGTTTGTTAGAGTTTGTAACATAAACGGCTGAATAGATTTCAATGAAATTTGGTATAGATGTAGGATAGTCTGCAAGAACACATAGGCAACTCACTTTCGGTGATGCGGGCGAAAGCTAGTACAAAATAAAAGATATATCATTTTTATGATACAACCAAGTCATTGTTATCAATGCTTGTTTGCTTATCTAATGTAAATTTAATCTAGGTTTTGGAAATGCAATTAAATGCAACTAAACTTGATTCTTAACATAAGATGTAATATTCTACTACTTTTATGAAGGATCATTATTTGACATACTCTGATATATGCAACTTTTCAGGGATATAATATTAGTGAACCGAGGTTGGGTACCTAAAAGTCTTAGGCCTAAAGAAAAACGTCAACCGTCAATGGTAGAGGGTGATGTTGAACTAACCGGAGTGGTGCGTCTAACAGAGAATCGTCGCCCGTTTATGCCGAAAAATCATCCAGAAAAAGGATCTTGGTTTTATAGGTGAGGTCACAAGCGATATTCTCTATCCTTCTGTTGCTTCCTTCATAATTTTATATCTAGTTGAGGAATTTACTTGTGAATATTACTAATATTTTAAATGTAAATGTTTAGATGGACCATTGTTTGTTAGAAGATATGTTTGATATAATTTGGCATAGATATATTCTGGAAGAACATTTGGGCTTATTTATATAGTTCAAATAGTTAATGAAATTAGTTGTGTTAAATGATTTACACTTCGATTTAATAATTTTCCAGGGATCTACACCAAATGAGCGCTTATTTGAATTGTTCTCCGGTGTGGTTGGATGCGAGGGGCATCCCGGATCCACCGGAAGGCTGGCCAATACCCAACCAAACACGAGTAACAATCCGCAACGAGCATTTATCTTACCTCATAACTTGGTACTCTTTATCGGCACTCACAGCAATAATGTGGCACAGATATTTTATAAGGAAATTACCGCTCCTATGAATGTGTTCAATTATTATATGAATTGTTTTGTTGAATTTTAAGCTGTGAATTAAATATAAGCAATATGTTCATTAATATTTACGTTTTTTATTATTTTTAGAGCATGTAGTGATTAATATTAAAATTTTAAAATACTATTATTAAAGATGTTTAAAATGCGATTGTTTTTATTTTTTTATGATGAATATTTATTCGCGTTGTAATTCCTATAATGTTATGCACAAGGAATGAAATAAAACACAAAATTTTGACAAACATTTTATTGTAGACACTGATAACATGCATTAAGGATTACTTCAGGACAATAGAGGTTAGGAAAAATATATTATTTGAGATCTCTAATTTCACTGTCTACTTATTCTTGAGAACTGAAATTTAATTGATGCAACGAAAACATGGAAAAAACCAGTTCTAGATGTCATGTTACTGGCAAAAGAAATTTTGTAGTTCATTTTGTCTTTGGAATATTCATGTGTGGATTTCATAAATAACAAAGATGGAGAAAGGTTACCTATGTATAAGGACCACAGCTTTATAAAAAAAAGCAAAACAATGGTAAGGTGATCACAGAAAGTTTCTACAAATTAAAGGCCTTTCACAATTTATTAAATCATTTCTATAGAACTTCTATTCAAAACTTCATTATTCTTTACATTAAACAAGACTAAAGTATTTAAAATGTTGAATAAATAGTTGTTAACATGTAAGATTTTTTATGTTGTCATCTCGCTTTCCACATATATTTTCGGGCAGATCTAAAGAACTTTAAGATTTTTTTGTTGTTTTTCCCCTTTCTCTCTCACTCCAATATATTAGAAGTAGTAAAGAAATATCTAAGATAAAAATAACTTGTTTTTTTGAAAATCCTTACACCTTAATAAATTCGAAATTTGCCAATCTTATCAAAGTTCGCAAAGAATGATTTTCTTCAATAAATTGCAAAAGGTCTGTATCGAAGAATAACATTTAGATATTTATATTTTAAACACTTATAACTATATAATAAATTTGCCAACTTGATTATTTGAAAAAATAAAAAGAAAAATTCATTACGTTTTTTACTATTTAAGTTGGTAAATAAACCAAATTTGATAACAAGAAAATAGTATAACACTGTATATAAAAACCTAAAAGAGTGAAATATAAAAAAAAATTAAGATTTTTTATCTTTTTTTTTTGTTTATCACTAGCAAAGTTGGCAAATAGTATTTTAAAAAACATCTGTCAAATTTCAAGTATATTCAGATATCACTAGTACTGTAAATAATCTCTTGTCTTGTAAACGTTGCAATAAATATAATTTACTTCAAATTTATATTTCAACAGCTGTAATTATATTCGTGGGTTTGAATAGTCGAAAAAATTGTATAATATAAATTATCTCCTATTTGAAAAAAATGATAAGAATTTTGAATAAGAAAACCCACGGTTTTAAGTTTTAAATACATATTCAAAAGTAACAATATCATAAATATAAAATCTAAATACTTTTATTTCAGTCAAAATCTGACAGTTGTTTATTCTTAGAAATTACGACACCAGGACAAAATTAATGTCCTTTAATCCTTTAGTTTCAAATTATGATTACTTGTTATATTGATATATCATTTGAGATATGAATTGTCGTTGGATTTGTATGCATGAATTTTAACATATCTAATATATTATTTATGAAATTTTTTCATTTATATACGCCTTAAGGCTGGAATATACTACTGATAAGGAAAAATATAGTATTAAAAAAAGGTTTAAAAAAATTTAAAATTTTCGATTTATAAAACAAAATAGTGAGATTACGTTCAATTTTTTAAAAAGGTTAAAAATATCGAGAAAAATGTAACCAAATTAAAAATATCAAAAATGTTGAATTAAAATGATTAGTTCAGTTGGAACCAAGAAAAATAAGTAATCAATTGTACTAGTAAAGTAGGTAATTTCAATGAAAATATACCTTTAAATAATAGGCTAGTCACACCTGACAAAACCCGCGTCTTTCTACTAGTCTTGCTATCTACAATCACTATCTGCTTTGCTTAATTCATAAATTGCACTCAAATAGTTTCCACTATTCCTCATCACAATAACTTAAATTAAAGGAGATCTTCTTTTTGGGCCCACTTTATTTTTATAGCTTTTAATTTCAGTGTTGTTTCAGAAATTTATTTTATCAAAACTGAATGAATATATTTTAAATAAAAGTAGATGTTTTTATTTGTATTGCAATTTAGATAGACATATGAAAAACGTGATTTTCTTCTTTTTACTTCGACTGTAAGGGTGTAATTTTTACATCGTTTTATATTTAATTTTTGTTTAATTTTCTAATAATCGTATCTTTTAAAATTATTGTAATGTAGAGATAACAAGAAACAACATCACTGAATAACAATTTTCGGGGCCTCAAATCCATACAAAAAAATGATCTCCCTTACTCCTACCTAAGCTAACTAAAAGAACATATTAAGTTAACAGGCCATCTATACCTTTAAACCGATAGATCGCCGGTTCCCGTAATATGAAAGAGCTTAATTTAATATTCAGAGAACGGACAATCCATTTTAAATTAAAATTTAAACGTTTTGCAATATAGATCATCAGGTACCAGAATATGTGATAGATTTCAGAGGTTTCGAATTTTAACTTTGCGCCCTCTTGAGCCGTCTTGCCAATACAAAAGGGATGTAACTCACTATAACAATTTTGATGTTTATTGTCATGTTATTGTAATTGTTATTAATGTACAATATTTGTTATATTTGAATTCTGAATATCGTAGTGGTAATGCAGAACCATATAAATAAATAAAAACAAATAGGTATATTGGGGCGTAAAGAATTCATTGTGCCGATGAGCTTAAATTAAGATATTTGAAAATACTAATACTATGTAATCAATATGTTTTTAATTTCATTGTAATATTTTATTAAATACTAGCTGTTCCAGTGCGATTTCATCAGCATGAAATTATTTTATTGTTTACATGTGTCAAATTGTCAATTGCAAATGTAAAAATGACATGACATGACAAAACTTGTCAATCTTGCTTCCTTGATGTTGGCAGCAACTTATGGTCTCTTTCCCACATTAAGGTTTTTATCCAAAATATTTATCCCCTAAGTTTAATGGCGTGAAAATATATATAAAGCGTGACGTAAGTGTAGGGCTTTTTATAAAGAAAATAATTATTCAAAAATATGCTGTAATTGCTGACATCTTAGGCAACAAAGAAGTGTGTGTTTACGCTTTATTATATTAGTATAGAGTATAGATTGTGTCATGATAGTTTCCAATCAATTCGAAGTGTTAGTTTTGATTAGTAATGAGTATGTTTAGGAAAGTTGTTAATGTTTTAAAGTGTAATTGAATATGTGTAATATGTTGATATTGGTCACACCCCTTTTATGGTTAAACACCTTATTGGTGAGACGGACACATGTAGAAATTAATTTTGAAAATGTTATTTAAGCGCGCAAATCAAAATTCGATACGTGTATCTGAGGGACGTGGACGTTTTCAATCTTGGGGATCGTGTTGAACTCGCAGAGGCCGGAATCTTTCAATCTCCACTCCCATTCCATTATTTGAGAGGCGTGTAGAGTTTCTGCCTCCATATTCTGACGGCGTAGCATTACTTCCTGTTAACAAAAACAAATTATTCAATAAATTATTTTTTAGTTATTAACTAACTTCCGACCGTAGATCCGTCCGCCTGGTATTTAAAAAAAACAATAGCCTATGGGTTCTTCCAGATTATCCTCTACATCTATGACAAATTTCATCAAGATCCGTTCCACCGTTTAAGCTACAAACTCTAACAAACATCTATCCATCCATCCATCCATCTAAACTTTCGCATTTATAATATTAGTAAGATCGAGATATGTTAATATATTTTAGAGATATACAGTATTTTTGTATTTACCCTACAAACATTTGTATTTATAATATTAGTAACTTACTTTGATCTTTTCCCATTTATCATCGACTTCCTGCAGCCAGGAGTTAATCTGTCGTCCGTTGCATCTGGAACGTTGTGCATTACGCTTCTCTTCTTGTTCTGGTGCCAGCAGATTGCACACTTCTTTATCGCGGAGAACCGTACATACTGAATACGGCAAAGCCTGTAAATATACAAATATAAAATAGTTATACATCTAATAATAAAATAAAGCGTAAACACACTTTGTTATGTAAATGTAAATGGAAAAAATTGTCATGCGAGAAAGAGACAATCAATACAAATTTCTCTTTATTAGAATTAGTAGTAATTGCTGACATCATAACAAGTGTGCGTTTAAATTTTATTATTAGTATGGAAGTATAGATATTTTTATAGGATTTATCTATTAAGGAAAGGTCAATTGTGTTAGTATATTACCTGGTTGGCGACAGCGCGTTCCGCTCGTCCGTGGACTCTCAATATCTCTTGTTCAACAGATAACACTAACTTCTCTTTTTCCACAAGATGCTGCATACGTAAATGTGCCCTATTTAAAAACAAACATTACTTTAGTTTCAATTTTGCATAGAATCAGTATAATTAAATTCTTTAGTCAATTAGATTAATTTAATGTGAGAAACTATCTGGCTCGGTGAGAAGCGCTGACTCAGATATAGAAAATTAAATTTTAAAATTCAGACCTCTAAGGATCTTGTATATTTTTTTGTGTTAATATATACTTGTAATTTTCTTAAATATATAATTAACATCATAAGTTATTTTTGTATATCTCTTTTTGTGCCTTTTGTAATTTTTCTTTTTTTAAGATTTTTTGTATTTAATATGCTCTGTTACCCCATCCATATTATGTATGAAAATTTGTACTATTATATCTACAGAATAGGAACATACAATATATGTATTTAGTTTCATTTTGTGGCAATAAATGTATTCTTTCTTTATTGTTAGTGGAGGTTATTGTCACTTTTACACCGGGTGAGAGAATTTAGTCATTCTGTATATCTGATTTTGTTTACCTTTCTTGTTCCTGTCGTTTGAATTCATCTACCATCGGCTGTGATAGATTAGATGGTATTTCTATAGCTGGAGGGTTAACATTTGCTTGCAGGGTGTAGGTGCAGCGGTTCATCAGGTACTTCTGGAAGTCCTTCGGGGGCTTCGGCTTTACTGGGAACAGGCACTTTTGACGTTCCTCTACCTAGATATCAAACTAAGAATTACATTTGCACTTATTTCAGAGAATGGTAAAAATTACACAATTATTATACCCCATCCAATCGTTAATTTTAATTTAATTGCAATTTTATTGAATTTATTAATGATTTATTCATAAATAGTATAATGGATTTTGTAATTACTACAAAAAAAAACATTATTAGTTTATAATAAAAGAAGTTTCTTTTATAGATATTATTACAAATGTTTAAATGTTTAACCTTTATGCATGATTATCAAAAATATAATTAAATCTTTGGACAGAGTATAATAATCAGTTACACGAATGCAAAAAAAAAATAAAAAAGCCAGTAAAATAATATTACATTCATTAAAACATAAATAAGACAAGGAACAAGTATTTGAAATAAGCAAGTCTAAGAACAATCGAAGATATTGCTCTGATAGAAAAAATGCAACAAGAACTTGCACAATTATTAAGAAAATAAAAAGAACATATCATCTAAATATTTGAAATGAAATTAAGATTTTATTTTCAAATGTACATAAGCCAGGCCTTCAAATGCTTTAATCAGTAATTCGCTGCTCTGCTTTAAATATATAAAAAGTCACAACATTTAACACAACAATCATGCGACATTTTTAATATATAAATTCCATACCAAGACCTCGCTCCTTTCGGTTAGACTTGTCTCTATTGTACCTGTTTACGGATCTGTAAATGCATCTGGTAAGGGTTGGAATGCATGACCGCCAAAATGACGCTGGTGTCCTGGATTATCTCGTGTCTCGATTCACGATGGCTGTCCTTCGATGTCTTGATTTTACGCTTCCTCGGGTGCAACTCTACAACCACCAGAATTTTTAACAACGCCCTAGTCGATTGTGAGGCAAATTAAAAAAATCCTATGGGTTCCTCCGGAGAAAGTAACAATCATCTAAACTTTCACATTTATAATAGGAAAATAGCTTTCGCCCACACTAGAATTTAAGAAAAAAAAAACAAAAGTGAGCCTATGAGCTCTTCCAGACTATCCTCTATGTCATGACATATTTCATCGAGATCCGTTCAGCAGTTTAGGCTACAAACTCTAACAAACATCCATCTAAACTTTCGCATTTATAATATTAATAAGAAGTAAGATTACTAACACTCAATACAATAAAACAGTTATTAAATTGAATTCAAAAAGGGAGGTTCTCATCTTTTTTATATAAGCGTTTGAATTAAAGTTTGTTTTCCTACCTGATGTCTCTCGGCTGGAATGGTGGTCATGATGGTGATCCTGGAAATTTTTTTTGCCCTACTCGAGTTAGAGGTTCTTTTCAAACCGGCTAGGCCAGATTTATAATGTCCAGACCGGACAAAGAATTAAATTATATAACAATTCTAATAGTATCTAGATAGTTTATGGTGAGTTTTCCCTGCGTAAACTGTATAAAACATTGCTTTTTGTCAAATAACCAAGGGGGAATATATAATTTTATAACAGTTTACCTGTGTGTTTTGTATTTTGTGTTGTGTTATATACTTACAGATCCCTGAGGCGGGCTCTTATTTAGACTGAGAGCTTGTCCCCTAGTTTCAGCACCAGTATGCGGAGATGTTCTACCTTTATCCTTGTCGTCGTTGGTCCTGTGAGAGCGCAGCACCCGTTGGCCAGTCTGTGCAATAAAAATATATCCATATAATTGAATCCAAAACCAATTTCATACATGATAGCTATTTCTTTCAGTTATTTTTTGAAAATCGGATGATAAACTGAAGCGATTTAACAAAAAAAAAAATATAACAAATCACCTTAGAATTAGATTTGAATGTAGATCTACAAATTCGTTTTAACACTCTTTTAATATACGCCTACCGAAAAATATTATTACCTTTCCACATTCACTGAGACGTTTATCATCGCTGTTACCGTCCGAGCTGTCAGATGTTTGCCCCGCGTCGGTAGTGGTGCAGGGGATGACGTACGGCAACGTCCCTCCGCCGCGCCCCTTGCCGCTGCCCCTTTGACCTGTACCGCCTTACACAATAACGACTATTACACTTTACATACACTTATAATATAGCACAAGGAGTATCGCCTTCAAAATTTAATAAAAAAAAAATCTACGCTATTCGCTATAAATGATGGTCAAGGAGATTAAGATTAAAATGAATAATGTTGACGATGATCGTTCATAGTAATAGTGCCAAGCTTACCTTCTTCCTGTTCATTCCTGCCACCGGAGCCGCCGGCGCCGCCCGGGATGACGATCTTGAGCGGCGGCACCTTAGGCCCAGACTCCGACCTCACTTCCTCGGACTCTCCATCACCAATCTCCTTAGTATGACCCGATTTCTGATTTTGCACGGGACTCTTCCTATCTTGCTTGCTCGTGGACTGCGATTTCCCGCCTTTCTGTTACAAACATTTTCGAAATACAATCGACTGTTACTAACATAGACAATTTTGAAAAATAAAAAATAAACATCTTCGTGCGGAAAAAACAAAATAAAACGTTTCGTTTGTATTTTACTTGATGCAGTTGATTGTTTACTTTTCCTCCTGCGCCCTTTCCGGACTGTGTCTTAGAGGAGCCCTTGCCGCCGCTCTTGCCCAGCGGCGCCACGCCAGTCTTGCTCGCCGGCCCCGGCGGCTTGGTGCCACTCGGAGTTCTACAACGAGAGTATTTTCTATAATTTAAAACTTAACAAATGTCAAATCTCATCCACCATTTCTAACAAGCACTAAAATTACTCGTGGATCTGAAATTCTGTAGACACTGTATTTATTTACCGTCCGGGTCCACCGCGTGCTGCAGTCGCAGGCTTCGACATTGGCTCCTTATCTTCATCCTTTCTCTTCTTCTTCTTGGTGCCATCATCATCGTTTATCTCGCCGTTCAACTGCCCGTCAGCGTAGTTCCGTTTAGAGCCAGATGTAGACTCATTATCATTAGTCACCTGGGCTTTTTCTGAAATTATATATTTCTACATTAACATCAATTCTATAATATAATGGTTATCGATTTTTTTTAGATTATCATTGCAAGTTATTGACAATTGAATTGCATATTACCAAAGTGGACATTAACGCTTGGTTATCAAGTCAAATGCTCAGCCTTACCAAAGCCAATGTTTAGCTCGAATTTAATAGTTACTAGTTGTTATTGTGAATAAATGTATATGAAAGAAAAACTAGTAATGTGATACGGAAAAAAGGAACAATACAAATAAGATTAAACAGTCTCACAGCCGGCGTTGTTCTTGGTATTTCCACAGCCGAAACACATGTACATAAACATAAAGATATCTGAAAATGGAAACATGTTTATGTGCGTATGTTTCCGCAGCGGTAACCCATCGTCAGATGCTGATGCAGATGGTATGAAGCTGAGCACATAAACGATCTTGATGCAAACAATTAAATGATCCTTGGTTACCTGATGAACACGTTATTAAATAAATAAAAATACGAGCATGAAAACAATCATAAAAGCATAAAGATAAAATAAAATATTGGGAGGATTTCTGCTTAATGTTAGAAACGCAACGCTATTCAGGTTTTTACATATTTTAATAATTTTTGTCTTAAATCAATACTCATTTTTTACGTAAATAAGATACATTGAACATAGTAAGTTAAAAAAGAGTATTTCGCGACAGTAAAAACATGACAATAAATAAAAAAATACGTAGAAGATAAAACAGAACATAACACAATAATGTGAATATTTTGCTAGGCATACCATATTGTAAACATTAGGATAATCATATCAAACTTACCTTTTCCCTTAACGTTATCACAGTGAAACAATTATTACAACAATCATTAACTATTATTTTATAATGGTAAACATTACCTCTCTTTCGTGACCGCATTTTGTTTTTACGCATGTTAACCAAGTATAACGTTTTACAACAACAAATTAGTTAAAGCCTATGTTTGGGCACATAGTTTTGCTATCGTATAAGCAAACCACTAAGCCTCAGAGGCAAACAAACACGAAAAAAATAACTTCCGACTATCGAATAGGTAAAACACAATTTTAGAACACGTTAACTAAATATAAATTGGTTTATATTAATATAATAATGCATATTGAGAGATGTTTAAATAAAACGGTCATTGTATTGACGTCGGGAACATAAATATAACGAGTGGTGTCTCCGTGCACCGCACCGTATTGATTTTCTTCCCGGCGCAACTCCCCGTGAACCTACGTACATCTAGTACCTGTATCCATTTATATCTACCTCTCTTTCCTTCCTAACAGTACCGTGACATATTATTATTATTACGAATAATATTCCACAATTAAGGGTCACTTATTGAACCATAATGTGATGCTAAATTTAACAAACATTTGTTATTATTACAATATTATTTGTAATAATGTAATAAGAACTCTACTAATTATGTTTACGTACTAAGTCATTATTTTTTTAATCTGTATGTATTGAAATGTATATTTGATTAATATAGTTAATTAATTTGAATGTCAAAATTATTTGAATTAGATTGCGCAATTTTTATAACCTCTAGGTAGAAGATTCGCGCTGTAACTGATACAAAAATATATCATTCATCGTTTAAATGTAAAAATCAATAGACCGAATGAACGACGTATATTCACAATCCAGCTCTACTTGACAAATTAGCCATAGGTATGTTATTTATTTTTTAATGAAATTACGTTATATTAATAGGATTATCATTCAATACAGACTCTTACAATATGATTTAGAACATTGTTATAATCTTTTAAGGAATTTCACATTTAATTTTTAACAAGTAATTCGCATGGGATAAATGACAACATTTAAGATGGAGACGTAATTTTTTTACCGACTTCCCAAAAGAAGGAGGTACTCAATTCATCTGTATGTTTTTTTTTGTTAATTGAAAATCCTGTTTTGATTTGTAAAAGTCTGAATTTAACAAAATATTAGAACGCGTATTTGGAGGATTAAAGTGTTTACGGGATAAGCGATCGTTAGACGTGTTATAAAATTTATACTAGAAACATAAAGGAATGTCGGCGAATATACATAAAAAAAAACATCAACAAAAAAGTATTTATTTACATGTTAAAATGATGAAGTTATACATATTTTTGAATCTTTTTATACAAAGCAGAAATTACTCACCTGGACACTGTAATCAGTACACATCGAAAAATGTTGCAAAAATAATTAATATTTGATAACATAGGAAATTCATGTATTAAACAATTTGCTGAATTTGTATCAATAATGAAATCTGACACTTTGGTCAATTTTTATTTCTAGATTACCATTTCCATTTTTTTACTCGGAGTAAAGTATATATATCAATTTCTTATAACAGAAATTGGTTTCTTGTATTTCATGGGATACCTACATGATCTAATTTTCCTGACATTTAATGTTTTTTTTTCTATCCCTACTTACATTACAAACTCCCTACATAATTATTCTTACAATTTTTATTACTTTTGAATAAAGTAAGTGAATGGTATTTGTCGGTATGATTTTTTTTGTACATTTTAAATTGTTATTTAAATAATGATATTGCCTAAATACATGTACACTTTTACACTTTAATTAATGGCAACTAGTTATTGAATACAAATATAATTACTTTTAATACTTGAATTATTTTCACTAATTAGGCGATCAATTAAGAATCCTAAGATTCTAATTTAAAGAATGTAGAGATTTCTATATTCTTTAAATTTGCTATATTAAATTAGTTTCTATATGCAACAAGCCTATAATTTCAAATAATTGCCATTACCTTTTGGTATTATCAATTATTAAATAATACAACGGTAGTAAAATATATTTTAAGTTAACAAACAAGATGCTTTACCACATTGTGTTACTTTAGACAAAACTAATAATATTAGGCCAAATTCTAGTGAATTTTCAATTAAAGTTATGCATTGTTAAAAAACTTTGACTATAATGATGCATATAACATACCTTCAACATTGTTGATTTTTTCTTGACATACTTCCTTGACATCAAAATGATCAGCCAATGCTAGCCCTTCCATAGTGCCTTTTTGCCGCTGAAGTTGTTTTTAATATCCCTTTCAATCTTCCTGATGCAGTTCATCCCTCGTTCATCCAATGTGGAAAGTGTTTGGTTGATCTATAATTAATGTTTACTCATGATAATTTTTTTTTAAACAATTCAATTCAATAACTAATTAATTTAACAAAACTATTTTCACTACTACAATACTAATTTAATTATAATGTTATGAAATTCATTTAAATACATTAAAAATAATTAAATATTTCGTATTTTAAAAACAAAAAAAAAACACCACGCGTAAATATTATTCTAGCACTACATCAAAACTTTACTTACCTTTTTAAACTTTAGAGAAAACACTTTGAACTTTTGTTTTCCGATTATGATTATGTCACACAATATCTCGAATTGCCCAGAACAAAACAGCTTGATTAAATATTCAAGCGTTATTAATTTAGGTTTATCCAAATCCAAAACAGACAGCAGAAAATAACTACGTCGACTAGAATTATGCCCGAAAATGGCACCGGAATGCAGTAACTACTGCCAAACACCGTATTATTGAAAGGTAATTAATTATCCTAAATTCGTATCCATGTCATTAACTATAAGTGATTAATCTAGAAATTTACTAACGTAACTAGCTCTACACTTAACTTTACAACTCTACACAACTATAAACACAGCAACCAACGCTATTGGTAGAGCTCAGAGATGCGCGTTAGAAAGCATGTGGTGTTATATGGCTTCTGTTTGCTCTGGGACAAATCCTACTTTACATTTCACTTTAGACAAAAATGTAACTTCAACTTCCTACTGAAAAATCGAACAAGAACTAACTACCACATAACCCAACCACTACGCCACTAAGGTTCGGTACCGTTATACCGCCAAGTGAAGACCAAAGAACAATGAAATACCCAAAACTGGTTTTAGACTTGCCCCACAACGTTCGCATCACTAAATTATTTACGCGGCCCCAAAATTAGGTTACTCGCTTGCTGATAAATACATTACTTCTTTAAATACTTTATACGTTAAAATACAAAACGAAATACTAAAACATGCAATTTAATGGATAAATTAATTACTATAGTTTATCTATTTAAGATTGATTAGTTTGATATGTTACACAAATGAAGTATTGAATTAAATTTGTATGAAGGTAAATGCTGTACTTAATTGACGGGTAATATGTAACGGCTAACGATCATCTTTAAATATAAAATTAATCGAACATAATAAAACTTATTATTTCCTTATCATTTTTTTCTAATGTAGTGATAGCGATGACTACAATAATAAAACGAATTCCAATTATATTATGCATAACCGATTAGTAAAACTTATTTTTTTTCTTTGTATTTGTCCTGGGTATCTTATTATTCATTTGATTTTTAAAAACTCATGATTTTTTATTTAATTTCAGACAAGGTATAACTATGAACCTATCGATCCCAACTTATATGAGAGTAAAAATCGAAAATGAAAATCGAAAAAATTTATACTCGATTTTACTATCATCTCTACTATAATTGTCAAAAGAATTGTCAAACTAATCATCCTTATTTAGACAAGCGCATTTTCTCTAGCAACACCATTTGGTGTTACTAGAGATCCTAGAAAATAGAAAGACTTCGTAAATATGGACTACTCAGTGCATCGTTTTACGTATAAGTAAATATGTTTACGTAAAGTGATAATTTAGAATTCAGACGCTTTGTCGAAGCACAAAGTGACGTACACTTTGGCCTTGAATATAAAAAGGTTAAACATAACTGTCACTATGAAAATTATTTTAATAGTAACATATAAGTATACCGCGGAACCAAGATACAACATTTAGATGGGCACTCTTTTGAATGTCTATTATCCATATATTATTATTATTATATTATATAGCTTTTGCTATTATCGGCCTTTTAGGTAGATACAGTATATTAATTAGGTCGAAGGAATAATGTTAATATTTGACAAACAAAGATTTGTAATCGGAAATTGTAGCTTTTTTTTAAAAAAAAGTTTTTTTTTATAATTTCAAAAAACAATTTGAATTTGAACAAGTATAAGGTGCTGGCTTACATCAACAGATGGCACTAAAATGAATTGAAAGGTCTTAAGATAATATCCGAGTCAAACAGAGGCGCCGATATCTTTGTTAGTTCTCTCAGAAAATATGTATTCCCTGCTTTAGCCAGCTTCAAACGTTCAGTTTTATCTGACAGAATTAACCGAAGAGTCGATCTGTTCAATTAAAACTGAAGTCCCTTGTTCCTAAGTAAGATGTACACATTATTTGTTTTTATATTCAATTTAAACGAGTTTATGAATAAAATACATCACATAAACACTTCTTTAACGAAAACAATGTCTGTATTAATTTTTTTAAAGCGATTTTCTTCATTTTACCCGACTTACAAAGACGATAATGTCTTTCGCGCGTATAAAATTTGTTTTATATATGTGCGTCTGTATGTATGTAAATTTATTATTACGAAACGACTGAAACAATTTTGACGACTTAGGTATCATTTGATTCCGCTTCTATCCCGGACTGTCACAAAGAATCATATTGGCAAAAACACATATTTGCAACAAAGTGAAATTATAAAAGAATTGTGAAAAACGAATGCAAATTTCATTCGCCAAAACTTTCTTGTCATTTCTAAATATTTTTGAGGGTATTATCAAATCAGAATTACGTAGTACATATAAATATAACAGTTTATTTAAATTAAACAATTTTAGCTTTAAATGCAGCCACTAGATGGCGCTATTTCATCTATTAGGGCTTCAGTTTTAGGTTAGGTAGGTTATATTACGAGCTAATTATTTTGTCCGCCATTTTGTAATGGCAGCCTTACCACAAAATCTTGGATTTGCAAAAACACTAAATGCAAAAAATTGTAATGTTCTTAAATTGTCTACCAAATTTCAGAAAAATTGGTCAAAGCCGTGTGGGTCAAATTTTAGTTAAAACATTGTTGTTCAACAGGTTTTATGACATTGAAAACTCATTGTAACAACGACAAAACTGATAATTGAAGATTTTTCGCTACATACGCTCAGTTTTATCCAATGAAATGTTCATTGTCTTTTTTACCTATACACGTTAGATTTAACTGAACGACACCTCAGTTCAATAAAACTGAGCGTCTGTAGTGGTCATTAGGCATAGAAATGGATAAATTAAAAAGAAAATAAGCAAGTTAACTTTGGTCTATAACAATGGTCGGCAAACTTAACCAATGAGCCAAATATGAACAATACAATTAAAAAAAATGGGAGCCAAATCTACTTGGCCAGTAAATTTTATTATACTAAATGCGCGCTGGCTTGTGATACAATTGTATTTGTATCACACCGAAATACGCCGAAAACATAGAAAAATTTCAACAGGCACTTTGTATTGGTGTGTTTAATTACCATAACCATGTTTTAGATCAAGCCAAAAATTATTGATACAATCATTTCAATTTATCAAAATAAGATGTAATGTTTCCTTACCATGTTTCTTTCTACATGAATGTTTTTTTGGTCTTTCCTTGGATATTTGTGCTAGAGCGGCACTTAAGGAGCCAAAGAGCCACATGCTCCTTTGAAGCAGTTCTTTCCTGTCTACTGGTGACGACATGTGATAGAAGTTACAACAACTAAATGTAATGAAGAAAAGTGACTCAGTGAACGTAGAAAAACAACTTGTTATTCCCTCACATCGGATATGCGCGTCAGATTGAGGTGATTTAGGGATGCACGATCAGATCCGATATTATCGTGGATCGTTGCAATAGCATACGAGCCATTCGATTATTGTATGATACAACACCACTAGTGGATCGAAACACGACCACTGGGGATGGGATCCAAAAGCATCGGTGCTCAATTTTTATAAAACGTAGAAGTAAACAACTTAAAACATTTATTTTGTATTTTGTTTGTATTTGTATTTTTGTATTGTATATTGTATATTGTATATTGTATATCTATACTAATATTATAAAGAGGAAAGATTTATATTTTTGTATGTATTAAAATAACTCAAAAACTACTGGGCCGATTTTAAAAAATCTTTCACCGTTAGAAAGGTAATTTATCTGAGAGTAACATAGGATATATTTTTTAATTTCACGCGGTCGAAGTCGCGAGTAACTGCTAGTTTTGTATATACTCATACCGCGTTTTTTTACTACAAAGGATGGTCTCACTAAACGAATAGATTTATTTATTACTTCTAGGTACAAACATTACTGTAAAAGCCCAAAGTCTAGAAAATCCTAAGATTTACTGGGTACAGTAAAAGTCTTATATGCTCTTGTTTTATTTCGAGCATTTACCATCAATAACTTGACATATCTCAATAATCGCGCAAACCTAGTTCCGCCTCTACTTGTATAGATTTATTAAATAAAGTTTTAATTTTTTTAATTCCCCGTGACTCCCTCCACGTGGAATTTAAAAAAAAAACAAAAGCGAGTACCCTATGTGTTCTTCGAGACTATCCCCTACATCTATACCAAATTTAATTGAAATCAGTTCAGCCGTTTAGGCTACAAACTCTAACAAACATCCATCCATCCATCTAAACTTCCGCATTTATAATATTAGTATGAAGTATGATCTTTGACCGAACAACTCCACTGTCGTAAAAGTTTAATTAAACTATAACTTTGTGGTTGTTTTGTCAAAGAAAATGTTATGAAAACAAACAATCAGTAATAAGACATTTACACTTTCGATGTTTTAAAAGCAATAAATAAAAAATATACAGACGAATTGAGTACCTCCTTCTTTTGGAAAGTCGGTCAAAAACGAAAACGATAATCGAATGATACATTGTCGATGGGATCGATACAATCAATTACGATCAAAAATATCGATAGAAAGCACCTGGATCAAGCAACCCTAAGGTGAATCGTAATGTGTCCTTCTCACTGTATAATTTTTTTAAATATTTAACACCATCGTCTGGCTTTTAAATAACCACTTCAACCGACAGATGGCACTTAAAAACACTTTCTCGAGTTCTTACGAACTTCTTTTGTTGTTATTGTGATTGCTTGAGAAAGAAATACTCTGAGGGACAATATAGAAAATAAACAGAACAGAAACAAATACATAAATTTACTTTTTAGTACATTCAAACGAAGTTTCCTAACGAGTAAGGACAGAGCGATAGATTCTGGGCGTCACCACAGAAGCAAAAAGACAAGAAACGAAGCGTCAACTTTGCCTCCTACATGATGCATTAGTTTAATATTAATTAAAATAATATTAGTTATTTAAGTTTCTAGTTTTTACATTACTAACAAAATGTGTTTCTTTTTATCTACACTAATATTATAAAGAGGAAAGATTTGTATTTTTGTATGTATTGAAATAACTCAAAAACTACTGGGCCGATTTTAAAAAATTTAAATTCTCTCATCATTGGAAAGGTAATTTATCTGTGAGTAACATAGGCTATATTTTTTATTATTTTTAAATTTCACGCGGGCGAAGTCGCGAGCAACAGCTAGTCCTCAAATAATTTTGAATTTAAAAAGATAGATGTATGAATGCTTAAGAGGGAGATGCGAGATCTATCTTCGTAAAGAGCGTAAGATTCTTAATATTACCTTTCTCATGTAGACTAGTTTATAGATTACATAAAATACATATAGTAATGAACATTTCATTAATTTGACACTAATCTATACTAATATTATAAAGAGGAAAACTTTGTATTTTTGTATGTATTGAAATAACTCAAAAACTACTGGGCCGATTTTAAAAATTCTTTCACCATCAGAAAGGTAATTTATCTGTGAGTAACATAGGCTATATTTTATTATTACTAATGTTTAGAAACTATTAATAAACAGCGTGTTTCTGGACACCGGCGTTAAAAATTCACTAAACTTTAACTTTTCTCGGCTTACGCTGCCTAAACCGTTAGTGGTATATAAAAATGATGTATGAAAGATTTGTAGATCTCAAAAAGGTCTACAGAAAAGTCCGCGATAGCATATATCTATCTTTAACGGTTTTCTTACAATAACCACTTTTTTGTTTACAAAATGAATTAAAAACCTTACGCTATTTGCAGCGTTCTTTTATTGGTTTCAATATTAATCCTTATCCAAATAAATGCGTTTGTTATCAGGAGAATTTAATGTAGAATAAAATTGTTCTTTACAGTATTTAAATTGGACTAATAGTTTAGAAGATATCGCGAACACAAACAATAAGGGTAACCGAAAAATCAGCTTACAAGCTACCGGGCTTAGAAATTTGGAATCTTGCATCGGTAGATTTCTGTTATTACGTAGATTGCTACTAAGATAATACTTTTGGCAATAGGTTGGAAAAACGGGCGAACATAATAGGTTATATTTGTAATTTCACGCGGGCGAAGTCGCGAGCAACAGCTAGTTTATAATAAGATTTGTTGATATTACTTAAGCTAAGTATGATTTTCCTGCTTTGTAAGATACAGAGGAACGGAAAATGTAACATTGTACTGGCGTAATAAATTTAAGGCCTTGGGGTGGACTAGAAATAGCATCAAATCAATAAATACTGAAGTTGGGGGACTAAATCTACGTAGGAGTGTATTTTAGTACTTGTTGCATTCAGTGAAGGTGCATATTGCGTTATTTGAATCGTTTCGATCGATTTATTTCAAGTCGGTCACGAGACTTGCGCAATACGACTCCATCATGAAAAATCATAGAATATAGATTGTATGACCTAGGTCACCCAGGGAAACGGACAAAGAACTAATCATAAACAAAGAAATCTACCCTTTGTTTTGCTGTTAATTATAACTGTTGGCGACGTAAACGCTATGCCTACTCGCTGTTACACGTGCCGCCCTTGAATGTACCTCGCGGCACGTGTAACCTCGGATGACCGCGGCCCCACTCTCTTCGCGCGCTGCCGAAGGGCGGCATCCTTTGATGTTCCTTTGGCAGCGCGCTGCGAAGGCCGCGGTGTCTTTGTATTAGAATTATATCGAACTATTATAAATAGAAATTGTCGAATGTATTTGGGTCCAGTCGATCGAGAGCAGTAAAGGCGTCAGTATCTCCGAAAAGAACTTTTATTTCTAACATACAGTCCACTACAATAACATTGTGTCTATTTGATTGATATAAATATCAATCATACTTCGTACTAATCATACTAATATTATAAATGCGAAAGTTTAGATGGATGGATGGATGGATGGATAGATGGATAGATGGATGATGTTTGTTAGAGTTTGTAGTCAAAACGGCTGAACAGATTTCGATGAAATTTGGTATAGATGTAGAGGATAGTCTGGAAGAACACATAGGCTATTCACTTTTGTTTTTTTTCTATTCCACGCGGACGGAGTCGCGGGCGAATGCTATAATTAAATAAATATGGAATTCGAGTACGTACGAAATTTTTCTTTAAATAAAATATATGAAAAAATATTGTACCGTTAAAAATGAACTCTGCATCCTATACCATGTAAAGTATTTCAAAAAATAATTTTAGAGCTGGATTGGGTTTAACATCGTGACTATACAACGATACAGATCGGAACACAAAAATAACATCATCGCACGAATAGATCGGCTCGCCCGGTGCAATACCACGACCACACAGAAGACAAGCGTGAAGTGGAAGCAATTCCGCGTTTCGTCCGATGAGTGTGACGCCGCAGGCCCAATTTTAGTCCCTTTCCCGTTCCACCCTTTTCTTATAAGGAAAGGATGGGATGAGAAAGTGGATTTGACGGTGGAGGAGACGCATAGGAAGGGGTAATATCCTCTGTATGTGCGTCTCCTCCTCCGTCGATTTAGCGTAGGCAACGCATCTGCAATTGCGGATGTAAGTATATGGGCAGCGGTCGCTTCGCCATTTTGACGGATTTATGTGACCACTTGCTCGTTTGCCACCTTATTGTATAAAAAAAATAAAAAAACAATTGAACAGAAAAATAATATATATCTTATCTCGGAACATCATTTTTTACAACCGGACTATTAACTAGGTATATGTAAAAATTATAACTAAACAAAATTGGAGTAAAAAGTAAGACTAAGGATACCATACAGATCATTCTTCATGGGTTTTTTAAATACTTTCGATCATATTATAATACAAAAGACACGGACTTTACATGAGAAGCACAAATCAATAAGTCACATAAAGTACAAAATTTCAATATCGGTTCAAAAGTATTTTAATAGAACACGTAGGTAAATGAGCACCAGCTACATGACAACGCAAAAACAGTCGAACTGACCGCTACCCATTGACATTTTCGTATATAACGAAAAAAACTACTGGATCGATTAAAAAAAAATGTATGCAAAATCCGCAATAAGAAGGTTGGAGATGCGTCGCCAAGTCAAATAAAACGAGTATAAACATTACAAGTAACAAATAATGGAAGAGGTATTGTAGATTATTATAATATAAATCAGATGTTTAAGCTTTCCGTGATTCGATATTTCTGTGTAAAGTAGTTATAACAAAAAAAAATATTATAAAGAAGAATGATTTGTATCTTTGTATAATATATTTGTATGTATTGAATTAACTCAAAAACTACTGGGCCGATTTTAATAATACCATAATTTGAACTTGTCTCGCTGTAGACTTAGTCTAGATAATGGTCTCGACTCTAATGTCTTAAGAGGTCTAACTTTTCATTGATAGGTTGATATAGAAGTCACCTGTCATAAACCAACCTTACATTGAGTATCATCAAGTAAATTCACTTTATCTCTCAAGATTCAATCTTTAATAGATGTAAAAAACTACTATTCTAAACAACTATACATTTAGTAACAATACAGGGTTATATGTATTACCCTTATTACAAATAAAAGCCTATATGTTCTATATAATGGATAAACCAGGCATCTTTCACTGGTAAAATTCCAAGATATTCACAGATTTTTTTTTCTCAGTTTATATATCGACAGGTGAAAGGCTCTTTGTTTCAACGGCCATTTTAGCCAATATTGACTTATATATATATTCAGTATCAGCGAATTTAAAATATGAAAGAAATAATGAAGTATGCAGAATTATAGTAATTTTAATCTAGAACAGGTCTGAAAATCTTTCAATTAAAATTATTTTCAGGATTTGCTTTTGTTTTTTTTTTCTAAAAATGAAAACTTTAAATGGCTCGCCTGAACATTTAACCTAATGGAGCTTAAAACAAATAACCCCATCGATATATTTTTTAAGAATAAGGTGGATGATTGTTGTTGTACATGTGTTGTGGCAGTGGTAACCCACAGTTAAACTACTACAGTCAACTATACTACTTCTACTTATTTCTATTTGCAAAACTATCTACGACATAGACATGCATACTTTAATCCATTAACACAGTAGAAATTCAATAAACCAGACCAATTATTAGCATCGAGATAATCAAACATATGTATAAAATCATTTTATGTGCATATAATAATCTATACTAATATTATAAAGCGGAAAGATTTGTATTCTTGTATGTATTGGAGTAATTCAAAAACTACTGGACTGATCTCAAAATTACTTTCATCATTATAAGCTATGTTATCCATGAGTATCATAGGTTTTATTAAATTGGGAGCAACAGCTAGTATTATGTATTTACATAAACAAAAATACATAAGCAACAAAAAAAAAATATTTACAGCAATTTTGAGAGATATTTTACAACATATTGTTTTGATTTTATGTATGTACTAGCTTTCGCCCGCGACTCCATTCGCATGGAATTAAAAAAAACAAAAGCGAGTAGCCTATGTGTTGTTCCAGACTATCCTCTACCAAATTTCTACAAACTGTAACAAACATCCATCCATCCATTCATCTAAACTTTCACATTTATAATATTAGTATGATATATGTGTGGGGATAAAGCCAGTATTCCATAATGGGGATAACTGAGATCTGGATAATTAGGTTTCTACTGCATTAGGGATTTTTGTAATAATGTAAAATTTGCTTTTTTCAAATTATATGGACGTACACAATTTCTGTTGTAAAGTACTTAAATTAGTGATATACAGCTCACCATCTTGACAGGGTAGATTCAGATTTTCATTTTTTTTCAAATTAGTATCAACCTTAGCAGAATGCGAGTATGTCCTTCCAGTTCCTTTCACATCCATTCGGTTATATCTTTCATTAGGAAGTGATACTTCTGCTGTATAAGAAAATGACAAGTTATAAATGACTTCTCTTGTGTAATCCAAGTGTTTAGCAATTATATTTAACCTGGAGTGATGTCTTGTGATTTTTTTATTGCCATTTTGATTTGTATTCGGAGTGACTTAGGTGTGTGTACATTCGGTTGATTCATTATCCCTGGCAGTTGTTTTGTTGGTTTGGGTTGTTTTTCCATACCCTTGGGACACCTCCGATGTTGATTGTGACCTTCCCTTCGTCGTTGTATAAATTTAGGACTCCGCGAATCAACACATTTGGGTTTCCTTGGCTGGGGTTTTACACCCAAAGGTTTACCATGCCTGTATTGTGCGAGCTTCCCTCTTTTAGCTTGTACACGTGTGGGCATCCCACATTTAGGTTGTATGAGCTTCCCTCTTTTGCGATGCATACATTTTGATTTCCCTATTTGGCTTTGTACTTGTTTGTGGACTACAAACGATGTAGGTCGCCGTCGCTGACGTTTTAAACTTTTAATTTCCCCGCGTTGAGGTTGTACTCTTTTGGATAAATCCCGCTCGAGTTGTTTGCGTTTGGTTTGTATTAACTTTATTCGCAAGGAACGTCTTGTGCCTTGCCGCGCGCACGAAGATTTGGTTTTCGCCTGTAACCATAATAAAAAAGCGGTTAATTTAAACCACACAATTGATTGTTCCGAATTACATAAAAAATAGCAAAGAAATCACCTTCCTCATAATAATTAAGAAAAAGCTATTTAAACTTAAACAAACCGGTTGAATGTTGACACACCGTCACAATTCAAAACATAAAATACAAAATACAAATGCCAAAATTGAAAATAATGACTCGAGACATCGAGCAGATATTCGCATAGAATTTTGAACTTATTACGTGTCGTCCTTCATCTATACATGTTTCTATCAAAAGCCTAAATTAATAGAGAAAAGTTTAATTCTATACATAGGAATCAACACTTTTTCGATCGCAATTTCGAACAATTGATCCTTCTCGAATGCGCAGTGAGTTACATACTCTTTAAAAGTCACAATCAAAACCTGGCAACGAAACCATATTTGTCAAATGTCAATTGTCTTTGTTGTTATGTCAAGCAATGTCAAGTTTAATCGTAATACGTTAAAAGAATTGTTCGTCTTTTATTCTTGTTCTTCCAGCGATCTTTTTTTCTCAATATATTGTAAAAAGAACAATGTGGCGTCCTATATTCACGATTTTTCGGAAAGTAGTTTTACCTTCTATTAAAGACAACGTTAAAGTCTCTAAAACGTTCTACTCTACAAAAAATCGTTTCCCGAAGTCCACTGCGAAATTAACCCTTATCAGCGCCAGCGTTGGTGTCTTGATTGGAGCCGGTTATGGGGGCTATACGCATTATGTAGTAAATTCTAAGAAACGTCCAAAACTTACGTTGAACGAAGAATATGCTTTTTTAAACGAAGCTCCCCCTTACAGGGCACATTACAAAGTAAGTCCTTTTATCTAATTTGTAAATGTACGATGTATGTGTGCATTTATATATATGTAGTATTTGCAGCGCAATAGTTTCTTTGGAAAGTGTAGATCACTTTTAATTAGTTTGGGTGTCACCGTAGAAGTGGAACATGCTATCTTACTGCATTACCACATTATGTCAGCTGTTAACATAATTTTAGGTATATTTACACCCTGTAGAGGGTGGTGATGCATTGTGTATCTATGTAATAAAGATCATGGCTATTAATAATATGCCATTGTTATACTATTGTTAAGAGTGTTGGTGACTCGGTGGTTAAATACTTGACTTTTATTTTGCAGGTCTTAGGTTTGAATATTGCCATGTGTACATTTTTTTCATAACTCTTCATTTTCAGGTTATTAATGAATCAGATTCAAGTAATTTACAGTTAATTTTGTTTCAATATCGAACATGCCCATTTTGCTGTAAAGTTAGATCATATCTTGATTCCAAAGGCATCAATTATGAAATTGTGGAGGTGGATGCAGTTTTGCGTCAGGCTATCAAATGGTCGGCTTACAAAAAAGTTCCTATTGTTTTGGCCAAAGTTGATGGTGGATATCAGGTAAATATATAAAAGAACTTAACAGAGGAATAGGATTTTTATAATTGCACCCTGGTTGTGTTTATAGATGTACTAGCTGGCACGCGCGACTCTGTCTGCACAGAATTTAAACAATCTAAACTAGTAGCCTATGTATTCTTCCAGACGGTGTTCTACAACTGTGCCAAATTTAATCAAGATCCATTCAATGATTCGGGAGAAACCTAACAAAATCTCTACATCCATCTTTAAAATCTTTCCTGTTTATAATATTAGTAAAATAAATGTAAAGTCGTAACAATCATATAAGTTTTTAAACTGCTTAATTTTATAGTATGAGGTAAATTTGGCTCATTGGACGGAAGACTTCTCTTGTTCCATATGTTTCATGTCAAATTTTGCCTTAAAGACTTATCACAGTATGTTTTAATGTTATCTAAACTACTTTTCAGCAACTAATGGATAGTTCAGCTATAATATCTTCTTTAGAGACATACTTCCGTGATAGAACCACTCAGCTTACTGATGTTATTAAATATTATCCCATAACAAGATATAACAATGATGATGGGAAAAGCACAACAGATATAACAAATAAATATTTTGTAATGCGCAACTCTCCAGTACCTGACCAGAAAGAAGGATTAGAAGAAAAGTAAGTTGAATGAACTCACATTTATACCAATTTAGTTAGGTTATTTTGTTGAGGTTATGTATCTTTTCATTTATACAAGCATAATTATGACTACTACAATAATGTGTCTACTATAACTTTCATATTTAACATATTTTGAGTTATAAGGTGATTATTTAGGCTATGTGTGGCTTAATTTTAAATGGACTTAATATTGTAAATATAGAAATGTTTTATATGTATTGTTATTGTACAGTTTTTAAGAATGTTGTCATTTAGTTAAATATAGACTAGAGAATATAGACTAGTAGCTTTCGCCCGAGGCTCCGTCCGCGTGGATTAAATAAAAACAAAAGTCAGTAGCCTATGTGTTCATCCAGACTATACTCTATACCAAATTTTAACGAAATCCGTTCAGCCGTTTAGGCTACAAACTCTAACAAATATCCATCCATCTAAACTTTCGCATTTATAATATTAATATGACACACTAGAATTAATACAATATAGACTTTTTACTTTTCTACAGGGAAGAACGAGAGTGGCGTCAATGGGCGGATAGTGTGCTGGTACATACACTTTCTCCAAATGTATACCGAACCCCAGGTGAAGCTTTGGAGACCTTCAAATGGTTTGAGGAAGTAGGTGGTTGGAAGCAGTCCTTCCCCGGTTGGGAGTGTGCTTTGATGGTATATGGTGGTGCAGCGGCTATGTGGATGATTGCCAAGAGACTCAAGAAAAGGCAAGTTATATATTGGTTTTACAAATATTATAAAGGAAGGCATTGCTATATCGCAAGCAGATTTTAAAGTTTACTTTGCTGTTTTTTTTAAACATTTTGTATTTGTTTAATTTTAAAGTTTATATAGTAATGTTCAGCGAATTACATAAATATGAAAAACAGTTAAGCATTTTGGTTAATAATATTTGTTGGTTGCGATTAACCTTTTATATGTAATATGACTTGTATTGCAATGCTGCTTGTTGTTGTTTTTTTTTTACAATTATTGCATTTTAGGCACAACCTGGAAGGTGATGTTAGACATTCATTGTATGATGCGGCTGATGCATGGACTAATGCTGTTAAGAAGAAAGGCTCCAGGTTCCTCGGTGGAGATCAACCTAATTTGGCCGATGTTACTGTGTATGGTGTACTGAGCAGTATCGAAGGTTGTCAAGCTTTTCAAGATTTAAGAAATAATACTGATATCAGCAAATGGTATGATGAAATGAGGGATAATATTGCTAGTAAAAAAGGCAGAGTTCTTCCACTACATGCGATGAATTAAAAATAATAAGGTTCGTGCCACCGACTTGTCAATGGATTCATTTTTAAGTTAAAATATTGGCATGGAATGTGTCATAGGTAGGAAACACAATGATTTTTTTTTTAATGATTTATATGTAACTTTTCTTTTTAATTAATTGTGTACTATCATTTAGTACAGGTTTTAGCGCTACTAGCGCCTTTGGTGTGACGCCTTTTTTTAGTTCTTTTGGGTATACCCCCATGTATGTACATACAGTTTAATATGAGACTGTAATTCACAAAATAAGTCCATTTGTGTTAATATGTTAATCGCCCTGGGCGGTTGAAAATCCGCGCCCTACTCTGATGCCGGTCCTGCATATAGTGCATATTAACGACTCTATACTATATGTTTAGAGACGCAGGGTTGTTTTTCGCTTGTATATAGATTGTGTGGATTTGTATGTAAGATTTATTAATACTTAAAGCATAAATGAATTTGATTTTGACAAGTAAGGTTTCATAAGATTCTTATTTGTCCCTTGAGGGTCAAAGGGTTACAGCTTTTTTTACAAATAGCGTTAAACCTTTATTGATTAAAAAAAAGATTTGGGTTTCCTATTGATATGTAAAACCAGTCAAATGATTTTTTTGGTTATGTTCTGTTCCTATTTGGTTTGTAGATGGTATATTAATAAAAATAGGATTAACCAATTCTAGGATAGTGCACATGTGTTTACCTATTGTAGTACAAACATTTCAATTTATACTCACATTCGAACAAAATATTAAATTAAAGTTAACTTAATATTTGTTATTCCCTCCTCATTCTAGTGTATTTGTTACCATTAATGATATTAGAGAAAATCATAGAATAACAATAATTTCATGTATTATTTATAATTTTCATATGAATCATGTAATCGGTTGATTATTATGTTTTGAAATAAACTTTTGCGTCCAAAAATAAGTATTGAATTAATAAAGAGCTTCGTTATTGTTTTGTTATTAGTATGTTATTGTTATTAGTACAAAAATGATATTTTGTTCGTTAAAGTTGAGGTGTCATTGATATTGTAGTGATGATTTGAAGAATAAAACTTGCATGATTTTAAACTTTTTTATTTACATCTTTAGTCAAAAAGAGAACAGAAGTATAAGGTAATAAGGTCCATTTTATGTCCTCTTTTTAAGTAACACATTGATTACAATGCCTAGTATCTAAACTAATTCTATCTATTCGCCTTTAGGTATTAGAATTCCAATTTTCGCGAGAAAATCTGTAGTAGAGTACTGAGATTCAATAAAAAGATTTTTCATAATAACTAACTTAAGACACTAAAATACTATGATTATTTTTTTAGCTTTGTGATGGTAATATCGCAATAGTTTTGATCTGTTTTAGCTTCTTTTGTAGTTATAGAGTGATTTTAGCAGGCAACTTGTGTGTAAGCGAGAGAGAATCCCCTGTTAGAGACGTCAGGGGGCGTTGTCGCTGTCGCCCCTTCGTTTGCGTCCGTCACTACGTATAATACAAAAGGTTTTGCTCCAGCTGGAAAAAAATACAATAATAATTTTTTAACAATATAGTCCCAAACTTAAACTCCGACACATAAAATAAAACTACCAAATTTGGGAATAAAAACAAATCGCCTTAAAAGCGTCCGCACTCCTCAAACTAAACTGTCGCACAACTGTTTAGTCTCGCTTTGATTCCTATGAGATTACATGGAGGTGCGCATATTACATGATTTTTAGTTGTGCAACTAAACAGTTGAATGGGCTGCGGAACAATCGACAATCGCACAACATTTGTGCGATAGTTTAGTCAAAGGTGTGCGCGTAAACGACTGTCACGGTCGTCTTATGTTTCAGAGTTCCAAGTTCGACCCATAGTTAGTGAACTCTTGATAGTATTAACAATCAGAAAGTGAATTTCGAAAAGCCAAAGTTGCCCTTTAAGCAGAATAAAGTTTTTTTCAAATATAACTTACTCTGAACCGGGACAAATCCAAGGCCGCAGAATCGATCTGTACCCGCCGATACTCCAGTAGCGACCACCGTTGGGTTTGCTATCACCACAAAATCCGTGGTGCAAGCGGCACCATTGACAGCGCCTACTGTGGTACCTAGCACAGTATTGTCTGCGCCGTCCACATCCCCGGTTACCGTGAATGAATAAATGTCGTTAGCCGCCTGTAAAATATTTTATTGCCGATTTTAATTCGTAACCTAAAACTTAAGAAAGAGATGCAGTGATTGAGAACGAACGAATAAAGAAATACTGAGACATTGCACTGGACAGGGCGTGATAATAGATTTACTCGAAGAGTAACTAACAGTAGTCTCTATTACAAGTATATGTGTTCTGAGGTATAGTGGCGGCAGATGTAATATTTAATTTAATAAACATACACAAAGGGGCAGAAAAGCAGTGTGTGTTTAATTTTATGAAATATTGAATATCAAACAGTAAGTTTTCTATTTGAAAATATATCATTTACCTGAGAATATTGAATCGCACAATAACCAGCTTCCATACGTATACATATGCCGTAATTCAAATTCGCGATCTGTCGTGTTCCAGTAACAAGAGATGCGCTGAGCGCTGTATTCGGAGTCGTTCCATAATTGAAACTGTTAATAGTTCCCGTTAGACCTGTATAATACTGCAAACATCCGTTAGGTGCTGGAATAAAGATAAATAATTATATAATAAGTTTTTCCTTAAATCACCTGCAATATCTGACTTGAAGGACCAAAGTATTAATGGGGTATAAAAGAGAAGCAAAATAGCGTATAATTTTCATATAAGCTGATTGTGCCTCCTTACGTCGAATGTTTTATAAAAATACTAGCGTAAATAATAAAACTCCATCCGCGCGGAATTAAAAACAAACAAAAGAAAGTACCCTGCTTAGTACTTTGTTTCCTACTTCTAGCCTACTTTGTATTTTGTAGCCTACTTAGTTTTTACTAAGTAGTCTTCCAGACTATCCACTACATATAACCTATCCTCTACATGCTAAATTTTATTAAATCCGTTCAGACGTTTAGGCTACAAACTCTAACACACATCCACCCATCTTAACTTTCGCATTTATAATATTAGTAAGATTATTAACGCTCTATTTGAATCGTACCTATGCCTGGACAATCGCATCCAAGCTGAGTGAGCCTTATGTTCCATCTCCTAGAAAATGTCGTAGCCAATGTGGCGGTGATTGTGATAGTAATTGCAGCGTCTTGGTTGAAGTCGACGAAGATGGTCTGACCGGTGTTATCACCGCAGATGGTTGGCACTATGGTGTTACCACCGGTGATAGTCACTGAGTCAGTCACGCAGACACCATCTCCACTCGGTTGTGCGAGCACCATATCTAAGAAGTCGATACGTAGCTGGAAATAAAAAGATAAGATATAATGAAAATGAATAGAACGGCCGAACCCAACAAACGATATCAAAATCGAATGTTTTTTGTTATATGTTTCTGTTAATCCATAGCAATAGACCTGATGTATCGTTTTAAGGGCAATTATTGTATTCTCTCTCATTAATAGTAATTGTCAGTTTGATCCTAAGGATTGATTATTTGTGTTAGGCAGAACAGATGTCGTTGCATTTAGGACATGAGGCTAACCTAAAGTAAGTGTTGTGCTGCAATACAATTCATGTAAGTTCAGGTTAATGTAGCTTAAGAAAGAAAGTATTATTACCTGGCAGACGTTTGAGTTGCAACGATTGACGATGAGAGTACAGGTTTGTCCTCCAGCGTAAGCACCTGGGTATCCGGGGCTCGTGAAATACGTGTTGTTCACGTTTGTCGTACTACCACATGTCCTCGAAACTAAATAGAAATACGTTATTATTTGTACTTAGAAGTATTACTGAGTAAAGTCGCTTTAATTTGAGCGTAACTGATATATGTTTATACCACATTCTTAGATACTTAGAAAATGGGTAACAATATTGATATATTTTTATTACATTTCTTAAAGCCAAGTCTATTTTGGAAGCAACTGATTTAGGCTATATATCCATGGGGGCGGTTGTCAACACTTTCAATGCCACTACGATTTTCACGTGTGAAAGTGAACTTGCAAAGCGAGTCGGTGGCACTGAAGGTGTTATAAAGAGAAAAATCCTTTACCAATACAGCATCTTCCTCTTCTCGATGCACAAGTCCCTGTTATAGTTCCGTTGAGGTTATTGCACTCCCTGCGCGCCAAGCAAGTGCCGTTCATTGTGTTTGTACTCGCACAGTCAGTGTTTGCGAAACGAACTATACTCACGAATGGAAATACTGAAAAGACATTTGGATTAGACCTGCGCCATATGACTTACAAAATGCCGACGCTTGAGTTGGCACGTCGCCCGGAAGGGTACTCTTTTCCTTGACGTGCCAAATTAAATGCCGGGTACTACATCGGTGAAATTCTACTCTTTCGGAGTTAAGGTAAGTACATATGTGAAATAAAGAATGAAGAGGATTCGGTTTAACAAGCGTATTTTTTTTAAATACACTTGTATCATACAATTTTTAGTTTATTTCACAATTTAATCTTTATATTATAGATTAAATAAGAACGCATAAGCTTACGTACTATTATTTTTAGCATAAAACAATCGCTAAGCAAATAAAAGTACTAATAAATGTATTGAATACTACCAAACCTGCACATATAATTGTAGATTACTTACAGATCTTTCCCTTTCTATCTCCCTGTTCCTCAAAGTCTTCATCCATATCTTCATCATAAATTGAATAAGCGGCAACAGCAACTAGCCACGTAGCAACAATAATCCATACAAATTTACGATCCATATCGATATTACACTATCAGGATTTCAAAGCAAGATCGATTCTTATAAGATTTTTTATTTAAATAAATAGGTCATATTCAAATATAATTTGTTTTAAAATTTCACTATGCTATCAGCGAAGAAATGAGAGTGGACGTGGCTAGCTAACTATATATAAAGTGGTTAATAACGGTTGTTTGTTTGTGCAAACCATTAGGGGTGTTACCGTTTCTCATTTAGCGAGTATCCGTTGAAGTGGGGTCTTAAATTCTAGGTGACGTTTCAACTTGACACGTGTGTTTACTTGAACGATTTTTTAAATTACTATAGATATTTGTTGAATGAATTAGGAACAGTTGGAAACGTTAAAGATCACGATGTTTTCTATTGAGGCTAACAATATACTTTTTTTTAGAATGCATGTCGGCTTAGTAAAATAAAGCGTTTAATAGTTTATGAGGTCAAGGACTGGTTACTATGTTAATTCTAGGGGTGATAAGGAAATGTATTGGTCGCTCTGATTTGGTTCGGTTTGGTTTGGTTTGGTTTGGACTATAGATAGTTACTTCGCTATTTTAGCGAAATCTACTACATACTATACAGGAGTCGAACCCAAGACCACAAGTTACGATCTCCGTTCCCTAAGCCATTATAGTCTATTGTCGCCAAGCATACGCGTCTCTGAACTAGATTAATTTTAGAGTGGGCGCACACCTTTGACTAAACTGTTGTGCGATTGTCGATTGTCTATTGATTCGCAGCCAATTCAACTGTTTAGTTGCACAACTAAAAATCGAGTATGCGAACCTCAAAATAAGCTCATAGGAATCAAAGCGCGACAGTTGTTCGATAGTTTAAGGTGTGCGCACGCTCTAAATGATAACATATTTAAACTGCTATATTGCTTTCGGTAATTGCAAGTCAGGATTATCATAAAAAAAACAACAAGTTAATAAAACTCCAATTAAATGTGACTAAATTTATTTTGTTCTGAAGTGAAATTTGCAGCTACATATTTTACAGACTCTTGGATTTTTATATAAACCTCTTTTATATTATTACAAATCGTATGTTAAAGGCTACAATAACTTATTAGTTAGTTCTATCAGTCAAATAACTAACGCTTGCATTTGTTATGGGTAACTAAAATTTAACGTAAATAACGTAAACCTATACATTCATATTGGTTATGGAATGAATATTCCGCAGAACTATTTATAAGAATTCAGGCGAACACAATTTAATATGCAAAATTCTATTTTTTCCTATCTAAATCAATAAGGATAAGGTCAATTGTAATTTAGAGTTTAGCGAAATTTAGAATACAAAATAACTTTAACGATATATTAAGCAAAATGTTTTTTATTTGACTGATTTGTATAACTACTACAAACTATTTAACAGCCTCGAGCCCTTAACGATATTGTTATGCATCAATGCTATGGCACCGACATTAAGCCAGCAAAATTTAAGGCACGTGTCACACAGACGCTATGCTGTGCAACATGAAGACTAGGCTGTGTGCAACATGCTTTACAAATATGTTATAAAATAGTTTTATTCATATTATTCAGCTCAAGGAAAATAGTATGGAAAAAAAGGGCTTTACCATTTTTGGTTGGACTGAGGTTTTCTTTAACGGCCGATCCCAATATATGGATAATTTAAACCAAGGTTATAATAATAATTTCATACAGGAGAAATCGGCAATCAAAAATCATTCATTCAAAAAATTTGAATTTGGAAGCGTTGAATAAATGCTGCCATATATGAACAACAATGGTTCGAGATAGCTTTTTGGGTTTGGTCGTTTTAAACTCTGATAATTTTGATATTTTTACAAAGTTTGTAAACACATATTTATTAACATTCGTCATTAACAATCAATGTGTCTTTTTTAATACTTTACAGAATCTAAACAATCTTGTAATTAAATAGGCAAGCTGTTTTTCGACAAAGGTAACACAAAAATATCTAAGTGTCAAATAAAAAAAAATGTTAGTAAATCACACACCTGGCATATCTTAACATATATCTTAAAACACCATAATGTGAATCCATACTTACTACATGCATTATATCAACATTTAACCTTAGAACTTTACAAAAAAAATATATATAAAATTAAAAAAAGAATTTAAAAACTTGTCATTGGTAATAAATTATCATGGTGACTTAGTCAACGCGTACAACTACGTACTTAAAACTAAACAACCTAATTGAAAACGATACAAACAATCGTAAAATTAAAAATAAAACAAAATTATATAAGTATGTACAATACATACGAGAAACGAGCGAGTAAAGAAAGTGAGGTACAACGGACAGGAAGACAAAATACTGTCTTTATGTAAAAATTAAATTATAATTAAGATTATTATGAAATATGGCAACTTCACAACTTTATGGCAATTATCGTCATATCATCTTTTAATCTGTTCATATGATTATGAGTCTATTTTAAACATCTAATTAGTTCTAAATACAGTTTTCACCACTTTTCTAGTTCGCATGTCGATTTTTTTTATCTTAACATTGAAAATCCTTGAATATTTTTCTTTAGATAGGTTTAACAGGAAATAAGAATTATTTACGAAACGAAAGTAAACACTTTGGTCCTGGAAAAGTTTATGTTGACCATAATTTGTTAAATTCTGGGAAAGTGTTACAATTTTGTTAAACATCTTTACAATCATCGTAAAACTAATAAAATTCTAAATGACATGACTAAATGCAAAGGAGATTGGCAAGATCTATGTGTAAAATCAACAGTACTTTGTGAGAATCAGTATTAGTTAAAAATAATTTCTTTACTTTTCAAAAACTTTTTTCATAAATCTTGTATTAAAAATATTATGAGCGGTTATCTGAAAATACTGATGAAAGTTAAGTTACGCAGATTTTTTATGTTAAAATATTTTTTTTGCGTAAAGATATTTATTGAAAGTACATTCATGTACAACAATTTGAAAACGACTAATAAAATAATTATTATATAATTGAAAAACCCTGGTTTTATTTCATTTTACGTTTAAAGATCGTCCACACTAAAATTCAATTAATGATTTTAACCAAAATAATGTTAAATGATTTAAAATTTGAAGAAAACATAATTAATTTCTTACAATATTAAAAACATCTTATGAAACATGCACTCGCAGATAAATCTTTTATTAATTCACTCCAATTTTTTATTATAAACATGACAAAAAGTAGAACCAATCTCGCGACATCTGGTTTAAATACACGGTAAACTATATAAGGTAATATATTTTCTGCAGTGTTTTGTTACTGCTTCAAATGTTATTGTATACTAAAACATATGCACCTTGTTATAAAGGCACCGATCATGTTATTAATAATGACTAATAAGACATTCGAAAGTTGCTAATATATAAAATAGTAAGCAATACTTAAGTACAAACAACTAGTGACTATTAAAATGGCAATTTTATATACCAGTATACTGAATTACAAAGTTGAAAGCGTACGAAGGCACTATTTTGGAAAACTTACGGCCTTGGACGGATACTGACAGGCTGTTGCATTTTCATTCTAAATTGCTTAATTATTTAGTTATAATGTCTATAACAAACTTTTTTACATTTATTTTATCTTAAACAGAGGTCTGTTTTAAATCGGCTTTGATATTTATTTTAATTGAATACAGAATGGTAGTTTTTATATGTACTTTTTAACTATTTTAAGATTGAATTATATCGAGACTAGATAGTGTAAATATGCGATTCCGAATTCAACGACCTGAATATAGTTAACTGTGAGTAATGTTGATAAAACATTTGTATACAAACTTCGTGTTATCTCTGTTCTTTTCAAAGAGAACAAAAGGGATGACAATATATGAACTGGAATTTAGGCAGAATGTTAAAGTAAAGAGCACGGCAATATACTAAAGTGTGGTTAAAAATACACACTCGATTTATCTATTTGTTTAAATTCAAATATGGAATTGGTATTTATAAAAAAGTGAAAACAAAAAAATCATATTATTATGATTGATATTTCTAAATAAATGATATTTCACAACCCAGGTCGTAAGATCCGAAAACGCGACTGAACGATTAAATCTATAATTTTTAAAGTAATATTTTTAATTACAATAAAAAATAAAAAATATCTATAATATCTTAGATATTTGATTTCCTTAAAATTAAATTAGCTTACAATAAATTAATCATATCTAATGAATACTTAGAGCTCTTTCGAACTTTCTCGCGACACCATTGCTCACAGTGAGCAAACATTTTAAGTAACAAGTTTATTAAGTATTTTTTAAAATGTACACAGATTATTAAAAATGAGATTTATAAAATTGACTATAGAGGGTGTTATAGATTATGTTTTATAACTTGAAACTATGAAAATAAGTGTTGCTAGAAACAATTCGTTCTTTTGCAAGGTGTCGCGTAATACAAATTATATTTATTTAATGTACATATAGAAATTTATAAAATACTTTTAACGTTATGTTGCTTAATAGATGACTGCGCTAATAATTTATAATAATAATTACATTTGTTTGTAAAGCGATTTCCTTGGTAATGATTGTACCTATTGTGCTTTTATACGATTATATTAAAATACGTATTGGTTAACTGGTATTACGTGATAAATAAACTTCCATCACTTCTGACTTAATTCATAAAATCTTGAGACATTAATAAAATAAGTAACGCCTTTAAAAGCAATCTAACCGAAGCTTGGTAAAGATCTGTATTTTGAAGCAAGTTCGCTCTTGTACTTCTAATCCATTTGAGTCAGCCCGAAGTGTCAGGCCTTGAGTTCTGTTACGATTTGTCCTGAGTCACTGTACACCGTAGATGGTATCCATCAGACTTGAATCCAGATCGCACTCAAGAAAGATGTTTTCATTATAAGCCTCCTGAAAGAAGATTATTATATTATTATAAAAGCTTTCACCCGCGAGTCCGTCTGTGTGGAATTAAAAAAAAAACAAAAGTGGGCCTGTGTTTTCTTCTAGACTATCCTCTACATCTATGCCAAATTGCAACGAAATCCTTTCAGCCGTTTAGACTTCAAACTCTAACAAACATCCATTCATCCATCCATCGAAACTTTCGCATTTAATTTTTTTTTTTCGATAATAAAAGTCAATCAATTTAGTTCTAAAATTAAATCATGTTCATTATTTGCGATTTATAACTTTTTTCTTTGCTAAGAAACTTTTTTGCAGTGGACACAATTCTCTCAGAGATTATGGTCTATTGCTTTGATGCATACAAGTGGACGTAGCGTAGATAGTAGGTACCCATTAAATTAATTTGACATATTAAGTGAGTTATTTGTTACATTTAATTTTACCGTTCATACTTGTCCTGTTGAAAGTATTGCGGTATTTCGACTGTAGAACAAGTAACATGCAGGGTATTATTATGTTAAATTGTAATAGCTATTTTAAGTCGTGAAAGGCGTATAATCGATATGGCGTGTACAAACGCGCTTCAACATGCGGGATTTCAATTACCCTGATCTCTTACAACGTTAACGAATATGACAGCTATTCCGCTGCGAAACTGGCCAGTGTTCCGCCTTCAACTCGGATACGATTAAATTTAACTACGATACGTTTTTGCCTGTGTATTTTTTCTGTAAATATTATAATTAATTTAAGTAACGTTTTTAGTGTAAATATTTTTCAGAAAACAGTTGTACCCAAATTAAAAAAAAATAAGTCGATCGACTATTTTATGAGCTACTCAAGTTTTGGACGTTGCGCAAAACCAGGATATGACAATCAGTTGGTATAATGATTCCTAACTACATAATTATCTATTATCTCCTAATATCTTTCTTTACATTTTAACCTACAACCGTTCGTCGTAGACCAAGACCTACTAAAACTGTAACTAATCAATTATGATACCTAACCAAGCGTCGTACTATAATATTTTTAACTAGTCTGCTCTTCGCAGCTCAAACTCAGTCACCAAGAAATTTTAGCAGATACTGTTAAAATTACCTGAGGGGGGGGAGGCGCGGGCGGCTGTTCTCCGCCCCTCCTTGTGTGTCATTTGGACGTCTTGGGCAGGTGCCGCTTCATGTGGAGCGCGAGATGATCAGACCTGGCGAAGGAGCGATCGCACACCGCGCATTTGAAGGGTTTAGCACCGGTATGCTTGCGGTAGTGACGTGTTAGCTCGTCGGACCGCGCGAATCTCCATTCGCAGTTCGGCCATTGACATGTGTACGGTTTTTCACCTGGGACATAGAACACATTCATTTATATTAATAATTCAATTTTATAGTAAGGAAATTAGATAAATGTATTAGAACACCATGTAAAATTTCACATGATTCTCATTGAAGTCAAAGCTTTCGCTGTGCTTTTGTTATTAAATGTTAGATTTTTGTTTTATTATTAATATTATCTTAAACAAGTGATTTACAAGATTTCAATGTTATTACAATTAATTAAATCTCATAGGTTATATTTTCGCTATTGCAATAATGATTAAATATTTCGCAATGGCGTTACACACAAGAATGAGGTTAAAAACATTTAAACATGTTTCTTACCTGTATGTATACGTTGGTGAGCTTTCAGGTGCGAACTTTTCGTGTACACTTTTGTACAACCTGAAATTGAGTATAGTATAAATATTAAAAATATTGTCCTTTCACAAAAAGTTTTCTTTTTTAATAAGTTGCAAAATTGTCACGTTTACATTCGACAATACACTAAAAGCAGTGTGTTTAAAAAGTATATTTAATGAGATTTAAAAAATAAGAGAATTAAAAGATATAAAATTACCAATAAAGTCGCAATGGTGGACTCGTCTCTTTTCTAATTCTGGATTGTTCCGCCGATTGTATTTGACAGGTGGCGGGGGATCTAGACGAGAGTGCGGTAATGGGGCGGCGTGCGCCTGCGCAGACTGCTGTGGCGCCATTTGCATCTGTGACATCGCCTGGATACAAGATAGATTGATTTGAATACTGCCATCACAGAACAATGATCGTGACATAGAGTTAGTCTGTGGTAGATGCTCTGTGTTATGGACGAATTATACAAACGAGCAAGGAGGATTAAAATTGAGTAGTTATTTCGTTTTTTTTAGTTAAATCAGTATCATTGCGTTGGATACGTAAACCGGTAAGCCGTTAGTAATACACAATTATTGTTCTTAGCATTTTAAATCCCTTTAGAATGAGATAAAGTAAGAATTGAAATATTGCAAAGTGTATTTTACTGCTGCGAACAATTAATTAAATGACTCCCAGAGAGTGACACTACAAGTTGACAAACACAATGTCTATTTTCTGTACATGCAGTATCTGTCACCTTGAAAACTGTTTAACTAATTACCTATTACCACGAATAGTGCGGTTGAATTCGAGATCTTTGTATCATGAGTCATGCTAATTTAATTGATGTTATGTACACGGTATGCAGTTAGATCCGTGTATACGTTTACATACGCGTTTTATCTTTTCTTTCCTCCTTTCATTGCAAATGTTTTAGCCTATTTCCAATTAGGGTAATTACACGTAGAGATTTAACTAGTGGCCCAGTTGGCAGTCCAACTAGTGGCTTCTGAAGCAGTCTGCGTGCGAATTATTTAGCAGCGAAAAGTTTGGTTATTGTGAACAGCTGCCGAACGCTTAAACAAACTATCTGTGGTAAGCTTTTACTGATTTTTGTACTCGCGTCTCTCATTCGACTTCATAGAGCAGTCGCGCAACAACGTTGGAGGCAGTCTACCCGCTGAATGAAAATTGAGCCTAAGACAGAGTGTTCCAAACACAGACATTATGATAATTATTATTTTTTTCTTCATTATCCCTTCTAGTTTTCTTGGTATACAGTGGGTATTAAGTATTTTCTGCTATAATTGGTTACTTAACACATAAATTATAGCTTATTTATTAATAAACGATATTCACGGAACTGGTATTTATTATAACTACGCCTCAATAGCAGTGAAAGAAAATTCCTGTAATTTTATCGGCATTAATATAAACGATAGTTCTGACCGAGCTCACCTTTACTCTGCCCTACATTCTCGCATTACAAATTTTAACATGGCTAGCGAATACCGATACAGAGAATACTTCGCTCCTATTTTGTATTGCTACTTAAACTATACAAAATTTAATTTAACTATTTCGTTTCAGTGACATTAAGTTACCATATATATTGGCGAGTGATTTATTTACTAACTAGCTGTTCGCGTGCGGATTCATCCGCGTGAAATTATAAAAACTTTATTTTATTGTTTACATTTGTCAAATTATCAATTGCAAATGTCAAAATGACATGACATGATGTCAAACTATGGCAACCTTGATTCCTTGATGTTGGCAGCAACTTATGGTCTCTTTCCCACATTAGAGTTTTTATCCAAAATATTTACCCCTAAGTTTAATGGCGTGAAAATATATCGCCTAAAGCGTAACGTAAGAGTAGGGCTTTTTATTAAAAAAAAGAGTTATTCAAAAATATGCTGTAGTTGCTGACATCTTAGGCAACAAAGAAGTGTGTGTTTACGCTTTCTTATATTAGTATAGATAGTATAGATAGATTATTATTGGTCTGTTGAAAATTACCTGTGGATGTAGATGACTATGCGCTGAAGGATGGGCGGGTACGTGTGAGGTGTGCGGTGCGTGGCTCGCGTGGCTTGCATGGCTTCCGTGTGTCCCGTGGGTCCCGTGTGTCCCGTGTGTCCCGTGGGTCCCGTGCGTCCCGTGAGGTGCGTGCGACGGGTGAGGCGCATGAGGCACGTGAGGTGCACGTAGCAACGGCGGCGGATGGTAGGGCGGCGGCGGCGTCCGTCTTGTTCCACCCTACGAACATTACATTGTGCTTTTTCTAATTACTAGCCACGATTAACATAGAACATATTTTTCATAATTATTCAAGTTATAGTGTTACTACATGAAGTAAGAAGTAATACAAACATATTAAAAAAACAATCGCTCAGTATAGATGGTACCATCATACGCTTCATCGCAGGCAATCGCATAGCGCAATTATTATTATGCTCACCTGCATGTTATTTCCTGGACTGCCTTGGTCGGAGCCCGGGGGAGTGAGTGGTGCCATATACACCAATCTCGATGGCGGATACTTGGCGAAGGAAGGCGGCGGTTGTACATGCATCTGGTGCTGAGGAGGTTGGGGTGGAAGGGCATATGTAGGGGGCGCACATAGCCTCTCCGTTTTGATCTCGAGCGGACTGAGGAGTGGCGTGGCACACTCCTCTAATAAGGGGTCATCAGCTTCTAGTTTGACGTGGGTCGCACCGAGCGGCGCGAGCATGTTTGCATTCTCTGGGTCGATGTTTCTTATTGAAGAGGCTATGTCCTCCCACAGTGCGGGCCGGAATGCATCCTCTCTGGAAGATGGACCACCATCGAATAGGTCCATGGGGGCGGGCGCGATCGAGGCGCCCTCTTGCTTGCACAGCAGCGACTCCAGCTCTGATGTCTACAACACAAACAAACTGATGTTATTGACACAACTGAAAATGTTTGAATTAGTATAAAAAGATTCAATAGAATTATGTTGTAGTATCTAAAATATGCTTTGTTCATTTCAATCAAATCTATTTGTTTTACTTAGATTAACATTCTTGTATATGTAAATTGTAGGTCCATAATCATTTTGACATTTTCCAATTTCTTCACGGCGTGCGGACAGGCTGAGGTGCGTTGAGGTCCACAATTACCATACAATGGTTCAACCCACGCACTCGCCGCTGCCACAGGTGACGAACCTTTAGTACCTTATAACGTATTTAAAATGACATCCGATTATTTTCTAAACCTTAAAATTTATCATTTTTATAGTAATCATAAACTGTGCTACTTACTAAAATATTATAAAATTGGTTTTAAGACAGCTTCTATTTTTTCATAAGTTACTTTACTTTACGTATCCAAAAGGACCATATACATAACTAAGTAACCTGGGTAGAAATATACGCCTCTACAAATTTACGTCTAAAATATATTTAATAACCCATGTATTTTATTAGATTACAATATTAACACTACATTTCACAAAATTTTAACTCACATCGTTTTCTTGTATTAACAATGTTTTTGGTTAGTTGGTCATATGTTAACAGATACAATTTAAATCGGTGCTATAAAAGGAAAGAGGTAGGTGCAATATCTTCGTCGACGATTACGTTAATGTTATGGGCCAAGGGGCTGTGGTGGAGATATATTATTTCGCATCAATAATTATAATCTCGGGTACCGATCAACCTGTTCCGTGGTCCGCTATCCGAGTGAGAAATCGTGAACTCCCTGCTCGGTGCATAGTTTAACGATTGGAACCTCTGAGCGCGGCGGTGTCGCAACTGTGCCGGACCGCGCAAATTCCTTCCATGACCTTTGCGGATCGAACGATTGCGACAGAGTCTCCTCCATTGCGGCTAGACGAGCTTAGGCAACGGCGCACAGATTAGGCCGTATTACAGATACGTCACTTTTTGTCTAAAAGGAGCGTTATGCCTTTTTACTGGCGTGTATATCGATTTATGTAACTATATTTTATTGTGACTATCTTAATAGCTTGATCGATTTTTAAAGCTTAAAAGGGTCAGTATATATCGTCAGACATAAAAAAACATAAATTACTGATATATGAAGATGAGAAATTCTTTCATACAAAATTTCTACAACTTAAATTAAGATTTAAGTTAAAGTCCAAAAACCCAGAATAAGTAGATTATGCAGTTAGTCTATTATAGTATGAGACTACTGTAATAAGTATTTTCAATTTATAACATGGGCTAGTCTTTGCCCTATGCGAGTAAGGTGCTTTATTCGCTTCAATTTAGCTCATTTACGACGCCGGCAAAATCAGTTGGCGTGTACCGAATAAAGCTATTGTGAAATTAAAGAACCTCCTGTGGTTTTAAACCCGACTATAGAGAAAGATTTCGTCTGATTTTATCTCGCATTTTAAATTATTGATTCCTTGTTCTGAGTTTCGTCGACCTTAGAAATAGTACGATATCTAAATCAAATATATTTTAAATGTTAAGTATTTTTATTAGATTGTAAATAATAGTTGGAAAAAAGATAACCTAATTTATTCATTGATTATTAAAATTAATTACAAATTCATTTTAGAGAAAAGGTTTTTAATGTAATTTCCATGACACATTTCCTCATATTTTCTCGTTCGTAGTATACATATATGTATTATATTATTTTTTATCTTATCGTTTACGGAGTTTCCAATTTCAGGTTAACAAATTAAAGATGTTTAATTCCAAAACATAAAAGATCTTAGTCATAGATTTGTAGTTATTGAAGTTAAATAATGCACCACAGTTCCAGAGCATAGCACGAAGATTTGTCACTGCATTTGCATCTGCATACGCAACATTTTATTGCTAGACAGCTGATTGGCAACTCTAATACTAAACAACCGTAACGTGGATATTATAAGAGGATGCCACACGAGCGCAACTTTTCGCTGCGTTGTGGCTTTGCTATATAGATAGACACCTTGAATACGATTAATTAGTGACTACGGTCATATTTTGAATAGCACACTAAAGTAACATTAATACGACGCTTTAAACTACAGCTTTAGAGCAACGAAGTGTCTTTAAATTTGTCTGTTGGTCGCGCGTTCTGTCAACACACGTTGTTGTACGGTATGTGACACTTGTTTTGAAAACTAAACAGCGGCATCGCTTCGTTGCCGCAACAAATACGCAGTTTCAACGTAACGTCTGTGTGGATTCGCTCTATTTGACTCTATAGCGTCGCGGTGCCTATGACATCACAGCAAGCTATTGGCTGAAGCGCATTAATGACGTTTTTTATAATGACAGCCGTCACCAATGCAGCGCTAGGTCGCCTTATCAAGTCACTATGCGGCGTAGATTACCGATATTAATGCGATTAGATAGGTACTTTACTAACGGCCTCAGTAGACGTTGTCTTATATCAGAGTTAGCTGAGAATTAAATGAAAAAATCTGGTAAACGATGGCGGTGCTGTACTGGATTCAATTGTTTCTAGTTTCATCTGTTAATTAAAAGAATTTTTAATTTAATTAAACCGGTAGACAAATAAAGTTTGACTTCGATAGGATAATGCATTTCCTTTAAAAATGACTATGCAATTAGTAACGATACTAAAATTAATTTATCTGTTAATAATAATGATAAGACTATAAATATAGATTTGTGGTTAAATGAACCACCTGATTCGACCGGAGAAAATCACCGAACACCGCTATAATAGGTTTTATAAGAAGTAATAACCAATGAACGAGCGATCTTTATCATTCAATCGGAATTTAGTTTTTAATTATTAGGATTGGAGATAAGTTTAATATAAAATTTATAGGTATTTAAATGTATTGTTTAGATATATTTCATTGGCTCACGTACGATAAAATGTTTACGGTATTTGTTCACTGTTATCCTCAGAAATTAATCGTTATCTAGTACCACTATGTTTAGATAAGATAATTTAAATACGTATAACATGCATCTGAAATCATTGTTATTATTTTCTAGGAATATTTTAATCATACGCATTACGGGTACGGACTTTTTTGATATTCCGAGGTTTTTCCTAAAATTTAAAAACCATGAAGAATCTCATTATTTTATAGAGATTAGCTATAAATATGTGTTTTGGTGTCGTTTTGTTTTGTTTGTCGTTCGTCTGTTAGTATTTAACGCTGTGTTCTCCAGTCGTACTGAGTTACCCAAAAGTTTCATTCATTGCAAGTTCCGCCGTTGTCGTTCGTCTGTTAGTATTTCACGCTGTGTTCTCCAGTAGTATTGAGTTACCCAAAGGTTTCATTAATTGCAAATTCCTCTGTCACGGAGTTACCTAAGATATATGTAACTATATTTTTTTCGATATCAAAGGGAGCCAAGACAAGTTGCTAGTCTTCATAAAATAGTACCTAAAGATTAGGATAGATAAATATCATCGCCCCTCTACCTGTCTGTCTGTATTCCCCGCAACGTGATATATAATAGAGAAAATGTACGTGTTGTCCATAAACCGTTTATCGTCAACAAAGAGCTTTCCGTCTCGTTTACCGCATTAGTCCGCCAATCACGGCCCGGGCTTCGCGTGACCACCGACAGTATATGAAAGCAATTTTCTTTCGCTTTTATGAACGGCCTCTTTTTGTGAGTCGACTTTTGAAATAGGAATTTAGTTCATGAATATACGCGATTGTATTGTAATTGCGCAGTGTAAAATATGTAAGCTATGTAAAAATATTTTTTAAAGTAGTAATCGTTGTAGAGAGAATTAATATTACGGTTCTTCATGAATATAACTATATTTTCTTGTGTGTTTTGCTCACTGAAATGTTTAGTTGCTACGAAAGCTGTAAAACAAAGTAACGCATATTTTCTCCTTTCATTTCAGTTTAACTTGAAGGAAGTCTGCCACTAAGAAGTATTAATGTCATTTTTGCAAACAATGCAGTCGTAATAATTTTCGCGTCTGCAATAATCAGATTACGAAAGAGCCTACAGCCGATCCAGCATCAACTCTGTATGTGAGGAATTCAAATTGCGTTCCCCTTCCCGTTATGGTATTGTTTGAACACGTTGGCCCGTGCCGACGCTCTATTTCCATAATTCAACTGAACACCCACTCGGCTCATTCTTCAATACGTGCCACAACACTTATCTCCCTTAATAAAGATGCCAAACCATCTTAATGCGTACGGTATAAAGACGATATTCCTGTTGACTTTTGTTTATCGAAAGCTAAGTTATCATTGGCCGAGATAATAGCATTATTCGCGACATCAAGCTTATAATTATTCTTTCTCGCGATAGTAACAATACGACGCGACGAACAGAACAGAGGAGAAAGCTGCCCTTAGCAAAGGACGTATTGTAATGTCTCATGATTCATTATTATGGTAATCGTTGACTGATTGTTTCAAATATTAATTATTACTGACGAGGCCTATAGTCTCGCAGTTACAGAACCATGCTTCTCGTCGCGGGTTCCATTCTGGATACAGGCTAAAGTATAGCTTTTATTAAAAAGAAAACTTACCTAATTCGTCTCTGTATTATCATTTAGATATTCATTATTAAAGACTAGCTGTTGCCCGCAACTTCGTCCACGCAATATTAAGATAAAAAAGTAGCCTAAAATATGCCCGTCTGTGTCAGCTGTTCAATGAAAGTCCGGTCGAAATCGGCTCAGCAGTTTCGGAGATTACCCGGAATAAACACGGCTTGCGGACAGACAGACGAACCGACAGATAAAAAAAATTTAAATGCGATTTTCGTTATCAGCAACGCAAATACATCATCTTCCTGCAATCTGTAATTTTTCTTTTGATATTACAAACAGACACTCACAGACACAATTTTACTATACGTATAGATAGCAAAATGAAGAGAAATATCTGGAAACTAAGCAATAGATACTTTTATTACCTCTTAATAGATCTATATTATTTTGTAGTCCAAAGATATTGATCATCAAGTACTGGTAAAACTTATGACTACAATAACTTATAGCAATAACATTTTATAGGCATTGTACACACATCAGCGTCGGAGGGTGCCTAGGGCGGCCCTTGGGCGGGCGGCCGCGATCGATACGTGTACACTCCGCCTAATGGGTGGTGGGCGGCGCAGCGAAACGTAACCTTATGGTGTTTTACACGAGGGCAGACCAGTGAAATAGAGCAGCAGTGGTTCTTGTTTTGAACGCTCAGTGACTGGCAAAATAGTGCTGTAAATAGGAGTAATGTGCTGTACTACTCTTCCGCCCTCATGTGAATAGCGTTACGCGGAATACATGAGAAATTTTAATACTTTTTTATTTTTTTTAATATCAAACAGCAATTATGAAAAGTAGTTTTTGTTTCACTGTCCGGGTTAATTGATATGTTTATTGCTAAGATAGTAACGATAAGCTGATAATTTACAGCTTTCTAACGTTCGGTATTTAGGTTAGGATATTTTTTTACTAATAAATTTAGTTTAACTTGTGTATTTTTTATGAAACAGTAATTAATATGCTATAATATACATATAGGCTTCACTAATTAGTCTAGGTGAGTTTCCAATGCGAAGACACCTGTTTAAGACATACCGGGATTACTTATATAAATTTTTAATCTACATAATTTGCAAATAATTAAACTAACGTTTTGTTTATAATCATCATCATCATCATCACCAGCTCACTATACGTCCCCACCGAGGGGCTCGGAGCCTACCCTAAAGTTAAGGCGACTAGGCCATAGTCAACCACGCTGGCCAAGTGCGGGTTGGTTGACTTCACATTTATCTTTGAATTTCTTCGCTGATATGTGCAGGTTGCATCACGATGTTTTCCTTCACCGTAAGAACGACAGGTAAATTACGTACATATGAAAATTCGAAAAATCGAAAATCACATTGATACATGGCGGGATTCGAACCCAAGACCTGTAGATTACAAGTCAAGTGCTTACACCACTGAGCCACCGAAGCTTTTATAATCAAATTAGTTTTATTTTAAAACTCTATAATTGTTTACTTAATAGTAATTTTTAGGTGCTTTACAACACATTTCATTAAATAGGGTCGCCGTCAAATGAAGCGAAACGCAAACACGTTAATAACGTAATATGGGACGTTTAGTCCCACGGTGGCGCTAAATTGACACAAAAGACATTGTAATTCGAGTAATGTTTGCTTTTCCCATAATTTTTGGGAACTGTCAGATCGAGGGTGGCAAGGGATGATTGATATAAAAAAAATCATATTCTACATTTTTCCAATAACTAAAGAAAACACAATAATTATTTCTATTACAATTTAATCAGATTTTTGTAGTTTAAGGAAATAGAGACAAATATTTCGTAGTGAAATTTTAAAAAAATGAACCTATTAAAAAAAAAGCCCTTCTATCATCGATATCCACCCGAGATATTATCTTACTAATGTTGCTTTTTACTAATTTACCAATATTATAAATGCGAAAGTTTAGATGGATGGATGTTTGTTAGAGTTTGTAGCCTAAACGGCTGAACGGATCTCGATGAAATTTAGCATAGACGTAGAGAAAAGTCTGGAAGAACATAGGCTACTCAGTTTTGTTTTTTTTTAATTCCACGCAAACGGAATCGCGGGCGAAAGCTAATACTACATATAGTAGATAAAGGTAACAAAAAAGATGTAGTTTTTAAGTAAATACTCGTATAATCTAGTCATATACTGTAATCACCATAGTACTCTCTTGTCTCGTTTCCTAGTCATTATGTTGTATAAACGTGTATTGCCAGCGGTGTCATATGATGGAATGTGACAAAGGTTCACTGTGAGTGCTCCCTCAGCGTGAGTTAGCAACAAACAGCACGCAACTGTGGCGCCCTCTACCCACTTTTGCATACCATAGACACTATACAAACTTTTTTCACTACGTTAACGTTACTACTCGTAATAATCTGATGTGAAATGATGAGTCCCGTTGTTAAATTAGGTAATAAATTTTATTTGCGACTTCGTATGCCAGGAATTAGAAATTAGTAAGTAGGCTATGTGTTCTTCTAAAACCGTTAAGCCGTTTAGGAGATGTAGTAACAAATATCCATCCATTACTTTAGCATTCATATAATACTAGCTTTCGCCAGCGACTCCGTCCGTACGGAAATTAAAAAAACTTAGAAAGTAGTCTATACTCGTATGTTCTTCCAGACATCTATGCCAAATTTCATCGAAATCCGTTTAGCAGTTTAGGCTATAAACTCTAACAAACATCCATCCATCTAAACTTTCGCATTTATAACATTAGTAAGATAATTAGTTTAAAGGTATCTTAATATTCATTAGGGGTAAGATTTTTATATAATAATAAATTTTTTAAATCTTTTCTAAGTCTTTAAATAAAGATAAAAGTTAGCTACTTAGTTATTTTATATCTGTACAAAAGCAAACATCAAACATTTATGCCCCATAAAGATTGTCCTCTCACGTCTTCTTCCATTAGTCATTGCCAACTTTCAAGATACCACTAAGTCATTTCGCGGTGAAAACATTTGACTCATGCCTACAATGGAAACAGGTAAGTGTCTTGTCAATTTATACGAAGTCCAACGCTGACACGTGAACTCGTTAACAATGAAAATACTTATTTATCTATACTACAAATAAATTGATAGTAAAATACACGATTTACAGCACGGTTTATTTGCCCGTCCACGGACACATTTCGATGAATACCAACGAAAGAGAAACATGTTGAAGTAAATGTAGTAATCCATTGCCGTGATTGTTGTTTTGATTCCTATTGTCATCCTTTTCATTTTATTTGGATAAAACGGAGACAGCAATAGTGTTCGTATACAAGTGTCCGTTTTAAATTCACGGTAACGATAAGCTTTAAATCTCATTATACTGATGTTAAATTCGTTTTGAAATATTGATTTAAGCCTACTCCACACCTTCCGTATTAGTAACTGTTCAGTTATAAACTGACGAGTGTAGGCAACATTTTAACTGTCACTTAAACTATACTGTTCTCAAAAAAAAACGTACAGTTAAAACTGTGCAGTTGAAGCCGAAGGTGTGAAGCTGGCTTTACATTAGCATTTCAAATAGGAGGATTGGTAACTGTGCCACTCATAAATGTATTAATTATGTTAAGATGACAATATTATATTGGAATATAGACTTTTCGTGTCAAAGAAAAATTATAGAAAACCATATCATATAGATAAATAAGAATATGTGTTCAATGTTAATTTGTGTTACTTTTATATCTAATTTTACACATATGGAATATCATTTGTGTTCAAATGCGAAAGTATTGATAAAATCAACAAATCAGTGCACAAACATTCATAGGTCAGCCCCTGTCGTTTAGGGATGCATTGAGTATAGTTTTAATAATAAAAACATATTAGCCGCATTGCATGTCCGTCTTTCCGTGACCGCGCAGTTTTACACCTGGCCGAATGGGGGAGGAAGGGAGACGAGGCTTAGGAGGGTGCTGAGGGGTTGATGGGTTCAACAGGGTAAAGTGAGGGCAGAAGAGGGGCCAGTGGGGGGTGAAAACGCCGTTTGTCAGCGGCCAGCTATTAATAAATGCGCCCATAATGTTTATTGTACCCGCTGAGCATTTTTCGGGCAATGTCTGTAACTCATCATTTTATAAATTAACTGTCACTTTGAGTTCCTATTCGTGGCTGATAAGTTATCGGCTAATGTTCATTAGTTAGCGTCGACTGCGGTATAATCGTCCGATTTCGATTATTAAAGGGCAAAAGTCTTTGCAGTAGAACGTTGTTAGAGCTATTTATCAATATGAATTAAGAAAATGTCCAACGGCTTTGCGAGAAATGATTTAATGAACGTTTCGTTTGTTGGGTGTAATTGTTTATGTGATTTTATTAAAATATTCAAATTACTGAATTATTTGAGAGTATGAAATACAAATGCATTTCAGGAAAATAAATAGAAAACAAACAATATTCGTAATGTTAAAATAATAAACAAGTAACTTGTGTATTCAAATTTAGAATATGTTTTACCCGTTTAACCTAACTAAAAACTCAACATTTTTTGTACATAAAATGTTTAAAAAGTACACGATGATCCGATGTCATAGAGGTCGTGGCCACCACGTGTCACCGTTTACATATTTGACTCGGTTTTATTAGAATAATGAAATTATTTGTAAAAGGCCGGGGGTCGGTCGCGTGCCGAGCGCGGCCCTTGCTCATCCGATGCCCATTACCTCATTAGATACCACCGATACTAACCTTGGCAGGGGGTTATTTTAACTTTTTAATTTGATGACGTTGCGGTGTACGTTGCGTTTTGTGAGGGTGTGATTTAACGACTGACAACCGTAACTGATAATAGGAGTATAAAATGTAAAGATCGTAAAATCATAAATATTTATGATGGATTCTTCTTCATTCCTTTGTAGAAGTAAGAAGAGATATTGTCACTTTGTCTTTGTGAACAGTGTAACGACGATCGGGATGTAACTAAATGGACCTAAAATTTGTTAGTATATACGAATAAACTGCGATTCAGACATTGATAGGTTTATGACAACTCAACTTAACTTTGGTACTAACGAAGTGTCAATGGCCACACTTACGTGGTTATTAAAGGAAAAAAAGTAGAAGGAATTATGAAATAATGAAACTTTCTAAAGAAATGTAATGTATTATTTGTATTTAATATTTTTAGTTCAATGTTAGTTATTACTGTTTTAGCTTAAGTGCAGCTTTTAGCGTAAGACTTTTTTAAAGACAAAGCGGTTAAAATTACGACAAAATCAATTAGCAAGCAAAGTCGCGGCGGGGTAACAATCTGGCAAGAAGGGGGTGTATGGTGGCGGACTAATTAGCTAATGGATATACCGCATCCCTCCCCCGACGGCGCCAATGACACCCCGCGCTCACCTCAAATGTATTCCAGCACGCTCACTCGCTCGCCCTCTTCTCTGATTTCGTGTACAACTCATGATTAACGTTTTTATTAAAATATACCAATGCGTACATAAAGTATAGGTCATTCTATGAATTAGCAAAATAAACTGAGAGCTGGAGAATTTATCTAAGTAAGAATTACATACAAGCATGAAGTTATAACATCTTTAACTCTTAAAAGCGCTTTAGAAATCAAACTAAGCAAATTTAGGTAGGAAATAGTTGGGTTAAATCGTCATAAACATATTTTCGATCAAAGAAGCATTTCTGTACAATCTCTTTTTCGGACATCCTGTATATACTACTACAAACTAGAATAAATTTATTTCGCATGGACTTAAGGGAAGGCTTTAAATACCGCTTTACAAAAGGAATGTGAAATTTTAATTGGATATTTATTGGATTTCAGCAACCGCAGGCCACTTGTTTTAGATTTTCTAGATTGTCTCGCTGTTAGTCCGAGTTCGCGTTTGACCCGTTGACCTCAAATAAAACTTGATCTTTCCCGTTTACTGGACACTATAACATTAAATTTGTTGTCCACCGGAGATCGTTATCTGTCGATTGTAAGAGATTGATAGTTGAGGTAAACTCTACCCTCTACCATATGTATTATTCAAGTTAATATTGACAATCGTATATTTTTAAAACGACGAAACTAGCTCTTAATCACGATCCTATCCGATGTTAGAAGGTAATGTCCTTCCTTCTATTGAAGGCATCCACGTTATCACAAGATAGAATTTACTCCGGCAATGTGTACCATTCCTTTGATGATGATGATTGATGAACGATGATTTGAATAGTGATGAAAAAATGAATAAATCAAATAAAAAAAATAAGTTTTTAAATTACCATCAAGAAGGTTTTTCTTATAAATTCTTTTTAGAAAATTTGATACAAGAGATACTTTCTTAACACGTTTGTAGTAAAAATAAAACGTAGGTACTTAAAAACATAATTTTACAAGTTGTATGAACTATAAAAGGTGTTTATATCTTTTATGAAAGTTTAAAGCGTTGGTTTACTAAAGATAACAAAAAGTGATTGTTTTGTAATTTCCTTGTGAACAAAGAAGTGAGGAAGTCGATGGAACTTAAAAGGAACCTTGTACTTAATGTATTTGCCAATAAGCTACGAGTATTAAACCAAGTCATAGTTCAACCTAGTACGTTAAAGAAAAGGAGTTATTGAATATTAGTTTTCGCCCGCGACTCCGTCCGCGTGGAATTGAAGAATACAAAAGTAAATAGCCTATGTGTTCTTCCAGACTATTCTCTACTTCTATACCAAAATTCATAAGGTATAGATGTAAAGAGTAGTCTGGAAGAACACATAAGCTACTCACTTTTATTTTTTTTAATTCCACGCGGACGGAGTAGCGGGCGAAAACTTGTTACTTATACTTAATAGGTATATTTTATGTTACAAAACTTTTAATAGTCCTTTACAAAAATTGAGTTAAACGGCTCTCCCATTTCCTTTCTATTTCTATAATTTTCAATATTTAACATATTTGTGGAAAACATCATAACAGATAAAATTTAAAATTATTAATATAACCACATCCAAGATGGCGTCGTAATGTAGGAATGCAAACGTAAAATTGTCATGAAATTGATAAAATTTTATTCGCCGGCCATATACAGGCTTTTATTACTTACTCGAGTCACGGAAGTGTTGGGTAAAGTGGAAGAGAAATGAACATTTCATATATTATGATGTTTTAATGGATTTTTTTAATAAATCTTAGATTGACAAGAAAGGCCTTACTTTGGTTTTTTAATTGACTGTAATCTAAATGATTATTTAATTACAGTTTTATGAGTTTTAAGTTCCGGATAAAACAATATATTCCGTATTTATTTGCCAATCGAAACGTTGGTACCTCTTTGATTCAAGGTTCCTGTGGCATTTTAAGAAGACATATTAAACCACCATACACGGACTGCACGAGTAGCTATCTCCTGCTTTAAACGATTGGCGATTGGTTTCGTTAGTGGTCTGTGTATGGCGTACATTAACAGATAATCGCCCATTGTTAATGGCTTAAGACTGGGTGGTAGTCCGTGTAGACCAAAGATTCCCAATATTTCTCCTTTTAAAACTTTATTAAATTTAGTGAACAGGACTGCCAGTCTTTCGTGGACCCAACGTTATCTTGAATGACTTTGGGAACCACTGTAGAGGGACTCAAATATAAAATTCTAGCTTTCGCCCGCGACTCCCTCTGCGTGGAATTAAAAAAACCAAAAGTGCCATCCATCCATGCCAAATTTCATCGAGATTCGATCAGCCGTTTAGGCTACATTCTGAATATAAACATACATCAAGCCATCCTCCATCTAAACTATCGCATTTATAATATTAGTAAGATTAAGTAACTACAGTTTCGGCCTATGGTATTTGATATCAAGATATGCTTATTCATTCACAAATTTATTTTTTGTTCTTCATTATGTTGCCGTCAATGAGTCTTTCGTTTGTAAAAATGTTGACGACCTTGTCTGTTAAAGCTATTGTCAAACTGACAGCAAGTCTCACTTCCCGGTTTTGTTTCTGTTTCTTTGAAAGCTTTAAAGCTTTGAGACCACTTTATATTTTATTCATATTTCTAAGTATAATAAGCATGTTTACATTTACATCTATTTATTAATTTTCTTACAATTTGTTTTAGAAAAAGGAAGTCTTTTTACAGAAGCGAACGAAAGTATAATCATTAAGTGGATATATAATTTACTACATTAAAATTAAATACATATGTTGGTGTTTTTTTTATATAAAAATAAAAGGTTTTACTACTGAGCTATATCAAATCATTTTGTCTATTGTGGCCACGAATATAGAAGTTATAGACATCTAAAATTGTTCCCGGTGTTCGATCCGTCATTTTAATAGTTGTTGGCAATAAAAAACATATAACATGTCATCCTACCAAATTGAATGGACTTGCTGGGGCAGACGTGGTTACACGTATAAGCAATAATGTTCTTTCTGATCATAGTACTAGGAATGAATTTCGCATATCACGTGTTCGTACACCTCGTAAAACGGCATGGGGTTAAACGTTACAGTTAGGAAATGGAGGCGAATGTTATTAAAGCGTAGTATCGATATCGTATGATGTACGTGGGTAGTGATCATAATTCAAAGCTCACTAAATACAACTATTTGTGGTATTCTCAAATTCACAGTTTCCATAATTAATTTAATATTATTGCGAAAATATTGTCGACCTCTGGATGGTGTAAATCTATACTAATATTATAAAGAGGATATATTTGTATTTTTGTATGTATTGAAATAACTCAAAAACTACTGGGCAGATTTCTTAATTTCTTTGACCATTAAAAGGCGACGTTATCAGTGAATAACATAGGCTCTGTTTTTTATATTTTTTTAATTCCTATCGCTATAAAACTGGTTATATCCACCTTCTTTCGAACTTATTTTCCTAACCATCATTTCCATATTAGAAAACCACGCCTGTCTTCTGTTTGTACTTCTCTCTTCACTGCTGACCCAGCCTATTCTATTATATATTCTCCACCTTTCTTTTTTTTAATGAGGTTTCTTTTCTGTAAATGTCTTTGAGTGAATCTGGGTTAATATTTTATATTCTCTTTTTTGGTACTTACTAGAGTCTAGAATAATTTATAGAATCGTAAAATAATCTGCTATATTTAAGAAAACAGAAAAGAATTATTGACCTAGTAGTTTAAAAATAAAGTAAATGTCAAATTATTGGACGTTTAAATAAAATTGATGAGCGGCCATTGACTACTCATATAATGAATTCAGAAATAGCTTTTGATAAACATAAATGTTTATATATACATCGACGTAAATATTAACAATTCCATTTGAATTAATAAGATGACTCACGATAAAATATATTTAAAATATAATTTTAAAAACATAAAAGCTTACGCAAGAGCTTTAAACGGATGTAAAATGTGCGAAAATGATGTTTTACATAATTACCTTAACTAATAGTGCGAATATATTCTTAAATATTACTGTAAAAGAACTGAGGGGCAAAATAAAAAATTTCTACCTATAATATAACATTAAAATTTTAATTAAAACAAGCACATATGCGACAATTACTATTGTATAAGATAATTCAAAAAAGAAATCTAAAGGTTTATAAAATTAAATGGCAAAAAATCAAACAAAAACGAATCATGGTAATGCGTAAATTAGTTGTTAACTAACTTGAATGAAAAAGTACATAATTGTCTTGTTGCGTTACACGCGTAATGGATAGACTAATCACTGCTGATTGAATGCGTAATGTATTCAACTGCTAATAAAAACAATGCCTTCGTGATGTTTCCAGTTGGTTTCACTGACACAATATCGACCACACGTTTATAGTAGCTTCTATTTGCTTCAATAAGAAACATCCAGATGCACCAGAAAATACACATGATTGTAAAACGGGATCGTGGCTGGCATGCAAACTACACACACACGAGTTCATACATGCCAGAAAGATGTCTATAGGTGGCACGTTCCAGTACCTGGCATGCACGTGTATTTACGGCCTTACAGAAATACTTGATATTCCCAAATCTCAATTAGAAATTTGCAATTTCTTGCCCCTCGGTTATATGTTTTATTTTGTTATGTGTATTTTAATTTAATTACTTAAGTCATTACAAATTTGTAAACAAATTTTTATTTAATTATTCAACATCAAAAAATCTGGGTTTCCATTTCAGTCCTAATAAAAATGTCTCACAAAGTATTTATATACGTATGCGTGAAATTATCAGTGTTACCAAGTTATATATTTAGTTCCGTTTCCCGAGCTTTCGTCCAATCAGTGCGAAGGGCGGGCGGCGAGGGCGGTCTGGGAAAATTACGTCGATAAAAGGGCGCGCACAATTTTCCCTATATTTAAATCTAAGGCCGTTGTACACTTTACCAAGCAGTCGATAGTGGCAGCTACAAACAGTCTTCGTGCTGCATTTTCTGGTAAAGACACTAGCGGCAGCACAACTGTTTGAAGCTGTAAGTGTACAGCGGCCCTTATTCAGGCTAACTGTCATGTCGATACAATTAATTAGGTTGTAGCCTACTAAACAGCCTCGTAGCATCGATGTTATTCAATTAGTCTAATGATTATTGAAGATTTTATGTTATTTTTAAACTACTTTACTAACGGCCAACCACTGAAACGAAAGTAACGTAAGCACCGCTTTCAATTTGACAGACGACAGAACATTAATAGTTTTAATTTTAATTGAGCGCGGTCTTATAATTTTAGATGCTATTATAATATATTTAAGTGTCGTTTTAGTATTCGGCCGTCAGTCTTTCTTAGTTATTTTTGTGATTTATTAAGAAAAAATAATTGAGACTGTATTACATATTACGAAGTATTTTTATTTAGAGCATGATATATTAACTTGTACCTGTTTTTCAATAACTTTCGTTATAAAAAATAATTACATTAGTATTCTTTTTTAAATCAATGGTATAATGTACTCGTAGTTTAGTTAGTTTTTCTTGTATTTTTCTCAAACAGTTCATTCATTTAGACATATTTCTATGACAGAACATTGCGTGTATTTGCGGTTAAAAACAAATAGACATATTTAAGACAAACTCGCTTCTTATTACTGTTAACTACAAGTGAAGGATTTAGCACATGTTGTGTAAAATCGTAAAATCCTACACATGTAAACACATTTGGAAGGGTACACCGGTAGAGGTAGACCTAGGAAGAGATGGATGGATTGGGTGAATGGTGACATGATCAAGAAGGGAGTGTTGTCTGAGATGACGTATGTTGCGCCACTACGGGAGTAGGGTAAAGAGAAAGATGATGATGATGTATTTAGACATTTTAGTTTTTACTCAAAACAATGTTCGTTTTAATTTTGTTTATTTACAACTACGTATTCACATTATTTGCTGTTATAATAATCTTACAACAAATAGTTCATGTTTATTTTATTATCATAAGGTGGCAAAGCAAGCGCAAACAAGCAGCTGAATTCGCCGAAATAGCGAAGCGATCGACGACTGTAAACATTAAACATCCGCCATTGCTTTGGCTAACTTCAATCGAATTGCAAAAATGTAAGTGTTGAGACTATAATTGCTGGGAACAACAATATTTGACCAAAGAATAATTAATATTGATGATGCGATTTTACGACTACTTTGTAAGTATATGCTAGAAGATTTTATACATAGTTACGGTAATAACTTTATTCATCATAATCATGCATTCGTAAGATACAATGCCACATGTTTTATACGAGTTGTAAAAAACGAGAGCAATAAATACTACGCTCTCGAGTCTATTTCAAACGGCTGATAACATTTTAATTTCAAATTACGAATGTTATAAAAAAAATTGTACGTTCTAAAAACAAAAAGTTATAGATAAATACGCGCTTTTGTGTATGTATAGTGCAACAAAGTTATCTAGACCAGTGAGAGGCGTTGATATCGGGTATAGTTAGAAAATATGGAAAACCTACTAAGGGATAAAAAACACACATAAGACAAAATAGCAGTCCAATAAGTCGTGTGAATGTTTTAAAATAGAGGGTACTAATGAGGTATACTGAATTACATTAATGTTTACCGGGTCAGATAAGTTTGTCGGTCTGTATGAATGACGACGAGATGGAATGCAGCGCACGCGCACGAGTCTCACATAGAGGAGAAACATTCGTGTTCACACTGCACACACATTCACATAAAAAAACAAGTTGTCTAACGCACACAACGGCGACATAGCGTCTGCCACTGACACACATACGTGTACTAATAATTTATTATAATGTATATTCACCAAGAAATAACGACACGGAATTATTTAGTCAAAAATTATACATGAATATAGTATATTGTTGTAAGTATTTAATAAATTAATTTTAACTGTATGTTTACAAGTAAAACTTAAGCTGTGGTTGAAAATTCTAAAGTATGCACCATGTACTCTTAGATAAAACTCTTCCTTTAAGACTAATATATATGAAAGTTTGTAGCGATCGTCAACAGTTCAAATCACTGTTTACTTTATAAGAAAAGTGGTATTAATTTATGTATAAAAGGAAATTATAATAAATAAATTTCTATTCCACACATTTGATATATCACTAACAACATTTAAGAACATTAATTAAAATCATATGGAATTTATGATAAAAGCAATGAAATTGCTTTAAATATTTCTATTGAACAAAACAAATTCCGTTTCATCTTGACTGTACAAGTTCTCTTGAATGGCGTTGCCGAGACCAGAGATTACTATTTGCCCGTTACTTGTCTCAATGAATGGTGCCTCTTAAATGCCTGAGAGCTTTAAAGAATTTAAATTGTCAAACCAAAATATACCTGATTCTAATTCACATAAGGTCCATTGTGGTATAAAGATGTTAATACTAAAAAACGTACAGTTTATGTATGATTGTGACCCCATGTCAAGAGGAAGTTCGGTGTGCGAGTATGCGAAGTTACGTTTTGAAATGTTTTCGTTGCGGGAAACGAACCCGCGACGCCCACGCCTCCGGAAATAACGTACAGACGTACAGATCCTATCGTCTTTGAAACGCAGGCATGCGGCGCACGATTCTGTCATTAGACGAAATTATTCATATTTGTGCTTCTCGAAAATTGGAAGCTGCTCAATGATAATCTAGTGTTCTTTAGTAACTAAGAAACTTAAGCTAATTAATTAGTACCAACAGTTTTACAAACATATAATCATACTAATATTATAAATGCGAAAGTTTAGATTGATGAATGTTTGTTAGAGTTTGTAGCCTAATCTGCTGAAAGGATCTGGATGACATTTGGCATACATGTAGAACATAGTCTGGAAGAACACATAGGCTAACTTTTGTTTGTTTTTAATCTCACGCGCACAATCGCGGGCAAAATCTTGCTTATAAATATTAAGTTCTAGTAGTGTTTATTGTATGACAATAACCATTTGTTTTATGAGGTCAAATTAATTCTATATTAGTATTTCATCACAAGTTTTCTCTATAAGCAAAACAATTTCATGTTGCGCACTTGTATAATATAATTGAAGTATAAACTAAGCGTTGTTGCTAAGAATTAACATAATATTACTCAGTACTGGTAGCATTTTACTGAGTAAAACAGATTCGTGATAGATGTCATTAAGTTGCGAGACATAATTTGCATCAAACATTTGTCGAGACAAACATCATTGTTTTATTGTTTATTTATAGAAAAACAACAAGCTAATAAATACATCAGACTTAATGTACATTCTTATATAAGATATGAAACTACCTTTGCCCGTCACTTCATCTGTGCGGAATTAATCAAAATTATGTTCTAGACCAGCGCCAAAGTTTAGCGTCATCCATCATCCATCCAAACTTTCGTATTTATAATATTTATAGGAATTATGAAGTATCATATCAACCCTACAGTTATAGTCTTCCCGTCTTACTTCGTACTGACTATAATTACTTCAAGACTGCAAAACTTAATTACACTTAACTATAAGTAAATTCTGTCATAATGATTGCCTTACAGACAACTATGGCACACCTTAGCCAATATTTTTAAGTAGTTTTTTTAAAAATTCCGAAATTTAATCTTCATTTATAAATACTATATTTTTATTATACATTCATACATGTCCATAGGGGACATTTTATTATGACGTTTTAAAATCTGTTGCAGGTTAAAGGATAGTGACTAAACAGAGGTCTCTAACTTTTTTTCATTAGCATATATCATTAACTTCCGTTGCGTCCAGTGGCTTTGAAACAATACTAGTTCTCTGTGTCAAGCCTCGTGGCCACTTTAGCCGTCTCTTTGACGTTTTCCGATATCGAAATCACGACATCGGCTGTGACGTAATAGCTCATATTATTAATAGTTTACAGAGTCCATAATGGTAGCAGATTGAACTGTATACATTTATAAATTGCTTGTCAAACCTTGGCACACACTACCCTGCTACTAAATATAGAATAGATCACGGATGACAAATACGTAATGCAGTTTATTAACCAAGACATTATTATTAATTAAAATTAATAATCTTTACTAATATAATAGAACGTTGTCAGGATATCAGCGATCATACCACATTATTAAAATATAATTATTTTTAAATAAAAACCCCTACGGTTTTTATTTAAAAATAATTATATTTACGGCACGCTATAGGTTATATGTTTTCACGCTATTTAATTTAGGGAGTTTTTAAATTGAAAAAAAAAATCATGCGTTGTTTTCCAATGATTTAGGCCGTTGTCTTTTTGCGTTTGAATTTTGATTTCTACTGAATGTAAATAAAGTATTTATAAAATGCGGATGATGCCGCACGGGAACAGCTAGTCGATTATGAAACAGATTATTGTAGGTTACTAACTGAAGAGTCCAGAATCTATAGTTTAGATGTAATAGTGCATCATTTGAGTGTTTCCCGATGGACCGATCGGTCGCACGATCGATCGCACCAACGTGATTGGGTAGATTGATTGTCTGATTGATTTTCCATCAATCCAATGGGACCTAACGAATAAAACAGTGATTTATACTAGAAATAATTATAATTTCATGTTTTATTTAGTTAAAGTAAGACATTTTTAATATTAAGTTTCTTATTTATTTCTATAGCTTGGGATAACCATTTTACAATCGACATTAACTTCTCTTATTTATAAAAAATCGTTCCATTCTTTTCTCTGTTTTCTACTGGTCGTGTTGGCATCAAGTTTTTTTATGTAATGGATTATAAAATAGTCTTTTTAACGAGTTTCGAAAATTATGGCTTATCCGCAAGTTTTAACAGTTACTGTTCCGATTTATGCCATGATAAACTTAAACATGCCACGGAGTCATCAAATATAACTGGTTACAGAAATTGTGCCTGATTCGATTTGAAATTCGAATGTCCGGCTGTTGTTAACATGGTCTTGGTGTATCAACTAACTAAAGGTCTGGGCCTAAATGTTAATTAATTATAATAAAAAGAAATGCCGAGAGAAATTTATTTATCTTTACGTATCGTGAAAAAGATCTACATACACTCAAGAGCATTGAATCTGGGTCACTTGAAATGCCTAAAAATTCCGTAAACTAAGAATGCTAGCTTTACGGCAACGGTTACGGATTTAATTTACGGCAAGCATTTGCCTGGTTAAAAAAAGCACTATTTACTTTTCGAAACAAAATTTTAATCTATCAAACATCGACTGGTACAGATGAGTAAGAGCGGGCGCACACCTTTGACTAAACTATCGAACAACTGTTGTGCGATTATCGATTGTTTCGCAGCCCATTCAACTCTTTAGTTACACAACTAAAAATCGAAAAACGTACGCACCTCTATTTAAACTCATAGGAATCAAAGCGCGACTAAACAGTTGTGCGATAGTTTTGTCAAAGATGTGCGCGTGCTCCAAAGCTGTCTTAACTTACCAAATGTATCTAAAATCTAATGTAAAAATTAGAGGCCGGTTTATGTTTATGAATGAAAATAGTCTTTAATTCGTATTTAAGAATGTTTTTAATATACTAAATACTTAATAAAACCTGATAGTGTCATAACTTCTGAAAACGAATGCGGGATTTCATTCATAAGATTACTGTATAACAGGTGGCTAATGATTAGAAAAAAAAAAGAAAAAGCCATTAGAATTAATTTCAAATTCATATTTAGAGTTCTAAATTAGCATGACTGTAGGATGATGTCACCGGCGAAGCTAACGGACTATCTACAGACTATTAGACACTATTATATGACAATAAAATAATATTGTTTCTATAAATGCATAAAGTTACGAACTACAAGTTTTATTACACCCGTGGCCTGAATAGGTGGACAGAGAATTATTAATAGATCTGAAAGATAAATTTTCCTTTGAAAGTCTTAATTTTTTCAATGGATGCCTCTCAATATTTAACAAAATACAAGCTTTCGCCCGCGATTCCATCCGCGTGGAATAAAAAAAAAACAAAAGCAAGTATCCTATGTGAACACATTCCAGACTATCCTCTACATCTATGACAAATTTCATTGAGATCCGTTCAGCCGTTTAGGATACAAACTCTAACAAACATCCATCCATCTAAACTTTCGCATTTATAACATTAGTAAGATTACTTTAAAGTTACTGTAAAAATTTAAATGTTTTTAGTACATTCACTTGTCTATTGTTATTTAATATCTATGGCACGGTAAATTATTTATATCTTCTATCTATCTATACATATAATAAAATGGGAGTCTGTTTGTAATATCTAAAGAAAAATTCCAGATTTCGGGAAGATGATGTATTTGCGTTGCTGATAACGAAAATCGCATTTAAAATTTCTGTCTGTCTGTCTGTCCGCAAGCCGCGTTTGTTCCGGGTAAGCTCCGAAACGGCTGGGCTGATTTCGACCGGATTTTCACTAAAGGGTAGCTGACATAGACGGACATATTATAGGCTATTTTTTTATCTTAACATTGCGTGCTCTAGGTCGCGGCCAACAGTTAGTTTGTAATACAATACAAAAATTGGTATCCATCAAATCGTTTCAAATAATAGAAGTTAAAACTAAATTGTCCGGCTATTAATTATTTCTAAAACAAAAATATAATTCGGCATATTTGTTTCTAAAATTTCGTTATTAGGTAATATCAACTGAGCTTTATGACCATAAATGCGGCTAACATCGACGTATCGTCAGTATATTGATATAACTGTCGGGGTCGCGGGAAAACGACACCGCCTACGCACTGCCGCAGCCGCGGTATAATCGAGCACACAAGTGGATATATATTTGTATTCTTAAGATCAGTTTCCACTGCCGAAAACGTCGTACAAAAAGATAGTTTCGTCCCTCTCATTCTCTCTGAAAAAAAAAACAAAGACAGATTGTGTTAACACCAGTGTCACTACAGTGAATGCTCAGTTAAAGTGTCTCACTACGTACAGTAACAAATAAAATTCAAGTGGTTTTACACGATGAATGCTCGATGCGACTTCGGGACCGTGGAACTTTTCAAATGTTGAGACAATATGGTAACAACACTTTACGTTTGGTCAATTTGTTTAAAATGTATTTTTTTGGATTGACCTTTTCTTGTCGCTTGTACATGACATCACCTGGAATATGTGCGCAAATTAGAATACGAGTTTCCTGTTTAAATTACTTTTTATTTTGTGTTTATTGTATTATTCAGTTTGAACTATTGTTGGAACTTTGTTCCATGAATATTTCGCGTGTTATTTGTCAATTTAGTTAACAAGGTACAAAAGTACAGTTAGTTAAGAAATTGTATACTTACAATACTAATAATTTACAGTTGGTTTCGAATCAAGTGACAACTAGAACAAAGTTAACTTTACAATATTTTATTCTTGGATTTTATCGACTTTAAAACAATCTTTCCAAAGAATGTAAAAAAATTTAAACCATATGAACCTTTTGAAGTTAAAATAAAGTACAAATTGGCGTCCTCACATTACTCCTAAAACTTACCTATTTACTTAGCATTAGTACTTTTACCCGAGAGGTAAAGCGTTCCTTATTAAGACCAGTCTAAATCCTTTTCGGTCACATTTAATGACGTACCAAGACGACATAGTCGTGTACGGTTTGATGGATAGCAACTTGATGTGATCTCGTAAGACGTATATCGTAAGTTAATAATTGCCGGGGAAAATTGTATACCGTAAACTATTAACTCATTATTCATTGAGACGGCTGCTTTCAATCAGTATGTGTGATTCGATAATTCTAATTATTTGAAATAATGTAATACAGTTGCTAAATGAAATATAAGGGCCTTACAAAAATTTAGATAGTGTTTCAAATACGCTTTAGCTTAAACATACTTCAATCCTTTTATACCGTGAATAGCGTCCAGCGCTGTTTTTTGAACATTCATGTTTTTTTTTATGAGTAGGTTAATATAATGCGAACTTAACCAATCTACAATAAATTACATATACCGAAAGCAGTATAGTGATACATTATCATCATCAATCGGCAAAGTCTGATGATGATGATAATGATGATGTATCACTGTTGGACATAGGCCTTCCCCAATATCTCCCACAGAATGTGGTCTTCCGCCTTTGGGAAGTGATACATGTTTATGGGAAAATGTATGGACAGCAGCTTTTACGTAAATCTGGGCAATATACTTCGAGTAAAAACAAATTTTGCTACATTTGTTAGAGCTTTTTAGATGTTATGTGAACATATCGTCTTTGATTTAGGTTATGTGTGGTGTGCCGAGATGCGTCTCCAAAAATTGAAGGGGGCTTCTTCCTTATTTCTCAAACTAAATAGATAATTAATAACCGTATATTTTCATTTAGAGCTCACTAAACTGTATAATCATCGCTTGCGAGTTCATCTCTTCTATCTAAGTCATAAGACAAATAAATTGTGTCTAGCAGTGTACACTCGCATTAAGAGAAACATAAACCAAACAATCAAATATTTATAACAACAACAATTAGCTATATATAAATTCTTATGTATTTTGTGTTTGATTGTTCATAACTTTCGATACAACCATTAACGTCTGGCTATGATTCAAACTCGCCTCGTAAATGAATGCGAATGGAGCGCATAACTGTAAATTGGTAGAAAAAACCAATCAATAATGAAGATTTACTACTGGCCTGCGCAGGTGGCTAGATTGATTGGGAGATACGTAGTGTACAATCGAGCGCAATAGCCTATTCGAACGTTTTTTATTTTTCTTCGAACTGTACCTCGATAGGGCTTTTATTGCGATATTCGTTGAGGTTTTTTTACAATGTTTACTCACTGTAATATGCAATACTTGTTATCTTTCGAATTGCTAAATGTAATGACAACTAGGAAAGGTTTCTTTGTGTTAGATATTTCGACACTAATGTTTTTTTTAAATATAGACGGACGGCCATATTAACAATACTTGAAAACAAACAAACTGAACTCCAAGGCGACAACGTAAAGATATCGAACGTTCCGTGGTGACAACTAGAAAAATACTGAGCTTGTTGGCGACTGAGGGGCTGAGCCACTCCTTGCCAAGTATTTTATAAAACTACCCCCACTATTCCTTCCGTTTCCTAATATTTTCCTAACAATATTGTTGTTTTAAACAAAGATAAATAGTATTGATAAATAGCACAGATTAACAAATATAAAGAATACAGAATATATCAAAATAGTTAAAAAGCTAACATTTGTATATACCTTTTAAACTTATTTTTAAGAATTAAAGATGAAGAAATAAATAGCAACACGGTTAATGGGATAGATAGTTTTAAATGGACGATTTACTCGTATTTATACCTTTAAAATATAGAAGCTGGTCGATTACATTTAGTAGATATCTTAAACGTTATAACGTTTGATAAAAAGATAGCATTTTCGTTACACTCTTCATGATTGCAACTGACGTCGATAAAAGTAACGAATCATACATTATCCGTCAATCTGGCTTCGTATCTGTCAACTTAAGGGACACCATTCTTTAAGCATTTGAATTATCATGTATACGCGAACGGGGGCTCGCATTTAGAATTAGCATCGCAACTCCATGTTTTCTATCAGTCCGATCTAAATCGGCTTAACCCTACCCCTTCGTCGAAACGGCAGTGATACAGCAAATGCATTGCTTCATACACAATAACACTCAATATCACGTCCATTAAATAAAAGGAAATGCAGCAATGTATTCGATGCAATAACAAGTTTTCGGACCCTTAACACTCCGATGCTTGGTTCAACGTCCGAAGCGGGTTTGGGCTCATTTGTCATCAGAAAGATAATAGTCAACATTCGTCGATTCGACAATGGGTCATATTTTCTTCTTGTTTTATTTTGCTTAAGATTCTGGAGATGGTTCATATAAAAAATGAAAATGTACTTCGACTTCATAATTTAAATAATTTCTATGATAATTTAAGGATACGTATATTACATGCGAACAATATAGTATGAGTTTCTTGTATGTTTTATAAATATCGAAAACAAAGTTGCATTTCAAATATATCTTTAAACTTAATTCTCTCTGCCGTACTTAGTTTCGTTCAATTGAATGATTACTTGTATAGTTCCTTAGTGCAGATTTATCCTACCAAATCTACGCTTAACAACGGTATGTAAACTGAATACAATAATTGATTTCGCATATTCGAGAAATGGAATCGATTCGAATTGTCAGATGCCATACGCAATAATCGTATGTCATTGTTATGGGGCATAAAAACATAGTGGCTGCTGTGGCTACCAGTGTTTAGAGGTAGTCGTAAAACACCTCAATTTATCGACCTACCTCCGACAGCAATTTGTCGAAATTAGACTGTTAAAATTGATGTTTGCTTTTAATATACCCCACCAATGTCGGCTCGTTTTGACATTTTATTAGCAGCCAGTATTAACAATCACACGGGTACTTAAACATTTCTTAATAACTGTTACAACTCTAGTACGAAATCAATCTAAACTAATATAATAAACCGTAAACACACTTTGTTATGTAGGATGTCGGCAACCACAGCACATTTTTGAATTATTCTTTCTTTAATAAAAAAGCTCTACACTGGCGACACGCGTTAGGCTATATATTTTCACACTATTTTGGGCGTAAATATTGCAATAAGGAAAAACTTATGAATAAATCCCATCATCATCATCGTCATTCGATCATTTGAATTAAGTTCAGAATTATAAATCTATTATCTCCAGTAAAAATAAAATATTAGAGTAATTACTTAGTACCACTTTACCCGATTAGGTCAAAACCCAGTGCATATGTTAATTATTTGTTTACATATAAAATGTTTAAAGTTGATGCAATATAATGAAACTCTCACTATATCTGAGATTTTGCGATTCAAGTAATTTGTCTCGCCCAAGGATCTAAACTGCTTGGAGGAAACACGAAGTGATAAGACTCTATTTCGTGCTCTTGTATAATTAACTTAATTTCTACCATCAAAATGTATTTCGTAAATGAATTTGTGAGAGTTTTACTTAAGAATTCTATTTTAAAAGCTCTCCTCTAAGCGTTCGTTTTCACACTCACGAAAATATGCATAAAACGTATTGTCTTTGTTACTCTAGAAATTAAAGAATTCATCGACAATTCTGTCATTCGTTCATTAATGTTGCAATATAGTCGGGTCTATTTAATATGATACTAACAGTTTTAGCTTCATAGTAAGCTACAATAAAGTTATTTTTACATGGGTTAGAAACAAAATATTAAAATTTAATTCATCAATTGTTTAAGAATTTGATGCATTTCACTCTTTTTTAAAGGTCCTATGTGGAGACATACTGGATAGCTTGATTATTTCATCACATAAAAATGTTAGAACTTTATAAGTATATTACCTTTGTTATTAATTTATATACCTATATACCTTTGTTATATATTATTAATTTTTATTTTATATATATACCTTTGTTATTAATTTTTATGCATTTGAATATCAAAACATTTTAAAATTAATTAGAGCGGGCGCACACCTTTTACTAAAATATTGCACAACTGTTGTGCGATTGTCGATTGTTTCGCAGCCAATTCAACTGCTTAATTGCCCAAAGAAAAATCGAGTAGTGTGCGCACCTCCATATAAGCTCATAGGAATCAAAGCTAGACTAGTTGTGCGATAGTTTAGTCACTGCGTAGGCGTAATGAAACTATATTGTTATAATTAATATGCAATATTTATTCTTATATCAATTTACACCAAACACGAACAGTAGTCAAATATTTAATTTGCCAAAATAGGAAAGTAATAATCATATTAAAAATTCACAATAGATTGCGATCTCTTGATAATTTCCATTCAAATTGGGTTAAATCACGAGTTACTTTATTCATTTACAAAATATATGATAAAACAAAAAAGCCACAATGCTGAAGCGTTGCATAAATGAATAACAATTAATACTCACCGACCACCAACCAGCTGGTCTTATAAATCTATATATAAAAATTTTATTCTTATGTCCCTTGGTCACGCTATAACTTATGTAAAACTTTACTGATTTCAATCATCTTTTGATTTTGCTTTCAGTACAAGAAAATGTACAAGGCATAGTTTTTAGGAAAAATATACGAAAGATAAGTATTTAAATAAAAAAAGCATATATTAATCTACTTATGAGTGTATCAATAACAAAATAACGATTAAGACAATTTTATGATAAATTCCCTGGTATTTTTAATACCATGCAAACTCACGGGTAATAACTAGTCTTGTTTTAATCAAACTGTAAAATGTTGTCGCTAGTTATCCGGCCGTCTTAATGTATTCTTAGTTAAATCTACTTTACGGTGTTTTGAAACGTAAATTTCGATGAGCCCTTGGTAAGCGGAGAGAGTGGTTACATTTTGCTCTAAGACATATAAATTCCGTCATCGCCACTTTCGCACGATCCAATAAATTCAATAAACAGAATGGACGCGCCTTAATTCTCAATGTCTGTTCATTTGTAGCTATTGTTTATTGGTATTAGGTTCAGCCTTCGTTAGCAGTTGTCTATGAACTGTAAACTGAATTGTTATTGTACTCGAATTGACCTTTTTTTTAGTGATCTATGAATCTATTATATTTATTAAATTCTTATTATTAGGTCACATTTACATTGATGAAAAATCTATCATCATTTTTTAATTCATTATTCAACCACTCAAATTCAAATACATAGTTAAACTTGTAGTTGATGATACTTGATCACTTGAGATTAAAACAGTTTTTACTAACTATTGAAAAATAAGAGCAACTGAAACACATTTTTAAACCCTAACTTGGAATTCACTTTATGTTTTACTAGCTTTCGCCTGCGGCTCCGTCCGCGTGGAATTAAAAAATAAGTGAGTACCTGTGTCTTTCCAGACTATCTACGTCTATGTCAAATCTCATCAAGATCCGTTCATCCGTTTAGACTTCAAACTAACAAACATCCATCCATCCATCCATCTAAACTTTAACGTTTATAATATTAGTAAGAGTAAGATAAGTTTCTGTGTAGGCAATAAAGACAAAAGTCGTTATTATAATTGTATTTGATGAACTCCATTATTATATTTCACTTTCAAAAAAAAAATTGAAACCTAATACAAAACCAGCGTTCACTACTAAGGCTAATGTTTTTTAAATATTAAATAATAATTTACAATTATGTGCGAAATAATTCAACCAACTATTTGAACATAATTATTATTACGACGCAGTTTGCAATAGCGCCATCTTAAATTCTTCCTATAGCACGCAATTGCGGGCATAGATCTAAATCCTAGGAATAATTAATCGATCCGCGAAACCGCGAACCAGGCACATTCACTAAAATCGATTAGGTCAAGGGTCGCGACGTGAGACAAGGACAGCTATACTTCATTCTGTTGCGTTGCAAAATTCCATTCGAAATGGCGAAGCACGCCTCCTACGTTGAAAAGAGATAGAAATAACACCAGGGAAATGTTGCCAGCGTTAGACGCAGATTACAAAATGTGTCCTTATGCGTACCGCTCAAAGTTGAATTTGAAAGAAAATCGATATAGTCACGATTTCGCTCCGCAGTCCAAACGTTGGCGGTATTTTAACTTCATTGTTGCTATTCATTTATGTTATATGTTACCTAATGAAATAGTTACATAAAATATTTGCACAGCTGGTCTCTGTTATGATATACGAGCGAATTATCACTGCAGCGACGTGTTAGCAATTTTTTTTATGCGTCTATAGATTAATATACATAGTTATCATTGCAAAATGTGAAGGACTAGCAATCGCCCATGACTCAGTTCACGTGATAATAAAAAAAGTGGCCCATGTGTTCTTGTTCTTTTTTTTTTTTTAACGTAAATAAACCAGCGCTTGACCTCGACTCCACCTATTTGTCTTCCAGACTATTGTCTAAATCTGTGCCAAATTTCATGGAGATTTAAAATAAAAAATATCACATTCAGTGACCATTTTTCAAAAAAAAAAACGGAAGATAAATTGTACCGTAGAAAGAATCATTTTAATTTATAACTTGAAAAATTTACCCTAATAAAAAAATAAAGTTAAATTTAACTGCATGTGTCAATTTTGATTTAAAGGTAGGAATTTTAGGCAGAATATGCGAATTTAAATTAGAAGAATATTGTCTATGATATCTGAACTCCTCAATCATAACCGAAATGTCAAGCGTGGTGCCCTTGCGCCAACGTCGTGGGCACAGATAACGGGCACTTGCGGCTTGTAATCAGTCAAAATCAATAGAGGCCGGTTGTGGTCTAAACCGGACTGTTTGTATAAGATATACTCCGTGATAACAGCTAAAGAGATTATGCATATGCCTTATAGTTTAAATTCATGGGAAATACTTTAAATACTATGGTAAATTAGGTTGAATTTATAAAAATTATATGAACTTTTCTATTCATATAAGCTCGATGAAAACTATTACTATACTAGCTTTCGAACGCAACTTCCTCCGCGTGAAATTAAAAAAAAATGAAAGCAAGTAGCCTATCTGTTCTTCGAGAATATGTTCTACATCTATAGCAACTTTCATCGAGTTCCTTTCAGCAGTTTAGGCTACAAACAAACAAACATCCAATCATCCAAACTATCGCAATTATAATAATAGTAAGAGATGTCTATTACAATAACGAACAGAATAAAGAAGAATATCTTAATGTGGATGCGTTATATTGTGAAGACTATTAGAAGATTAAGATTGAGGAAAATGTATTTAAATGTCATTTAAATAACACATCTGCGGGTGTCACTGAGCTTTGTCTAATTTCTCCTTGTTGGCTTGCAGTATGCAGTTCCAATAAAAACGTCAATACATCAAGAATTATAATAAGCTTTTATAAGTCGTGCTACTGTTTGATCTTTAATTTATGAAATAAACGCGAACAAGCTAAGGAATGACGAAATGGTTTTCTACGAGACTGAAAGTCGTCTCGTTACGATTCTATCTGGAGTCGAGTTATCGATAAGAGAAAGGTCTGCGAGATGCAGCGGCTAGATACAGCTGAAGTCTTGGCAACGTTATGCTGGTTTCATACGAGGGTAGAACAGTGAAGCACTACAGTAAGACAGTGCAGTAGTGATATTTCAACGCTCAAAGACAAACAACACTGTTCTGACAATGTGCTCTCAAGCAATAGTAGTAGCCTTATTATTATACCGTCAAAAGATATTATAGTAGATAGTTCAATAGTTGGAACGCTCACTAATAAAAACAGTAGAGTTCTGTCTCGTCGTTCAAACAATAGGATTAACACATTGGCCTAAGATATTACCTAAAAGATCTGCCCTCGTGTGAAACTAGCATTAGCTCCGTAATCCTAGCGAATAAACTTAAATCTAACCGCACCTGTATAAGAACGTCATTACACGTCCGGGATAATTATCTTAATATTTTCTGACGACCTACAATGTTAGTATTTAATTATGATATTTTTATCTTAAAGACAAAGAGCTTAATTTACTTTACTGACATAAGAGAGAAAGATCATTGTCCGTTATAGAAAGACGTCATTAATTAACTCTCTATGTGCATCATTTTCTCACTTCTGTGGGTCGTGATATCTCTTCTTATGTATCTTTCGTAGAGAGTTCCTCCACTCAGCGATGTGACTATTAACTCACAAAATTAATCCATCACAACAAAGTAGACCAAACAGTAAATGTTTTAAAATATTTAAACGAGTTGTTAGTTAGATTTATTTATTTATATTATTTATTTATCAATAGGTGGCAACCCCCACTCTTGCCAGATAAAGATAGGCAACCCCACCTTAAAGTGATATTTACGTTACTTACTATCGATTGATGACAAAATTGAAACTCGATGAGGGGTTTCCTCCAAAAATTGACCACTTCAGAGATCAATTAAACATAGCCTTGCCAGGCTAGGATTAGACAACCCGGTTACAACATGTGCTCTTTTATATATGTAACTAATGTAGGTTTTATCAGGAAATCTGATGAGGGAAGGTCATCACTAGTGTTGTATCCTTACCTATTATGTATAATCGAATAATCTAAAGACTATCGTAATATGAACAGTTCCTGATAACGATAACTGTACGTATTCAAAAATAAACATATTCTATTTTCGTTACTTACCAAACATACATTTCGATAATAATTAATCAATCAATTGGTAAACAGTAAAAATAATCTAAAATTACAACAATTTAAAAAAAAATCTAATTACAAAAGTGTTTAAGGCTTTTCTCTACGTTTATTATTATATGTCAAAGATTCCACAAATGCTTTGCACAATTTTACTTACAATTTAAAGTTATAACGTATCTTAATCGTGCAACAGTGTATAAGTTTGGGTTTAAACTGCTGAAAGATATCTACAAAATACTACATTATTCCTCGCATTATCTTAGAAAAACGTAAATGTTAATAAGTTTTTGTATGAGTGTTTCGCAGTGGATACGTTAAGGTTCAACGAAACATTTCAGGTAGTTTCTTTTAATGCTTTAAAGACAAAAAATAAAAAAGGATAATGCAAAAGTATTCCACACAAAATATCCGATAGCCAAAGTCATCGATTTAAAGAATGGTAATGTTTTAGATAATAAGCCAGCTATCATTGTAACCTGATTTGACTAATTTTGATTTGGAAAATTTAATATGAATCGTTTTCTTCTCTAGGGTACAGCTTTAACCAAACTTTAACTGACATCACCTCCATAATATTAATCGAACAGTATGTACAGCCTGTTATTTTAATTATATATTTCATACAGTGTTTATGCAAGTGTGCTTATTTTTTAGTACTAAGTCTTTGGAAAGGTTCTCAGAATCATCTTTCCATGTTTTTAATATATGAATGTAAGAAACCGTAAAACTTATAAAAATCATTTGCGTTAACAGCACACAATTCGATAACCGTAAAAACGGTTACGCAACAATTTGTAAATTTACAAAATACCATAATTATACGATACTTAAATGTAGGTCAGCAAACATAGGCGGGGTTCGCAAAATTGTCTTTTTTCGCCTTTATCTGTATGAACGTTGGTACGTTGCAGAAATTTTGATTAGATAATGTTGACAGATAATATAACAGTGTAAATAAAAGATGCATATTTTTCACTGATAGCGTCTGTCGGTTACTTTTCGTTTGACATGCATTCCTTATAAATATAATTACAATCAATTTTCTTTACTTAAAATCTCATTCCTATAATAAATAACTTTTTTGTAGACGATGTAAGAAAACATTCGATAGATCAGAGCATCATATAAGTTACCACTCCACGTGTAATTTGATAGATTGTTTGGGGACACAATATAAACAGATTGAGAAGAAATACTATTAGTCATGACTGCTACTGAATTCAGCAATCACGCAGTTGTCCTTTGATGTAGGATGTGGAAATTAGGGCATACACGGCCGTAGCGACGATGTACAAGTACTTGCTCATCAACTGCTTGAATCTGTTCGTGTATACCATTACAGTGTAAATATTTTCAAATAATCTAAAATGGAGTTTTGATGCAATTGTCAACATAACTTTATTACTCATGGATGGCTATTATCCAGAGATATTTCTTTATGTCTGTATGGTTGTCGACAGCAAGTGTGAAACAAGAAAGCCTTGTGGTAGCATTTACTTGCAACTAAACGGGTCTCTGGCTCGTATCGTTGTGTATAAAGTGAAACTGCGTGCCGTTTATCAATTGTAATTTCATTATCTAGCGGACACCTGCTCGGAATGTCTGTAAGCTGGGATACGCACGAAATGCAACTATAGCCTTTACTGTAAACTTATTACTTCGAGTATTAGCAAATACAGATTTCCCTGACAAAATTGTAATCGAACATGCCAGCTCTTGGTCAAAATGTATAAACCTCCTTGTTATTAATGTCATTTCTACTTTCTCTAATCATGAGCATGGTTGATTTAATATTGAAGGGCTATTTATTAAAAATAATATATTTTATTTATAATATAATAAATCTAATTAAATATCTGAAGTATTCGAAATTATAATTTTCTTTGTTACAGAAGAATTCTTTAGTAAAGACTAATAAAGGTTAGTCTTAAAAATTACCAAAATCTTTAAGCAAGTTAAAAGTTTTATACTCAAATGTTTACGAGGTTAATGTCGTATAGAAGCTGGGCGTAGTACAATATACTCGTATTTACATAACATTTAGTTACCGTTCATTGAACTGTAATTATCGTTTCCTTATTAATACCGCTGTTCAAATACTATGTTTTTAATTTCTCCAATAACTCGTTTAATGCTATACGAAATCATTAAATCCGCGTGTGTTAATGTTAAAACCGGTTTTAATTGTACAAAACGTTCTAAAACATTATTATAATATCTCAATATAACTAAATAATAAGAATAGTTAACAATATTGATTTAAAATTTTCTTTCTTGTAAAAAAATATCTGAACTATGTAACGAAGAAAAACACACTTATTTCTAATTTAAATGCTTATTATATGTTTATCGATAATATGAGTATCGATTAATATCAATTTAAAATAGACAAAACTCCATGTGGCCATGATTTCAAATGTTATGTTGTTAAATTCTCGCGAGTAAAATATTCAAGAATGGCTACAAATGATGCTGAGTTTCGTATATCAAGACGAGTTCATATACTCGTGTTGTTGTGTCAAACAATCGGAACTGCTTGTACAATAAGCATACCAACGGGAGCCCTAGCCTCTGGTACCACAGGAAATGTATTGTGCGCTGTCATATTATTTGTTATAATCGGAATTCCGTTGCTGTACATGGAATCTATCGTTAGCCAATTCACAGCTAGAGACTGCCTCTCGGTATGGACAATCCGCAAATGTCTCTCACACATCGGCTATGTACAAGTGATTTGGCAGATTTTATACATTATCTACAATCACAATGCTATCTCCTTCTTATTACATTACTTCTTGATCAGCTTCGAGAAACCTATACCTTATTTCTTGTGCGGGTCCTGGTCTAACAAGGACTGTGATATATTGCTCACTAACTACACTGTCAATGAAGATTGTATAAAGCGGAAATTCACCTCAAGCTATTGCGATCTACTGCATACTACATATCCTGAATACCAGTATTGGAGATTTTACATATTGGAAGTGGATAATACTAAAACATTTTTTATAGTCTGGCGCGTTTGCCTTGCATCTGGATTTGCTTCTGCTATAACATTTTTAAGCTGCTTCAAGCGAATTGAATCTATAAAATGTTTTGTTCATTTCTTTGTCATATATCCTATCTTCATCTACTTGCTGTTACTTACTGGTTCGATGCTCCAAAAGGGAATAGTCGTTGAGTATGAAGATGTTTTGGACCTCGATTTCAGTAACTTTAGTAAAAAATTTCGCCTTTCAAATATGATTCAACAGGTTATCTTCACTTTGACCATCGGATCTGGAATAGCATTTAATTTTGCGTCTGGCGTCAGCTTTCGGACGCCCTGCTATTCCAATGTTGTAATATGCGTCGCGATTACTGTAGCTTTTATTGTTCTTACAGTTTGTACAACAGCCATGTTATATTGTCCTTATGCTTATCATTACAGAATGAAACCTGAATTTTTAATCAGAGCGCCTATGACACTTCTGTTTGAGAAGGTTCCACGACTTGTTCGGCATTACCGCAACAGTTCTCTATGGTTGCCGCTTATCTATAGTGCCAATGCTATTATAGGCCTTAATACAAATGTAATCACTTTCTTTAACTTACTAGAATTAATGAGAAGAAGAAGTTCTAAAGTAGCTAAATACCCTGGACTGATTTGTTTGACCTGTGTCATTATATTATTTCTAATTACGATACCGCTGCAATCTAAATACGGTATAAATTTATTTTTGTCACTTTGTAGAACTTATTTGAATCTCCTTTCGACATTTATGGCTGCTATAGAGTGTTTAGTATTTGTAATATTTTATGGAATGCATCGATTCGAGGAGGATGTACATTTTATGCTCGGTGTGCAGCCATCAATTTTCATGAAGATCGGTTGGGTTGCCACAAGCTTGATGCTGTTGTATGCTTTTTGCAATGAAATACACTATAGATGGGAGAGCACTAATATAGTTGATGTTACTGGTCGTTACTTACTATTGGTGGCAATTAGCTACATCTTGCTTGGGATACTTATCAAAGTACTGATTGCAGTTTTTAAAAGAGATGTAGGGTCGATGGTGCGACTGGATCCTACATGGGGCCCAGCAAGTGAGATTCTACAACGTAGCCGAGGCATGTTCACTGCTCAAGCCATGACCAAAGAATACATGTATCGACAGTACCATCTCCAAGCTGGTATAATAGCAAGGCAAAGAAAAGCGAATGTTCGAGACTTTTCAATTTATGACGATCATTTTATTTTTGATTAAAGAAATAACATGTTGATATTTATTCAAAGGTTCTGTTGCATTTTTTTTATTTACTGATGAAGGTTATGAAAAGTTTGTTATTATATATTGGTATTAAAAAATATTTTATTAATTTATATTAGGAGTTCAAATGAGTTAAATATAAATTAAGCTGAAGCTATGGGCAATATTTTCTTTATTATAATATTAGTAAAAGCAGAAAATCAATCGGAATCAAGAAAAACCTTCTCTTGTCACGGACCCCTACTAATTAATACCTACTTCTTTTTTGATTTAGAAAATGTTCTACCTTATTTGTTCTTCTTCCTTATTTGGGATTCGTTAACGACTGTGACATGAATATATCGACTCGTAACCTTTAACGAAATTTTTACTTCTAACTAATAGAAATCTTATTTAGTCTTAAAAATTAAAACTACATTTTTTATGTAATAAAACATTTCACAAAAAATCCCTTAGTAAAAAAGGTTTCTAGTGCTTAAAGGTATATATATAGACTTAAATATAAGTGTTTTTGTTGCACGTGTCACGTGTTACAGTTATAAACAATAAATGACGTCACAGTACATCACATAAGGCATATTAAATATATTAAATAGTATTAGATGTTACGTAATCCGCCTGGACCAATGACTCATCATTAAAAATATTTAAAACACGTGTGCAAAAATTAACATTATACAATGCGAAGATTTTTTGCGACAAGAAAGACAGAGATAGCTGATCGGTTTTTGTCTAATGAGAATCATCAGCATCTAACAATGAACAGAGTTATTAGACGTTAGGTGGGTTTAATATTTTAAGTCTATTGTAAAGAGGAAAATTTTGCTAAGAAAATATAAATACAATAGCTAACTATATATACTTGATAAAAAAAATGATGCTTAGAACTTTAATTAAAAGAAAATTGGTGTCGCAACACTAAAAATTTAATAAAATTAGTTGTTTGACAAGTATCATCAAAATTATCATTCTCTCGGGGACTATAAAAAAGAAAGTTCACAATTTCCGAGAGCGCCCGCCGCCTACGCTTTTGTCCAAAATTCATAAAGAAAATAGGTTTGTTTGAAAAAAAAGTGGCGCGCCAAGCAGTCTGGCCAGCGATGTACTGTCGCAACATTCGCCAGAGAACGCATCCGACACGTTCATTTTGCAACACATGCAATAACTCTTTTGTAAGCAAACACCCACTAGAATGGTAATGAGATACCGCAATGGACGCGTACAGCTTCTCCGACATCGAACTCACACCAGAAACTCGTTAACGATTCGCGGTCGCATATTAATTAAAGCATTTAATAAGTTAAAACAACATTTTTGATTTAAAAAAGAATTACCGTAAACGATTTGGTGTTTGAGTTTGTTTCGTAATTTTATAACGAGAAACGTATTTAGCGCGACTCAGACGAAGCTTGTGGGCGTCGCGGAAGTGTGTGTTTCCTTTCCTAATTTAACCATATTTTAAGACGTAATTCATGTTAGAAAGTCTACCAATGTCTACTTTAATACTAGCACCAATTAGACGTATTGTGATAATGTAGAAGTATAATTTTAATCGAACTCTAACTGGTATCATCTCAAATCTACAATACTTTTGTATAACAATTGTTTAAGGTATGATTTTCTATCTCTTGTATCAGAGTAATAAGTAATATTATGGCATAGAAAACACAAAATTAAGCAATCCTCTGAAAAATAATTTACCATTCCAGTCACATATGAAGATTTAAAATAACTGGCATAATATTTTAATGGAGATAAAGCTGGTGTTATTAATATACCGAGTTTAGTGAGACGAGTGCAAATCCAGTTCGTGTAGCATTACGTCATCATACATTAGAATGTTTGAACCAACCGTCAAGAGCTACTGGCCGGTCGCGTCCACGTCTCCGCGTGAATTCCAACTTTTGTGTCACGACTGTACTATGCCTAGGGCTGTCAACTTTCAATTAACATTGACCCGAACACTATTAGAAAAATGAAGGTTGGGTTTTAAACAACGAAAAATTGATGATCAAGTAACAGAAAAGATGTCTTCCCTTGATTCTTAGCGGACGATGAAAAGTTACGTCGCTCACACTGACTCTAATACATCGATATCAAACCAGTCGCCCGAATTCACACCATAAAAACCGATAACTTCAGGTCAAAACCGAAGAGGTAGCAACCCTATCCTTACTCTTCACCATACAAAATAAAATGTATATCATAGTTTAATCGGCACAGTAAAACCCAAAACCGACAATGCATGCTAAATAAGTGAATAGACGTATCGAAAATTTAAGTTGCCTAAACCTTATCTTGTCATTTGTTCAGAACGTATTTGGAACAACGTGACAGGTGGTAAGGTAAAGCTATCGCTATTTTAGTGACCAAAGACAACGGTATTTCGTCGTGTATGGGTTTTACAAAAAAGCCACGCCGTCTAGATGTCTTTATAAATTCTTCTATACGTGTGTATGTCACTGAATTCCTTTTAAAAACTTCGTAGCCGCAAAACATACACAGTATACATTAAGCTAGTATCTTTTTATATTTGGCGTATTCATTAACAGTAAAAATTATAAGAAATTTAACAACGCTTTATCATTTTTTCCTATTAAATTTAATTGAGATCGTGAGTTTCCACTTATATAAAGTCATTTTGCGTTATATTTTTTTTGGAGAATTTTGATGTTTTTGTTCAGTTGTTACGGCAATGAAAACTTACCTTGCATTCATTCATATCTCGGCTATCAGAAAATCGTGAGGAGTCTAATAGAAATCTCGTGGAAGCGGGTCACAGGTGTTCAGTTTGTTACTATGTATTGAAAGGTAGTTTCATAATATTTATGTACGTAAGATTGCATCAAATGTCAATGTAATTGATCTAATAATAAGTACAAGAGAAAAAAACGAAGGATAGTTTGTGTTTTATATTTAAACATAAACTTACCTTATCTTCTCAAGAAAAACCTTTAAAATATAATAACAAGTCCATCTTATTATGAATATAAAAATCCTTTGTATTAATTTGCTTCAAATTTAAGTCCTCAAGCAATAGTTGATACAAAATTAAAAAAGTCCAAATTCCTTTACAAGACCATAGACAATATCGTATCGCGGCACAACACTTTAAATTGCACAACGCTCGTCTCTCGAATAACATCACTATCACAGTAAATTATGTTACTCAAACCTTCTAAAGTAACTTTAAAAGTGTTGAACGGGATTACGATTGTTTTATCGACGTAACCATTCCGACATCAAATCAGACATGTTTACGAAGCGTATGTAGGTTTACACTGCCGAAACATAAAAACAAAAACATAAGTTATATCATTTTTATCAAAGGGATGATGATCCACTGTAAATTGGTTCCTACTGTGAATTTTGACTGCAGAGACACTTGTGTATTATTGTCTCTGTTTTTCTCATAGATAATCATAGGGATGGCAACATTATCAACCAACCCGCACCAACGTCATCTGAAGTGTAGTCAACCAACCCGACTTGGGCCACCTTGGTTGACTAAGGCCTAACTAACTCTAACTAGGGGAGGCTCCGCGATCCTTAGTAGGGTCGTATAGTGAGCTAATGATGATGACTTTTATAGAAGTTGGAAAGAGTACTATTTACATCTTTTTTTATTTTCTTTAATAACTTAAGCTAAATCATTAAAACTTCTACAATATTATTGATACCCAAGTTTCGATACGCGATACAAATATATTGACACTTTTGTTGTACATAATTGTTATCTTATCGCATGGCCTTTCTATGAAATTCAAATATAATTTTCTTGTTTCAGTAAGGGATTCACCTTTATAATCAAAACATACATAACATAATGTACTCAAATAATTTATTGATAAAACGGTTTTTCCACATTGGTCATCTAATTTACGAGACACAGGTAAATTTATTCTTTCATCTATATCTACACAGCATATAGATAAAATACAGCTTTGTGGCGCAAGATGTCAGCGATCGCAGCATATTTTTGAATAATCCCTTCTTTAATGAAAAGCCCTACACTTACGACACGCTTTAGGCTAAATATTTTCACGCTATTAAAGTTAGGGACTCAATAAATTGGAAAAAAACCTTCATGTGGGAAAGGGACCATAAACTACAAGCTGCCAACATTATAAATCAATAATTGAATTTTGACATTTGCAATTAAGAATTTGACAAATTTAATTATAAAAAATAAAACTATAAAAAGTTTTTATAATTTTATGCGGATGAAGCCGTACGGGAACAGCTAGTACTAATTGTAAAGAGGAAAGATTTGTGTTTTTTGTATGGAATAAGGTGTAAAACTCAAAAGCTACCGACCGTTTTCACAAACTCTCTCACTATTTTTCGATGCGGACGAAGTCGAAAGCAAAAGTTAGTTATGTATTATTATAGGTGATTTAGTGCCATGAACATTAAAATATTTTAACAAGTTAATGATGACGTGAGCATTTGACATCGAATAGTTTAAACTTAACTTCTAACGTCAGACCAAATTACAAGTTATAAGTTTATTTATTGCCAGCAGTGTCTGTACTGCACTCACAGTAGCTTAATGGTTACCGAAACAGCCGCTTTAGTATTTCTCCCTTAGCAATTAATGACTTTGTGTGAGGTAGTAAAGGTTGTATTACTACATATCGATATTTGATACTACTAACGCGTAATGATAAACATTTTCGATTTGCACTATGGATTATCATTATTATTTTCGCTATGAAGAATGTCAACATGATGATAAGTCACGTAGGATATTCTATCTAGTGTCTGCTAGGCAGATCACTTTCATTTAGTTAAACGCAGGTGGTCTCTCCTCCCCCTTCCCCCCTACTAGCCCCGGTCGATCGCGAGGGCTTCGACTAACGGTGCGTTTTGTTCGAACAAAGTCAACACATACATTGTCATAAAACGGCGACGGTCGATGTTGGGTTACTCGATGTGACGTTTTTTTATACAACTGTACCTACGTAAAGTCTGGCAAATATTGAAATTCATTTTGATAGGTATCGTTCGCGACAAAAGTCCACATTAGGTATTAGTAAGAAATTAATGTATGGAATTAAAAAAAAAGTAATGCAATGAAACGGTAAAGTAGAACTGTGGTAATTATTGGAAACAAGTTTAAAAAAGTTGTGTTGTAAACACAGGTACATATCTGTCGTGACCTTTAACTTATACGAAGAACGTAATTGTACGAGTAATTGTTATAAAAACAAAGAAAGAGTCTTCAATTTACAATACCATACAAAATGCTATTCGCAGCACAACTAAAAAAATCCTAAACTTACGTAGCAATTAATCATTAATATTGCTAGTAGAAGCCAAAATCTGATGAAGTCGAATGTTGTGATGGCCTCAGTATGATGTACCAACTACCGGATGGCATCACAAATCTAGTCAACTTAACTATAGTAAATATGACACTGACAAAGAAGACATGACACTTCTAATTACAAAGGCCACAAGTTCAAATCGTCAATTCATTGGATTCAATAACGGCCTCTACTTAATAGCTTTTATGTGACAGAAAAACTGTTAAATTCGTAAACGTCAACGTACGTGGCTTAGGAACATCGAGAGTACAGGTTTAAAATATCCATGTAAAGTTGTGGGACAACATTTTCAAGACCCGCGTCGACCGATAAGTCGTTTGAATGTGTCAATAAGAGATAACTAACGCAAATAATAAAATCACTAAGTCGGGGACACGTAAGTACGTCGGCGATGAGGTTATTTATAACTAACTGATTTAGCTATTTAAATTGAAGCAAAGCAATAAAAACATTTTTAATATCCAAAAGACAAGACGACGACATTAGCAAAGAATATAGATATTTATCATAGAGTTAGGATAAGAGTAGACAGATGAATAATTGTGTCTATTTGAGTTTATGAAATATCTTAAAAAATATATCGAATTGCTGAGCTAAATTAATTATACGAGTAGTCCTATAATACAAAACGTCAGGTTGCAATCTTCTATATGTTTTCCATATATCGTAGCAATTACATAACATAAAGATTTGCACGGCAATTAATACTGGCGTAACAAATCGACTCTAAATCTGAACTCTTGTCAAATGTCTTTATTAAGAGTCGCTTCTTGCACGTATCACGGGCAGCGGTGTGATGTCGGCAAAAACTACTACTGCCCACCTCCAGTAGTACATTCCGTTCCATTCTACATCTGGTCGCGCGTCACACGCTCGCCTATACCGCGGCACAAGTCATAAGACGTTCCACTGATTAGAAAATTTGTTTTTTTTATCATATGTATATTAACTTGCTGAACAGATTATGCAAAGCCTTAATAGAGATATAAACTCCGAAAAGTACAACAAAATAGTATAGTACAAAATAGTACTAGTACCAAATATTTTCATCGTATAAATATTTTTTTCATTGCTAAAGATTTCTGTACACTCATCTATGTCAAGTCCGCATCAGGTCCCTAGATCGCTTTATCGATTGATATTAAATTAAAAAACTATAAATACTACTATAAATTGTAACTATAAATTGTAAAAACCGCAATATGTGTAATAATTGGTACATGAAATAAATAAATTATCATTATATTAATATTATTATCATATCCTAAGTTCCATACGCTCATATGACGGTCGTCGCCTCCTCCATTCCTCGATGATGATCTCCCGCTTATTCGGTTACCGTTTACACGTAGAGCAACGTAGTCAGTAAAGGCGAATGCTGACTGCTTAAACTTTGAAGCCCATATGTATTAAATATGCCCGCGAAAATGATTACTCTCCGAGGCGCGAAAATAATCCGCTTCACGCTGTACACATGATTCGCAGGCGTGGTATGTACGGAGTAAGCACCGCCGCAGGGTAGAAAGCCACCGCTCGCCGCGAGACGCGCCGCAAACGGGCCACGGGCCCTATAAACGACATTTTGTTGCATTATGATGATAAATGCTCGGAAAAGGTGAATCGGTCGCTTAATGCTGTTCTAACGTGCGCGCTGTTCAATCAAAGGATAATTTTCATTCCTAAAATTAGGATACACAGAATAGTAGATAGAGATATTCTTGAAGTTTTATAGTTTTTTTCTACATCCATACGTCTAAATACTCGTACGTGCTCGTCAGGTCCTTAGTTTGTCAGAAATCAGAGTGAGTATCACGAATATTCGTGTGACAGTTGCGAGACAAATTGGTAACACCATCGACAAAATGTGTATAAAATATGCTGGTGTACTTTATGACCCGTAGAGGGAGCTGCAATAATATCATACATATTTTGTCGATAACAACACGAATACGTTTTCGTAAATGTCGATCAAATATTCATAATAGCCACTTTGGTTTAATTTTTAATTCTATTATACTTCATTAAATAATCTATGCCAATACATATCATATTTGTTATGCTCTATTTATATACACAGTATAATAGTGAATTTATAAGTAATGGACATTACACATTAATTTCAACGAAGTAGTTTCGACAGTATTTAAGTGAATTCAATACATTTACTTAACATCGCAAGAAATACTAATACTCATTAATTAATCATATTAATATTGATTAATGTTATGAACGAACTGTTTTGTAGCAAAATTGAATTCGTTGTAAACGTTTTTGTACGTCAATATATCTAATTAACGGCCTGTTTCCTTTTGTCTTTTAAAACGTCTGTTTATCTAGTGAGAGCTGATATCCTAGGTTAAAAATAAATTCAAATCAAAAATATGTAACACTGAATATAGAATAAAAAAGTAAAAATATCTGCCCTATATACTCAATAATGTGTTTGCTTTGAAAAAACATGTTTTGAAGATACTACAGTATGATTTATTTATTAAAATTGACTTCTCGTCAGGTAAGCTGCAGTTATCGAATCTCATTGACTGATAGCGTTCATTGACAAGTCATCTTGATCAATAACAGCCTGTATATGTTATTATTTATATAGTGTTACCATTATTTATCCTTGGAAAAATTAGTCCAAAATAACGTAACATTTATTAAAAAAAATCAATCCAATCAAATGTTACGCCGACGTAAAATAAACGTGAAATTATTTTTTTTTCTCGTAAAAACGAGTCGAAGTGTCATCAACGAAGTAACGTAGAGCTTTCCATTGAATGGAAAAATGCATCGTGAAGCCGGTTTCTACATACCTTCCGGATTCCCAACCTGTTACTTTAGGTCGCAGCGGCTGTCTCACTCACACTGCGCCATGAAGATTGCAAGATCGATTTGGGGTCGCGGCGCCCTAACCTAGATTTGCAGTACTCAGCAGAATTTGTAGTATAGCCAGAAATAATTTGATACTTTAGGATCGTTTACGCTGTGTTATAGAGTAACTTAGATTTGTGTTTCTTCATTAGAATAACTTACGTATTATAGAAAATATATACCTACATATAAATATTTAATTTTCTTTTACTGTAATTATCTAAGGTTATGCATTTCATCCGTGCGACGCGACGTTTACGCCACGAGCTAAAAAAAGTAACTTAAGCCCTTGTGTTTATAGGCTGTAGTAAAGGTTTGCAAAAAAGCTTCATATTCTATTTTCCTATAATGTACTGATTCGTAATCACTTATTATATATTTATATGTTTGCGCTATTTCATGTAAATTGAAGCACCTCAAAGCAATTAAGGGTATTTAAATTATTACCACTCTCTGATTAAAGTCTTTATTTTGTTATAAAACATAATTAAACTTAAGCCTAGTGTCAGCAGGGTTTTTAACATTATGGGGTTGTTAAGTTGATGTCTTGAGTCGGAGTGACTCACCCACAGAACACGGGCCGCGGCCGTCCGCTATACATACGTGCAGAAATTCGGGTTAAGTGAACTAACTTAACATCAACTTATCTATTAAGTTAAGTCATAGCTTTGCGAAGATTCCGTTTTCATGTATGAAATCTGAATTGATATTTTGGTATGTCCATAAGTAGGGGTCCAAAAGTCAATATTTTTTGGAAGCTATCGATTTTAAGATCTGCAGAGTCTTTAGGTTTTTCTTTGGATGTGGCTAGTTAGATTTATAATACAACTATGTGACAGGGACATACACTACCCCACTAATTGTGTATGTATATACATTTATATTAACTACCACACAAGTAACTAGAAAATAAAGTTTTGGAATAATATTAATGCAACATTTTCTATAAATGTCCAACACGAACTTTGTATACAAAATAATAGTCTAACACGTTGAAATATTTGAAATACTTAGTAATGATTGTTAATGTTAATTTTCAACTTTTCGAATCCTTATCTGTACCAAATATTAAAGCGATAAAAGCATATGGTGTTTTTTTAATGGTCGCAGCTCGGGTAAAGGAAATGGCGCAACGCGACCTACAAATGTTTGCGGTTGCTTTTTGCTATACCGATGGATTTGTCGCCCACCTGACCACTACAAGTTGTAATCACAAATGTATTCGACATATCGGTACAAAATTATTTATAGAATATCGTTATGGCATTCTAATTAGAATTTTATTGATATACCTTAAAACGTAAGTGTGCAACTACATAAAATATTTGTTAAAAGAAATTTAATTTGTTAGTAGAGAATTTCTTTTTTATTAATTAAAATTCGTAATCTAAACCTGTAATGTCGTTCGAGTTCAACATAGTTCCATATATTATATGGATTTATGTTTCTCAGTTTAAGAAGTGACAAACATCTCAAATTACAACGACATTGGTGTAAAGATAAATTTACTAAAATGTGCATTTTATATCTTTATATTCTGCATATTATTACGGGATTAAGAGTTCATGTTACTGAAGTTTTTAAAGAGAAAGCCAACGTTCGGTACATCGAGAAGATTCAAACAGCAGCAGAATCTTTTGAGAAAGAGAGTAACCTCTCGATAACTTTTCGCTGCACACTTTAACGTTGGCAATATTCATAGGTAAAAATATTTACATGTTCATTAAATGAGTAACACGGTCTTAAGAACAAATACGTCGGTTGAGTCCACAGCTCGGTAAGTGGGCAGATATTCTAAGTAAGCGCGATATTTTCAGTTTGCTTATTGATACGTGACGATAAGTATACGACACACTTACGCATACTACATACAGCTAAATCTTTGTTTGGTCATGCTGATACGTGTTCGCGGATTCTTGCATTATCAATGAACTCAAATATGTTAGGTATGTACTCGAAATGCATATAACAAGTATTGTAAGTGCTTATTGATTACATTATGATAATATACGTTATATTGTGAAAATGTGTTTAAACTTTAATATTGAATTTCTATAACTGAAATGTAACAATCAAAAGCCTTTTTGTAAATCAGTATTTTGATACGGGACGAATTATCGTAGAGAAAGGAAAAATACACGAAAACAATAAAGGGAAGTTTAATATGGGAGTTTTCAGAGAAATAGAGTAAGTCTAGCCTATAGCCATATTCGCATTATTTGTGAAAAATAAAATTACATACAAATCGGACAGCGACAATAATGGCTTTGAATTGAATGTGCTTAGCAGTGTATATTTTAATTGTATGTTGCAGTTATCAAGTTATTTCATATGATAATATTTTTAACCTCCCCCCCCCAAGAATGAAATACTAACAAAAATCGAAACACATGAAGTCAACCTCCACAAATAACATACAAACCTACACACGTATAGACATAATCGATCACGTATTGAGTTCGATCATTGTATTCGTCAGTTGGACCGTGAATCCTGTCACTGTCCCCCCCTGTCCCGCGTACCATCCCCCCCTTAAATGTATCTCATTTACGTTTGCGCTTACGCAATAGAGTAAAGGCAGTGAAGTGTGCAATGCTAATTGATACAGGGGGTGCACAAAAGGACCGAACATTGTACTTAATGTTAGGCTAACTCCGGGACTATTACGACCGAAATCAATATTAGATCATTATTTATTATTTATTCCCCGCGACTCCGTCCGCGTGGAATTAAAAAATATAAAAGTGAGTGGCTACTCATCACAACATAGGCTACATACTTGACAAGAACACATGTTCTAGACTATCCTATACACCTATTGGTATAGACAATTTGTTGACAAATTACATCGAGATCCGTTCAACCGTTTAGGCTCCAAACTCTAACAAACATCCATCCATCCATCTAAACTTTCGCATCTATAATATTAGTAAGGAGGAGTACAATATAAAAAAAACACTACACTAGAAGCGGGATTTTTGTTTTAATTGATTGCTATTGCGATCTTTACATCGATTTTTAAACACAATTTAATAAAAACATTTATTTTTATCATTAGGCAATAGTATTTGCGATTACGTTTGTTTGAAATGATAAATCAGGATAATGCTTGGCTAAGTACTAATTATCTCTTCGTTTGCACTTGTGTTCTTAGTTTACATTTTAACTTTTAATAATTCACTTTATCCGATCACTGCATACATTAACCGCTACTATTAAAAAGCATTCATGGCATCAAATCAGTCCTAGGCAAGGGAACAATGGCCGTTGTCACAGTGAACGAAGCTCAAATGATGCGTTTAATATTATTTTACGCGGCAACCCGCCGGGTAATCTATTCCCATTTTATTGTATGACACACTAATTATACTACACTTTATCCGGTAATAAAAAAAGAATAGTAAAAAATTTTTGTAAAAAATCCAGTCAGCCAGCCTGACTGGATTTTTAACACAATTTTTACTTGAAAAAAGCATGAAGCTAAAATGACTGTAGACGACAAAGAATGAAATGACTTTTCACTCCTTTAAATTGATTAAAGTGCTACAGATCACTTTGATATGGTCACATTGTGAGCGTATCCTCCATCATTTAACCACAAAGCAATATTAATGGCAATTATAATGAAAATACAAGCCGTAGTAATAAAGAATGTTAACATAAATTTCGTGCCAAAAAGATGTCAAATACACTAGCAGTATCTTTCATAGTCATATTGCCCCTTCATACACTTCATCGAAAACTTTGTACTTTTCGATTTAAAATCGTTTGGTAGTCATTTCCCACGTCTACCACGGAGCACGATCAACAACAATGGTACCTCCACACGTTACGCACCGTGTAAATTGTTTCGATATACCCAATATCTCCGATATTCATGCTTTCATGGAGCACGGGGCCTAATGGAGTGTACACCAACCATAAAATGAGCTCGTATATATAGGAACAAACAGATTAGAGGTCAATCGAAGCTTATACGCCAATGATCATAATTATGAAGTCGTTTAATGATTACTTAAAGGCGTATAGTGTAGATTTCTCGTACTGTATCGACACTAAGAGAGTTCCTGAGTATACATTATGGGCTATGAGTGCGGCATTCGATAATAAAATAATTAACAATGCTAAGTAAAGATGCGATCCTCAACTTAATTTTCGGTAAGTTTTTTCAAAGCTATTATATCATACCAATATTATATATGCAAAAGTTTAGATGGATGAATGTTTGTTAGAGTTTGTAGCCTAAATGTCTGAACGGATTCAATTGGGTATAGATGTAGAGTATAGTCTGTAAGAACACATAGGCTACTCACTTTTGTTTTTTTTTTAATTTCATGCAGACGGAAACGGCGGGCGATAGCTAGTAGATAATAAATTTTGTAACCCATTAATTCCAGTTAAAATTCACGAGAGGCTGTAATTAATTTAATTAAATTTTAGTATTACTGGCATTCTTCGTTCTAAATGGTGGACATAACAGTTAAGTAATATTGGCCCACCTGTAGTTAAGGTTGTGTGTTTAGAAGCAAAACTAACGTATTGTTATTTGACCCATCAAATTGATAGCATGTCACATAATATATATATAGTTATATATGTTGTTGCTACGTGACAATGTCATCATAGCATGTGGCATACAAATTAGTTACTACATTTACCGACATAACATTACGTTCAGGTTGACGCACGCAATTTTTAATTCCATGGATTAAGGTGTATAATATTAGAGCGGGCAAATTCGAAGTGTATTTTTTAAGTTTGCTGGATTCACATTATGGTTATTGTTATTCCGGGGGTGTCCGACTGTCAGTTCTCTCGAGTCATGAATTGAATATTTCCTAGGGATTACGTTCATGCAAATATTTTTGTTATACCTTTTTTACTTTACATAGTACTATGATATTAAAGTAAGATGAAAATGTCTATAGATACAGAAAGCTTTTAGTTAATCGAATAATATGCAGACAGAATAGTCCAAAAGCTCATTTTTAAACTCAGAGATTTTTAGAGAAATGTTTTTACATTTTTCATGATGTTTTTTCACGTTCTTTGTTAATTAATATATAGATAAATGTGTTTGTTTTTAGTTGGTGTGCTAGCTTGTTTACCTGCATCTGGCACCAGGGGTCGAGGAAGCCGCTGGATGGAGGTGCGCCCCAACGGCCGCCGCCCGGGACAATCTGCACAATCATACTTAATATTATAAAGGCGAAAGTTTATATTGACGAATGTATGTTAGAGTTTGTAGCCTAAACGTCTGAACGGATTTCGATGAAATTTGGTACAGATGTAGAGAATAGTCTGCAAGAACACATTGGCTACTCTTTGTTATTTAATTCCAGGTGCCCGGAGTCGAGGGTGAAAGCTAGTAGTTCATACTGTAATAATTTCTAAAACATCTTACTATGGGGATTCCAATCTTGGAACAATGTACAAAAAGACGTAGTATGAATGACTATAGTTTTTCAGATTTATATGAATAAATTGTGTATTTACTTATTATTTTAATGATGTAAAATAATGGGGAAACATTTATTTCGTTTAAAAATATGTTAAGTATATTATTAAAATAAAGTCGTGAAAGGTATTACTATTGTTGGAAAAGCTATATTTCAAACCCGTCTTACACGAACAAGACGTAATAAATACACACAATAACAATGAAACTCAAACCGAACATAATTTATATTCATTGAAAATTTTTAGTAAAATACATCTGACATCAATGTGTATGTCACCGTCAGATTGTAAAATCAGTTCATTTCTAAATAGCCTAAGCAAATTGTAACGAATGAAGTCCCAAAATTACGTGTTCTATTTCAATAATCTGTAAAGAGCGACTACACAATCGGTTCTGGGGGCTGGTGACCACTTTGGCAGATGAATTGTCAAAACGTGCCACCTTAACAAATCACAGAAATATAATCCGTCGTTTCGAGAATGAAATTGTTCGTTTGTTTTGCCGACTCTACTATTTTTTTAGACAAATTATAAACAGTCGGTATTCACGAACTGTCGGTAACATACAAGACACATAAAGCTAATATGCTAATTCGTTTCATCGGAGACGGTCTGACAGTGGGTTATGGTCAACAAATGATCACTAACTCCACCATTTTGTTAACTGTATTTTCATTATTGATATTATAGAAACTTCGAAAACACGAATTGTCGAACTGCTATAGGCGGAATAGGCCACAAAAACTTTAGTTAATTTGATGAAATAATCGAAAATATGTAACTTTTATTATTTACATAAAATATACCTATGTACAATAACAATTTTTTACTATAATATAATGGTGAACATTTAAGAATTATATAGATTATAACACGGCTAAACTCACGTGATAACATTCGGTGTAGGCACCGACAGTTTCGACCCGATTAATCACTCACCCTGAAGAAGGACCCCCAACGGGTTCGAAACTGTCGGTGCCTACACCGAATGTTATCACGTGAGTTTAGCCGTGTTATAAGTCTAGTATAATGTCTCACGAAAGTTTTAATAAATTAATTTAAGAATTATTTGAAAATATAATATTTTTAAATTGTATTTGGTCTTAGTCATTTTCGTGGCCATACATTAAAACTGCACGCGCTTATTTTCATTATTGATATTATAGAAACTTCGAAAACTCGGATTGTCGAACTGCTATAGGCGGAATAGGCCACAAAAAATTTAGTTAATTTGATGAAATAATCGAAAATATGTAACTTTTATTATTTACATAAAATATACCTATGTACAATAACAATTTTTTACTATAATATAATGGTGAACATTTAAGAATTATATAGATTATAACACGGCTAAACTCACGTGATAACATTCGGTGTAGGCACCGACAGTTTCGACCCGATTAATCACTCACCCTGAAGAAGGACCCCCAACGGGTTCGAAACTGTCGGTGCCTACACCGAATGTTATCACGTGAGTTTAGCCGTGTTATAAGTCTAGTATAATGTCTCACGAAAGTTTTAATAAATTAATTTGAGAATTATTTGAAAATATAATATTTTTAAATTGTATTTGGTGTTAGTCATTTTCGTGGCCATACATTAAAACTGCACGCGCTTATTTTCATTAATTGAACGGCTGTCAGTCATAAATTTATCTACGGAACATGTTAATGAAGTACGAAATCAAAGCGGAACGGGAAAAAATGTTAGCATTTACACTTATTAGATATATCATATCATTTCTTCTGTTTCATTTACATATTTACATAAAATATACCTATGTACAATAACAATTTTTTACTATAATATAATGTTGAACTTTTAAGAATTATTTGAAAATAGTTTTAAATTGTATTTGGTCTTAGTCATTTTCGTGGCCATACACGCACTGCACGCGCTTATTTTCATTAATTGAACGGCTGTCATTCATAAATTTATCTACGGAACATGTTAATGAAGTACGAAATCAAAGCGGAACGAGAAAAAATGTTAGCATTTACACTTATTAGATATATCATATCATTTCTTCTGTTTCATTTACATATTTATATAAAATCTGTGTTTAAGTTCATCAAATAACTTTCGTTAAAAGCTCATTTAAGTGTTGTATTCGCGCTTTTCAAACAAGGATTTAATTTGAATTTTACGACATTTCTGTGTTTAAACGAATGCCGAATTAGGATATAATATAATTCACTTTGATAAGCATTACAAGATAAAAATAGTTTCAGTTTTATTTATCAACTATTGTACTTAAATTAATATTAATTAAGGGCAACAAAATTATGGAAATGTTTTGTTCAGTCGTTGATGTCTTTTCTATGAAGCGCATATTTAGACCTATTTTGAAGAGCTTAAAATGTTATGAACTAATTTTCAGCTTCTTAATAACATTATAAAACATATAAACTATTTACTAACAATTTAACTGAATATAAATAAAACTTTAATTATGATAAAAATATATTTAAGAAAAAAGTAAATATGCAATCACACAAATAAAGTGTATTTTTCAATGACTTTTAGTAATTATTTAAACCGATTAAAATGTTGCAATAAAAAAAAATTTAAGATATTGGAACAAAAATTTACTGTTAGTAACTCATTACTTTATTCTTTATTTTATTCAAACATCAACATAGTTAAACAGTGCATCTTACTATAAGTAAGATTTGCGTAATTTAAGTTATTGAATTATATTTAAGTGAGTTAAACATAAATAGGAAAATAACAGATATTTTCCTAGCATCGTTGCAACGGCGTCCGCTTATCAGGGCTCACACCGACGGCGGAAAAAACACTCACTTTCAGGCCTGAACGAATACCACTGACTTCTTGTATAAAACAAATGAGCCGCATTAAATATATGTAAGTTCCTTAGATTACGACGAGACAAATTAACGGCGAACTACTTTAGAATACTCGATTCACAACAGCACTTTCTACGGTGATTTTGACACAGATGATCACGGATAGCACTGGGGTCGTGGGGCGAGATGTTGAGGTTACCTGGTCGCCCACAAGGTCCTCGGCAGGTGTGATGGCGCAGGCCTCCATTCCCGGCAGTGCCGGGCGGTAGCGGCGGGCGAGGTCGGGCTAGCGAGAGCTAGCGGGGGCTAGCGGGCGCGGCTAGCGGGCGGAGCGGCGCACGCGTGCGCGCTCTCACTGCGCGGGACCGACTGGCCAGCCGCCGCAGTGATAGCCGCGCCGACCTCTGCGCGGGGTTGCAATGAAAGTGATTAGCCTCCTGCGCGCCTGATAACGAGGGCTCGTTCCCGCTCGCCACTACAGACCGGGATTCACTGATTTCAGCCATAGAAACAGGGAATACGGAGGGTCGGCACAGTATGTGCTGCTCTTCAATACATCTCTATCAGCCGTCATATCTGAATCCACTCCTTTCTTAAGCATATCCTCTTTCACACAATCCATCCATACTTTCTTCGGTCTTCCTCTACCTTTGTAGCCATCCACATTCAATCTTAACACTTTCTGGTTTATGTCCCCATCGTCTCGTCGCATAACACGTCCATACCACGCTAACCTTTTGCTTCTCAATTTCTTCTTGAATATCGTTTATAAAAGACTAAAGACAATCAAAACTAGACAATATCCAATTTATTGTTTTTCCAATAGGAATGTAATTACCTATTATATTTAATTTAGTTAGCAACCACTTTTTTACCGGCTCGCTCGGTGCAATACCACGACCACACAGAAGACAGGCGTGAAGTGGGAGCAATTCCTCGTTTCGTCTGATGAGTGTGGTGTCGGAGGCCCTACTTTAGTCCCTTTTCCTTCCCATCCTTTTCTTATAACATGGACTTGACGCTGGAGGAGACGCATAGGAAGGGGAAATATCCTCTTCATGTTCGTCTCCTCTTCCGTCGATAAGGGTAGGTAACGCAACAGCTATTGCGAACGTCTATGGGCAGTGGTCGCTTCGCCAGTTTGGCGGATTCAGGTGGCTGCTTGCTCGTTTGCCAACTTATGATATAAAAAAAACCAACCGATTCGTCCAAGTAATTTACTAAGGGGTCTGCAGATGCGTTACTGTGCTTCAAAAAAGTTTTCAATGAAATCTCAATATCCTGCTCAAAACTATGCATTATGTGTCTTGTCACATTTCCCTCCTGAAATACCTTTACACAAATATATTCTCTGTTTTTCATAGAGAATCAGCACATATTTGTACGTAGTAGAAATTGGAGATCGTGATAATTAACTGCAAGATAAATGACTTTTCTCTTCAATGTTTATTAAGTGATTATACCAGAGAGAATATCGTATTAATATCTAATTAGGATCGATCACCGAAAACGTATTATGCTGTTTACCAACTGTATAAATAAAAAACAATCAATAATTAAAAAGTAATATAAACCTAAACATGATATAAGCATATTCGGTAAAAAGATTACCGTCAAATTCATTGATTTTAGATCGACCTCCCAAATGAAGGAGGTACTCAATTCGTCTGTATGTTTCTTTTTCATATTTTGTTTTTGTTTGTATTGATGTCATAGAAATTAAATGAATAGACTAGTTTCATTAAAAGAAGTCAATTCCAAAAATGTTAAAACATGCTCATAGTATTGTATGTAACTGTAACAAAAAGTAATCGGCGATTATTAAATATCTCAATCATTTTCCAACATCAATAATCGTTTTTATCACAGTTAGCTCGTTAAGTGAAAACACCATTGCAAATTGTTTATTTTATCTTTTAAAATCATTGCATTTAACTTTAATGCTTAAGTGAATTGGTGTAGAGCTTAAAATGGTGTGTTTATTGTAATATAGAGGAGGATTACTGTTTGTTCTATCGTATATGTGTAATGTAAGTGTAGCTATCAAGTCGATGTCTTGAATGTTTGGTGTCTGCTTGTCTGGTCTGGCTCAGACGGCTTTCACTGATCGTCGATTCACCGGCCGGGTCAGTTTTTCTTTACCCGCCTGCTCCGCAATACGCATTGCTATCGAAGAATTTTTTATATCAACGTTTAAATAACGTTCAAGACGCCTTTCTATACCATTTAAATGCTGTTATATTTAGTAAGTTAGTTTTTGTTTGTGTATGGTTTATTTTTATTTATTTAAAAATATCTACCATTCCTGTTTAGATTAATCAAATTTAAATTTATTCTTTATGTTATACTAGCTTTCGCCCGCGCCTCCATCCGTGTATTATTAAAAAAACAAAAGTAAGTAGCCTATGTGTTCTTCCAGACTATGCTCTACGTCTATGCCAAATTTCATCCAGATCCGGTCAGCCGTTTAGGCTATAAACTCTAACAAACATCCATCCATCTATCTAAACTTTCGCAATTATAATATTAGTAAGATTTTATGTGAGATACTAATATTTTTTTGTCAGCCATGAAATAAATTCTAAAAGCTTGGAAGAAGAGATACATACTTCATTTACTTATAAGTTTGTTTATTTTACTTTTTACTTATATGTTACTTTTTACTCATCTTACTAATATGACTTCTTACTATTTTAATGCTATAAATGCGAAAGTTTAGATGGATGGATGTTTGTTACTAGGTAACTCCAGAACTGCATGTATGTATATGGATAAAATTTGGTATAGGTGTAGACAGCTAGTAATACAAAACTAAATAGCAATGATTTTTAAAAACCGAATAAATAGCCTTCGATTTTCATGTCACTTGAAAAATATTACAGCAATTATTTCAAATACAAAATTTGATACAAATTCAGCAGGCGCAATATTTTTTTAAGGTTTTTGTACGCAATAATTTTTTGGTCATTGCCGATGGTATTTCTTGACATTGGCGTATTCAAAAAATAATTTCCAGATTTGTATTGGCAAGGATAATTCAGCAATAATTCTTTGAATAGGCAGAGTTGAAATCATAATGACCTAGAGCCTCTTTAACACAACTTGTTTAGTTATTTTAATATAAAACGCCTATAATTTAGGTAACTAATTATTGTTTATATATAGTTTATTGTTAATGCAACATACCGAGATAGTTCAGCGAACTTGTACATGAATTTGTACAAGAAAAATTAAGCTAATATTAGTCATAATTTGTCTGGCAAAGATAATTTCGTGCTCGTACTTTCTGTTATCGCCTTATTTAATGTAACCACATGTTTATCTATTTGCTTGGAAACAGCTTTATAACATAATCCATTCATCTCAAATACGTAAATAATAAAGCGATTACCTATTTCAGGAGCGTCGGTGGCTCAGGAGAAAATAGAGTCTTAAATCTATAGGTCCAGATTCGAACCCGGCCATATCAATGTCTTTTTTGATTTTAGAATTTTATTTATCCGAAATCCTTATGGTGAAGAAAAACATTGTCAGGCAATCTGCACATATCTGTAAAGAAGTACAATAATGTGTGTGAAGTCAACCAACCCACAATGGACTGGCGTGTTTGAGTAAGAGCGAGCGTACACCTTTGACTAAACTATCGCACAACCGTTTAGTCGCGCTTTGATTCCTATGAGCTTATTTGATTTTTAGTTGTGCAACTAAACAGTTGAATTGGCTGCGAAACAATCGTCAATCGACAATCGCACAATAGTTGTGCGATAGTTTAGTCAAAAGTGTCCGCCCGCTCTAAGGCCTAGTCACTCCTAACTTAGGTGCTCCGAGGATCTATAAGCTAATGACATCTCTGTAACAACATTTATATTAATCTGTGATGCGAATATTCTGTCATCTATACTAATATAATAAAGCGTAAACACACACTTCTTTGTTGCCTAAGATGTCAGCAATTACAGCATATTTTTGAATAATTCTTTTTTTAATAAAGAGCCCTACACTTACGCCACGCTTTAGGCTATATATTTTCACGCCATTAAACTTAGGGGGTAAATATTTTGGATAAAAACCCTAATGTGGGAAAGAGACCATAAGTTGCTGCCAACATTAAGAGCAAGGTTGCCCTGGTTTGTCATCATGTCATGTCATTTTGACATTGGCAATTGATATTTTGATAAATGTAAACAATAAATATACTTTTCATAAATTCATGCGGATGAAGTCGCAAGGGAACAGCTAGTCTGGCAATATAAAAGTAAATCACGCATTTAAGCCCGTCACCTAATTTAAGTTCAATGTACTGCTAAATAAGCTAAATTCAGAAATGGAAATTATGTTTTGCACTTTAAATTTTCGTTAACTCTTAGATTTGTACGTTAGCAAATATTCTGCAACGTATTATGATGTTTTTAATTACTGAATAACTTTAACTGCGTATACTAAAAACTTAGAGTAGGTACTAATTATTGAAGATTCTTTGAACACCAATATCAACTTTAAACTAAATTATCTTAAAAAAAGATTTAGTATTATATAAAAATCAGTTCTCGTTGAATTATCATTTATGTTACTACGGAATATGTTATGAGGAGGGATGAATCGCATGTTACAAGGAGAACGTTAGTTATGAGTGTGGAAGGGTACATCGGTCGAGGTAGACCTAGAAAGAGATGGATGGATTGCGTAAAAGGTGACATGATCAAAAAGGGAGTGATGACTAAGATGACGTATGATAGAGTTATGTGGAGGACAAAAACCTGTTGCGCCGACCCTACGGGAGTAGGATAAGGAGAAAGATGATGATGAGGAACTATCTTAGTAACTACTACTCGTACTATATGATTTAGTTATCAATAACTGTGTTAAGTTTAATATATTTAACTATGAAACAGTGCTTTAAATGTCAAAAGATAGTCTCGTAAACTAAAAACGGCTACACTCGCGTATAAATCCGAAATCGCGATCGTGAATGTAAGTATAAAAATTTATAGTCTTCAGTATTTTATTTAATACTAGCTTTCGCCCGCGACTCCGGTCGCGTGGAATAAAAAAAACTAAGTAGCCTATGTGTTCTTCCAGACTATCCTCTACATCTGTACCAAATTTCATGAAGATCCGTTCAGCCGTTTAGGCTACAAACTCTAACAAACATCCATCCATCCATCCATCTGAACTTTCGCATTTATAATATTAGTAAGATAAGAAGTACGTTCCATTATAGTGTACTATGTATGTGTCGATTGATTTAAGGAATAAACTAGCACTCATTGATTCCGATGTCTATATTAAAAAGCATTGAAGGACAAATATCAAGCAATCATTTGATGGCAACAACACATCCGAGATCATTTGACACGAACGACATACATGCTACTACTTAGTTGGCATTGGAATATATTACGCTTAAATTTTTATCATCGCTTATAGATGCAAATAATACGATACGATTTGGAACAATTTAAACTAGTATTTGTACTAGAGAATAGGTAGTAGTAGAGGAACTAAGTAGTTTATAAGAGAGAGATAATACTATTTTTAAACGGGCGGCGGGAACGAGGTATGATCAACAACGCCCATGAATACCAGAGGAACTACAGATGCGTTGACCTTTGATTAATTGGTATTCTCGTTTCTTTTAGGACCCTAAATCGTACTGGTTTAGAGATACCGATGACAGCCCAAATATATCTATATATTTCTAATCTTAGATTGATTTTAGGTCATTTTTTAGTACTTTGAATACAGTACGTCTCTGTTTCGTCAAAGACCTTTGTGTGTGGTACACGGCTTTAACGCCTTCTATTTCAAGCAACTACAACGCCGGATGCGATTTTGACAATATAGATTCTACATAAGATAAAACTGATTATTAAGAGTTATTGTAATACTATGTAGGCAGTTTTTCCCGAGTTGCGATTGACGTGTTACTACTATGTTTTATGTAGTCCTTTAAAATGTGCAATATAAATTGATACGAGCACAATCTCGTCTCATTCTTGCTAATATGAATGCGAAAGTTTAGTTTGACGAATGTTTGTTAGAGTTTGTGGCCTAAACTGCTGAATGGATCTCGATGATATTTGGCATAGATGTAGGGGATAGTCTAGAAGAATGGAGAGGCTAATTTTGATCCCAGAAATAGTTACTGTTCCCGTAAGATTCTTGCATTTTATTCTTACATGTTTACTCGAGAATAAAGTCTAATGTAAGAAATTTGGCACAAAATATAAAACAAAGTCTGCAGTAACACTTGCGATACGTCATCACCAAAAAAGTTAGTTTCCCGAGGGATACGTAGTTTTTTGTTTTTCTTATATTTTTTTAATAATGCGCGGACAAAGTCGCGGGCAACAGATAGAATATTATATTATGTTTATAGTCTGAATTAGATGCTGCGAATAACAAGGAGGACGCAAGTCAGTGCGAGTCAATTGCCACTTTATTGTACATCGGCACGTTATTCTTTAGCATTATTTCCCTCTTAGCGTGAGTTTTCACTGCTGAAACTCGTTTAGAAAATCTTATTATCCATTTCGCTCCTTATTCTTTTTTCAAATTATTGTAATGTACATAGTTGGCTCTTTGGCTAATAAGTTTGCCGATCACTGGCCTAGGCAATTAACAAATAGGTAGAGTTTACAATTTGCCGATGACATTTATAACATTTTCACTAGGTTTTTCGCGTGTTACCTTTCAAAACAAACGCGTGCGCTCATTTCATACAAATCACTGAACAAAGATCCTATTTGCTTGCAGCTTATCATTTACAGATCCTTTACTGCTTATCATGTCAATAATCACGTTTTACTCCACTATTGTGTAGTGAAAGAATTTTCTTGATGGAGATTAAAAGACTGAAGATTGTGCGCATTATGTAATTGATATGGCGTTTATAAAGCGCTGCGTACATACGATGACTCAAATTTAGAAAACGCATTCGAACAAAACTAATCTATGTAATATATTATGTGTATATTTAAATGTTACTCCTTGGTTAGTTAGTTTTTTTTTGAGAAAAATTAAAACGTTTATTTAATTATATTTTAAACAACTTCGTTTGATTAAGAAAAATAGTCGAATAAGGCTAATTCCAGAACTTTCTATCGTCCTTGTGTCTTATGCCTTGGGATTTGGTTGGTTGTAAACATAAAACTTAGAATATATGATAATTGCGTAATATTTCAAAATGTCTAATGATAAATTACAATAGGTAGTTCTATGAATGAATGACTCAAGATAAGGCTTGAGGCTTGCACCGTATTATTGTAATAACCAACACCAGGGGTCAGTTTATGTATCTATCTTCTATATTCTAAATAAAATTAGAGTGTCTGTTTGAAATATCAAAAGAAAAATTCCAGATTTCAGGAAGATGATGTATTTGCGTTGCTGATAACGAAAATCGCATTTAAAAAATTTTGTCTGTCTGTCTGTCGGCAAGCCGCGTTTGTTCCGGGTAATCTCCGAAACGGATGGGCCGATTTCGACCGGACTTTCACTGAAGGGTAGCTGATATTGACGAGCATATTATAGGCTACTTTTTTTTAAATTCCGCACTGTCAAAATGGCGACCGGACCGCTATCTCTGGAACGGGTGGACCGATTTTGACAGGACTTTGACTGGAAGGTAGCTGGTAAAAAGTAGATGCACGCGGGAATGTTATAGATGACCTTTTTTTTTTAAATTCCAAGCTAACGAAGTTTGCGGGCGACAGCTCGTTTGGTATATAACTTTAAATTTATATATCTGCATACTAACATATGTATGTGAGTGTATGGACGTACGAATGTTATCAATGCATTTCATATCGTACCTACACGTTTATAGCGTATACTATGACGAATTAATTTCATTTAAGACGTGAATTATTTTCAACTGTACTATATTTTTTATTTACAGCATAACGTTACCTTGCAATTTCAATTCTAAAATTTCTGCTGAATGTACGTTCCCTTTATAATTTTGTATGTCGTTAGTAGTAGAGATAAAATTATAAGTCCCATAATCAGCGTGGCATCGTTTTAAATGTTTTGTCAGCTCTAATAACTATATTGTATGACAATGTTTAAAGGTTGTAAGACCGAGTGATCAACACTCTTGTTGATTACACCGATTAGACCGTAGTGTAAATAAAGGAGGGGGAGGAATATGCGACATCACGTACAAGAGATCAATTAATATTCTCGTAGTTTCTAATTACACTAGCCATTCCCGTGCAGCTTCATCCGCATGAAATTATAAAAACTTTATTTTACTGTTTACACATTTCCAATTCTCAATTACAAATTACAAAATTACGGTTACCATAATAACCTTGCTTCCTTAATGTTGGCAGCTTGTAGTTTATGGTCCCTTTCCCACATGAATGTTTCTTCCAATTTATTTACCCCCTAAGTTTAATAGAGTGAAAATATATAGCCTACAGCGTGTCGTAAGTGTAGGGCTTTTTATTAAAGAAAGAGTAATTCAAAAATATGCTGTGATTACTAACATTCTACGCCACAAAGTAGTGTGTGTTTACGCTTTATTATATTAGTATAAATATAGATATGAATGGATGTTTCTTTTAAGGGTTTTATAGTGGGTTTCTGAAGTTTCCACTTAATTTTGTCATTATCTATTGATTTATTATATGTTGACCTGTGTTTTAACGGAGTAAAACTCAAGTCATGTAGTTCGGAAACATATTTCATGAATTTATTGAATCAAAAACACTAACGAATGGTTAAATGTAGCTGGGAATCCGACCATTAAGTCACATAACCCATATCTGTCACCAGTAGCCAGGTAACGAACGAGTGAATTTTTCAGACACATACTTTAATTACTTCAATATGAAAGAATTGGATATACAATTTTCATCTCGTCCCTTGTACTCGGCCTAGAATCAATTTCAGCTGACAGTAAGTTCTTAACGCAAGCAATGGTATATATAAAAATGCGTGAAACCGCACCGAGCCTTACAGAAAACGGCTGTCGCGCAACGCAGTCGTGTTCCATTTATTTATCTAGAACCTCATACAGTAACGAATAGATATTAATAATATACGGAGAATACAAATTTGTCACTTGCAGTCATGGGGATAAAGAAAAAAAAGGAGTAAGTATACTTTAATGATAGTAATAGCGAATATTCTTATTATTTTACAGTTACAGTAGCGTTATTTTTATATATAGAGATACATTTATTATCTGTAATTTAATTATTTGCTTGGCGTTTTGCATGCGAAATATCAGTGAAAAAATTTAACATTACACAGCTGAAAGTATATGTTTATTACTAATGATAGAGTCGACTATTGGTCGATATTAGGTATATTTATTATATTTTTTTTATTAAAAATGCACGAATTCTCCATATTTATTGTAACTGTGAATTTCACGTTCTTTCGTTCGCACAATTTCCTTAAAAATGGTGCAAAGATTTTTTTCGAGTTTCATAAAGTAATTTAGCAATAATATTTTTCTTTAAAAAATTTATTATTTCAATTAAATCTAAAAAACGACTTTTGACTGAAGGATTTGGTAACGACCAATAGCACGTTTTGAGTTTTCTTTTCATAACTCCTTCCTTTTAAATAATCCTTCAACAACCTCCCTTTTGCCATACAGAGGGTAGGTACAGTATATACTTTCCTATACATCACTATCAGTCGAATCTAATTTCAATTTCTTTTTGTACATATCCTTTTCACACAATCCAGCCATTTCAATTCACCATCATCATCATCATCTCCCCTGCCTTATCCTACTCCTGTAGGGTCGGCTATTTCAATTCACATGGTTATTATTTAAATCAATCATAATTTCATATTAATATTATAAATGCAAAGTTTGGATGGATGGATGTTTGTTAGAGTTTGTAGCCTAAACGGCTGAACGGATTTCAATGAAATTTGGTAAAGATGTAGAGCATAGTCTGGAAGAACACATAGGTTACTTTTTTTTTTAATTCCACGCGGACGGAGTCGCGGGCGAAAGCTAGTTTTATATAATTTTCTAAGAGTTTTAATGTTTTATTGACTTATTGACATTATTTAAACAATACAAGCGTTTAATTGAACATAACACTTCCTAAGTCGGCTAGCAGATAAGGTTTTGAAAACACCACTTGACAAGTAATTAATTTGTTACTGATAAAATATGCTTCGATGTATCAGTTTATGTTTGTCATTATGTATATGTTACTGTAAAACAATAACTTCGGTCAATTTTAAGAATTACCGTAATAGACATTTACAAACTACATTTTGTATAAAAGTCCAAAAAAATATTTTTTTTGTATATTCATGTTCTCTAGATTTAGGTACTTGTATTTGTCGATAAATATGATAATTAATTAATTGGAATTAAAATGTTTTATGCTTCTTTTAAAACTACAACTTTAAAAAAATGATTTTCGGCTACTCTTGTCCTCAGCGCTTAGAGGAAATCTTATATTTCACCAAGTTTTGTCAAGTCAGAGCATGTCATTGCTCTAAATTAATAAAAATTACATTATTTTTCTGATTTCTACCATACCAATTTGGTAAATAATAGACGTTACTGGTAAATCTTTAGATTCACCGGAGTTCGGATCTTTACAGTAACTTATACAGTTAACCCACTTTTTTAATTACCAAATCTAAGGAAAATTTACGTATAACTTAAAAAAATACTTAAATTGAATAAATAATAAAACAAAATGCAAAAGGTACTCAAGACGCTTTTTAAATAATAGTATTTTATTTAAGAAATGAAATGCAACTCTACAACTAAGTATTAAAAAATATAATAATCCTGGACACATCAAAGTAGTACCCGAAATTACATTATATTAAGTGCGCACACCTGAAACTAAACTATCGCACAACTGTTTAGTCTCGCTTTGATTCCTATGATATGGAGGTGCGCACACTACTCGACTTTAAGTTGTGCAACTGAACAATTGAATGGGCTGCCAAACAATCACACAACATTTTTGCGATAGTTTAATCACAGCTGTTCTCCTGATCTAACATTGATTAATAATCATATCGAAATAATGTTCTGTAATCCAAAAATGTACGTAAGAATCAGAAATGCGGAAGGTCAATGTTAAGCCAATTAATTGCCAATTTTATCATTGTCAATGAATGCCGTTCATTTAATCGTTATTACGAACATAATATTGAAGACTGCATCAATGATATCTATGTACTTTATGGTTTTATGACGAGTTGCCACAACATAGTTGACCTCCGCCAATCATATCAATTGCTTCCTTTCATTGGATACGAAAAGTTAATCAAGACCAAGTGCTTTGTACGCGCAAATGTTTGTCGCTAAATGATTTGCTTGTTACATATTATGGAAGCTGTGTACGACCTGTGTTCTACTTTTTTCAAAAAGAATCAGAGGAACTACAATATTCTCTTGTTTTTCGATAATAGTACCTTGGTGGTCTCGTTATTATTTTTTTACAAGCACTTTTGATTAATATTTATCACTAATACAACAAAGTAAAGAATTCGAACTGATTCTTCAGAATTACGTATTATCTGTGATATTTCAGGGACTGAGGAATTTAAAAAAAAAATTTTAAAACGCAATAATTGTCTCCTTTAATAGAATCTATACTCTATTTTAGTGATATCGTATTTATATCGTAGGAATATTTAAACAGCGGAATTCTGTTATGTATTTATTAACATAATAACGTTTCATTTTATTTTCAGACCAACCCCGGAACCGGAATATAAATTGTCTTACTTTCAAATAGTAAGTATTTTATTATAAAAATTTACATTTAGCATTTCTTTATCTATGAAAAACTACGAAAAAAATATCAGGAGCAGATGATATTATAAATTTAAATGTAAAATTTAAATATTCATACAATTTAAAAAGAACATAATTTCCAATTAAATTCCTAACTCGATAATCAATCGTATTTAGTAGATATTAGTAGTAGTAGTAGTTAATAAAACCATAATTAGATAAATGCATTTTAATTTCTGAACCACGTTAGTTAACGTATCATCAAATGAAAGATTAGGAACAATGAGTACTAAAACATTGCGTGCAAAAATTAATCTACTAATGAAAAAACCTTCAATGACTTAATTACTAAAACGACTTATACCAACACGCTAGTCTTACTGAGACTTCTAACAGCCGACAACGACGACAATTTTATACAAAAACATATTGTTTAGTATCCCTGTCTTCAAAGAGAACAAGAGTATTTACATACATATGTTTCGCCAATGGAAATCCACGGTTAGAAACATAGTTTCTAGGTTTACAAAAATCTTTTATTCGATCTTACTGTACGCAAAAGACACTAAAGCCATTAAAGGAGTTTTCTTACACTGTTTACCAATAATTCTTAAAGAATATTCAATGAAGTGCTTACTTTTTAATATAATTATTATCAAATAATTGAAGGACATAACTAATTATTTGGAAGATATTGGATATGTCCAGCAATGGATTGACATGATGACGATGATTTAAGCAGTTATTTCTCCTTAGTTTCGATATGCGACTTGCACGGAGACATTGGCGACTATCATCGGCATCCTGCTAGGGCTGTTGAGCGGCGGAGGCGTGTGTTACAACCTTGTGCAGTTCGGCGAGCTTAGCACATCATTCGTCGAAAGGACGGCCAACCAAGACCAACTCTCCAGCTATCTACCATTGACAACATTGTTTGGCGGCGGGAGAAGACTGTAAGAAATTTATTTTTGTACAAGAAATACGAGCAAGTACACAAAATGATGTTAAGTGACTGCTACGTATAGGCATTTGCAACCATATAATATGTTGTTGAGTGGTTGTTTGCAACGGTCGAATAGGCCAGTCGTGTTACAAAAAAATACATTTTCTACTGTTATTTTTTACATGTTTTCTTAATCAGGTTTAACGCATCACATGAAGAAAATATGGAAGCACTGGTGGAAGATGCAAAGGCGATGTGCATTGGGATGTTTGTCTCTATCGGCATCTCACTTATATTCTGCATCTTTTCCGTTGGTCTTCTCAGTTGGAGTGCATTAAGACAAGTTGGTAGACACATTCATTTTAGTCTTAAGAATTAAAAGTATTAGCTTCTATCAATAAAAATGTATAATATATTATAATAAATATACTACAATACAAAAATGTTATTACAGGTAACAAATTAGTTATTGGATACATATTGTTATTTATCTATCAATTAATTGATAAATGATAAGTACATATTAGTTATTATTTGATAGTAAACATGGACTGCATTGTTATAGAATTTTTGCTCCAGCGTCAAAGTAATTGTATGAATTAATGACCTTGCGGCGTATTGTCCCGACGGTCGATTCGATTTACAAGCAAACAAATAATTTATACTTCAGGTCGTTAATTATATCCATGCCTACGTTTTATTAACTTCACTTTTCCAACACGCGTAGATTAAATAAATAAACTTTACATGAAATTCTCATATAATCGGTCCATCGAATGTGGTATCTATACATCGACGGTACATAAATGTTTGAAGACCTTCATAGTGGAAAAGGGGTATACATAGTTACTTGTCTTCTTTCCTATTACATTAATGGCAAAGCTGGTATATGTTAAAGTTTTGCACAAGTACATGTACCTAATATTAACTATCTTATATTCCATCAGATTACGAGAATACGCATGCTGTTCTTGGAGGCGGTACTCAGACAAGATATGTCATGGTTCGACACTGACTCCGAGTTCAACTTAGCATCGAAGATGTCAGAGTAAGTTATAATTAAAATGTATTTCAAACTGCAATGCCGGCAGGCCCTCCTGAAGTTAAGACGACTCTAAACATTTTGCTACTGAGACAAGGATGGGTTGTAGATAACAAAAAATTACGTAAGAAAGAGAGTACATTTTTTTAAGAAGCGGTAGTGAGATGTTAATAATCATTGTTTATACATACAAAGCGCATGAACAGCGCTCCTACTTTACGGCTGTAGAACTTGAAGTGATAATTCCTCGATTATTAAACGTCTGGCTATTCCTATCTCTAATGCCTGTCATCATATACTCTGATACATAGATAGTAAATTGGTGATTTTAAAACACTTTTAATTATGCATGGATATTTTCTTTGTTGCCAGGAATATGATGAAACTCAAGGAAGGTATGGGCGAGAAGCTCGGTGTTGTCGCCAATCTTGCCGGCACAGCCATCCTGTGCCTCTGCCAATCGTTCCCTATGGGATGGGAATTAACATTGGCCTGCATTACTGTTGTACCATTCTCTATTACCGCTTCGATAATTTTATCAAACGTAAGTAAATTGACAAATGAAGATCGAGAATATGTGACTTCAAAAGGGGACAATATTTTATTAAATTCATGTCTAAAATTCGGTTTAAATTAGATTATCATTTAAAATAATAATCAGTTCATTTTCTTCTAATAATTGAATACTATACTTTGCTTTGATAATCTTTTATTGTTGTATGATGTACTTGAAAGGCATTGGCTCCTTAAACACAGGTTTTCCTAGTTAAGTAGTCAAGGTGATATTGGTTTTGTAATAACTGAGTTTACAATAATCTTTATTATTGTTATTTGTGTATAGTATCAAACGAAGTCATCCATAAGAGAGATGAATGCCTACAGTCAGGCTGGGAAGCAAGCAGAAGAGGTGTTAAAATCTGTAAGAACTATTGTAGCATTTGGAGGAGAAAACAAGGAAGTAGAGAGGTAATTTTGTTCTTATTTAATCAGTTTGTAGAATTCCCAACTAACTTATTTAATTTAAATATTAATTATCTATGTATTGCACCACACATCTGTGACTAAGATTATTATTAAATAGCTTAACTATATTTACATCAGATATGATATGATCACGTCGTGACAGTCCCCACCTAAACTTATGTAGCTGCGAAGAGCAAATTTTGCAGGAGAGCGTACCATTCGAACACGTGTATCTTGTGTTCCACTTATCACGCAGTGATGAAATCTGATTTTTTAAATTAAACCTAAAGTGTTCAGGATTCTTAAGGGTGTGCACTTAGGTTACGTTGTTGGAATATCGATATGAAGTTATTTAAAGTTCTTTTAGTAACATCTAAAAAGTGTTTTTTTTTTTATTTTATACTTATTATACCTGGCATTTTTATTTACCTATTAAATTATGGTTTAAATTTTTTTTCTCGGTTTTAGACATCATTTATGTAAAGCAGTGTCTACTATGAAGTTTTCGACTAATTCCAATGAAACTGAACAGAGGTCATTGTACTTTTACGAGTTGTGAAATATTCGCGCTAAATCAACAAATTAATTAACATGTAATTTTATTTAGATCTCAATCGTAAGCACTAAAATACCACAATAGTCATTTAATTTTATTTCAATCGTTTCGCAATATTTTCGGAGACATGCGTACAGTGTTTGATCAATACTACAATTAATTTTGAATTGTGTAATAAAAAAGTAAAACGCTTATTATACGATGGCAATTTAAACAATGGTTTTATGAATTTAGAATGAAAAACATTATAGTAAATGAAGTTAAAACTTTTTGTTACGTTTTCCGACGATCTTTTTATAGTTTTTGTTGAAATGTTTTGGCGCGCAATTTGACAGTGTGTCACTAATTAGAATTAAAAAATTATGGGATACATTTTAATTTACTCTTATCTAAATCACACTGTGCATGTTATACTCGTAGTAGTGACTATATAATCTTTATTTATAGTATAATGCCTTTACTAAAAACTCCAGTACGTTATCATATTATCTTCATTGTCAAGGAATTGTAATACATTTAGTAAATATTTGCAAATGATTAAACAATACTGCGTCTTTATTTATTTTAAACTAATACAGCTTACGCTAATCCATACATTTAGAATGAAATTATTTTTAATATTATCTTGTTTTCATTTCCGAAGATCTTTTTCTCTTCCGTCTTAAATCTCTTCCATCGATTGTTCGATCAATCGATTTGTTGCGCATTATGTTATTCAATTATCCTTTATGAGGAAGTATTTTAAACTATAAAAAATATTAAATACGACCGCTAAACCTCATTACTTCGTGTTATACGAAGAAAATAAATGTGCTATCTTTATTTTAATTATTGCAGTATTTATGACTCGTTTTTTACAGATATCGTCGTTTACTCGAGCCCGCGGAACGCTATGGGCGCAAGCGCGGTTTGTACACTGGCTTGGGAACTGGGTTCAATTGGGTACTTACGTACTCGTTGAATGCGATAGGTCTGACGTATGGAGCCCGTCTGATCCTCATCGATTGGGAAAAACCTACCGACGAGAGGAAGTATCTTGTAGGAGTTGTGTTCAGTGTAAGTAATTGAATTTAAAATACTCATTATGGCCACTGAAACGACTATACTGAAGTGCATCCCTCTCATTCTGTCACGACTTCTGTTCCTGAAGTATTCATTGTGATAATTTTATTTGTAGATTCTATTCAGCGTGTATATGGCAACCCAATCTATAACGTTCTGCGTGCCTCACGCGGAAGTGTTTGCGGCGGCTCGGGGAGCTGCAGCCAGTATCTTCAAGCTGTTAGACAGAGAGCCATCCATTGACAGCCTGGATAAGGGTGGTCTGATGCCACGAAGAGTTTTAGGAGACATCAAGTTTGAAGACGTCAACTTCAGCTATCCATCTCGACCTAATGTTAAGGTACTTATTTACTTTGTCTACATTAAAAACCTCATTTTGTATGCTCTCACACATTTGAAACTTTTAGATTTTACTTACCTAATATCTAAAGATATTTTTTTACTGTGGTTGAAAACAAATTAAATTATTGATTCTTAGAAAAAATACATACGATAAAAGGCAGATACTTCATCCATTTAATGTGTGAGATGAATTAAATATATTAAACAATTAATTAATTTCCTAATAAATCTTTTTATCAGGTTCTTCAAGGATTCTCTCTGCATATTAAAGCAGGCGAATGCGTTGCGCTTGTAGGCTCGTCTGGATGCGGCAAAAGCACTATACTGCAATTACTGCAGAGACTCTACGACCCGCTGCTTGGGACTGTCAAATTAGACGGAAAGAACGTAAGGAGTTTAAATCTGGGCTGGCTTAGATCCAGTTTAGGTAAGAGAAAAACAGCTTAAGTTCTTTGTAGAACATAATTTACAAAGGATATTATTTTTCTATTTCTAATAAAGTTATCATATTTTGTGCAACGAAAAACAACAACGCACAATTTATACGAACACCATGAAATGTTTCTTCTAGCAACATTTTATTTCACATTTAATTCTTAAAATTTATTATTATTTACTATCTTCATGTGATTTGTTCTAATTGAATATTTTGTCACTTTGCAGGCGTCGTTGGTCAGGAGCCGGTGCTGTTCCGAGGTACAATTTACGAAAATATTGCCATTGGTATACCTGAAGCGACAAGAGAGGAGGTGCAAAGAGTTGCTGAGATGGCATACGCACACGACTTCATCACTCATCTACCTAATGTGAGTATTAACTTCTTACGTGGGATTTTTTCGTCGGTAAAACGTTTTCAGGCATGTGCCTGTCATATGATGTCATATGATGACCTAAACTAAGCAAAATATATATTTTGCTTAGTTTAGGTTTTGCCTAATTTTAGTCCCTTTTCCTTTTCATTCATTTCACTAGAGGAAAGGATGGGAAGGGAAAGTGGTGGAGGTGGAGGTAGGCAACCCATCTGCAATTCCGGATGTCTATGGGCATCGGACGCTTCGCCATTTTGGCGGATTCGGGTCTTGATCGTTTGCCACCTTATAATATAAAAAGGTCAAAGATTCTTGTGGTGTAAGTGAAATGTGAGCTAATAAAGAACAGTTGGTTATTTTCATATCTAGTTTTGCATTTTTATGTTTTCTTAAGTACTTATCTGTAAGTACATTTTAAAAATGTTTTAGGGTTATGACACAGTGATAGGGGAAAGAGGTGCGTCGCTGTCAGGTGGACAGAAACAGAGGATAGCGATAGCCCGTTCCCTTCTGCGGGAACCGGCCGTGTTACTACTTGACGAGGCCACGTCCGCTCTCGACCCGCACTCTGAGCGTCAAGTACAAGCGGCGTTAGACAGAGCAAGCGCTGGGCGTACTACCATCATGGTTTCCCACAGGTATTACTAGATTCCAACTTAACGGTAGCTCAAGCTAAGCTAGGACCATATTTAGCGCAATTATGTGCCCCATTCCCGCATCCCTTTAAATTGTATATCCGAAATAATGTTCTGTATGTCTCGTGCGAAATTGCGAGCTACCATAAATAATTTTGATTTATTTTCTCAATTGCCTTTTCTCATTTCATTTGTTTTATAGGTTATCAACAATTGTAAACGCTGACCGCATTATATGCATGGATCAGGGTGCTATTGTTGAACAGGGGACGCACGAAGAACTTATGAAAGTAAAAGGTAATTAAAATAATGCTCGCTATAAATATAATTGAATCCATTCATTCGGTAATAGATGGTTCAAATCCACTATACTTCTTAAGAAGGAACTGAATCTAATTTTTATCTACAAATGTTAATTACATTTGAAAAACTGCCTGCAAGCACAACTTTAAATAACAATTAACTACTTGTAAACCAGGTTTCTATCATAAATTGGTAACGACTGGGAACGAAAACAAAGAGCCAGACGTTATAGAAACGCTGCCTGAGGAAGGGGACGGCGTCGTAGAGAACGGTGAAGCAGCTTTGGTTCCTAGAGTCGATGTGAAACGCAGATCAACAAGGCGACTTCATAGACATCATTCTATTAAACGAGGTATTCACTTAATAACTTTAACTTAATAATTTAATAATAAGTCTCTCTTTTTCTCTCTTCCTAGCCTGTATACCATATGGTATTGGGGCCAGCTCAGCTTTCTTGTGATTCCCCTCTACCCTACCCTACTCTACCCCTTCGCTCTAACTTCGACGTTCAAATTTGTGTTGAGGTTAAATAGCGTAAGAATTGTTGTATTTCCCAGCTTTGTTTTTATGACACAAAAGTTGTTTAAAAATCATTGAACTTTTAATTGGTACTTTAACAGAATCTCACGATTGGATGACGCCCCGTGGTTCGATAAGTTCAGTCATATCGACTGGTCTGCAGAACATCGTGTTCAACAGTGAATTCGAATCTGAAGATGAGGGAGATAATGACGATGATGAAGTAAGTTCCCGGTATTTAATGCTCTAATTATTCATATCTACCTGGTTAATTGACGTTAAGAGCTCGATCACTGTAGATTTCTACTAACACTCTCCATTCACGACTCTGAGTAAAGGCAGGTCTTTCATCGATGTAATTTCTCTGACATTATTTTACAATCCGGTCAATAGATAAAAAAATACAAACGATTGTTATAATATTGGTATTTATTACATACATGAGGGTCTTTATAAATTGAAATATTTTCTACAGAAAATCGAACCCGTCAGTGACTGGGATCTTTTGAAACTGAACGGAACTGAATGGCCGTACATTGTCGTCGGTTCAATCGCTGCGTTTATTCAAGGCGCTTGTTTCCCAATATTTGCCCTCTTATTTGGATACACCGGTGGCGTAAGTATCATTAACAGTACGGAATGTAGATCTCATAGTCATAATAACCATAATGGTAGCTATCGAAATATAAAAAATAAATATGAGTACGTATGAGAATAAACCGTATTTTATGTATGGATGCAGAAGTATGTAAAGATCTCGTCATTCGAATGAAATCCTTAAACTAATATTTGTTTTCAGATTTTCGTTCTAAAAGATCACAGTGAGATCATTTACCTAGCAGACTTCTATTCGGGCATGTTTGTGGTAGTGGCGGCCGTCGCTGGCGTCTCAATGTTCCTACAGAGTGCTACGTTCACTCACGCCGGATTGAAGATGACGACGAGATTGAGACATCAATATTTTTCTGCTATATTAAAACAGGTTAGTCTTTTTATCATCGTAACATTTCACTTGTAATTTTTCTTTGGTGTTATAGCCTTTTCTAAATCTGATCATGGTTGTGAAGTATGAGGAATGTGTGAACTGAGGGCAGAAGAAAATTACCCATGCAACAACTAACTGTAATGTTCTAGGAAATTGGCTTCTTTGACAAAGAGAAGAATACTGTTGGGGCAATGTGCGCGAGGCTGAGTGGCGATGCGGCTGAAGTGCAAGGAGCTACTGGATTAAGGATAGGACTTATTTTACAAGGCACCAGCTCTGTTGTAGTCGGCTTCATAATGGCTATCTGTTACAACTGGAAGCTAACCCTAGTGGGCACCGCGTTCTTACCACTTGTAAGTGTTTTAGCAGGTTTCTATTTAATAATACAGCCAACATTTTATACACTACATTCTGAAATTAGCAATTTCTATTTATGTCAATTAAAATTTTGTTAAAAATTAATGAATGATGAAAATTTAATATGTTTGTTTTCCTGTTTTATAGTCCAATTGTCGATTACAGTATATTTAGTAAGCTTAAGATTACAGTTCTTTGTTGCAATAGATGGTGGGAAGTATCTGGCTAGAAGGAATAGTATCACAGAAGTCACAAACAGACGAGCGAGCAGCAATGGAGTCTGCAACTGCGATAGCAACTGAAGCTGTTGTCAGCATCAAAACGGTCCAGAGTTTAGGTTAGTTAATTTTATATGATATAACATAGAAGCGACAATCATTTCTAATGGAAAGTCTTACATGTGTGCTGGATGTAATAAAATTAAGGAACCTGATCGGAGTAATGGAACTTACTAATTAAAAACTACTGCAGCAAAGCATAAAATTAGTAATTAATGCAATATAAGACCCAGCTGTTCGTAGTTGCAAGAAGGTTGCAAAGAACTATGTTTTAGGGGTGGAAAAAACATTTTTGAAGAGATTCGAAGAGGCATTAGTGGAAGCCGGTGCTGCTATGACCAAGAAGACCAGATGGCGTGGGTTGGTACTCGGTTTGGGCGTGTACGTACCTTTCATGTCGTACTGCAGTGCGACAGTGTACGGCGCTGTACTCGTCGCTTACGAAGGACTCGAGTACAAAATTGTACTGCTGTAAGTGCTGAAGTTAATTGTGAAATTTCCCTATTACGTACTACTCTTACCTTATCTTCTACTAAGTACAATGCTACCTCAAAAGTTTTGTTTAATAAGTAGCATATAACTCTATAAAAACTTTATTAACAGGGTAAATGAAGCACTAATGTACGGGGCTTACATGTTGGGACAATCTCTAGTGTATGCTCCTAGTTTCAATTCGGCCAAAGCTTGCGGTGCAAGGATATTATCGATCATAAATAGACAACCTAAAGTGAGGACTGAAGATGGTCTGAAGGATAGGCGAGATTGGGTAAGGATGTTTATTTTATTAATGTATGAACTAACGTTTAACCTTGTTAATTACTACCTTAGCCCTAGCTTAGTCATATCTGAAACGATTCGCGTCTTTCCTTTAGTTTAGTACACTACTTAACGTCTCTACATTTAGTTTTGATATGTCTATTTCCTAGACTGCAACTGGTAACTTTGGCATCAAAGATGTGGAGTTCAGCTACCCGACTAGACCTCATCAGCAGATCCTTAAGGGCATAGACCTTAAGGTCGAAGCGGGTAAAACAGTGGCATTAGTTGGATCGTCTGGTTGCGGCAAATCTACGATATTACAATTGTTGCAACGTTTCTACGATCCCGATTCTGGTAATATTGTAAGTACCTAATAAACATTTTTGTTGATTATTTTTTTAAATACTGATTAATAGAACTTTTTAAATCATATTGACAATTGATGTACACGATAAGAAAAAAAAGATTATGTCAATTGTGGCAACGAAGCAATAATTTGCGGATTATATACATTTTCCTTTTGAAGTTTCATTCTTAATTATTTCACATTTTATAGTTTTGTGTACGTTACGAATAAAAAAAATGGGTCAAATCTTCGGCACGATGAAGACGTGGCATCTAAACCTAAATCAAGACGATAAACCAACGTTTGATTCCAACTCCGGTTTTAAATTCAGGCGAGCTAAACGCGTTATGATAGCTAAAGAGGAACATTTAGTGTCCGCGCGTATACCCCCGAAGTATCGTGATTACTGCGCTCATTGTCTTTTGAATTATCAAGTCTGTAGATATAAAAACTTTCCGTTCGTTCATTTGTGTCATCACGAAAGACATGCTTACCTCTGCTGCGAACATGAAGACTACATCGTGAGGATGAAGGAGTTTGAAAGAGAACGGAGATTGAGAGAAAGGGAAATAAGAATACAGAAACAAGACGAGGAATCTGCACGAAGAAGCGGCCCTCGGTGCCCTGATTAATATTTACGATTTACAGTGATTTATCTAAATTCGGTTGAGATTAACGCAGAAAAGTAACACATTAACTAGTTCTGAAGATGTTTAACATAACCGACTTTTGGTATTCAAAAGCTCGTTCAAGATATTTAAGTGTAATTTAATTCTATTTATTAAATTTGGACGGAGATTAATAACATTAAGTACTTACAATGCCTTTTCATTTATTGCTTACTTAATATATCAAGTAAATATTAAGATTAACCACAACAGTAGAATATAAAGAAGCATACGTATTTTGGAACTGCCAGCCTTTAAGTAACAACAAATAGACTAGGCCTCTAGTAACCCACTCTTTTAGGAAACCACAGATACAAACGTCTTGTGTCTGTCTTCCCGCTTGCCTTCCCTGGGCAAGCCCACGTATTGAGGTAAACGAATAAACAAATTTATCTGTATTACATAAAGTTGTGTAAAACGTACAAAAGTTTACGTACTGGTACGCCTATTAGTTTGAAAAAAATTAAACAATACAGTTAAGTGTGATTTAATTAATCGGTTTGTTTGTTTATAGGAATTGGACAACCGTGATATCCGTATGTCCCTAACACTGCCGCGTCTCCGGCGTCAGTTGGGTGTGGTGCAGCAAGAACCAGTGTTGTTCGATCGCACGTTAGCGGAGAATATCGCTTACGGTGACAATAATCGTAAAGTATCGATGCACGAGATTATAAGCGCAGCTAAAGCTGCTAATATACACAGCTTCATCGTTTCTCTACCCAAGGTAACAATTAACTTTTTTCGAAATATACGCCATATTTTTTGGTAGTACTCATAGAATAAATTAGTAATTTGTTTTTGGTTTTTTCCATCGTATCTTCCTAATGTTCTAATAAATAATGTGCTGCGATAGTTGAAATTTATGTTCAGGTGTCATCGTTTTAATTAAAATAAATCTCATATGAATCATAGTCACGTTTTGTTTTGTCAATTAATGTATGTACCTAATCAATGTTTGTAGGGCTATGACACAAACCTTGGCTCTAGCGGCGCCCAGTTGTCCGGAGGGCAGAAGCAACGAGTGTGTATCGCGAGGGCACTGATACGGTCGCCGCGACTTTTATTGCTGGATGAGGCAACTTCCGCGCTGGACGCTAACAGCGAAAAGGTGAATATTTGTTTATACCTTATTTGGGCAAGATCGCTGTCTTTTTACATAAAAAAATAAATGACAGCCAAAATATAAACCCAATCCAGTTTCGTAGTATCAAAATTAACGTCTATTTTCATTCACACAAGCTCGATATTATCTCTCATCATATCACTTTTTTTTAATTATCGTCGTTAAAGTTCTAACACCACGGATATCAAAAAGCAACTTTTCAGGAGACAAAAAACTGCATAATTTTGTAAAGATTCTATACTAATACACTGTGTATACTTAACGATAGTTACATTTAATGTAGAATAAGTGTTTCTGATAGGCGGAAACGATGCGAATTCCGATTCTCTAGCGAATAGCATCAAAATAGCCAAAAAGAGACTTACGCGGTGGAACTACAATATCTTTTTTTTAAATTTCAGGCGGTGTCTGAAGCATTAGACAAAGCTGCCAAAGGGCGTACGTGTATAACAATTGCGCATCGCCTTTCTACAATAAAGGATTCCGACCTCATCTGTGTTTTAGACAAAGGTAAACATGTCGAATAATGACGGATTCGTTTCAAAGGTTTATTGTAAACTAGCTTTCGCCTGCGACTGCGTCCGCGTGAGATTAAAAAAAAACAAAAGTGAGTAGCCTATGTGTTCTTCCAGACTATCCTCTACATCTATACCAAATTTCATCGAAATCGGTTCAGCCGTTTAGGCTACAAACTCTAACAAAAATCCATCCCTCTAAACTTTCGCATTTATAATATTAGTAAGATTGTTGAATCTCACAGATTCTATCACACATCTAACCAAAATTGACTATTACATCCATTTAATTACACGATGGCAGCTAAATTTTATTAGAACCGTTTGCAATCTGATAATTTACCATGGATTTTCAGTCTAAATATACGAAAACGTTTTGATTCCTTCTCTTTGCAGAAGAGAAAACAATACATTTATACAGGTGTTTTGACACTAGAATCTGACAGTTAATATATTTCTTTTTCTAGGTAAAATCACCGAGCGTGGATCTCACACGGAACTACTAAATTTGAAAGGATACTACTGGCGAATGTGCAAAGGTCAACAAATGACATGAAACATAATTTTTAAATGGCCTAAAGTATGCAAATGAAACTCCAATTTTTGTATACATTTATTTCAATTAATTAAGAAACACATGTGCCATTAAATTGTAGAATGAATTTTATATAAATCAAAACATAAACTTATATTAGTATATTTTATTTACAGTATTTTGATTCGAAATGCATATAACAGGTGAAATCATGATTCTCAAAAATTCCTCAATCGTTGTCTTTACCCTGTATTAAAGAAAACCAACAATTTATCCAGTTTTAGTGACATAACGCAAATTAAAATACTTATGTTCAAATGTTCTGTTCTTACATTGGTAATGTTGACTTATTACCACACTCATAGTCATACTAAAGGACAGCATAAGTAGCCATCGAATGTCTCTGAGTATGGTAATAAATCTTTGAGATTTAAGATATGGAGCTAGCACGAAAATTTCCCAGAAAGTATCCGTAATGTCATTGAAAAAAATTGTATTAGATTTGTCATACTAATTTTGTCGATGACGTTAGGATCCCTTCTCCCTTTTCGTGCTATGTCCTCCGGTTTATGAATAAGAAATAGACGAATAATTTTTTACAAGTAAAAATTTATATCAGTCTTTCAATTGTCTAATTTTTCTCAAATTCAATTAGCTATTTATCTTTAAGAACAGAACACACCATCTTTTATGTTATAAAAAAGTTTACATACATCATATATCATTTCAAAAAATATATATGTAATTAAAACGATCCAAGCAAGGTGAAGACGGCACTATGTTTCTATACATTAACAAGAAAACTACGATATTGATTATATGTGCGTAAGAGAAAAACAATTTACAATCTAAATTGTTTGAATAACCGCAAGGTTTCAAAACATCCGTACCGAAACATATTGTTATCTCACGTTTATCAAAGAGAATGAAAGAGACGACAATAGGATTTTGTACAAAAGTTTCAGGCTACAGGGGTTTAACACGAAAATTTGTGACAAAGGACACGTAACATCATCGTCTAAATTTGTAGTACAGTTCTCATACCTATATGAATGACATTACGATACTTTCTCGCAAATTTTCGTGCTAGACCGCATAAAGTATAGGAAACCTACAACACAAATAAGCCGACTTTGGTTTTACGTAGACTATCATTCATATAACGTTATATACGAACTTATATTCTATATTGTCTTTGAGGAAACCTCGGGCTAACATATCTACGAATCTGATTCCTTAAATGGCTTTATGGCTACAGTTACCATAAAACTAACTTACATTTATGACATATTTCTATATATAATATATTAAATCTAATTACTGCATATGGAAACAAAACCAGTAACATACAATATATCTATACTAATATAATAAAGAGGAAAGATTTGTATTTTTGTATGTAGGAAAATAACTCAAAAATGCGTAGATTTTAAAAAATCCTTTACCATTAGCTACATAAGTTACCAGTGAGTAACATAGGCTATCTTTTACTATTTTTTTTTATCTCGCGGACGAAGTCAAGCGCCTCAGCTAGTTATTTATATAAACATTTCTTCCTGTATATTTAAATGCTTTCTGATGTTTCTCACACAAGTTACACGCTAAATGTTTCTGGTTCTGTTCCCATATGAAATTACGTACATTTATAATATAAAATATTAAATTGGATAATAATTAAAAGTAGATATTAGGCTGAGAATAGCGCCTGTACGAATGGTACACTCACAACCAAGCCTTGTACGCGCAGTCTCTAAGTAGACACTAAAAGTCACAAGGACTCGGATGGTTGAAATAATCTCAAACAAGATTGAAATTAACTTCGGCCCTGGTAACCGATATCTCAAAACCGAGATCATATGAAGATAAACATATTTTTTTCACGTATTGTCTTTACATAATTTAATAAAACTCTATAAACGCATAATTTTTTTTTATAATTTAAACCGTAACTTTAACAAAGCAATATGACAAGCTCATTGTCGTTAGAAAATAATTTTGTTTAATTTAATTTTTTATTCAATAATTATATTAATTATAAACAATAACGTATAAACACCACAGCCGATTATTGAGATTATTATATAAATTTGTTTGTAAAATATTACATCTTTAGTAAAAAGATATTACAAATTAATTTGTTTTAAAAAAAACGTCTGTTTTAAAAAAAATGTATATTCTTGAATCATTTGTATATTAATAATTATTTAAAAACATTTCAAATAACTAAAAAAAAGATAATTAAAAAATCAATACAATTAAGTTTATAAATATTGTATGGTTTTTAGTTAACTTTTAATTTAACTAAATTATTTGAAGAAAGCAAAATCGGCCATTCAATAATTTGTACTGATATTACATTTTGTACTGTTATGATTTTTATAAATATTAATATAATATTAGAAAATAGGTGTTTTTTTGGCTTCAGCACTGTATACCGGATTTAGTTTGTTCTAAATAAAAGATAACATGAAAAAATAAAAGCAAATAACAGTTTGCACTTTAAATTATTCAAGTAAATTGTATATTTTTATGGTATTTATAAATTTCTTTAACTTTATTATTATTGTAATAAAATATTTACCTATGGTTAAATATAATAAAGAATTTATTTTGCAATTTTCGTTTAATATTTAGATGAAAACGATAAAAAACATAACATGTCTTTGGTTTCATGGTTTTAAACAAGTTTTTAGTTACAATATCTCCAATTCATATATACAAATGAATTAGTCCCCATATATATTTAATAGAAACTCTATAAATCCTTTAATTGAATAATTAATCATCATCAAAAGCAACTTACAACTTTAAACTTAAGCTTAAATCTTAATTAATTCAAATATGATGACTTAACTACAAATAAAACACAACATCAAAATACATAAAGGAATCATAACAAATGCATGATTAACAAATTTATATAAAACATTTATGAAGTAAAATTTAGAATCAAGCAACATTTTATATCATTAATACAATATATATTGTAATAAAATCAAATGTTAAAACGATAAAGATTTAACAAAAAAAAATAGTTTATTATTCATGAGAAATAACACAATATTGGAAGAACAAGTTTTTTGTTGTTACTCTGCAAACTTTTAGAGTTAAAAATGACAAGCTTAAAAAATAGTTAAAGTTACTTTATAGTTACAGGTAAGTATATTAAATATTTGAAGTTCAAGAATGGCTCAAGATGGCGTTGGTCTCAACAATGTGTTTGAGTTGGCACGTCGGACTGACTTGTAGTCTTGTTCCCGGCGTGCCAACTGAAATGATAGCAGAAATTATCAAAAATTAAGCAAACGACTGGTCACCTAGGTACGAAGTCTATCAATAGTAAAGGCACTACTGTCTGCTTATTAAAGAAATGAATAATAAATACGCTATTTGCACTTATATCCTCTTAGTTGATTTTATTGAGAAAATTGTCTTTTTTTTTAAATGATACCATCGATATTCTTGAACCGTCTAGTATTATCAATTTACGAGCACAGGTTTCCTTGTTTGAGAATACGACAATGTTCGTCACATCCGCCATTAATGTTAATGTAATCAAATTATTTTGACCAAAAATAAACTTAAATAAATTAATTTTCCATTATTTATTTCCGCTATTAATTTTATAAAGGCGATGACCGAAATAAACAGAATGTTTTTATTATTAATAATTTTACGTTCTTTATACTATTTTGTCATTCTTCAATCAATTCTGATAAATTTCCATATTCCTCCGAACCATAGAGGACCCGTACTCGTTCATAGATAATACAATATATTAAAACCTGTATATTATATGAAAATAAAAAATAATTCATAAATGTGCGAAGAATAACCCTAAAAATCCATTGCCGAAACAATTGTATTAAAATAGCTGAAATTCTAACCGCGTGAAACAAAAACACCTTGACATTTATATTAATAAAACAAACAGTGAAAAAATAGACATAGTGTCTTTATTTCTTTCTAAGAGAAAGAGAGTGTTCATACGATTTTATACAAACATACCGACAGTGGAAACCCGCATTAAAAGCATATTGATGAGGAAATAATGAGTGTTACAGTTCATATCTAAGGCATGTCGGGTTAATACGATTTTATACGAATATTTTGGCAATGGAAACCCACGTTAAAAGCATATTTATAAGGAAATAATAAGTGATCCAGTTCATATCTAAGGCATGTCTTGTTGATGGCCAGTAGATGTAGGCGGTTGTTGGTAATCTGGGCCACGATCTTGAGAATCTTCGAATAATATTTGCGGCGGTACACGCTGATTTGGATCACGGTCGTCGGAGTTGTACGCATCTGGCCCCTGAAATATAATATGTACACATAAAATATACGATTAATAGGATTTTTACTAAAATGCTACTTCATTTTTTTGTTCAGTCCCGGTAGCATACGAGCAAAGAGGCTATCGGGATTTCTGTCTACATTTAATCAACAAAAGAGAGGATGTACAGAAAGATATTAACCCCTACTTAATGATTATAATTAAAATCTGATTAAAAACCGATTCAAAGCATTAATCTATCTATCTATACTAATATAATAAAGCGTAAACACACACTTCTTTGTTGCCTAAGATGTCAGCAATTACAGCATATTTTTCAATAATTCTTTTTTTAATAAAAAGCCCTATACTTACGTCATGCTTTAGGCTATATATTTTCACGCCATTAAACTTAGGGGGTAAATATTTTGGATAAAAACCCTAATGTGGGAAAGAGACAATAAGTTGCTGCCAACATCAAGAGAGAAAGATTGCCAAGGTTTGTCATGTCATGTCATTTTGACATTTGCTATTGATAATTTGACAAATGTAAACAATAAAATAAACTTTTTAACAAAAAAACAAAACCGACTTCCAAACAAAATACACTAAAAACAAAATCTTCTCAAAAAAACAGTACACTAAAAGTAACGAAATAATTACTTGAAAATAGTAAACCTCCCTTATTGTAGCTGTTATGTCTATATTGTACAATTATTATTACTTTGATGTCGGTGTCAGCCGAGGTATATGCAGTGATATTTCTACGTAAGGTTTTCTACATTTTTACCATAACAATTGACAATTGAAAGTATAGTAACGTTTTTAGTAATGACTGACACCGACTTCAAAGTAATAATAATTGTACAATATAGACATAACAGCTACAATAAGGGAGGTTTACTATTTTCAAGAAATTATTTCGTTACTTTTTAGTGTACTGTTTTTTTGAGAAGATTTTGTTTTTAGTGTATTTTGTTTGGAAGTCGGTTTTGTTTTTTATTAAAAAGTTTATTTATTTCTCGATTTTTAGTGAATCTAGACATCGCAGTATGATAATCACTAGCTTTCAAACAAATAATGAGTTATCTAAATCGATTATCTAAGAAATTAAGTAAAGAACTAATACATCGTTGCGATCATTCACTTATAATTCGGTGCGGCCGCGCGCCGCTGTTGCCCGTGAGTTTTAATATTTTGATAACTTCTAGAATCTTGCACAGAATTACATAGTGTAAAAGGCAATTATGATCTACATATAATACTCTATCGTGAAAACATTTTTATTTGTATAAGGATTCATACCAAATAAGAATAAAAGCGTTTTAAATAAAGTCGATTGCACTTATTTGACGGTTTTCTCGAAACAAACGGTTATTGTGCGACAACCTTAAGAGATAGATATATGCTATCGCAGACTTTAATTCAGCTAATTGAATGGCCTACAATTCTTTCATACATCATTTTTATGTAGGTCTTATAGTTTAGGCTACGTAAGCCAAGAAAGCAAACTTTGTTACAAGTTGGTATTTTTTTCTGCGACTCGTAATTTGCTATTTATGATATCTCCTCAACTATTGATCGGAATTATACAGTTCCAAGGGCATTTATAATCTACATTAAATTCTCTTGATGATGGACACATTTATTTTGATAAGGATCCATACCGAACACGAGTAATAGCGTTGAAAGTGGGGTATAGATTTTGATCGAAATTTTAATCAAAAAAGTGGTTATTGTGCGACAATCTTAATAGATAGATATATGCTATCGCGGACTTTTATTTATCAAATTTAAAGGGCTACAATTCTTCCATACATAATTTTTGTGTAAGTCTTATAGTTTAGGCTACGTAAGCCAAGAAAGCAAAAAGACACCAAATTTCGTCACGCAATTTTGAGCTAAACTATTTAACTACGCCGTAGTCTTTGACTCCAAAAATTAAACAAAAAAATGGGACCCACCTGCAAGCACTACCTCTCGGATAAAAAAAGAATTTTCAAAATCAGTCTACCAGGGGCGGAGTTATGCCGTAACACACATAAAAAAAAAATATATGGACGAATTGAGTACCTCCTTCTTTTGGGAAGTCGGTCAAAAATACAAATTTTATAATTTCACGCGGATGAATCCGCACGCGAACAGCTAGTTAGTAATACAAATGCTTGATCATTCAGACCATAAGACTGAGAAACAGACTTGAAACATGGAAATACTTCTACTTGATGTACTTTTACATTCCACTGGCAGCAAAATACTCTTTGCAGCAACTAATGCCATGGGACCTACTAAGGTTGAGATAAATAAATAATGAAATTATTACATCGATATATCGCTGTTTTTAAGTTGATCAGGTAAGTTGTATTGACTCGGCAAATTGTTAAAAATGAATTCATTCACAAAAATTTATATTTTGACTTTTTTTTAAAGTGATACTTTATTAGCTATCATTTTCTGAGTTGCTAAATAAGGCTGGAAACTAAATCCTGTCTAGTCTACAATTTCCCTAGTCAAATTAGAAACGTGCGGCAAATAATCAGTGACAATTATATTTATATCTATTCTAATATTATAAAAAGGAAGAATTTGTATTTTTGTATCAATTGAAATAACTCAAAAACTACTGAATTGATTTCAAAAATTCTTGCACTATTCAAAAGCTATGTTATTACTGAGTAACATAGGCTATATTTATAATATTTTCTTAATTTCACGCGGCCGAAGTCGCAAACAAGAGATGGTAAATAATACTTACATAGCCGATTGGCTGCAGTATCCCGAGCAAGAGATAGTAAATTATACTTACATTGCCGATTGGCTGCATTATCCCAAGCCTGGCGAACATCAACTGCTCCTTGACCTGGCGCAGTTCCTCCTGTTGCCTGACGATCATCTGCTGCAACTCCTCGTGCTTCCTCTGGAGCTGCTCCTGCCGCTGTCGCCAACTCGCATCACATCGCCACAACCACCGCACACCACCACCCACAAGGTATTTGACTATTTTTTACCTCGGCCGGGATTGCAAATCAACTAACAAATAATCTTCAAAACGCCAGACACATTTAAAATAGCCGAAACGAAATTAAACATTTATCTACAATTATGCAAAAGTAAAACATTTAATGCCTGTCTACGAACGGAAGTCGTCCAGTGCTCCACCATTATAATCTGCATATCAATTAAATATATCATATTTATTTGTAAACTTAAGTCCAAATTAGTTTCCCTATATTCTAGAAATATTGTACGTCTGTATGTGTTTATTGTAGATAATTGATTGTGTTATTCTCATATGATTGGTTAAATACTAAATCAAGTCGAATTAAATGCACCACACATGGCAAAAAAGACAACTTCTATGTTTCTTATATTTACAATTTAATGGAGGACTTTGAATATGGATTTTTTTAATCCAAATAATTATTCCTGGATAAAAATACACTGTAACTAAGCTTATAAGAAGCATTAAGCCTGTAAATAAATTAATAGCGGTAAAAAGTAAAATGGGTTATACACATTTAGAATTAAAAGCCACTGGTGAATATGTAAAATAAGAAATAGACGACATAGAATTAAGATTTACAAGGACATAAAATTAATAAAAGAGAAGGCACAAGGTTAATATTGAATGCGTATATGGGAGAATAAGGTAGGAAAGTATTTTTCTTAATATGAGTAACCGTAGATTATCAAAATGCCTGTACAATATTATATATTATATTATATTATATCAGTTTTTAAACGTGTAATATCAGCAGTGAAAATCTACGGTTACTTAGAGCATGCATGTTAACTGGTATAGTTGTTGAAAAAGCTAATTACTAGTGAAGCTATACGAGTTCTGATCATACCAAATTGATCAGATTAATTGGGTGTGAGTGGTTTTGTTATTTTAGTTATAATTCCAGCAATTCCACATTTGTGGAGCACTTGATGTCTAAAAAGATTATAAAAGTTCAATCAGCGTTTCATCATTTAAATTATAAAGTCAAATACCTTGTCAAAATATAAATGCAAATGTTACTGCAAACACCGTAATTCTGTATCTTACAAAATTTTGGATTTGATTTTCCAAATATTTTTTTTCCAAACTCCAGTATCATTGAAATTTGAAGTAATTTCTACTTTTCTACTAAATTTCTATTGTCTATTTTTAGTAAGGTCTCTGTGCGACACAGCTATTTGTCTTTGGTAGCGAATGTAGAGGTGCATTTTTAATGGCTATACTTCTGTTTAAACTTGGAAGAAAAAAAATCAAATTTTTATCCAAGTTTGCATATAATCTTCCAATTTACACCCAAAAAAGTACTGGTAAGATCAAATAGGCGTTGCAGTTTACATTTGCATATAAAAATAAATATAAATATACTTAAAACATTAAAAAAATATTCTATTACTCAATACTTTTATAAGAAATCTATATTTTCTTTTAATATTACGTAAAAAAAGCAAGAAATGAAAAAAAAACGATAAAAAATAAAAATTCTTCGTTATATAAATATTAAAAAATAAAAGATATAATCCGGTCTTCGCGAAGCTCACCTGAATTTGCGTTTGATCCGGCGACACTATAACCGGTAGCGGTGGCAGCGAGACAGGCAGGACTCCGGGGACTCCCATCGCGCCTACATAGGGCGCAGGCTCCAGGTACTGGGCGCCTATACCGTACTGAGGCACCAGAGTCGGCTCCAAGCGCTTGTGCGTCTACACATCATAATACCATCATCATCACCAGCTCACTATACAACCCCACTGAGGACAGGAGCCTTCCCTAAGTTAGTGATTACACCTTAGTCAACCACACTGCACTGCGGGTTGACTTCACACATATCTTTGAATTTCCTCGCCGATATGTGCAGGTATCACGATGTTTCCTTTCACCGTAAGAACGTCGAGAAAATCATGTACATATGAAATTCGAAAGTCTAAACATTGGCACATGGTGGGATTCGAACCTGGGACCTGTTGTTACAAGTCCATTGGTTAAACTCCTCAGCCACCGAGAGATTTAAAATATATATAGAGGATGCTTCCTCTATATATATTTCTCTATACAACTATGCTTAGTTGATACCTCACTTGAGTACACTTCACATAAAATCAAACAAACAAAATAATTCAAACACTGAGAAACGTGGCGTGTCATTGAGATATTACCTTTCAAATAAGTTACCGGTGGAAAAATGTTCCCGTCTAGTCTATATTCTTAAATGTCTAAACTCACCTCTCTAGCATTATTCCTATGCGAGGAGCGGGATTCTCCTGACAGAGATCCATTATCAGATCCTATGTATCTCTGGTTACCGCGAGGCCAGGAGGAGGTGGTCCCCGCCGTGCATACAGTCGTCACAGTACCGCTAGTACTACCGGAGGCAGACTTCACAGATTCCGGCTGAAATACAATATTAATACAGTAATTTACCAATGAAAAAACTAACTAACATTATAAATGCGAAAGTTTAGTTTGATAGAGTTGGTTGCCTAAATGGCTGAACGGATCTCGACTTAATTCGGCAGACATAGAGAATAGTCTGGAAGAATACATAGGCCATTCATTTTTGTTTAATTCCACACGGACCGAGTCGCGGGCGAAAGCCAGTGATTAAATTAATAAATAAATAACTCTCTGTTATTCTAATACTAGCTGTGGCCATCGACTCCGTCCGCACAGATGGAAACTTAAATAGTAGTCTGTATTCTTCTAGATTATGTTCTACATTCATGCTTTTTTTATCCGTTCTGTTTAAAATAACTTTCTAACAAACATCCATCCAAACTTTCGCAATTATTATATTAAGAGTAAGTTAAGAGGTAAAAATGTTTTTGTACTGTTTAAACTTAACTATATCAACATTTAGGATATATTTATAGCTAAAGCTAAAAAGACTAAATATATACTTTATTTATTTATCTTCTTTTTTATTTTTTATCTAAATTTTCGCACTAATAATATTGGTAAGAAGTAAGATTGTACAATAATTCTTCTAAATATTCTGTTCCAAGAGACATTGCGAGTCATACAATTCTTAATTACCCCATAATGTAAATATGAGGACCACAGAAATAATCGATTATAGGTTTTAAAGAAGAAAATAATGCGTGAATCAAAATGTATACAGAATAACATACCTGTGACAAAGTTTGATAAGATCCACCAAACATATCTCCGGTTTCCGACAAATACGTAGGAGACGATAACGGCACCATACCGGCCTCAGGTGCCGTCTCTTTCCCACTTTGGTTAGCTTCCATATCTATCGCTGCTTCCGTCTCGCCTTGTTCTTGTTTTGTACTCTTCACAACGTCGGCGTAGCTGCATACATAATTACAATTAACCTATACTCAAGAACAAAAAAATCCTTAATTGGTGTGACGTCATCAAAGTATACGAGTGTTAAAAATTTAGAGCGGCATCACTTTATTTTTAAAGTACAACGATTTTAAGTGCACTTTGACCTTAAATACTTATAACCTGCTATATTATTTATGAAATTAAATTTCTAGTCTAAATAGACTACTAAAAGGTTAAGAACCTATCCCACCACTGGCTGATAGAGGCTCAGCTTAAAAACGACGTCACTGTCAGATTTTTTTTTTTTTTTTTTTTTTTTTTTTTTTTTTTTTTTTTTTTTTTTTTTTTTTTTTTTTTTTTTTTTTTTTTTTTTTTTTTTTTTTTTTTTTTTTTTTTTTTTTTTTTTTTTTTTTTTTTTTTTTTTTTTTTTTTTTTTTTTTTTTTTTTTTTTTTTTTTTTTTTTTTTTTTTTTTTTTTTTTTTTTTTTTTTTTTTTTTTTTTTTTTTTTTTTTTTTTTTTTTTTTTTTTTTTTTTTTTTTTTTTTTTTTTTTTTTTTTTTTTTTTTTTTTTTTTTTTTTTTTTTTTTTTTTTTTTTTTTTTTTTTTTTTTTTTTTTTTTTTTTTTTTTTTTTTTTTTTTTTTTTTTTTTTTTTTTTTTTTTTTTTTTTTTTTTTTTTTTTTTTTTTTTTTTTTTTTTTTTTTTTTTTTTTTTTTTTTTTTTTTTTTTTTTTTTTTTTTTTTTTTTTTTTTTTTTTTTTTTTTTTTTTTTTTTTTTTTTTTTTTTTTTTTTTTTTTTTTTTTTTTTTTTTTTTTTTTTTTTTTTTTTTTTTTTTTTTTTTTTTTTTTTTTTTTTTTTTTTTTTTTTTTTTTTTTTTTTTTTTTTTTTTTTTTTTTTTTTTTTTTTTTTTTTTTTTTTTTTTTTTTTTTTTTTTTTTTTTTTTTTTTTTTTTTTTTTTTTTTTTTTTTTTTTTTTTTTTTTTTTTTTTTTTTTTTTTTTTTTTTTTTTTTTTTTTTTTTTTTTTTTTTTTTTTTTTTTTTTTTTTTTTTTTTTTTTTTTTTTTTTTTTTTTTTTTTTTTTTTTTTTTTTTTTTTTTTTTTTTTTTTTTTTTTTTTTTTTTTTTTTTTTTTTTTTTTTTTTTTTTTTTTTTTTTTTTTTTTTTTTTTTTTTTTTTTTTTTTTTTTTTTTTTTTTTTTTTTTTTTTTTTTTTTTTTTTTTTTTTTTTTTTTTTTTTTTTTTTTTTTTTTTTTTTTTTTTTTTTTTTTTTTTTTTTTTTTTTTTTTTTTTTTTTTTTTTTTTTTTTTTTTTTTTTTTTTTTTTTTTTTTTTTTTTTTTTTTTTTTTTTTTTTTTTTTTTTTTTTTTTTTTTTTTTTTTTTTTTTTTTTTTTTTTTTTTTTTTTTTTTTTTTTTTTTTTTTTTTTTTTTTTTTTTTTTTTTTTTTTTTTTTTTTTTTTTTTTTTTTTTTTTTTTTTTTTTTTTTTTTTTTTTTTTTTTTTTTTTTTTTTTTTTTTTTTTTTTTTTTTTTTTTTTTTTTTTTTTTTTTTTTTTTTTTTTTTTTTTTTTTTTTTTTTTTTTTTTTTTTTTTTTTTTTTTTTTTTTTTTTTTTTTTTTTTTTTTTTTTTTTTTTTTTTTTTTTTTTTTTTTTTTTTTTTTTTTTTTTTTTTTTTTTTTTTTTTTTTTTTTTTTTTTTTTTTTTTTTTTTTTTTTTTTTTTTTTTTTTTTTTTTTTTTTTTTTTTTTTTTTTTTTTTTTTTTTTTTTTTTTTTTTTTTTTTTTTTTTTTTTTTTTTTTTTTTTTTTTTTTTTTTTTTTTTTTTTTTTTTTTTTTTTTTTTTTTTTTTTTTTTTTTTTTTTTTTTTTTTTTTTTTTTTTTTTTTTTTTTTTTTTTTTTTTTTTTTTTTTTTTTTTTTTTTTTTTTTTTTTTTTTTTTTTTTTTTTTTTTTTTTTTTTTTTTTTTTTTTTTTTTTTTTTTTTTTTTTTTTTTTTAATCTTTAGCTAGATGTTGTAAGGCGCTCTTGCTGTCAGTAAATATTATCACTGTCAGATAAGGGAACAAAATCTGATATTTCCATCACATATTTCACACGTTGGATTGTTATCAGACAATTTAGAATTTGGTGGGACAGGCCCTAAATATGTGTTAGAATTAAAAACAAAATATGTAGAAATAATTAGGGAGCCTACCTAACTACCCGATGCGTGCAAACGACGAATTCAGGCTTCGAGTTCCACTGGTGGTATGTTATGTAGAAACGAGTCTGTAACCAGATCCACTGCTGACCCTTGGTGAGGAATCGATAGTAGCACGATGTCAACTCTCCCTTTTGCATCACTGTAAAATATATCCAGCATAAATAAAATGATAGCTATTCTTTTTATAACGAGTTACCTAGCGTTCATAATTCTATATGTTGATAACTGATTATCATACTATATTATATTTTACCATAATATATTATAGATGGATGTTTGTCAGAGTTTATAGCCTAAACTGCTGAACGGATTTCGATAAAATTTGGTCTAAATGTAGAGGATAGTCCGGAAGAACACATAAGCTAGTCACTTTTGTTTTTTAATTACACGCGTACAGAGTCGCGGGGGAAAGCTATACTGTAATAATTGGCAACGAACTTTAAAAGAAATAGCGTTAGAATCTTCATATTACTGAAGAAAAGGAAACAATATCACACTGCAATATAAAAATATTACTTACATGCTTCATGGCATGTAACGACTTTTTCAAGATCGTCGAAATGGTAGTAGTCGTAGCCAGAAGTACCCAGCACTTCAAACGGTAAATAACCGATTATAGGCGGAGCGCGATGGTCCAGAAAAAGAAACTTCCACTCTAAACTGTGTCGTGAAGTGAACTCGTTCCGATTCGTATCAACTAGAGACACGTCACGAATTAATTGCGGTGTGTAGAGCCGACCAGTGCACACAAACAGCAACCTGGAAACGAAATATCGTCAAAAGAGCCTCGGATCCCACCTAAGTTAGAGGTGACCTAGTTATTAAGCCGTGTCAATGCAGAATGGTTGATTTAACACACATCTTTGATATATATTGCCGAAGTTTGTTAGTTACATCATGATATTTTCGCCGTAAAAACGTTGAATAAATTTCAACATAAGAAATTAAGCAGGGTGGATTGGCAAACGAGCCTAAGCCGCTGTAACGTGACCAGCTATTAAATTCATGAAACTTTAATAGTTTTCAAACTAACTGAGCAACGCTCCTTGTTCGTAGAATTTGTTTCATCACTTTATTTCCTATAAACCTCTATGCGATAGAAAAATGCGTTGTTACTACGAAGAAAAGACCGTCTTTCTAGAAAAATAACTAAAGCAAAAATCTTCTTTAACATAATTGATTATATTTGTTAAATCAGACATACACGAAATTAACATATCCAAGAATTGCTCTTTGAAATATACTAAATCACTAACGTTATTATACGAGTATGAAAGGGGCGAAATTATTCGAAATTACTTGTGCCTATAATACAAATCTATAAATAAAAACCATTCAGTCAAGTCAAGTAATAACGAGGCCAATTTTACCTATACAAGAGCAATTACCATGTCGCGACACAATCATTACCAGAGGCGGCTCGTCTATAACTAACTTAAAATCTCAATAGGTACAAAGTTACTCGATCTCATCAAGTATATAAAAAGAAATTTAAACGAACCCTAAGGGAGCTCCTATTTGAAAAGTCTGACAATTTGGACATAACGGCCACACCAAAGACATTGCCGATTTCTTAAAATGCAAAAATAAAAATTGTATCATTGAATATTAGAGCGCGTCAGTTTAATATACGGATGGTTCAGATGTCTTGTTATAATTATCGACGTACTAGTCTATAATTAGCAATTATGTGAAGGAACTTAATCAGATGGTTTGAAATACTATACATACTTTTTTTTGGTCTTAGTGTATGTCTTTGTCGTATCTATCTTATACTTTGAAGATTTCCTCACTATGAAAAAAACTTGAATCTTTGTACAGAGATTTTTGTTATTACCAAAGTGAAAATATATCAAAATAAATAATCATAAATATGCAATTGAAAGTCGACTTAAAATCCTTTCAAGTCAAATGACTAAAAAGCCTTAAATTGTTAAAACTTTCGTGAGACACTATTATAAATTAAAAACGGCTACAATTACCTTATCAGGAGCACGACTTTCAAAGCCTGTTAGTGGTTCTTATTCACGGTGATTGGGACTGGGATTATTTAGCGGTCGTGGTCTGGCTCTTACTGCGCGCCTACAGTCGAAGGCTCGACTCGAAGGGCGGGGTGGCCAACGTGAGGGTCGGGGTGGCCAACGTGAGGGTCGGGGTGGCCAACGTGAGGGGCGGGGTGACCAACGTGAGGGGCGGGGTGGCAACGTGAGGGGCGGGGTGACCAACGTGAGGGGCGGGGTGGCCAACGTGAGGGGCGGGGTGACCAACGTGAGGGGCGGGGTGGCCACGTGAGGGGCGGGGTGACCAACGTGAGGGGCGGGGTGGCCAACGTGAGGGTCGGGGTGGCCAACGTGAGGGGCGGGGTGACCAACGTGAGGGGCGGGGTGGCCAACGTGAGGGGCGGGGTGACCAACGTGAGGGGCGGGGTGGCAACGTGAGGGGCGGGGTGACCAACGTGAGGGGCGGGGTGACCAACGTGAGGGGCGGGGTGGCCAACGTGAGGGGCTTAGTGGCCAACGTGAGGGGTGGGGTGGCCAACGTGAGACGTAACGTGCGGCACCGGATGAAATGAGCATAGCCATTTTTAATTAGTTTATAACTAAATACTTATTTCATCTATATAAATCTTATAAATAAAGATGTTTGGACTCTGTTAAGCACGACACGGCTTAAAATACAGTCTTAGAGGCCATTATTCCAAGATAATATAAGACATAATATCATAAAGATAAGAAGAGTATATGCTATATAAGTGTATGAGAAAAAAATAAATCTAACTACATACAGAGTGGTATTTAACGGACGGATCACAAGTATTTTCGCGCAAAGCATGTTGCTCAATATTCTATAGAACAAACATAACTATAGAACGAACAAAACTGCTCCATTGCCAAGTTGAAGAAATATTTTTTTTTTAAGAACATTTTCAAGTTTTTTACATACTTTGCGCTTAAACGATAGCTCTTGAGGTAGCCTACCTCGACAAAGCTTGTGATCCGTCCGTTAAGAATCACCCTGTGTGGTACGAACTTCGGAACATTTCATTTGTTTGTGATAATTTATCCTCTAAAAGTCTGATAGAGGGAATCGAAATTTATACAGAACTGAGAAGCTATTTTCGTACTTGATATTAGAATATTATTCTTACCTTGACTCATGTTCTTGATATCTAGACAATTCGTTACCTTCGTTACGCTCCATGTTTGTACCTACAAAGAACAAATAGTAAATTATTGATTCATAAAATACAACAATATGTATGTTTGTAAAACTTAATTGACCTTTCCACTAAATTTATTTTCGTTAACCGAAACATCATGTAAGAGTTTCCATACAAAAGTATTTTTTCCTCGGCGTTTAAATAATTTAAAAATGGCCATCTAAACTAGTTAGCGAAGACAACCCGACGGTAAGTATTAGTCAAGATATAATCAAAAAAAAGATAACTGGGCCGGTGAGGCACTTGCTGTTAGTTCTATATATTTAGAAGTAAAAAATGACCTTAAAGAAAATGAGTGCCAGCTCCAGTACAACAATGATCTTTTGACATTGCCAGGATGGCGCTAGTGAGCTATCCTAATTTAGTTTAACTTATGCCCACCAGCCACCCTTATCTGTCTGATTTTTTTTTACTTCACGTAGAATGCTAACTATAATTAGGCAACGCATTTTTTATTATACTAACAATGACTAATGTTACAAAGATTATTAATTAAAATTGTTTCTTTGTTATAAAGAAAAAGATTGTTATGTTACATTCGAACACGCTAATTTATCCTATCTTATTGAAATTTAGTGAAATCGCTGAGACAATTTCAGCCATAATTTAGCCTCAGGTTAATGCTTTTGAGCAATCGGTTAAGTTATATCCGGTCTATAGATATATGTTAAGCTCTTTTTCATACGAAACAACGAAAACAGCCTAATCGTATCGTTTGCTAGTGACTTCGTTTTCTATAAAAAAAAATCACTTTTAAATTGGTTATAATTAATTGAGAAAGAGTTAAATTTTTTTCTTTAACACGAACGAACTATATTAATGTAAACATTTTAACCAATAGTAAAAATTCAAACATTACTTACGAAAATGTCCATTGAATTCTATAAGTTCATAGGTTACTTCATCTCTGAAATCCAAGGTACTGCGACGTAGATGACATTGGAACTTGATCTCGTTCTCTGAAATATATGTAAATGTTCCCATTTAATATAATCGTTACGTTTAAAAATATTTTTTATTCCGCTGTAACCGCGAATTAGAACTGCCTAACATCTATACATAAATACTGTTATCTCTGTCGAATTAAATAGAATAAGAGGGATAGCAATGTTTCATACAGGTGTTTTGGCAGTGTAAACTAGGGACAAGTAAAAAACGTAACGCAATAAGGTACGTAGTGATCTGGTGAAATTTCTTCATTAATCCTCTAAACGTGACGTTGCACAATTATCGGAACAAAATACTGTGAATTATAAATTGCTCAACGTTTTCCCAGGAACGAAAATATTAAGCCGTGATTTGAAATTAAGAAAGTTCACATCTACATCAAGTTTGCAAATCATGCACGTGATCGGTCACGCGAACATTACGTCCGAACACGTGATACGAAGGACGGTGTTAATACTCATACACCTTTAATCGGACCTTTATGTTAACATATACATGAATTGCATAATATCCTGTAACATGGAATAGATGTTTCAGAGCTACGAATAAAACTGTTGTTCGCGACATCGCTTCAATGTTATTAATATCTTTTGGTCTTATTTACTTTAAGGTTAATTTATAATTATAGATTAGTATTGCCCGCGATTCCGTCTGCACGGAATTAAAAAAAAACGTAATGCACAGCCCATGTGTTCTTTTAGACCATTTTCTAAGAATATGCCAATTTCAATGAGATCCGTTGAGCCGATACTGCGATATGTAGTAACTAGCTTTAGCCCGCAACTACGTTCGCGTGGAATTAAAAAAAAGAAAAGCAAGGAGCCTATGTGTTCTTCCAGACTATGTTCTACCAAATTTCTGCCAAATTTCATCGAGATCCGTTCAGCCGTTTAGGCAACAAACTCTAACAAACCTGCATCCATCGATCCATCCATCCATCTAAACTTTCGCATTTATAATATTAGTAAGAAGTGAGATAAGAAAATAGGTCATGAGTCTTTGTGAATCCACTGGTCCAGTCGCTCCCCAATAAATTACACAATACGATATCCTGTATATTAAATGAGTCAAAAGGCATTGTATGTCATGGCATTGTAGTGGATGGTCATACATCTATCATTTTATATACATATATATAAAAATACATTATCTAAATGGACGAAACTACTGTGCAGTTATGATAAGGGCATATTAGGCAATTCAATTTTATCGAGGTACACAAATGTACATAATGTATTACATTTATATCTTAGACCGATTGTGGGAACTTACAAAAAGCATGTATCTTAAGATTACAAACTACGTTCACAATCGATCGGTGACATATTCATCGATATCGTTCTAGATGCATTTGTATTCAGAAAAAAAGAACTGAATATGTAGGTGAGGCTTACGCACAGCGTTACATAATAGTAAATTTGCAGACTGCAATGAAATAATAGCTATTACCGAATTCCATTTGTTTGGAACTGATTTTGTTTACACTAAACGAGCTGTCGCCCGCAAACTTCGTTAGCGCAAATTGGGCCAACCGTTACGCCATTTTGACAGCGCGGAATTAAAAAAAAAGTAGCCTATAATATGCCCGTCTGTCAGCTACGCTCCATTGAAAGTCCGGTCAAACCCAGCCGTTTCGGAAATTTTCCGGGACAAGACAGACAGACAGACAGACATTTTTAAATATTATTTTCGTTATCAGCAACGCAAATTCATCATCTTCCCAAAATCTGGAATTTTTCTTTTGATATTACAAACAGACACTCCAATTTTATTATATGTATAGATAATTAAATGAGGAAAATAGCGATTACATGCTAGTTCCTTTGACATCATCACCGAAATATCTACAGCGCTACATAGATCATAGAAACATCTCCAATTCACATAATGTGGTCTCTTACCATTGAGTATTATCTTATCTTACTTATATTATAAAAGTGAAAGTTTACATGGATGGATGGATGTTTTGATGAATTTTCCGCCTAAACAGCTGAATGGATCTTGATGAAATTTGACATAGATGTAGAGGATGGTCTGGAAGTGGACATAAGCTACTTACTTTAATTCTAATAACTCCATGCGGTCAGAGTCGCAGGCGAAAGCTGGTTTATATATATTTTAAATATTGTATGACATAATATAAAATAGGTCAGATTATCATGTAGAAATCGATGCAAGTAAGACACAATATTTGACGAGAAAATGCCTGCAGTTAGGTTAATAGAATATACAATATTATTATTTCACAAGATACGTTTACACATTGCACCATGTCAATAAGATAGGTACATAACCAGTATGCTAAATTGAGGTTGGTGTGTAAATGCTAAATTAAAGGTCTTTCAACCTTACCGGTCTAAGTACCTTGAGAGGTTAGTTGTTAGTTAAAATGTATATAAATGGATAACATTAATTTCCGCACAGCACTGGGAATTGCTTAATATTAAAACAATATAAGACATTGGACAATAACTTTTTAACATAATGTAATTGATTACATATTGCAGGTTATTTATAAATTGATACTAGAAATATAAAATAGATATGAAAACTACTATGAATGAAGACCATTTTGATGATAACTGCTCGCCCCCCTTAGAACTAGCCTAAATCATTTGCTAGCGATGCTAACAATAATAGTTTTTCAATTATGTTATATTTTATACATCTTTGTATAATCTGCACAAATACTAAATCAAGAAACCATTAACTAACCTTGTACAAAAGGTTGAGAAGGATCAATAGCACTCCTGGGATTTTGAAGGAGACTGTACAAATTTGGCCGATCATCCTCAAATGCCAAATCAAAAATGCTCTCATTTATCAGATGGGCCTAAAACATTCATATATTTAGGTAAAACTTGAAATTAAATTTCTAATTTAATGAATTCTTAGTAGAATTAATGAAGATAAAAAATATATACCGGGTTGTGTCCCAATAATGAAGCTATGCTTTCCGAAACATAGTAAATTTGCCCAGTTGCTGAAAACACCATGACAAAACCCTCCAAGGCTTCAAGCACCAAATATGTGAATTCTTCATTGGATAGAAAAGCTGGTTTCCAATCTTCTTGGACATCGTGAACTCTAGATCTGAGAGTCACTTCTACAATATAATAGACAAATCAGTTTCTGATAAATGAAAGGTGTTGATGATAAATGAAATTGGTACTATAGAACAAAATATACATGTAACATACCATTATGATTCTTTAGAAAAGATATTGTAGACTTTAAAACTGTAGATTTGTCCATTTTTCTATTGTTAGTGGTGACCATTGAGGATAATTCATTTACTAGCATATTGAAGGTGTCCCGGCGCTTTTTCTCGCTCAAATTGCGTGTTCTCCTGTCATATAAAAAATGTATGTTGTACTTTGTGTAAAATTTTAGAATAATACAACATTGGACTAATAGCTATATAGTTCATATTTTAAATTGACATGTTGAACCACTAAATTTTTTATATGTAAGTTAACTCGCCAAACAAGTTTGAAGCACTGAGAATAATAAATAAACATTAAGATAGATAATTATTAAGGCTTGAATATTGTAAACTTTTAAAATTTTACAAATATCTCAACATAGGGTCTACCAATGTTTTATAATTCCATTATGTAATTATGAATTTTCCAATAAACACTTCAATTTTGTACTGTTCATACTTATTATCTACCATTTGAAATTTCCAGGATGGTGAGAATTTAATATTGTCTAGAAACATGTTTAGCAGATAATATTTATATGTTATTTACAATTGAGCGTCAATCATCCAAACTAATTAGGGGAAATAGGTGTTCGGAAAATTTGGTTTGTTCTGATAATTCTATTCTGTATTGATTTAGCAATACACAAATATTAATGAATAAAAGCCACCAATCTACATCTGCCCAAGCAAGACTACCCGGTGCCGAGCCACTAAATCACATTTTGTTAAAGACAAGTATTTGTAAGTTTGTGTAAAGAATTCATCCTAATTCTACTATCAATTCAAGTGCTATTTTGTGAAGTATACACAATCTGCATTGTAGTCATTAATGTATATGAAACAATGTGGGTTCCTGCTTTCACAAGTGGCAATCAGTAGCTGAAAATAGCATTAACACTTGCCAAGGCAATGAGTGGCGAGAATCACTTATTCTAGGACCATCTGCAGGTAGGCAAGGCGGGGGTGGTTCAGATAAAAGGTTTTTAGGTACATTGATGCTCCACTGTATATACTTTGGGAAACAAATGCTTCTTAAAAGACAAAAAAAAACTAGTTTTATTCCAAAGCTTACCGTTTTGTATCATCCTTATCATCACTGTCGTCTTCCATGGCTACTTTTGTAGTTCTTCTGGAAACGCAAAATACATATTTCACAAATTTGAAAATTCGTAAACCACAAAATCCACTTTCAAATTCAAATTTTCTCTACTCGTACTGCACATGTTTAAAACACTACACATAAATTGCGTTCGTATTAATATATTCAAGAATAGTCACAATACAATTTCTTTTGTTCGGAAAAATACAATAAATACCTCTTATATACTGAAAGAAGGTAGTATTCGATCACACAAGATGTTCCATTGAAATTAGTATTTGGAATATATTTGTTAAAACAACACTTCTTACTTTTTTGTCGTCAATAACTGACTAGTCTATTATGTTATTACTGCGAACTTAATCAGGGCAAACCACACAAACTGTGTAGTATTTGAGACCGACACTAATAGTATACGTCTCGCCGAGTATTCGTAAACTCTCAATCGAAATGGTAATACTTTTCGACAAAAGTACGTAAGGCGCAAGAACACAGACAAATTAAAGCAAGTTGTTTCCAAAATTCCGAATTGTTCCCGAGCGAGTTCCGTCAGAATCAGACAAGAACAGACAAGAACATTCAGATACAGAACACCAAATCAAAGAGTAAGTAACAGATAACTATAATAAACTGTGTAGTGTAAACATATCACCAAATCTAAAGACAAATAAACTTGAGATTTTTTAAATCATAGCTTGCCCACAAATGTCATGAGGGCGCTACGATCTCATACAGATGGGCGCCTACCAGTTTTGGGGCTACCAACAAATCAAAATTTTAAGTAATAGTTTAATATTTAAATTGATACGCTTATACAATACAGCTTAAGATAATTTAATAAACTAAAAGTTAAAGTTATGTGTTAAACAACTATTTTTTTTGACTTTATAACAATGAGTATCTTAGTGTCGTTATACCCGTGGCCCTAATTTTAGCAAACAAAACTAGTAAATTATCAAGTGATATTTTTTCCGAATTTGGAAAAAAAACGGTCACATTTCCACTGTTCCATTGGTCGAAACATGATGAATGACGCTGTCAAGATGACATTATTAGTTAACACTTTTACCCATTGCCATAATTTGCATAAAATCCAAAGAGTACATAAAATTGTCCATGACGAACAATAACTTGACAGTGAATGCGTCACACATTGACAATTGATTTGATCGAATGACAACATTGTCACTGTTAAACAAAATTTAAATTGTTGTTTATAATCTCTTATAATTATTATAATGATTATTAAATTATAGCTAGGGACTGTAAATCTTCCCGAATGGCAAATTTCCCATTCTCCATATTGCAGGGTTTGCAAGTCTTTGATTTATTAACTAGGTGGAATTAAACATGCTTTTGAATAGCCTTGGCTACATTTGAAATTACTTAATGAAATTTAGAAATCCCAAAAGAAGAAATCATGTAAAATTACGTAAATTTGATAAGAAAAGTTACACGAGAGTTCATGAAATATTAGTGTTTATTAGAAACACCAGCATGGCTACCATAAATTGGCGTTTTCAATGGAGAGGAATATTTCCCAACATAAAGTAAGCTATAATTCTATGCTACATGGAATAAGTGATGATACTGTTTAGTGCTTCTCACAGTGTTTTTTTTTTTTCATTTTAGAAAGTCCATAATATGGAAGTTTGCTCAGATAAAATTGACAATACAATCTCTAACATACAATGAACACATGAGCCAAAGTTATGTGATTGACTGTTTATTAGAACCCTTATTTTGGATAGTAGACAATTTTGCTGGTAATCTAGGACAAGTAAGTATTTGATGTTTTATTTATAAAAAGTATGCATATTAAATTACACTGCCTACTCCTCCCTGTAATTTCATCTCAAAGTTGATGATCATAAAGGCCAACCTAGCTTGCTCTTCTTATATCCAGCATACAAACAGTTATCTACCTCTAGCAACGGTTTCCTATATAGGACATCCTATAGTCAGGTCTTAAGCAGCTCAATTAGAATAATAAGCATCTTCACCGATTGAAGCCGAGATTCCATTTGGATCAGTTAGGTATGTATTTTGTGTAAAGACTTTTTTTTTTTCAGGTGTTTGTTTTCTGTGTAACAGTTTTGACAACAGCTGTTGTGTTGATTGCTTATTGGATTGGATTGCCATTTTGGTGGCAACGGGATCCGTATACTACAATATTTTTAGTACTATTTGGTAATTGGCTATTACTTAATATAGTATTTCATTATTATAAAGGAGTTACTACTTCCCCCGGCTATCCCCCTCATGTAAGTACTTGTGACATTTGTTTTTAATTATTTAATTGGCTTTAAAAAGGTCCTTAACTAAAGAACATGCTTTAAAAATTTTTTCAATGATAGATTGCCATTCTATCAGTAAACATAAGCTATATTTTTTAATTTCTCTAAATCTAAAAATATTTTTTATAAGAAAGTTTGCTATCAACATCGAAAGCTAGAGTTACAGTGACATAAAATAAATCTTGACCTTCAACAAGTTGAATTTACATACTGATGTATGTAATTTTTTTATGATAATGTTGTTTAAGGGCATACTGATATCTGAAGCGGCCAGCATCTGTAAGAAATGTATATCACCGAAGCCTCCTCGGACCCATCACTGCTCAGTTTGTGACCGATGCATCCTTGCTATGGACCACCACTGTCCATGGCTTAACAACTGCGTTGGCTACTACAATGCCAGACATTTCTTTCTCTATATGGTGTATATGGTTGCCGGAGTATCTTTCTTAATAATATTTGGATTTGAAATTGGATTCCAAGTACTATGGTTGTATGATCCAAGTAAGTAAAATACCAAAAAATTCTACATTGACACTATGTTTATTTTTTCTAAAAGTTTATTGCAGCAACAATACAACATATTAAAAATCTAAATCACATTAAACTGCTATTAAAATATTTGTAAATGTTGAAATTGTTTCTATGATTAGCTAGTCTTATCCATGTTATATTTTTATTTTATTTTATTGCAGGTGCTGACATCCCTCATAATGATCCCGATTTAATTGGTCATCCAGTCCGGATTAATCAAACAGGAGCATTGATACCTATTAAAGAAATTGTAGAATATGATTCCATTAACTCTCCGAGGGAACACAACCTACCTATCCCAGTTATATCAGAGTTACAACTGATAAGTAGCCATCCTTGGAAACGGAAAGCGGTTATTTTTATGGCAGTTACTTCTTTATCGGTATTTTGTGCATTAGGTACTTTAGTTAGGTGGCATGGGAAGAATATTAGCAGAGGAGAGACAAGTGTTGAAAACCATATAAATGCAAAATTACGGAAAACTCCGAGACATGTTTATAGAAATCCGTATGATTTTGGTAGAAGAAAGAATTGGAAGATATTTCTTGGGTTGGTCCAAGGTAGGACATTTACTAGGCACGTCTTATTGCCGTCTGGTCATAAACCATCTGGCACAGGATTAACATGGCATACCATACATAATGTTATTGAAGACTGGCCATAGAGTTTTATTATTTTAAATTGTATTGAAATTTTGCTAAGTCACTTCCAATAATTGTATGATTACATTCCCTTAAATATTTAAGAAATATTGTAAGGCTTAATATTTAATCATTTATACCAAAAGAAACTTAATCAGCATTAAGACTTTATTAAATTAAGTAATTATAAGGATTTAATGTATGATAGATTAATGTTTATTTGTAGTAATAGACTATAAGCATAATGTTAGTAATATTATATATGCGAAAGTTTAGATGGATGGATGTTCGTTAGAATTTGTAATCTAAACGGCTAAACGGATCTAAATGAAATTCGGCATAGATGTAGAGGATAGTCTGGAAGAACACATAAGCTACTCACTTTTGTTTTTTTAAATAATCGCGGGCGAAATGTGGTATTTTGTAAGTCGTTTTAACAAGTTGAATGTAAAGATGTAGACAGACTTGGTATGTTTATTCGGCATGATCCTTACATTTTTTCTACTTCCTTTAATTATTTTTTTTTTCTAGAAAAAAATATTAGTAGATTTTTGTTAATTTACTAACATTTCCTTTAACCATTCCAACTAAGCTCTAGGCTTGTGCTAGGATATGGTTCACGACAATAGTCGAATGGCGGGATTCGAACCCTCGACCTCACGATCGGTAGTCCGTACCCCAAACCATTAGGCTATTAGCTAATTATACTGGTAATATGTATTATGGCGTCTTCCAATGTTTTTTGGTAACGATGGCCGCCAAATTTTTAGGTAAATATTAGGCAAATGTCGCAGTAATGTACATTTAAAGTAAAATAAAATGTAACAGGAATATTACTGACCCCCTGAGGGGGGGCGGCTCGCTACCATTAATATGATAATTCACAGTAGTTTTTATATGTTTTTTACATTTTTGTATTCTATCATTATTAGGGGGAGTGGGCACCTGGTCTCCTACCCCTCTCTCCCCCTGGCTACGCCAATACAGATAATTATATAAAATTTTCTTTCTTGTACTTAATAAAAAGAAGAAGTTTATCGATTTTTAATTGGTAAATAAAGTGTGCAAAAAATGAAACCCAAGTGACTTTTTATTTATTTTTATTAAGCTACATAAACCATTTAAATTACATTAATAGTGTAATATTTATCTAACATAAGTAACTACATAATGGTTATCCATAATATAAACGTAGTTATACGTTGCAAATATATGGAAAACCATTTAACAATACACTCACAATAACTGAAATTTAATCTATATTGCACCTGTTTTTTTCTATTTAAGTACTATTTTTAACAATTACTAGCTTAGTAAAAGCGATAGATTTTTTGTGTATTTGGAAGACAAAACTACGTATTGAAGCTTTTCAACACAAAACATTATTACAGTATTAAGAATAAATATAGAAATATCGATAATATAAATAACAGTTTTCTACTTTAATATCACCATACTGTTTAGTGTAGCCGCAGGTTTCCACTACCGTAACACTGGTGTAGAAGTTTTTTAAACGAATGACAGATTTTATCAGTGGAAATCGAAGGTAAACTAAACAATAGTATGTTGACTAGATTGAACAGAGAAAAATTTGCAAGTGACAACGCTACTAAAATCTATTATGCTGGTTAAATATGCAAATAAACCTAAATTTCAACTATTTCAATATTTAAAGAAAAACTCATTAAAACGACTAGAATTAACTCTCTATAATTGATAATTGGATAAAGATTATATTAAACGAATTAGAGAAAAACTTGCAAAGCCTAAGGTATAAGAGAATTGAATTTAATTGTGAGCGTACTGCAAGTTCTCCGAGCTTAGAGCAAGGGATGTGAGGATGCTGCGACGTTGTGGGTTGACGCCGAGATTTTCCCAATTTATCCAAGACAAGCGGGCAGTGAGATCTGTAAACAACAAAATTAAATATTGATTTAATTAAATGTCCATCACCATCTTTGAGGTCTATCTAGCCACTAATATGTGTCGGAACAACCTCAAAAGCTACAATCGTTTGAACATTTTAAAACGAGACGCGTAACAAAAACCAATATAACGCAGTTTATAAATGTATCTACAAAAAAAAATCGGTTAGTGGTATACATGTGTGATATACGGCTAGTTTCATTGCATTATTATCCCTTCATTTGCACTACTCACTGCTATCTAATTAGTTATTTGTAGGAAAAAGCGAAGTTTGTCTCGTTGCAATGAACAAGGGATTTTTTCCTGAAGACACCGCGGCATTCCGCGACTACAAATTCAAATGTTGTAGTATTTATGAAGTCCTGTAGAACATTGTATGTGTGTAACAGTGAGTCTCCACTGCCGTTACAATTGTTTAACAACTGACATCGCTTTTATTCTATTTAAATCCACGGTCAAATTTTAAGATCACGTATTATGTTGACATGCAGTTAATAGGACCTTGAACTATATTCTTGCTTTCTAAAACGAAGCTATTACGTCTATGGAAATAAAATACAGTATTAGGAGAGATTCGCGACAATTTAATCAAGTAGATAATATTACTTACCGCTCGTATTCCAATGCGCGCGATCGGCTTTGATTTCACCGCGGAGACATTTCTCTACATACGTCAAAGGATCGTAATCAGCGTCCAAGACCTAGAGGAATAAAGTAATGCTTTAAAATTACATAATCTTTTAACTAGGACTCAGTATATTTTATCGAGAACCACATTTGATATCAATCATACAAGTTAGCCATTCGCATCAGGGTTGCCCAAAGTCATACACCATGCTTGATGTTTCCTAATTTTTTAGAGAAAGGTGACGCACGTATGCACATATTTTGCTCTTCACTTATATGGCGAAGAGAAAGTTTACCTACAGATTTTAGCAACCCTGATCAATATTAAAAGAAATATTTTTGGAAGAGAAATAGTAACCTCTCTAAGAAGAGCTATATACGCTATTGCTAGACGCAGTGTGTCGATCTTGCTAAGTCGCTTCTCGTACGGGAAAGTCGGCACGTGGACGCGCAGTTCGTCGAACGCCGAGTTTATACTGCTAAAATCACAACAAAACACCACCGTTTTAGAAAATGAAATAACAAAACTAAACGATCTGCTGTCAATTCATGATATGTTTCTAGATATCTTAATAGCTGGATATTTATTTACAGCGTGACGCTTGTACACAGCGGCAAAAGGGAAGGGGCGAATCGAAACGAAATGGAAATGGACCATCCATGTTAAATTCGGTTTAAGAGAATTGAACCTTTTCCTGTATAAATAAAATTCAGATGCTTTGCTGTTTTGGATTCTGTGCATTGCGTATTTACGTTTAATTATTTTGAAAACGGACTAATTAATTTTAGACACCATAAAATACCGCGAAATATTTTGACTATTCGTTTATTTTCACAACAAACAGTCCACGCTTGTTAGGTTAATTTATCTTAATAAATTTCTGTTTATTGGCGCTATTAAAAATATAGGTCACTTATTATATATCAGTATCATATTTTGGAGTGACAAACTGATCTAAAAACTATTTAGGTCATTTCAATCATGTTTATGATAATGTAAGAAAGGGCTTATGTCTTAAAGAAATGTTTTATCGGAGACCAAGGTGCATTTCGGTCACTGTGCTAGCAGAGTAGCTATGCAACTACTTGTCTACTTACTTAAGAAGATAATATGTTAATGATTTAAAGAAATCAGGTGACGTAGACATAGTATTACGGCTGCCGTACATGGACAGCTTTAAGCCGCATGGTGCCGACGGCATTTTTCAGAGTTATAACACGATCGAGAATGCCGCTGATGCTTAAAGCGGTTCACGTACGGCGGTCTAAAATAATTTGATACAATGAAAAGGGCTACCCATTGGGGCCGGACCTCAGCATGCGGCGGCGCTCCCGCACATTGGCTGCGGCTCTCTGGACGCGGTATGGCGACCCGCCGCACTGGTATTCCGGCTCGACTGACGCTTCCAGTAAAGCTTCTGTAACAAACAGGACTCTTAAGTCATCCATTTCTGAAACCAGTCTATACTCGTCAACCGTAGTCGTAGTCCGCATAAATCTGTTTTTTAAAACTATTATATTTTCACTAGAAATCCTTCTCGATTCTCAATTTTTTTGTAACGAAAAGACTAGCACGTTACTCGAACTCACCTGATGTTAAGTAGTGATGTAACCTAAATATGTTATAGCGCGTTAGCTTAGTAAATTTCTACTTTTAAAGAAAGTTGAGTGGCCTTCGAGATCTTTAGACAGCGATGTAATGAGTTAGGTACTCTTTCGCGGAAGCCAACTTTTTCCAACATTGTACAATATTAATTTTAAGGTTTACTAGCTTTCGCCCGCGACTCCGTTCGCGTGGAATTATAAAAAACAAAAGTAAGTAGCCTATGTGTTCTTTCAGACTATCCTCTAGATCTCATGCCAAATTTCATCGAAATCCGTTCAGTCGTTTAGGCTACTAACTCTAACAAACATCCATCCATCCATAAATCTAAACTTTCGCATTTATAATATTAGTAAGATATAGTACTAGCTTTCGCCAGCGACTCCGTCCGCGTGGAATTAAAAAAAAACAAAAGTGAGTAGCCTATGTGTTTTTCCAGACTATCCTCTACATCTGTACCAAATTTCGTCGAAATCCGTTCAGCCGTTTAAGCTACAAACTCTAACAAACATCCATCTATCCATCCATCCATCCATCCATCTACAAAGTCGGATAAAATATAATGTCATCAGTCTATGCGTCGGATTATGGATGTGACATCAATATTTTCTATGGATTTGCCTAATTGGGTAATTTTTAAAGATAAACTATTTTAAATAAACCTATAAAATCATTTATCTCTTCAACGAAAATTGGCATGCATGCGATTTTATAACACGACTTTCATGCTCTTCGTAAACGCGTTCGACATTGATGGACAAATCGATAACAGTGAAATAAAAATGAATGCAACATTTTGTAGTTCAAGTAAGTTTTATTTTTTATAGTCGATGAAGTTTATTTTTAAAATCTTTCATCATTTATCGATATTCCTAGTTTAAAGTTATTAACGAGTTTCCTAAGCATTCATTATGAAGGACATTCTCAATTCTAAAGTAAAGTTGATAGTTGTTTTTGTTGATTTAAGCCCAATAATAATGTTTTACATCTCCGTACTACTTAATATGAAAATTGAATAATAATTTTTCATAGAAATGTTAAGCTAGAAACCATTGCAGAACATTTACGCAAAGTTTCATGATCATCTGATCGTATACGTATTTAAAACCTATTTCATCAAGATGCTAACAAAGTTACTGCATTGATTTTTATTTTTCCAAGCCGTACTAATGTACCATATTGTATGTATCTATATTTTTGTACCGCGTAAACTTCCCGAACGCGTACACTATGACGTAATTAAAACCTACTTATATGTATGTATAGAACGTTTTTAATCTTTTAAATTTTGTTACAACATAATATTTTTATTTTTTTAAGTGCAGTGGAAATTCATAGTTATGGATTGACATGATCACACTTGAGGTCAAAAAGTATCGTCTGGGAAATCTTCAAATGATACCCTTTTGGGGAAAAGTCCAGACTATGCGAGATTTCTAATCCCTAAAACCACCTCGGTCACCATCCTCAGATGCGACTCCAGTGGAACGCACCTGGACCCTCAACACTGCACTAGTATACGACCGCAGAAAAATATTTCTTCGTGAATTCGCAAAATTCAGCAACACGGGATCACGCTATTTTGGCGTTGGCGATTTTAAGCTTTAGGCTACCTGTGACTTTACTTATTTTACAAAAATGTTGTATCTTACCTGTATGCATTTGCCGTGTGTGCTGGTGTACGTAGGCTGCTAAAGGCAACTGGAGACGGCTTCGGGCAGCAGCGTAGACACACGACGGCAGCTCCGGAGTCATCGAACTGCCTTCCTCGTCAGACCCATCAGGGTATGAAAACTTTAAACCACTGAAGTCTAAGTGTCGGTTGTCACTACGAAAAAATAAAATATTTGTAGTACTTAAATTGAGGTTCTGCTAGAAAAAAAAAACATAATAGTGGTTTGTATGTTTACTTTAAAGACGGTGATGTTGATGAGTCTGCGATTTGAGTTCTTGCTCCAGACATTATGAACGACTACACTCACTTTGGAAAAATTACTGTACGATACACTTCAGCCGGTAACCTAAAATATACTGGGGAAGATTTGCCAGTGAAATAAATTTATACCCCCACGGGCTCCGTATTTTATTGCGTGTGTCGCGATGGTGTGTTTTGGGGTGGGTAGCGAAGTTAATCGATTGTAGGGTCTATTGGGCTGTAACAACGCCTAGTTTAGGATACCACAGTGCGGGTTAGTGTGTATTTGAGTCTCCCATCCCCCTGTGGAGGGGCGGTTCGCTTAATATTAAGGCGTAAAGGGGCTGGACCACCGAACGATTTTGTGGTAAAACAGTGGTAATGTTATTTGGCGATCTTCTAGAAATTAAACAGTTACGTAAGTGTTATTTTTCATGTGGAATATCAATTAAAATTTCATATGTATTCGTTTTCCTCTTCCAAGTTACCACGTCTTTTTAACTCATTTTATAACAACTCATACGGAAAATAACGTTAATTATAATCTAATAAAATGTCTGTAACTGTAACATTAATTGTTATTTCTTTAAAGTAATATAGTCGTTTTTATACCTATTTTACATTTTTCGATTCTTAGAAGGAACAGATTTACAGATTATCAATTATTAATTTGTTTCTTAATTGTATTACGCTTTAGCAATCTCATTTGTGGTAAGGACTATCAATGAACAAATGCACACAAAATGATCACAATTATTAAAACAATGGAGGAGCTCTGGAGCATCAATTACATATTGTAATACTTGAAGTACATAAAAAATTCTTTGTTACCACGTATTTATGGATAGGTAGCAATTTTACACTTCTACGTTTATCTTAGGCGTGGGGTATCTCCCCTTTTATCCATTCTATTAGCCTATCTACATTTTAAGCTGTTGTTTTTTTAAACCAACAAGACATTTTAATTTCCTCGTTACGTATGTCTGTACGTAGCTGTTAATGAAATACCGTAGAATCCATGCATGTTTATCATTACTATTGGTCGTCCATTGGTCGAAATTCGACCATAATTTATAACTAAAGATATTTAATTTTTGATTCAAAATAGCTTTTGCGTTTACTCTGCTTGTCACCTAGTTTTCTTTAAATAAAAGGTACAAGTCTACCCCTTAACCATAATGATAATAATTTATAATACTCACTGGTAGTGTTCATTTGATTCTTAAAACTCCATTTTATATCAAACGTCTCCAAAATTTCCGTTGCGACATTTTCTCAGTCTACCAATTGTTTTGTCGCTCTGAGAGAGACGGTGGATCAATGCCGAATACTCTCTCTCATTGGACGACAGTCGACTGCATCTGACAGTTGGAGAACATGTAGCGGTTTCCAAGAGGCTGCCCAGCTCCCTTGCAAACTCCAATACAATATCCCCCTAGGGGATCCGTCTTCAGAAATATGGTTGCCTCAAATTAATCTTAAAAGAATTTTAAGAAAAAAAATATGTTTTCATTTTTTAGAACAAAAACCATTTCTGCCGTCTTAAGAACAGTCTACTAAAATTTCAAGAAAAATTGTCCTCTGTTTTGACTTTACGTAGGGGGCATATATACAACCAGTGAATAAAAAATAATAATTTGGATAAATCAATAACTCACACCTTCTTAAATGAACCGACCTCTGATATGAAAGGGATAAAGCTGAGATGAGACTTCTATGAAGATCGGATAATAATAAAAATGCAACATTGATAATGTACTATATTTTTCCAACCACTAGGGAACATTAAAATAGAAAGATTTAAGTTAATATTGTAGCACAAAACATTCTCCATAACGATAACTTTGCCTTTTATTTTTAACTCACGAACTAGACTTTAAATTATTTCTTCCTGGTAAAAGCTACATGCAAGCGGTTCAGCGCATTTATGTTACCGCCATTCGAACGCTTCTAAAGCGAAATTTTATTTGTACTTATTTTATTTCATTTTATATTGCGATTTAAATTAAAAAAAAACAACACTCAGGCAGCTTGAAACAATAAATGTATATTTAGAAGCCAATATGTAAAAATTGTCAAAAAGAGGGTGAAACCTGGTACTTCAGTTGTAACTAGCCGCTACGCTACAATTTGCATCGTTCCGTCTACAAATTAGCGTAGCGCCCTAACAGTAAACAAGTAATTCGCGCAACGGCTATAATTTGGTGCTAATTCCCATTCGGGAGTCGTGGCCGGGTTGACCCCTGTAATTGATTTGTCGCGGCGAGTGACTGCCGGGGACGGTGAACGTGCGACTGTCGTGGCACGCGGCCACCATGCGTTTGTCGCGCGACTGCCACGCGGCACGACCACGCCCTCTTTGAACGCGTTTAATAGTTTTTCGTGTGAGAGCTCTTGTCGGTTTACGCCGAGTGCCTTGTCACCCAACGCAGATGTTAATGTGAAGTGATTTACTGAATATGTTTGCATTGAATTGGTTTTTGACGATGTCTGTTCGTAATGTACGCACGCCACTGATCGCAATCTTGTAGCCATGTTGAAATATTTCCGTCTAATTGTTCACAAATATAACCAGGCAAAATGTTTGCCAATAAACTTTTTCGCAAGTTGCAAACTTTTCTATAAACAAGTCGTTTAAGTGGCTGCCTTAATTGAAATGTCACAAAGACGACGGAGGTAACTTTTTTAAACTTTCCCGACTTTCCAAATATAACTCTACAGGAATAGAACAAAGAACATTTTTACGCAAGAATTTCAAGGAATTTTTTAAAGGGTAAACGTGAGCAACTCAAGGGAAACGCGACATTACGAAAATAGTCTGGATTTAGTAACAAATTATTTTAAATCAAACCGAATTTAATTTTATATTGGAATTAATTAAAATTCAAAACCAACAGTCTATAGTCCGCGGCGTTCGTCGGTAGGTTTTTGGTTAATTTATTTATTTGCGTGCATATGCCGATTCGGGATTATCCTTGGAGTGCACGTGGTTCGAGTTCCTTTGTATATGGACCACGGAGGCGCAGCCCTAACGGCGGAGTCCTAGCTGGGGGCCTAGTGGCACGCGGCTGGCACGCGCCTATCAAAGTACCCGGAACATATTCCGACGCCTACCACTGGAAATGTTTTTCTGACTGCACTTAATTAATACATGTCCTGGTAGAGTTATAAACACGGTTATTATTATTTTTAGAGCAATTTTGATTGCTACTTGACAAAAACGTGTTTTTATTATTATTTTGATACAGTTAATAAATATTTAGATGAGAACACATGTAGAAGTTAGATTTATTATACTTTTTCGTATTAAAATAGTGTTTATGTTGAATTTACTAGTAAAAAGATCATCAAGTAAATGGAAAGCAAGACGTGAAGCTCCATTAATTTTAAATAAATTGTTTAATTTGTAAATAAGAAAAAAAAGTGTAAAGAAGATAATATGTCTTTTTTTAATCTTAGTATTTATGTCCTTTTTTAAAGATGAATTATTTTTATGTTGATGTTTACAAAATTAAACTTACCTATAACATTTATTCATTATTTACGTGAAAAACATTAGTTACTTTAAAATGTGAACGGTATATTTTGCAAATCTCGACATAAATAAAAAAAGAAGTTTCAACGATTTATCAATAGAGCGAAAACTAAATCGTTTTCTTTTATCGTCCGACCCCAGCCCCTATTTGTCTGTATGTTTGTTGTATTTAAGCATTTATTATACGCAATTATTAACAAGTCGTCGGCAGGCTCGTTCACTTCAATTGTATCCAGCGGTTCTCAAATCACAGTTTTAAGCTTATGTAGTTTTATCTGTTTATTTTTGTAGCGTTTAGAATGTTTAGAAATGAGATATCTAGAAATTTAGATTATTTGTTTGAAAATCCACACTCAGGTACAAACATTATAATGTGAAGATGTAGGAAGTTAAATTAGTAGGCACTTCAGAAATGAAAGGCTATTCAGTCGAAGAATGTTGAAGGAGAGTACTCCTTCAACATTTCTAAAATGAATAATTAGTCTATAGTTACATCTCCAAATTCAGCTTTTGTAGTACTGTAAATGAAAATAATTTTTGGTTTAATGTTTTGAATGTTTGAGAATCATTTGGAAGCGACCCTACTTATCGCTGACAATAGAATACAGAGGGTTAACCACCGTCACATGACTCATCCCCAACAAGTACAAACCTCAGGGTCCTATGGGAACAACACACAAATTATCCAAAGCTAATTGTTTAATTCGTTCATGCCATTTAACTAAACAGATTGAAAGTTAGAACGTTTGATGTGAAAATGTTCCGTCGCTTCCGACATCCTATAGTATGATCGAGATATGTGTTACATTTCTTGTTCGAATTACTTTTTGTTTATACAAAATAAGTGATATTTTAAAAAATATATCATTTTGAATGATATAGTGTGATCCTTTAATATAAACTATTAAGTAGGGATTAAAACCAACACTTTTTAAGGCAAAAATAATGAAATATATTAATATTAAACAAGTCTTTGTTACACTAATTATAATAGTAAAATCTAATTGCTCTTAGGCTCATTTTTCTCGACCAGTTTGAACTCCCCGGTTGCAAGATCTTCGGTGCTGGACTTGAGTTCCACGTATTTGTAGCGAAGCGCCATCACGGTGAATATTAACATATCTAGTAACATCAGCCCCGCGAAAAGGAAGAACTCCTTCCACTGAAATAAATATAGTGTTTTTAATATAATTACCCAGAGATTCTACCGGCTTCGCGCTGATTCCTACCATCTTCCCAACGGTGGAAATTTAGTTCTTAAGAAATTTGGTAGGAAATTTAAATATAAACCTATTAATCATATGTGTCATTCTAATGGTGAAAGGATTTTTAAATTCCGTCCAATCCAGAATTTTACGTTACACAAATATAATTATAGTAATTTTATCTCTGTTAATAATATGCTTTCTGTGCATGTTTCGACAGTGGAAACCATCGTAACTAATGTGTATGCAATATAAGAATTATCATTTAATTTCGTTACCGATCTGTACCTTACGAAGGAAGTGTTTAAGTAATCTGTAGTGCGGCAGTAAAATTAGTGACATTACCTGAGCATCTAAAAAGTTTCCTTCAACGATGAGCACGACGATAAGGTTCCCGAATGCAACAGTGAGAAGCCAAACCGACTGCAACACGGACTTCATACTCGCGGGAGCTTGTGTGAAAGAGAACTCGAGCCCAGTTACTGAGAACATTACTTCTCCCATCGTCATGATCACGTACTGCGGCACTAGCCACAGTATATGCAAGCTGTTCGGCGGTGTTATTGTTAGTATGTCCATGTACTGTTGAATAATTAATATTTCATTAATCAAATGATTTTTAAACTTCAAAAAACTCAGAATTCCTCTTTTATTGTGTTGGCCTATGATGATGAAATACTTTCAAAAAAAGATCTATCTTTAAAATACTTAAGATATCGATCTAAAAAGATGTCTATCTTTTTCTTGAAAGTGGATAACCAAGCGGGTTTATTACACGGAATTATTTGATCGCCTCAAGTACTTACAAAGTTTCCCCCGTTGTCCTCATACAATGGTATCGCGTAAACTGCTCCCGTCTTCAAGGAAACCTCCTGCATCACTAACACTCCATCCACTATGATGTCATAAGTACCTTTTTCTAAGGATGCTTGAAGTTTGTCATCGGTAGTAATGTTCAACTTTGTTCGGTTCTTTTTATCTTGCATCATTATTCGTGACAAGGAAAATGTGTTTGATAAAAATCTGAACATAAAAAAACATAGTGAGAAACAAGTTTGTTTTTTAATTCGATTTTAATAACATGACGAATGCTGACTAATTAGTTTACAAAGCTAGTCAAAATCTACATATTAGATCCCAAATGTTAATTATTATTCGATCTATCCACCTTTATTTAGGTCTTAACTTAGTTATTTTTTATCTTAAACTTGTAAAGATTGTTTATAGAACGCATTGCGTTTAATTTTGTTATAACTGTAAACATAGAATTAATAAAAAAAATAATTATAACGTTGCTCTTGTCGTAGTGGACGTTTTTATCACTGCAATGAAATGTTTGCTCTCCGATATTTGGCTAATAATTATATTTATTGTAAAATCTCAAAGTGTTGAAGTGTTGGTAGAACAAGGAATTCTCTTAGGAACGAGGGCATCTACAATATTCGATGAAAAATTGTACTACGCGTTTTACGGAGTGCCTTACGCAAGAATGCCCATAGGAAAACTTCGATTTAAAGACCCAAAGCCAGTTAAAAAATGGAAGAAACCTTATGACGCTAGAACAGAATATCACGGTGCTTGTGCTCAGGTACACATTGTGCATAAACATGCATTATTTGGCTATGAAAATTGTCTCAATTTAAATATCTATACACCCGAATTATATGACACCTTAAAGGGAGATTTAAAAACAGTAATTGTATGGATTCATGGTTACGCATTCACTTCCAGTTTTAGTCACATACATGGTCCTGACTTTTTAATAGAAAACGACGTATTATTTATTAGTTTAACATATAGAATTGGTGTTTTTGGTTTTTTGAAACTAAAAGATGATACTAATGCTAATATGGGCTTAAAGGATATTGTAATTGCATTAAAATGGATACGAAGAAATATCAAAAAATTCGGTGGAGATAAAAACAAAATCACAATAATGGGCAGCGGATCCGCGGCTACACTGATTACTTTATTAATGTCGAAATATAAAAAAATATTCTCCAAAGCTATATTACAAAGCGGAAGCTTCTATTCTCCGTCCATATTTCAAATTGACTATGATTTAGAAAGAAAACGGCTAATAAATAAACTCAAAGATAAAGGTATTAATAATATAGTTAAAGCGTCTACCAAAGATATAGCTTTAGTTGCAGAGAACATTTATACGAAAAAGGAAGTAATCAACTTTCAAAAACCAGTTGTTCCGTTTACGCCAATAATCGAAAAAAAATCAAACCGGTCAGTGATATCTGAATATTCTTATGACATGTATAAAGAAAGCAAAACAATCGGTTTTCGTGTTCCAATTCTGATCGGTTTTAATAGCCAAGAAAGTATGTCCGAAGTCACGCCACTTATACATAATTCCCGTTATTTAAGAACCCTCAACTCTTCTTTCAAATATATGGTACCTTTTACTCATGGTTGTAAATTTAATCTGACTTCCAAGTCTTATAAAAGAGTCGCGAAGAGGATAAGAGAAAGATATTTTAATAAAGGGATTTCTGAGAAGTCAATACATGATTTTCTAAATTACGCTAATGAACTCCAAATATATCCAATATACAAATTTATACAAAATTATTTAGCTGTTCAAAAGAAGTTTTACGTGTACAAATTTGACTACGAGGGAAATTTTAACGTGATGAAAACAAACTCTTTAACTGGGTCGAATACAATGATAAAAGGTGCTGCGGGAGGTGATGAAATATGTTATATTCTAAAATGCGAGCCACTTTGGGAGAGTTACGTCAAATTGAGACACGACATCAACGACCCAGATAGAATTTTTATCCAGCAAATAGCCAAAATGTGGGCGAACTTTGCAAAATTTGGTGACCCACATCACAACGGTAATGGCAATGTTACGTGGCTTCCAATGACCGTAAAAGAAGATAACATCTTTGTTATCGGTAAAGAAAATAAATTGTCTAATTCTAAATTAGAAAAAAGTGTCTATAAATTTTGGAATGACATATACAGTAAATTTTATGATAAACAAAATTGCGAAAAAGTCCACGACGAGTTGTAGTATTGATCTCCTAACAATTACAATTTATACTGAAGTTATTTGTCAAAAAGTAGCCAGTTATTTGCAAATAATACAATATATAGGTAGGTATGTTACGTCCTCTATTAGTACTTGAAACAATAAAGACTTGATATTTTTAAATAAAGTTAGCAAGATAAATTACTCTTCATTTTACTATACATAACATTATCTCACCTAACTTTTACTCCGTCAATAGCCTTATCGTTATTATCATCATATTGGGAAACACCATAATTTGAGACGAAGAATGAATTAGCGGTTTTCTCTTTTAATACTAGTTTGCCTTCATAATTAACGTCCATACAATCGCTCTTATTTCCACCTCTCAAAGAGTAAGGCAATTCTATTTGCTGATGTGCTTCGATATCCAGTTTTTCATAAACTCCCAGAGCGTCTATTATAACTTTATCGGTAGTGTTTTCTGCTGGATTGTAAACATTCAAAGTTATGTTGCAATTAAACCCATTAAAAACTCTGAGTTGTGCCAACCCGTCCGATACTGGTGTACCGTAAGTAGGCTGGAAAGAAATGAAGAAGAAATTGTTAGCAAGAATTGATTATTTACATAAACCTATAAAAATAATTGGATATTTACCAAAAGATTCAATTCAACAATTCCAGAAATGACAAAAGCGGCCGCAGCAAGAATACCTCCCCAGATCATTTTGTGCAAAGGTTTCCTTATCAGCTTGCACCACGTCAGGAACGGATAAATGGCCTGTAATAAGGGCTAAGTATAAAAAAAGTAAAAAAAAAACTGAAATGGAAGGAAGGTTTAAAAATGTAGATATACGAGTGCCTATACCAATATTCTTAATTCGACTAAAGCATTAAACATGACTAACTACCGTTTCGCTGTTTAAAGGTTATTTAAACAGTCGCTTAGTGTAAATTTCTAAAGCTTAATCTAACACGGTCTCTTTGTAGCCAGATAACAGCTCTGAGTATGACAGTATTATAAATTGACTCAAATAATAAATACATTTAAATAAAGGGAAACAATGAATTGGAATGGACCGTATTTGCGTTTAAATTAGCCATTTTAATATATTGTAAATTTTGTTAGTCAATAAATTGGTTGTATGATTAACAATTACTACAGACGACCGCCGCTTTTCACCCGTCAGGTGTTCAGTAAATTAATTTTGTGCTATGGTAATTAGATTCGGTCTCTGTCGATTGTTAATATTATGATTTTAATTACAATGTAAAATTTATTGCACAGAAATGAGATAAACATTTTCAAAATTAATAAAGCGTTGAGGAAATATAAAAACAAAATCTTCTCAAAAAACAGTACACTAAAAAGTAACGAAATAATTACTTGAAAATAGTAAACCTCCCTTATTGTAGCTGTTATGTCTATATTGTACAATTATTATTACTTTGATGTCGGTGTCACACACACTAGCCTCCTTCTTTTGGGAAGTCGGTCAAAAATGAATTAACAGGGCAAGTTAAAAAAACATATAAAAATTAAATGAAAAAGCAATGCTACAATTGACACGGCGTTCCGTTTTACATTATTATTTTTAAATTAAAACCTCGGTTAATATGTATGCGAGCTAAAGTTTTTATTTCGACGTTTAATTTTCCGCATCGAATTGTTTACATATTGGCACATATTTAACGACTTCAAAATTTGGCGGCACACAAAGAAAAAGATAAAAATTATTTACTTACTACAACACACTGCATAAATAGTTTATGACAAAAACTTACCACTTCGAACAGAGGGATGAAGACTAAAATGAGTAAAGGATTAAGCACTTGCATCTGATCCGCTTTCAGGGTCCAACTTCCGATTTCCTGATACATTCTATCAGCTTGGAAAGTCCATCTTGAACCCTAAATCAAATATTATATTATAAAAATATAAGACCACAAAAATTTAACCTACATTAGTAGATACACATTTTCATTTGACACGATCTATATAGTTCCACTAATTTAAATGACCCGGTGGTAATGACGCTGTTATTAAGAATCGTTATTTTAGAAATAATGAAAAATCTTATATTTTAATAAATAATAATAATTATTTTTTAGAATGTTACGTAAAAGGTCATTAGTATAAGACGTTATGCCAAAGGTTAATGATGTCACGTGATTCAATTTTATTAGCAAGATTTATAATTAACGTTATCACAGATATTCTATAACGTCTTTATGCGAATCATAAATATCCATATATAGCTCACAACTTGTCATTCAACTCGATAGTTTGATTGGAAAAACAATATTAGCAAGCCAGCAACTTGCTTACAAATAAAAATTAATGTAATTCCCGCCTCAGATAAACTACGAGTATATTGGTTTTAAATATCGAATTCGGAATTATACAAATCAATTATTACTTTTCAAAAATCAAATTCATATTTTCATACATTAATTTTAACAAAACACACTAAAGCCCATCACAGGGGAAAGAACATACATGCGTACCGGCCAAATACCCTCCTGTCAGTCGAGCAAAATTCAAATAACAATCTTGTAGTAGTAAATACCTGTTGATCGAAGAGCGCCCAAAAGATCGGCAAAGGTATGAAGAGAACGAGGACTCTTAAGAGACCTTTGACATCTTCAATGAGACTCGAATCGTATTTGTCATCCGCGTGGTCCAACCAGTGCTCGCGCTTCTCCTTGCTTTTCTTAGATTGCACTAACGCATACTGTTGAACAAGACTCGTGTGTTTTAAAAAGTAGAATATCACGTCCCTCTACACTCAGAAAAAGAAATCCTTAGGAGTAGGTTCTATACAAATAAGTCTATTTTTTTATGCTGAACTAATTGAAACTGCTACCTATTCCTACTTAGAATCCGTACAGTCAGAAGTTAGGATCTTTTAAATATGATTTTCACTCAAATTTATTTGATTTCAACAACGAATTTTCTGATGTGGTGTTGATGAGATATAAACGTGAAGCTTATTCAATGTTCAAATAATTTTAACTACAATATATTAAGTGAGAATAATTTGAACTAAAGTCAATCAATTATTAGGCTTAACTCTAGTTAATTATATTTTAAATTCTAATTTACGCCATATAATAGACGTATACAGCAGTAGATGACATTTCAGGCTTCTTGTACAGACGGGCTTTTAATTAAAACCCTCTCAGACCGGTATTGGAAAGTTTTAATAGGAAAGTGGAAGTTATTACTCACTCCGACACAAGCTGAGACGTTACCTAGCACGTTGCCGGCGGGATTCTTGATAATGTAAAGCCGTTTTCCCGCAACAAAGAACACTGGAAAAGCAAACTTTTTATATTTATTTGCTTTTTATTGTTACACTTCATTATGCGGTTCTACGAAAGCTGTAACACTATTGTTGCCTTTTAGATTTAAAAGGTGTAACTTTTTTAATACATTTTATAAAATTAATAAAATTTAACAAAACAGTATTCGAATAATAAAATATATTTTTGAGTTATCACAGGTGAAAAAACTTAGCCAATCTGCTATTTTTATCCAATCATAGTAAAATAACCATGAAAATGAAATAGCAAAGTTAGTACGAAAACTTACTATTTCATCGTTTTTAAAATACTTGAAATGATAACATAAAAAGTTCAAACTAATAAACTCACCTATAGAGACAATCATAAGTAAACCAGGAACACCAAACGCGAGAGAGTAGCAATCATTTTCTCCGAAACAATGCACATCGGCTCTCAAGATCGGAGTTAGGAAGGTAGAGATGAGACTGCCCGCGTTAATAGAGAAGTAGAACAGAGAGAAGAAGTAGCCTAGGTATCTCTCCTGCTCTGGCAACTTGAACTGGTCCCCACCGAATGCGGACACACATGGCTTTATACCACCAGTACCAAATGCAATAAGAAGCAGAGCTAAGATCGTAAATTCCCTGTAAAATAATAGTTCAATTAACACATACATACAAAGTAGAGACGAGAAGAGGGACCACAATTGGCAAGAAATGTCCGCAACAAGGACACCAATTTCCATCAATAAAAGGATAACCGAGCTGTGGTATAGTACCAATCAAACTTTATGGCGGCTCGCAATGTTGTATGACATATTGCACAGAAAACAATTATAGGTATCAGTAAGCAAAGGTACTGTGACGGAGCAACACTTCACTATTCCACCCGCTGTGATTATCCGGCACTTAGCTGCTAACATATACGCACCATCACGAGCCGCTATAAAATTTGTATCTTACTGTACAGGGAGACAGGACGTTAAATCTTATTGATCTTGAATAAATTGTTCTCGTACACATCGTTGTGTGTTCAAGTGTCTTCATACAATTCCGACACACGACTCTTTTATGTACTATCGACACGTCGAAACACTAAAAGTAAATACCCTTCAAGTACTTGTTCAATTTTTTTATCAGCTACTTTGAAATTTGACAGAAATATTAATGAGTAATAGACACAACTAAGAATGTTTTTAAGTCTAGGTATATATTAAAACAACATAGATATATAATTATAAAGAATGTATACAAGAGCTTACAATTTTGGCAAATCCAGTGGCGGCATTGCTGTTAGGGATATCAGTACACTACCCGTGGCGTAAACCAGAGACAGGTAGAATATTGTTCTGAAATAAAATATAATTAAATTTACACAAATCTCAAAAACAAACTCTTTAAACCATAATTTACGGTCCATTTTCGTAAATAGTCAAAATTGAATTTTAACATTGTAATGTAACAAAAATTAAGTTTCTTAGGTAAAGATTAAAATGGTAACCCTAAGTTAAAACTAGCAATGTCTAATTTATCTAAACTATAACCTTAACATTAACCCGGAATGTCGACATCATCGTTGACTTTGTAGTTATTGTTACATTTTCCTACTTCCATATTGTAATTAATTTGTCGGAAAAAGTTTATTTTAGTTTGTAACTACATAATGTCTATTACTATTGGAACATTGTATCCGTGGATATCTTTCTAAATACAATAGGAACTAAAAGAATTGTATATATTTAGAGGACGATCAATTTTCCTTGTCTATTGCGTGAATTTATTTGTTTACCGCTATAGCAAACAATGGGTATACGATGCAAATTAATAACTTAATGAAAATTAATCATCTCCGTTTTGCCTTCGCCATTTTTTTTAATCCATAGTTATCTTAACGCTGAGCTAGTTCCACGAATAAAACAATTACGTGTTCATTTGCGTTTTACACTTGTTAAAGTAGATAATAGAATATTTTTGTACAATTGTTTAATTTCGAAAGTCTTGTTTATATCAATGAAACAATTAAAAGTAACATTAGATTTGTGTATTAAAATTGTAAAAGCATCCCAAGGTCTTCAAATGAAGTATGAACGTTTTCTATTATAGGCCTTTTTGTTTTCTATAAATTTTAGTCAATGTATGATCCCGTTTATGGTTTTGTTTTCATTCAAATCTAGCGAGGTTACACCATGCTTAGGCTATAAAATACTGCACAATAATCATCATAAAATTTCATTTAGCGGAGTTTGAGCTGATTGCAATGTGTTGAAAATAAATTTTTCTTTAACTGCAAGACCGCGAAAGGAGATGCAGTAGTCGTACTAGTGAAAAAGGGTCTGAACATAAGCTGTTGATTGCAGTAAAAGTTTAGAATTACGGGATATATGGAACATATAATTACCTGAATCTGCCCAACCATCCGTCGGCGATCATAGCACCGATCAAGGGGAAGAAGTAGGCGAACATTGTGAAAACATGGTATATGACGGTGGCTCCATTGTCCGAGTATCCCAACTTGTCTCGAAGGTATAATGACAGGATCGCTATAACAAATTAATAAGTCAGAAAATCTTTACTTTCTCCCCTCGAGAGCGATTTACAATAAAAGTTATAGCGTAGTTGTTTTCCAAACACTCGTACAAAAACATAGTCATCTCTTTCGTTCCCAATCAAAAAGTGAGATAACAATAGTATTTTTGTATGGAGATTTTACCACGTGAAAACTCGTCGTTGAAAACACATGTATTTTGAATTAGTAATGTGTTATCATTGAATACGCTATCGTAAAATCTATTTTCTAACAAGTAGTTAAAAACGAAATTAAAGAGTATTGTTCAAACAAACAATGCTCTATTTATTAGAACATCGTTAGAATTACGATTGATTCTTATGCAACATTAATAACTTAAATTACTTACAAACTGGTAACACTATTATTACTGTTTAAATTATCACAATATTTGTTTATTCTATAAATTGTTTATACAAACCAATTTCAATTAAATTAACATACGGTTAACACATGCAATAGTTATGCTTGAAACTTCCATTTAATTGAAAAATAATTTTTCAGAGATGAATATTACCGTAGTTTTTCCTTGCAGTTATTACTAAGGCAGGACGTACTAAGCAAGGACGAGGTTAGTACTAACATGATTCCCTAAGGAAAATTGTACAATTAACATTGTATTAGATATTTCATTACTTACAATTAATGGTCAGGGAAAAACGACAAATTTATAACCTTAACATGGATAGTAAATATAATAAGGCTTTGGTAAGATCGAAAAAAGTATGAATGGATTGTGTGAACACTTTCATCCTCCCCTCTCTGGGTGAGAAGGGAGTGATATAACGGCTGATGGAAGTACATGTATGGAATACGTGGTATTTCAAGGAATTTGTTTGTTGATTCTTTCATAATAATATAGGTTGTCAAGACACTTGTTATATAGGTGAATACCTGATAAATAACCAAGGATATATCTTGAGATATGTTGAGTAGTTACTTTACGTTGACTGATACGTTTAAGTTAAGATCATTCTTCAGAAGACACCAATCGAGTTTAGAATGTTTGAATGACTACTTCAATAAATAAAATACACTAAGGTAATAACGATTTAAATTAGTAATCGATAGTCGTGAAGTTAAAATAAACTCGTTTAAAATCAAAAATTAAAATCACACCAACATTAGAACTCACGGCAAATTAGACGAGACGACTAACCTGTTATTCGAGTTAGCAAGAGATACCTTTTTTTGCATTCGACATTCAAACATATGTAATCAAAAACAACGATAAAAAGTTATAACAATGAAAGTCGGACAACCTCAACTATTGGCATAAAAGTCGGTATGAAAATTGAATTTCGTTCGTGATGACATGCCAATTCGGACAGCGTTCGAAAAAGCCGCAGTAAAATTGAAATATCAATTGTAAGAGCGGACGCACACCTTTGACTAAACTATCGCACTCTATTGTGCAATTGTCGGTTGTCGATTGTTTCGCAGCCAATTCAACTGTTTAGTTCCACAACTAAAAATCGAGTAGTGTGCACAGCTCCATATAAGCTGGTAATCAAAGCGAGATTAAACAGTTGTGCGATAGTTTAGTCAAAGGTATGAGCGTGCTCTTACATTCAACATGTGCCGTTGTATCGGAAAACAGATACTTTTTTTCTGCATAGGTAGAAAAAGTTTATTGAACTTACTTCGCATCCCATAGTAGCAAAATCTTTCACAGAATTCATTTGTCACGATAAATCCAACGGCTTTTGGGTATGGGAGTTTCTGAAAAAGAAAATAAGATGTAAATTTTTACATATTTAATTAATGTAAACTTAAAACGTTATTCTATAAACCTATAGATTTCTGATGATAGTTCTTTTTAAGACTTTCTCTACCCGAATACCCATATTCGGGTTAGGTATATGTTACCCATAACATACTCGATGTTTAATATTATTATAGTAATATCTTCGATACAATCAATACAACGAGAACAATTGTATGAAAACCTAAATGAATTAGTGTACGGCCTTGTGATTCTATTCATAGTTTTTGCACTAAATAATAAATAAAGCCAAGGCCGATGCGAGAACGATTGTCTTTAAATGGAACTACCAAACTGATTCAGTTTCAGTATTGACAAATATTAAGGCCAAAACACTTAATAACTGCAGTTTTAACTAACAGTTTTTAAATCCATTAACTCAATTTCAGTAACTTCCATAATAGGTTTTACTAATATTTTAAATGCTTTTTGTAGCCTAAACTGCTGAAAGGATCCCGAAGAAATTTGCCTGATGTAGAGGATAGTCTAGAATACATAGGCTACTACTTTTCCTTTTTGAAATCCATACGGACGTTGTCGCGGCGAAAGCTAGTAAGAAAATATTTATATCATGTTGCACACCATTAGTTTAATCTTGTATGCTATGGTATGCTATATTTTATAAAAATCGAGGTTCAGATTACTCGCAGGCTGTACGAGTATGACGGATCAATATCACTGCGCAGCCTCATCCGACACTTGTGACGTCACATCCTACGGTCTCCGCTATACTACCTTGTTTGGTTAAGTAAAAAAGACGAGTCATCATTGCTATTAAATTGTTTAGATTTATCTAGCAAGCTTTCGACAGCGACTTCGTCCGCGTGGAAAAAAGTACTTAGCCTTTGTATTTTTTAAAGACTATACTCTACATATATACTAAATTTCATAAAGACCCATTCAGTCGTTTAGGCAGCAAACTAACAAACATCCATCCGTCTTTCGCATTTATAAGATAGGAATGTGTAATTAGAAAGTTTAGACTAATCCAATTTTTATATGAAACAAAATCACAGAAAATATTATTTTCAGGTTTATTCGTATAAAGTAATTTGTGTACAATCATGAATAAAATCGTTATTTTAGCGAGGCGGTGAAATAGAACCTCTCAGCAGATATACACTTGTCCCAGTTTACAAACCAGTTATATCGCAACGACCTTTTATTAACATAAGAAACAACGTAAAACAAAATGGAAAACATACATTTTCCTCCTTTTTATATTAAACTTTAAAAAATACACTTTAATATCTTAAACCAAAAGAACATCACTAATACTTAAAAAATGTAAAAGTGTAATTGAATGCTTATCAATTATTAGGTCACATTTGTGGCAATTCTCGTACTGAATTACTTTAATTGAAATACTCATGTTACGAACTGAGAACTGATATGAACCAGATATTCATTCTTTGTACGAGCCGCGAGACAATTAATGATAATTCAAGTGATCGGTATCGGACCATACTGCTAGTGTTGTGTTGAGTCTTATTTAACACGTCAATACAAATTATTAGCAATTGCTAGCTTTTACCCGGGTGTCCGCCGATCGATCGCGTGAAATTAAAAAAAAAAGTAAATAGCCTATGTGTTCTTCCAGACTATCCTTTACATCTATACCAAATTTCATCGAAATCCGTTCAGCCGTTTAGGCTACAAACTCTAACAAACATCCATCCATCTAAACTTTCGCATTTATATTATTAGTATGAAGTATGATATACATGTTAAATACGTCGGACTCAAAATGACTATTCAGTCTATAGATATGACACTCGAGGAGTTATCTTTCACAAACTTTTTTATAACGATTAATGATAGGTTATTGTATCACATCAGTAAATGTTAAGACCGGTACTAACATTAGATAGTTAGACAATGAGTCGATTGCATCATCCTTACAACGTGGGAAAGACCCATCAATAATTTTATTGGCTATTTTACTACACTGCTGTACATAGAATCTGTATTTTTACGGTTCAGTGTCACTACAATTTATATTAACTTGTGTATAAGTAAACAGTTATTTCTCTTTTGTCCATCTTAAAGAAGGGTAACTTTGTTTTAGAAAGTATTGTGTTAAAAAGTAGTATTTTAATATTGGAGACCGTTTCAATCATTCGATTCAGTTCTCGTTCAAATAATTAAAATATTAATTTCGTTAATCACTTTAAATGCCATCAAGTATCATTTAGTACATTGTAAACAATTTATAGTCTATTTTTTTAAACGGAGGCGGTCAATATCGTTAGAGAACATTATTCCCTTGGTCTATCGTATAACGAGATTTTTAGGAGTAGAGCAACATTGAGATCGGTCTTTAAGGTCAATGAACTATCACAATGAACCAATAGTTATTGGTAGCAAATGACATCGTATACGACATATATGAATCGAATGTTTGTATCAGTTTTCAATGGTTATGTGATCGTAGAAAAATAATCCAGTAGCCAAGACCATAAGGTATCGACAGTCATTATAGTGGCTATGAGTTTAGTGGCCGCTCTATATGATTATTGGAATTTAACAAACAATTCTTGTAAATATTCCAATTAATTTTGAGGTTCATTATGAATAACCGAATGGCGTGTGCAGCAACGAATACATTCTAGGATAGCGTGATCGATATACATACTCGTAGCCTAAACTAAATGCTTTATAAAATAATGTGATAATATTGTAAATGCATTTAGATGGATGGATGGATATTTGTTACTACGTATATCCAGTGCGTTTCAAGGGATCTCGTTAAAAATTGGCATAGATATAGAACATTGTCTGGATGAACACATAGGCTACTAGGTTCTTATTTCACGCGTACGGAGTTGCGGCCAAAAGCTAGTAGAAAATAACGGGAAGTCTAATATAAATTTATGGTCAACGTTTTCCGATGTACTACGTGCCGACCATACGTATGACAGAGATAGTAACGAAGTACGTGTGTTATGCACTCAAGGCGGGATAAAGAAACAAACAGGCATCATTGATACGCAAGATACATCGAAAGTATTGATACCTTATCTGTTGCTACGATTATTCTACAATAGCCACTTGCTGTTGCGCTATTTGACCTGGATATTTTAAAAGATTGCTTACACCATCAAGCCAGTATGAAAATGGAATGACACCTTTTGTCCAATTCAATTTGTCCTTTAAACTGACCCATCTCACATCGATGAGAAATGATGTTGCAAAATAAATGAACTGGTCGGCTACTATAACTATGTATGGGGTGAAAATAACCTGAATTTGGTAAAATATTTGTGTTGAATTTAATTTTTATCCTCAACTATGGATTTTATAACTTAGCAAACCCTTCGTTTGCCTACTTAGAAACTTGTCTATGGAAAATATTTTTAATTTTACGTCCAGTAATTTGGAGTTTTTGTTACTATGCCAGTCACCTAGTTTCTTCTACACTAATATTATAAAAAGGAAAGATTTGTATTTTTGTATATATTCGATTAATGTAAAAACTACTGGACCGATTTTAAACCTTCTTTCACCATTAGAAAGGTAATTTATCTGTGTGTAACATAGGCTGTGTTTTTTATTATTTTTTTTATTTCACGCGGTTGAAGTCGCGAGCAGCAGCTAGATTGTTATAAATAGAATATTTGATTTTATACTCTGTAAACAAATATCAAGGTTTTACTGTAACATGTATGACACAAGTGGATTAAGATAAAATGATAACAGTTTAGAGTGGCAGATGAGATAAAAGTAGTTGAGGTTAAAACTAAGTGTTTACTTCGATTTATGCCTTGAGGCATTTTTTTACATTTACAAATTTATTTCGCAACATAAGTAAGACATAAATGACTTGTTAATAACAGAATTCAAACCTCACAGCCCATAAACTTGAGATTCTCAAACCCTTTAAAAGTTGCTTAAGTAATCTTATTTCTTACAAATATTATAAAGGATGGATGGATGTTTGTTTACAGCCAAAACGGTTCAACGAATATTGATTAAATTTGGCATAGATGTAGAACATAGTCTGGAAGAACACATAGGCTACTAAGTTATTTTAATTCCGCGCGGACGGATTCGCGGTCAAAAGCTAGTTTAATACAATTCTGGCTATGGTAGCATATAGCTATTGAAATAGATCTCTATCATTGTCTAAACCGATTTGTTTAAACAACTCAATGTTTAACTAATTAGCATTTTTAAATTAATTAGGAAATTAAAATATTAATTTATTAAAAAGACATTACACGGTGCACCGCGACGAAATGTGAATCATTTATTACATATTTATATAGTTGTGAGAATCAAACCTATGAACGTAGGTTCATACTGCAAGGTTAATGAAAATATATAACAAAGTGAGTTCCTTATAGTTGACTCACACAAAACTTTCTGTTGAAATTCATAGAGATAAAAAAAATTATTATACATTACTCTGTACACATATTTTGTAGCTAACATGTAACAAGTAAACAGAGTAAGCGATTGTGTTTTCATTGATTTTTCTTATTATCAATCGACATCATTTCGGAATAAAATGGCTTGGACTAATTGGATGTATTACTAATCCTTTTGTAATAAACATCACCATGATACTACGCCAATTTGCATCAGACATTGCACTAGCAAACTTACTAAAGTTGCTTGATTTTGTTCACCGATGTTAACGCAAAAATAAAACAATCGAAAACTGTTATATTTTTTAATATTTCGTTTTTTTTTTTTCACGTGGCATAGCCAAAAGCTCATAAAGCCAAGTAATAAACTTACATTTTACTAAAAATTAACTTAGTTGAACATTACGAAATAAATTTAAATTGTAAAGTTCATCGCCTGCATAAAATAACGAACTATAAATTATTGTTATATATTTTTTTTCTCAATTACCTTTGTATAAAAGATGTCGGGAACAAATGACCACAATTACAAAGAGCAACTGAACGGCGACAATGTCAATGCATATTGCGGCCTTCAGAAGCCATTCCGAAGGCTACCGCAGCGATCGCCCACAAATTAATACCTCGCATAAATGTGTTGCGATATTTGCTTTTTACACTCGTAACATAATAAACGTTTTCAACGCTACTACCGTGTTTAATTATCAGAATCAAATTGTTAAATTGAATAATTGAATATCGACAACACGTTGTGTTCAGTGGTTTCACGTATACCCGTCCTTTTTTAAATCTATACTAACATTATAAAGAGGAAATATTTGTATTTTTGTATGTTGAAATAACTCAAAAACTACTGGGCCGATTTCAAAAATTCTTTCACCATTAAAAAGAAACGTTTTCAGAGAGTAACATAATGCTTTTATTATGTTTTAATTACACGCGGGCGAGGTGGCGAGCAACAGCTAGTATAGAAATAATTTATTAAAATAACAACTTTCGTTAGCTTAAGCTCTTAAGAGCATAACATTAAAAAACCGTAACTTTAATCACGTCACTATTTTCTTTATAGATTAATAGGAGTTGTTTTATCTATTCATTTATGTTTATAGTCCATCTGCTGTCTTTGTGTGATCGGATTTTTTTTACGAAAAAAGAGATCAATGTATTTAGGCCACTATAAAAAGCGACCGATTATGCACGGAGGTTACTTTTGCATTCCCCCTCGCACCGCCGACTGTGTCAAGGCAATCTCAGTACGAAATTGAATTCCGTGAAGGTAAACATTGCAATAGCCTGGTATTAGGTATAAACATGTATTTATTATTCAAGATAAGTAATCACTTGGCAATCCCTGCGTTTTAACTGCTACTGGCTACATTTGTACGAAGTATTGGAAGTATGCAGAGAAAAAATGCGCTGTCTACAAGTTCCGCGCTATTGCTATTATAATGAGAGTTATGTATCGTGAATGACTTGCATCAAAGTTTTGCACGACTGACAACGAAGTAAACAATGATATTACCTTTGTTGAATTATTTTAACTGAGATTTGATTGTTGATTTAGGATATCAAAATAATCTTACTAATATTATAAATGCGAAAGTTTGGTTGAATGGATGTTTGTTAGAGTTTGCAACCCAAACGGATCTCGTTGAAATTTGACATTGATGTAGATGATATTCTGGAAGAACACATAGGCTACTTGCTTTTGTTTTACTTTAATTCACTCAGACGAAGTCGCGGGCAAAAGCTAGTAGTAAATAAAGATCTCTGTGAATTGTCCATATACACAACATTTTGCCGAGGTGATCATTCAAAGTCTTGACAACTAAATTTTACAAACACTAAATATGTACAACTACATTTTAACTATAATCTTTACTATACGAGTATATGTAAAACTATGTCGTCTATGGTTAGGTAATGTTATTTTTGAATTCTTTCGTTGTGAAATGTATTGAGATAGTGCAATAGTGTTATCACAAGTGCTGTAACAATTTAGGGCTGTGTAGTGTTAATCGTGGTTAATATGCGCGACAAACTATTCAGAAAACATGTTACTTCGCTCAGCTTATGTTCGTAGTTTTTACTTCTAGTTTACCGTAGTATACACAACATAAATTGCATAAATCTGGACAACATAGCTAACTTAGTGTTTACTTAGTTAATATGGGTGGCGACATACTGATTTAAAATTACTTTCAGATTTTAATCAAATTAAAATATAAAACGAAGAAGTGTGACTAAAAATTAATCATGTTAAAAATATATGAAAAATCTCAATAGTGTGAACCTACAACGAAACTGTCGGTCGATAAAAAGTGTGCGGAGTGCGGAGGCTCTAATTTTGTCGATGTCGTTACGAAAACGTTCTCACATATATTCGTGATAAGACCTCTGTTTAATTGAATATTTTAGTTGAATGATATTTTATATTATTTTGACGTTAGCATTGTAACGCATATGTATATTTGCTCGGTTCAGCTAGTAATAAATGAGATATAATATAGTTTAAGTTTAATTACGTAGCTTGAGAAAGTTGTTACTTAATTGTGAAAGGATCATTTCCATAAACTAGTTCAGATTGTAACAAATAAATTTACTTTAGAAAGTACAAAATGATACCAAGTTTTTTGGGTCTTTGCGTATTTATTTGATTTAATAAATATAAACATATTTAAACGACCTGAACTGTGAAGTTTCTTTTCGTTAATAATGCAATTAAAGGAATAAAAATTCATTTAACTACATATAACTAGGGAAACCCAGCGTACGTTGCAAATCCCCGAGTTAAAAGTCGAAATCATCAAAATGCAATCAAAACTTTCAGTAGACCTTTTTATTTCATTAGACCTAATAACATTCTTTTTAAATTTGGACACAAACTGTTTTCAATTTGTATTTACCCAGTATCTTAGGAACGTATAGGTGAAAATAAAAAAAAATAAAAAAAAATAAAAAAAAATAAAAAAAAATAAAAAAAAATAAAAAAAAATAAAAAAAAATATATGGACGAATTGAGTACCTCCTTCTTTTGGGAAGTCGGTCAAAAAATCACAAACGTTTACTATAGTACCCAAACTTAAGAATGGTTTATTTCATTAATATAAAATAGTTTGAATGAATGTTAGTAGTAAATTAGCAACTTGCCTAACCTGTTATAAAAAGTTTGTTCAGTTCGCTACACGTGCGTATTATTATAAGCGGAGAGCACTCGTCATAATTATCTAATACGTACTGTATAGAGGCAAATTAAATACGGTAAATCCCAAGAGATTACTAATGCGTGTTAATTAGAAACAGCGAGATTGATTGTCGAACTAGTGTATTTGCAATTGAATATTGTAATATTGACATAACTTAAAAAAAATACTTTCCAATCTGATATATATAAATATATAATTTTTCCCTATCTTTTCAACAACTTTGATGAGATTATCTCACTCGCGAACGTATTTGCGTTTGTGATAGTGAAAGTCAGGTAGTCAAGTACAAGCATGTTTAGCTAATAACGGCCGATGGTCGCATCAGTCTAGTTGTGTGAAAAATAGGTTTAAATCCTAGACAGATCACCCGGCTATAGTCTAGCAGTTATTGGCGCTAGTGTAAAATGGTCCAAGTCCTGGTGATTATTACGTGTCGGTTTAATTAGTTTTACTAAACTTTGAGGTTAGGTTTTCGTACAATGTATTTGTATTGTGTATGGATGACAGTGTAACATGATATATCGTAGAATTAACTATAACTTTAAAAAATCATAGGTTATTTTAGTAAAATTGTAGTACTTATTATCAATGAAATAAGCTAGCTGTATTATGTTGAACTGTTTGGAGTACTTGTAAAGCGTCATTATGTGCTCTGCTTGTCTCAAATCGTTGTTAGCTTTACACTCTAATAACTACATGTTCAATAGACTTTTTTCTGCATACTAATCTTTATTTACAAACATTAGCGTCTGTTAATATTTTATTATTAATGTCATTAACAATAACTGCAAAGAATTAGCATTGATGATAACCCCGAATGAAAGATAACCCTAAACGAAGGCGTTTCGTTTGACGGAGGTCACAAAAGAAACGATGCTCCAGGGCGTAACTGTGACCAGAAAATAAGAAAGATCTAGAACATTTTACAGTATAGATATTTAGATACGCGAAGGATCAGAACAAACGTCATGGATTTTATCTCCGTTGCGATGATGTTCAGAATGAATTCTTCAGATATGCGATATCTAGATGTCAAAGTTTTGTTATTCGAATAAATCATTGATCAAGCAACAGTCGCCAATTGACAAGCAAATTATGTCAATTGATCTAAGTTTATTGGACTCAGTTAAGACTGAGGACTTACTTTCTCGATGAAATAGACTTCTTCGTGATTAAATTAAAACATTACATACATGCTTTCTTTTATAAAAATTACTATACAAGTTGTAACAATCCTCCCATGTACCACTATACCATTAGTTTATATGGGGCAAGTGACATTGATCTAAAAGTAAGGCCTTTAGATGACTACCTAAATAACGGGAAATTATTATAATCGTGTACTTACGTATTGTGGGAAGTATTCTGAAATCATATTTCCAGCAGAGATCGGGCAAGTTCCTAATGGTAAAGATTGCAAGCTTTGGCCTACTAACGTACATACTTAGTAATTACACGCGTACGTTGTACGCTGTGTAAATAGTAGCGCATTTAATGTATGCCGTCATAATACACTATATCGGTCCTTGTTTGTAAATTGTAGCGCAGTTTGTATTTAAATGGACTACAATATTTACACATATTTTCGCCTTCCTTTCCTCGCGCATGCCAAAGCTAGGTTATACAAGTATAAACAACGGGTGTTTCCATTTGTGAAAAGTTGTTTTTTTTTTTAGAAAAACAACTGTATACATAGGTAAAGAGCAATTAAACAAAACCTTATCTATACATTTAATAAAATTGGAGTGCCGTATATCGAAAAAAAATCCAAAATTTCGAAATGATGGATTGGCGTTGCTGAGAACGAAAATTGCATTTAAAATTCTGTTTGTCCGCAAGCCGTAATTTAGTTTCACTTATATCCACCCGGGAATTAGACTAGTGACTTCTTGTCTTTATTTTTACCTTGCTAAACAAAAGATGTTTCTATACAAGTTTGTTACAATGGAAACGCATCAGAATAATAGAATGTAAATACACGTGTAACTTATTGCAGAAACTATGTTCGAAGCTAATTCAATTACGTAATATTTACTTGTCGTCTGGCTGAGATAGAACTGTATCATAAAACAACAATGTTTACTAACGAACATAGAGTTAGCTACGAAATTACGCACTTTTGTAAAAATATGTTAATACAGAGTAAAAATGTGTAGATATGCATATGTATGCAAATATATACATTGAAAATAGGTTATCATTACAAGTAGTGTTCGTTATTAAAACATTTTTAAATTGACATGATAATTACAATAATGATATGATTAGTTATCTTAAAATCCATTTTAAATTAAAGAGCAAAAAAATCAACTAAACCGTTACATAATTATATTTGCAGTTATTACGAATCGTATCGATATATCTATTTATAAGATGCAATAAAATCTGATTTATATGGTTATTAAGAATACAGTCAGATGTAAAAATATATATTTAAATGTGTTAAAAAACAAGAAACCTGTATTGTGCATTTCAAAGGTCCTTCACCCGCATTCCACCAAAACATATACAATATTTATATTTTATTCGTGATTATGCGTTTTATTTACCATATATATCAACTCTTTATATATTTTTATAAAGATTAAAACAAACGTTAAGGCGAGTACATTTGTACTCATAGTATCTATTTAAACCTATGACCATTTAGAAATTCGTACAAGGACTAACGAACGCAGACTATAATTATATACGTTTTACCTTTTACTTATATTCAAATGTATAAAACAAGTATGGAATAATGTCAACATAGTAATAAACCTTCTAATATTATAAATGCGAAAGTTTAGATGTATGGATTGTTGCAACGCTAGAACGGCTGAACAGATCTGTATGCAATTTGGAATAGGCATAATTTACAGCCTGGAATGACGCATATGCTAATGATTAGATTTTTTATTCCGCGCTGACGAAGTCGCGTGGCGACAGCGCCTCTATTAGACACCTAGACAAAGGTGTATCGAAAACAGAATATAGTAAAGACTTCAACGCACAGCAGTTATGTATTTATGTAAAGAATTTGTGCCCCCAATTTTTATATATAATACTATATTTTCAGTTTGTCAACTTACAAAGATTTAAATTGTTTTGATTGTTATGATTTTAAAGTTTTTTAATAATTTTGTTAAAAGTCAAATCACCTAATTCAATATGTCCTAAATTCCCAAGAGATATAAATCAAATCGCAAAGCTTATATCAAGTCAAAGTTAGCTAAAAAAAAGATTGTTTTTTAGTAAACACCAAATGATTGATTTATAAAATCAAGTATCTAATTAATAAATCGTTTTTTTTTCTAATTTTTTGGAACTTACAACAGTGAAAATTAATATGTCAGTATTAAACATTTTTTTTATAACATAAGGTGGCAAACGAGCAAGCGGAAACCCGAATCCGCCAAAATGGCGAAGCGACCGCTGCCCATAGACATCCGCAATTGCAGATGCGTTGCCTACCCTTATCCGACAGAGGAGGAGACGCTTATAAAGAGGATATTTCCCCTTCGTATGCATCTCCTCCACCGTCAAATCCACTTCCCCTTCCCATCCTCCCCTTATAAGAAAAGGGTGGTAAAGAGAAGAGGTTTTAAATTAGGCCTCCGGCACCACACTCATCAGACGAAACACGGAATAGCTTCCATTTCACGTCTGTCTTCTGTGTGGTCGTGGTATTACACCGGGCGTGCCGGCCCATTCGTGCTAAGATGTTAAAGCGGGCACTACAACTAAACATTATTGTTACAACTTTTTATTGAGTGTACAGTATGTTCCAGGCACATAAAATACATTTCTCATTATGTGCGTAATAGTGGGTTTCCGGTGCAGATACGAAGAATATAAGATATAGTTTTGCTTTAAAGGGATAATACGAAAGAAAGGCATGCACTGTTTTGTTGTGCGATGTTTTTGTTACAATCACTTTACTGTTTCACACTTGTATATAAATAACAACATTTGTACGTGACCAACTTAGTTCCGGTTTTTGTAGCCATATTACATATACAAATAAAATATAACATTACGAATAAAGAAAATAAATAGAACCAGTTTCTAAATCGCACAGCTGATAAAAATGTATCTTTAAATGTTAAACATTTTAAAAAATTAATAGCGTATAAAACAAAATTTACAACCTCACAAACTCATATTAATATAGGAAAATAATGACTGTAATATAACGCTTGAATGTTTTTTTTTAAATCATGAAAATACCAACCCCTGTAGTTTTAGCCTCCATTCTTCAGTTTGTAGATTTACTTTTAATGTTTAGACAACACTTTAAAAACGAGAGTACTATTTGACAACTAGATACGCGCTATGGCATATTTCGCGCGACACACTAACAAAGACAAGCGCGCGAATACGCGAAGCGCGCGACACTGCCTGCGTTCGACTCACGAGTTGATAATAATTATCGAGACAGCAAAACCGCGAGAGCTCCAAAGATTGCCGCAATCACTTGCTTATGTCCATAAACAGTTGCATTGTGTCGTAATCCATTCCTCCTTAGTAACTTATTCAATTTCAACAAAAGATTTCGTTGACATCATTGATAGACTTGCAGCTGTCGACTTTCGAATTTTTATTGTACACTTGTATCTTTTTAGAATGCGTGGTCGTGTTATAAACTTTACGAGGACCTGTTTATCAGTGTAGATCTCTTTTGCCGTCTTAAGATAAATCTTTACATAATAAAATAACACATAAAAATGTTTATGTTTGAATGTTTAAAACCATTTATAACTTAACATATTATACATTTAAAAATAGTCTTCGATATGAATGTTAAATTACTACAAAAAATCAATCCAATGCATCGAAAACTGAACGTTTACATGACACAGCATAAAAAACATGAATTAAAATCCAAACAAAGTAAATTCAAAAATTCCATTTTTTATAATTACACCATTATTGTGGTAAGCAATTTTATATTCTGAATAGTTTTAGCTGAGGGTTTACAGAGCTGAAACACCTGTTCAAACTCAGGTTTTTTCAGAATGTGGGAAACATGTTTCTGCACAGATGTTGCAGCAGTGGAAACAGTACACATAGTTACATTTCCTATAAATAAGTACTTTGATACAACAAAGGAGTTGGCGCGATGCCAATTTTAAATTCAAATAGGAAAGAGAAATAACCTAACTACGAGATAAAGTGTTTGTGTTCCATAAAGTAATTATTATAGTGTGCAAAACATTTTACTTAATACCAACAGCTTAGAATTCCTAAGTTAGCTAAAACGTATACGAATAAAGTCTGTATTTATCCTGAAGTTAAATATTAGAATAGTTAAATATTTAGAAGCGCCTGCTGCTATACAAATAGCAAATCTCAGTAATCTTACTAATATCGTATCTTACTTCTTACTCTTACTAAATGCGAAACTTTGGATTGATGGATAGATATTTGTTACCTATGTCTAGAATAAACCAAACATCGTCTGGAAAAACACAAAGGTTATCAAATATTTTTTTATTCATTTAAAAAGCTGGTAGACTTAAACGAAGAAATTTTCGTTTTTTTAATGTTCCAAACGTAACTTACCATATCATATTTGATTTTGATATATGATATTAGTATCATGCTCTAAATCTAATCTGACAAGTTTTTTTTCGTTACCGTTTATTATATTTACCGGTAATAAGTTTACATTATCAATAATAACCGGTAAATGTGATTAATTTCCTACTTTTACCTCTACTATTGGTAATTATTAATAATTTTCAATTAATTACATTTACCGTAACATTTACATATTCATCCAGCTGATTACCTAAATACTTTTTTATAAAATTATATTATGTTAATTAAATGTCAATAAATAAGGTAGTGGGTTCATATCAGATATCAACAACTGTTGAGGATCATCTCAAATACGTTAATCAATTGTCTGAACAATTACTAAACATATCACTGAAATATCAAGAAACATTTGTATAAAATTATCACTTACCTTAGGGGCCCTGCGCCATTCCATGATTTCATAGTTTTGGAAAAACTCTACAAAGTCTTCCATTCTGTACGACAGGCACCATATAAACTGAATAATCATTGTTACAATATTAATTCGAAGCATTAAATGAATCTTTGACCGAACATGAAACTTAGACACGTTGCATTCCTGAATTTGAAACGATCAGTACCTATAACCTATTGATTTTAACGACATGGCACTATAGGCTTTATTGTAAGGAACCAATGTCCAAAGTATAGGTGCTACAATTTTATATGACTTAGCAATCGATGTTTATTGTCACCCATATGAGGATTTCACGTGCTCAATGAAATTAAATACTCGTTTATCGATTACATTATTGGCAATCGAGTGATAGAATGTATTATTTCGAACGGCTTAATTTATTTAAAACAGAATCATATTTTACTTGTAGACCTAGGAAGACTAACAAACATTAACACTAAGTCCAAACCTTAATCCAAAAAAAGTACAAAACATGAAAATTGATGAGATCGTACCCTACGGAAAATTCAGATAAAGTCAAAAGCTCTACGTCCTAGTTGTAACAAGAGTTTGTGAAGTTGAAGTTGAATATGTTGTGACTCGTTTATGTTTATACTCGTTGCTATATGTATTGTAGGATGTTTCGAGAGGGTCTCACCTTCAACTTCAAGATGGGCTTAACGGGTGAGAGCATTATTAGACACATTTGTAAAACAACTCTAGATATCATTGTCGAATGTAACTTTTATTGATGCTGTTCGAACCTTCTTCAAAAACCGGATGATGAGTTACTAGTGACAATGATAGCTACATCGGCTTATCCGTTGAACTTTAACGCAAACAGTGGTCGTGACGCACAAAAAAGCACAAATTGTTGTATACTATTTATTCTAAAAAATCCATTTAATCCTAGACTCTGACATCTTTGTTTTCACTACTTTCCACCTCGTGTAAATCGGTGAATCTCAGTGTCATATAATTAGTGATGTATTGGTAAGATTGTAAACAAAATAAATAGAGATTAGAAGACATTTTGTGGTTACAAATCAATTTAACTGACGCTCCGAATACGCCACTTAGATATCTAGCGCATACAATGCAGAAAAATTGTATAAGCGACGTCTTTTTACCTTGTTGAGCAATTTGTAAATTGTTTTCCATAACGTTTTAACGGCACTATTGAAAGTAGTCCTATGTCGATTGTTGCGGCCTCGATGATGTGTAGTTAACTACAATAGAAGCAACAAGCCTTTCTTGGTGCCGCTGGTATGAGCATCGTGGGATAGGTCTGTGTAAAGACAGTTTTCTTTGTAAATGGATTTAAAGGTTCTTGTGTAGCGATGCGTTTCAGCTCGATGTTGATTCTCGCAAACTTGTCGCCCTTCTCTTCTTCCTTCTTGACCTGCATATAATACGGACGGAAATCGTTCGAATACATTTTTTTTGAAAATTTACGATTTTTATTATTACTTTTTACTAAGTGCCAAAAATGACATTATTGTAGAAGTAATTGCAATGACAAAATAATAGTGTTTTTTATTTTTCGGTAGTTTATTGTTATCGAACCTTTTTTCTTGTGCTTTTATAACATTTTAACCAAATCTGAGGTTAGTAATTAAAAGGTATTTATTATATTGGGAAAGATAACAATGTTTCTTATTTATTTCCAATCCGTTTTTTTTCTCAATTAGAAGATGTTCACTGCTTTAAAAAAAAATAATCAGACATAGGTACAATAAAAACTCGCTTTTTTAATGTGTTCCAATTTTATAGTTTACATCTCGCGCATACAGTTGTTTCTTCGTTATGAAATATGCCTTTTAACTCCTTCAGGATCAGTTTATAATTTGATTTCTTCTTTAGCAAACTGCTGCCTTTAAGCTGTAACATGATATCTTTAATTTTTGGCGACAGAGTTGTTTCGGCATTATTCCTTCGTTGATTTTGAACTTTTTTTATTTCACGTTTTCCCTGTCAGATATAACCTTGTGTTAATTAAGATCGTGTTTAAACAAAATACAGAAAAGAAACAGATGTAACATAGAATGCTCTAATTAATATCATCTAGGAGTTTTGTTTTCTGTATTTCGTTTTTACAACTTTTGTGCCACACTCTTATCTACCCTCATTTAAAGAACCATCTCTGATTTCTTTATAGACTTCGTTGTCCATTAGACGACGCCTTTGATGGTTTGCCATCAACAAAAAAAAGTAATAACATTTCTTTTTAACGATTTTTAAATGTATCATAATAATAAATTAAACGAATTAAAACTAGTACGGTGAAGGACTATTGGCAACACGGAATAAAAATCTTCTCTTTGGCATTGGCATTTTATAAAATGGATTTCCGGGAACTCCCTTCGATACATAAGGTGAACATACCGAACACTGAAACAAAATTTCATTTGATAAATTAAAAATAGACGAAAAACTTTAAAGTGTAACAAAGACTATGGCAATATTTTTCGCGATAGTGTGTGAACATATATTATTTATTATATTATAATAGATATGAATTTTAACAATAAAAACCGAAGTATAAATCATATAGTGGGTGCTGTAATACTAAATACTGAATGTTATCTATTATTCCAATACTACAATCAAAAACTATTTTTATTTCGATTAATTTTAATGCACTGAATATGTCACTTCTTTATTTGCTAATTTCTCCGGTGACAACATTTTCCTCACGCGGGATTTAACATTTTTAATGGATTTTTTAAAGAAGTCATTGACTTTTTTCATTTTTTCTCTGAATATTCCCATGACGCTACGAGATTTCTTTTTCTTGTGTTCATCCTACGAACAACAAAATCACAAATTGACTCTATGATATACTTTTTATTAGCTTTCTACTAGCTCAGGAGACAGAGTCCCACTAACTACAAAACTGTTTTGGATCAATAAAGGATTTTTTTTTTTTTTTATGGATAACTATGTATTTGTTTTAATTAAGTTACATTATAGCCTCGTTAGTAATAATTTCAACTGGCTTAAAAAAATCAAAATCCGAGCCAAAATCTCGTCAAATTGAAATCCAAAATATCTCCCTTAAAAGCCCTAAGGTTACAGTTGTGAGTGCATATTTTATTATAACCGTTATAATATCACCATCCACAGAATAACAAATTAATAGACTCAATAAAATTTAATCACCCACTATGCCTTAGGCTTGATATATTTTTTGTCTTGTCTCAAATTAAAATGAACCTTTGAGAATTTAACGCCTAACAATTGTTTTGGAGCAATTTATCCGTACTAATATTAAAATAATCAATAACCTAAATAAGGAATACTACTGCAATAGAAAACCAATAGAAGGCGTGACTTTCTGTCATGATAAAATATATGTAAAATACATCTAAAAAGATATAAAAACACTGAGCAAAATATCACATTTTAAAGATACTTACAGCATTAACAAAGTGAACGCAAATTAGAATTGCGATGAAAAAAGATAACATAATCGGAAAATATTTCATCTTTACTATAATCCCGCGTTCACTTTTGCTTCACCGAGTTTTTCTTATAGAATAACAAAGTCAAGTGATTTTTACTGCATATTAGATTTTTAACAACAGAGTATAAAAATTGTTGTGAAATTTTATGTAAAATTTCGCAAAATATTTGAAATCGAAACATTTGTGAGTATTTTAAAACCAGATCACATAAAGTAATGTAATAATTCAATACCTCTAACTTCAAATGATGTTCCGAAATTCAATAGAAAAACAGTCATATATTAAAACTCTTATTTTTACTAATAGCTCCGCCACATCGAATAACTATTCTTTAATATATCTCTTAAACTTTACTTATATTTATTAAATTACATTTAATCACTAGTTAGAAAGGCGGAACTAAGTATTAGGTCACCTATACCCGGTTCCAAATTATTAGCTCAATACAAATAAACTCCCTCATCAACTTGCCCTTATCCCTACGGAGGGTCGACACAGTATGTGCTGCTCTACATACATTTCTATCAGCCGTCATATCTAAATCCAATCCCTTCTTAAGCATATCCTCTTTCACACAATCCATCCATACTTTCTTCGGTCTTCCTCTACCTTTACATCCATCCACATTCAATCTTTACACTTTCTGGTTTATGTCCCCATCGTCTCGTCGCATATGTCCATACCACGCTAACTTTTTGCTTCTCAATTTCTCCACCACTAGCGCTACTTTCAAACTTCCTCTAATATACAAATAATCACACAGTAACTTAGGATATATTTTTGTGTTACTTAGTCCGCGCGGAATTAAAAGAACCTAAACAGCCTATATGTTTTTTTCAGACTATATTCTACATCTACGCTAAATTTCATCAAAATCCTTTAAGCCGTTTATAAGATCATCATCATCATCATCAACAGCTCACTATACGTCCCCACCGAGGCGCTCGGAGCCTACCCTAAAGTTAGGGTGACTAGGCCATAGTCAACCACGCTGGCCAAGTGCGGGTTGGTTGAATTCACACATATCTTTGAATTTCTTCGCTGATATGTGCAGGTTGCATCACGATGTTTTCCTTCACCGTAAGAACGCCGGGTAAATTATGTACATATGAAAATCCGAAAAATCGAAAATCACATTGGTACATGGCGGCGGGATTCGAACCCAAGACCTGTAGATTACAAGTCAAGTGCTTAAACCACTGAGTCACCGACGCTCTCGTTTATAAGATACGTACTAGCAAACATCCATCCATAGGTCCATCCACATTTTCGCATTTATATTAATAAGATATGAAGTCTAATTTCCCCAAAATGACACCGAAACCATTGAAAGATAAGATCGTGTTTTATAGTGATTTTTCATTCAAAGTTAAAGAAAAAAAAAAACAATATCAAGCTTAGTAAAAAAATATAATTAATAATAAAAACTTAGTTTTTAAAATCTGGGATATCTCGCAGGTATATAGTTGACTGGGATGCAAGTGGTGAAAGTTCTTATTTCTTTCATTGAGTTGCTCGGTGGTACGAGGCACGTCTTGAAACATTCATCACGTGTTTGAAAGTTATTCTGATTACCTCCACAGCCTGAGTACAAATATCTCTTGCAAGTCCTGGAATAGAACAAGGAATCTGTATATTTTACTAGCCACCTAGTAGACAAAAAAAAACAAATTATGATTTCACTAAAACCCTCATGCCAATATCAAAAAAACCTTTTTGTACTGTAGCCAATGACCTCTATAAATGGACAGGCTATAAACTTAGTATTTTGAGCCTATTTGAATTTCGTCAGTTTGACGCTGATGGTTTCGATTTATCGCGGTAACGAGTTTTCCAACTAATGTATAGATTTAATTGTATTGTGCATCAAAAAGCGCTTTCATGTCGGAATAAAGCAAAAACTGTAATTTCCAATCATATTTATTACATAATCTATTTATACATGTATATGACTGTATCTGTTGTAATTTTTTCTCTTATGCCAATTTCTATGTCTGTTCTATTTTCCGATAAAACCAATAGCAAGACCTCTCTCATAGGTCTAAATATCCTTTGTTTGATTAAATGCTAATAAAACATCTTTTAAATAGATAGAATAATAATAATCTCTTACTTTGTCAACTTGTCCCAACCCCAGCGGAAGTAATGACCAAAGCAGGTTCCATAGTCAAACACAACCGAGCAAAAGAATGGTATGTTTCCTGAAAACAAACAAATAATACACTATTATTTAAGTTATATCTGAGATAAGTGAAAAAAAAACTTACTAAAAGCCACTTAATACCGCTTAAGGGACCCCAAAAATTACAAGATGGTTTGTGAAAATAGCCATAAAACAGTTACTTTGATGTGCCTAATTGAGTCTCCTAATTTTCGGAGATCTCTTAAGATGAAACTCTATTTGTATGATGATCTATTTTATTTACCTGTGTGTTCTGTAATATTGAGTTTACAATAGTCTTTGCAATCTTCGTGAGTTTCAAATCTGTTGCCGTTGCCTTGACAACCGCCCCAGAAGAAACGAAAGCATCTGCCTTGCTTCACATCATAATACCATTGTATTAAGTCTGCTCTGCACGGTCCTGTGTCCGGTCTTAGGAAACATGATTTGTGTCTTGCTGGAAAATAAAATTATGCAAGCATAAGGTTTAATTTGTATTAACTTATTAGACATTGTATATGCAACTTTGTGAAAAATCTATTTGAACATCTTCATTTCTAATACTTCCATTTTAGAGTTTATTACCATAGACTTATACCACCCGGGTGATGCTAGAGTGGGTCACTGGTCTATAATAATATAGTATATAATTATATTATATTCTATGTGTGTGTAACTAGTTAAAAATATTTTTGGTACCTTTTAATGTGTCATCAATTTGCATGCAAATACTTCTTGTGGGGCCAGAGAAGACTCTATATTTTGTTGTTCTTACAGTGCGGACTTCTGTACTTTTCGTACATCTGTAACAATGTACATTAAAAATAATTATTAATAGTACACATTTCAACCATCCATTTAATATTTCCATACTTCAAGAAACTAATATAACTAAAGTTTTTATTGAAAACTGTTATTGACTGGCAGCAATAAAAAAAGCATTAAAAGATTTATTAAATAAAATATTAGCTTCGTATATTTAAAATAAAATCACTTTCATTTCTTGTTTTCCGAATCATACAAATAGTAATAGATATATCATAGTCAAACCTTATCGAAATATAAGTTCCAATATCCCATTGCTTGCAAGGCATTCATCCGGATTTCGTTTTCCTTGCATATTTTTATAATGCTTTCAACCCATGTCTGTAATATATGAAATGAATATTTTTAACATCTTTATCTAGATGACAACAATTTCATTTACATTTTTTACATATAATTGCAAATTGTAATACGATATAGTTATCATTAGTTTTATATAGACCAATCATAACTACACTATGTATTACCTTAAAAGTCAGTATACTTTCTTGTTATTTTTTTTGTGTCAAGAATAGTTTGTTGGTTTGTAAACATTTTACTTAGAATAGAATAGGTATAGGTTATGTTTTGTACGTGCTAGACGTGATAAGTCAACTCAGTACCGGTTCAGATCAGCTCACATAGACCTGAATCATTGAGTTACGGCTCAACGACTAAATTTGCTACATTCACAGCACAAACCTAAAAGTGATGAGCTATAACTATGTAGGCTGACGAGCTACAAACTGTCCGATGATTTGCAGCTCACGCAAATCGTAAATCTCTCCATGCTGGTCCATATTGAGTTGAACCGGTTTACTGATCTACTTCACCCATTTGAACCGTGAGCTGATTTGCAGGTCATCATTTTAGTTGAGTCATGACTAGTGCGCGCGGTACTTGAAATGACATCTGTCACGGAGACAAATTGTTTTTGACTGTTGACCACAGATAAATTAAGGTTATCAGTAGCAGCTATCGTGACAGATTAAAAGTGTACACCAATTCGAATAACTTCCAAAACTAATTTAACCCTGTTTTACTTACCTATTTCACTGTTCTTAATAATATTAAATTCATACACTCACTTGAAATAAGAACGAGAGCATTAAAATTATGAAAGGCAGTAATAAAATGTGTCTAAAGAAACACAACAGTAAATTAATTGCTTAGAAAATAACGATCTAGAAGTAGAACTTGTTTTACATTATAACAATTCCATGTTGGTTTTCTTATTTCAGAATAAAAGAATCATTCAATAGAATGCATCAGTATAGACACTGCGCTAGAGCTACAGCTGGCTACAGCACTATTTTAAACTGCATAGTGACGGACGAAACAAAAAGCTGTACGGTGGGCGGGGTGCGTGTGCGCTTTTTGCTTGTGGCAAGGCAACCCGGCACGGTGCCGCACCGGGACCTATTCCTTATTGTATTTTATTCGATTCATAACGTTGTTTCCTTTCTAACGTCTCAGCGACAATTTATAAATTACTTTATAACTTTTTATTACAAACGTGTGTTAGAGTTCTTGAGTAAAATGCCGATATGCTGTTAAAAAAGTTTTTAACATCTAGTTTTGTTGATAGCTGTTTTGTTTTGCTCTGTGAACGTGTTTTGTAAATAAACACTTTAAATAATTAAAGTTAATATTTTGTAAAATATTAAAACTTAACGTACATTATGACCAGATATGAATTAGTGTTTCATTTATTTATTTTTAATTTCATTTATTATGGTACTGGAGCCGCTACTGAAATAAAGGTAATATTTTTTTAATATTTCGTAATTAGATTATTGTGTTTATTACATAATTTCTCATTTGAATTAAAAATAACTAATCTTTACATTTCATTTTACTTAATAATTACAAAGAAGAATAAACAGTAAGTTTGTACACATATTTAATACAAATGTATCCTAATACGACTTATTTAAAAAAAAAACTTTTAATCGATCATGATTTTTATATCGATAAATATAAAATACTGTTATTCCGCTGTTTGTATTTATTTATGTTGGAAATTATTAGAATAAGATTTTAATTACTTGTAACTGGCGTTTTTTATATTTTTATTTGCCGTAGCGTTTTTTCTCAATTACCTAAATAATAGTAATAACTTGCGTCATCATTCCTCGTTTATCATTAAAAAAAGTTTCAAGACGTGATAATTTCATGACAAAAATAATTGATTTAAAATTGAATGTCCTTTAATTTGCCACAGTAACCTACCTATATCCAGTTTGGTTTTTTTACTACCTACTTTTTTTTTACTACCTATATTCAGTCTGTAAAGCTTTATTTCGAATCAGCAACTATTTTTACGTTATTGTTAAAGGCACTTAAGGTCCCATGTATTAAATTTTAATAATATTGTAAACCAAAGACAATTGAGGATCTCGCTTATTATTTATTGTCGTAGGAACTGATTTCATTTATGATCTACTTTTATATAGTTTTTATAAACTTAATATGACAGTGGCTCACATAACGAGAAGTCTATAAATAAGTCATGTTCGTTTAATTACTAACATATTCATTACATTTTCTTATTTTTATCACATTCTTTTTAATGTGTAATTTAAAATGTGAGTGTCCTAAATCATTTAATCGCAGTAGAAATGGTTCTGTGTTAAAATTCATAATCACTCTACATTGTAATTACTGTGTCATTTCATGACGGAGCATTTAGGGAATTGTTACTTTCGTATCAGTTTTTGTCACATCCGCTAAGATGTTTGGCTGCCAAAACTGGTTTACTGAAGAGGCACGCTGTGTATGTTTGCGTGCATCCCAGCTACAGAATGACGCGAAATTGTTTTTTTTTTACAACTGACAATCTACCCTCCTCAGTACTTTCTTTAATCGAATCTGATAGATGAATAATGTCAAAAGAATAGCCACGAATTAATCGCCTACGTATCGAAGTCGGTTAACGGAAACAGCCGTTTAATCTCGAAACGTATAAAGAAAGTGACGAGAAGATGCACCTATAAATCAGACGAAACAGGAAATATCTGCCCACACATAAACAATTTTAAAAGACGACAACGATAGGGACAAAAAGAAAAACTATTTATTTACTGTTCAACGGGTATCCATGTGGATTCATCTTATATTATCTATACTAATATTATAAAGGGAAAAGATTTGCATTTTTTGTATGTATTGCAATAACTCAAAAATTACTGGGACGGTTTTAAAAATTCATTCATCGTTAAAAAGCTACGTTATCGGTGAGTAACATAGGCTATGTTTTTTTTTATATCACGCGGGCGAAGTCGCGAGCAACAGCTAATAGGTAGATAAATAACGTATTACGTAACCACAAATAGATCACTACAAAAATAGACGAAATGCATCCAAGAACATTAATGGCCATATTATTTAAATTTATATTCATACGAAACGTTTCGTCGCGCGACCATTTTGTTTGCATTCCCTTTTAGGGATTGCTTGAGAATAGAACATTTAAGGGTCTTGCTATCAAAACAATTATTCACGATCGAAATGTCTTGATACCTAATTATACATTTTTAATTTTTAATCACTTAACCCAATTTCTGTTTCGTATTGATTTGGTTTTTTAATAATTGCTCTATCTAGGAGAAACTAAATTTTCTGGCAAATACAAAATCATGAAAAAGCTGTGTTCTTTAAAATGAGATTACTTCACAGTGTTCATAATTATAGAATACGTTACAAAGAATACGTTGTTATTTTTAATACATATAAGGAAAAGTATTGCTTTAATAATTAGCCGATAAGCTATTACGTAGCTGGTTGATCTTTGAATGAAATGTAATGAAAATAATTTGACTATTATGTGATAGAAGCCAGGCCTGTTGCTGCCAAACGAAAATTGGCACCAAGTCACCAAGCAATCCCTTCACCGAGACATTGTCGCGGACTGAATTTTAATGACTTATTAATACGACCACATTTGTTTAAGGAAAAATAATAAGTGCTTTACAATATCCTCGACGTCTATTGTTAAGTTCGATTGACTGGTAGTTATAAATTAATGTATGTATGTTTTGCGGGTCGAGACAAAAAAAAAGTTGCAATTAAATATTTTTCTTCATTACAGTCGTTCGTATAACCGTATATTTCTATAGCCAAAACACATATAAATACAAAAATATCTCTCTCTTTTTCTCTCTGGAAACTTGAGATAAATTGTGAATGAATTTCGTCGGTGGAAACTTACGCAAGGTAGACGTTTATAAGACAGGATGTTTAGGATGATGAGAATCAGAACAAAATGGCCGAGGATACCGCAATCCTTACACTTATGCGTTTCGTTAGATAATATCAGGTATTTCGCTTCGTCTTTTGCTTTAATCTACTGAAAATGAGACTTGTTAGTATGTATATAACTGTATAAATCACAATCTATTCAAAGGAATGTTTTAAAATATACCAAAATATACGAGTCGGGAAGGTAGATAGCATTCTCCACTTGGTTTATTTCTCCGTTTGTACCACTTTTGTAATACCGTAAACTAACTACATAATCCTTGTTTTTAATGTTCTCTACCATGATATTCTCATGCTCTATACGATATATTGGTCGATACCTAGACTCAGGTTTCCCTGCATCGTCGTTTATTAACAGTAGTAAAATTATAATTAGCAATTTCATTACTGCTGGCGCCTTAGTCGATTTCTTGGGTTTTATTGAGCTATGAAACTAGGACTAAGAGTTACTACTACACTTTCATGATGTGGTATAGGGCAAATTATATTTTTAGTAATTAATAAAATAAACGTGACTGTTGTTTATAAAATACAGGAAACAAAACCTTGAGAAACTCTGTAAATCTCAAATAACGGTGAAATTTCTTTAAACAGAATACCCAAAACAGCGTGACATGTGCAACCCGATTCGCGTCCTGCGAAACGAACACGGGAAGCTCCCAGCAGCCTGTGTGCGGTACTGACGGTCGGAACTATCCTACCAAATGTCACCTTTTGAAAGCCCAATGCTCGGGTGAACCGATATCTGTCGCACATAAAGGACCATGTGTTGGTGAGTAGTGTCCCTTAATATTTAAATCTTTTTTAATATGTTTCTTGTTTCAACATCTTGCCTATGTTGCTACCGGAGGTTGGCATGTACTCTTCTATACTTCTATCAGCCGTTATCTGAATTCACACTTTTTGTACGCATAACTACCATGTTTATTATTTTTCACTTCTTGTTTCAATCCACAAATTTTAACTGATTATTAAATACCAGTCTTTGTTTTGGAATTGACGCAAGTATAACCTAAAATACTTCAATCGCTGTTCGTTGAAGGAGTAATCTTACTAATATTATAAATGCGAAAGTTTAGATGGATGGATGGATGGATGGATAGATGGTTGTAGCCTAAACGGCTGAACAGATCTCGATAAAATTTGGTACAGACGTAGAGGATAGCCTGGAAGAACACATAGGCTACTCACTTTTGGTTTTTTTAATTCCACGCGGACGGACTCGCGGGCGACAGCTAGTAACAAATCAAATAGAACAAGCGATGTAGGAAATGCCTACATGCATTTATCGATCGACAATGATTTTTAATTCATGTTACGGTAAAGTGACCTAATGCATTTTCTTCTCCTTTATCCCACTAATGTAGGGTCGGCAAATGCATATTTTGTGCATGTGAAATATTTTAAACAATTTATAATATTATTTCTTTACACTAATGAAGTTCTCAACCTCCTGGTAACATAACTATAAACAATATTAATATGCATAATACGAGTATATAGTTGTTTAGTTTTTATCTAGTCTCATATGCACTATCAAGTTAAACTAAATATCTTGAATAACTTTATTTGTCTTGTTCTTGACCTTGTACATGTCTATGCTCTACTCTAAGGAATAGGAAGTTTTAACCCGTTTTATCTAATCAATGAATGGCGCTTTGTATTTGGTATCTCTACAACTAATGCATTGTGAACCACCTATGTTGTTTATTATGTCAACAGAAATGAGTTAACGGTACAAAAATAGCTCATGTTTTTAGAAAGGAATCGATGTATGGGTTTTATAAAAACTAGCTTACTTCATCTAATCATAATTTTTTTCATTAATATTACTTTTTAATTATCATTAGAATTTTATCTCCTTTACTAATTTATATTTTTTAATGACAACTTCCTTATTCTAATTTTATTGATCACTTTATATTTTTAAGTGATAACAATTGATGATTTAATTAATTAAAACACATTAAATTATCTTTATTACAAAATTCTATACTTTACATTCAGTACAGAAAACTTATTTTTTCGATCGAAATAACCTAACCGTTCCGAGCTCATTATCTCTGAGAAACCTATTTATTATGGATTGACATGTAAACAGAACCATTTTTTTTAGAAAAAGGTTGTGAATCTATAAAAAGTTTGCTTGATAATTAGTATAACATGCGGCCCATATATATTTATAGTCACCTTATACGACTTGGTCCATATATGGTGACTAGAGACGAGTTGGTACCGACGTCGAAGATAACAAGCTTCGTTATCAGTAATTGTCTGAAAAGAAACACAAATCAATAGCCATATTTGTTTTGCACCCTGTGGATATTTCAACCTTATCTAGTAAATCTAATAAATAATTAATCAATAAATCCCTCAATCCCCGGAGAACCCGGAGTGTTCTTGTCCATAGTCATACGAATCGTATGACAGTCTTCAAAATTGCTATCTTCTTGACTTCTGCTTTCTTTGGTGTCTTGAACATCTTGTTTACAGGTTACAATGTAAAGGATATAGGTGCATAAACATCATCCTCTTGTACCTATGATTAGTTTAATCAACATTTGTTCTATAAACGTATTATTTATTTACAATTCATTAGTTTTATTAATAAGCGTGTTATTAGTTATGAAATAAAATTACTACGCGTGTCTTGATATTACACGGGACAAGTTTTGCTTGGAAGCAAAAGTGTGGTAAATTTGTTTTGCAATGAAACTGCGAGGCAATTCATTACTGTTTATTAAAATGTATGAGATACGTATGGTGATTGTTTTAAAAATATAGATGAATGGATACTAAGGGTTTTTATCAAAATCAAATAATAATTTCAACAATTTTCGCATATGAATTTTTAAAGAATCAACGATGAATTTTTCTTGATGTTACAAAATGACACATAGATATTCCTTGATCTATGTTATAAATGTTTTTGTATTTTAACAGGGCAGTCAACATGTCTGATAGTGCAGCGGTACGCGTTAAGCGCTCAAGGCGGGCGCAGGGCTGCGTTCGTGCCTCGCTGCCGCGCCGACGGCACCTACGCGTCGGTGCAGTGTGCCGCCGCCGGCGCTGCCGCGGGCTGCTGGTGTGTCACTCCTGAGGGAAAGCCTCTCCCCGACACGGCTGTCAGAAACGGCAGGCCAGACTGCACAAGAACCGGTGAGTAACTTTGATAGGCCCTGCGATGCGATCACTACACGTAATTCCTTCACTGATTTACTTTGCCGCGCGAGCTGACTTGTTTGCAAGATGCACACGATATCACTTGTATGTTAATTGCTTTAATTGAAAATGTAGTCCGCAGATGGAAACAATACAGTGCGATTTTGTACTTTATCTTATTGCAATAAGGTTATTTTTTTTTAAATAATAGTCGCTTCGACAAACAATGTTTTCAGCGTGAGATATTTGCTAAGACTTCTATTTACATTGCATTTGTGTTGTCTGCTTTGTTAAATTTAGATTATTTGAGGAAAATTACATATAAAGTTAAATATACTACCCTTAATTTAAAAGCATTAAATTTCAATTAAAAATAAAGTAAAAACCATGCTGAATATTATGTAAAATTCTGATGAATATGCACTTTACATTTCCTAATGAATTTGATCAAAAGTTAAGAATTTAGAAAATAACCTCACCTATGATATTGAACATCTGTTCTATTTAACGCGGTAGTGTAAATAACGGTTTCGGGATAGTTGGTAAACATAGGAGCAGATGAAAGCTGTAGTTTACATTACACTGCTTGCGCTCTCGGAACATCGTATACCTACAGTACGATTAATATTATCTATTCGGAGATAACGTGAACATTACAAAGGGGGAAAAATGGCACATATAAAATCATAAAATGCTAATATCGCATACTACCTAATTAATCGAAAATTCATAATTTCTGTAGTATACTGATATACTCGTAAATATGTAGAATTTATTTGTTATTACACACTAGAGCGTTAGCAAAATGTCTGTATAATGTTTTCTGGAAACGTAAAGTATTCGACTGGTTGTGATATTAAACAGAGCTAAAGAGTTTTGATGATTAATCTTTGTAGTAAATTGTTTCCAATACTTATAACTTCTGCGTCTACATTAATTGGTATAGATAGATTTTGTTGTAAGATTATTAAAAAACATTGCTTCATCAATGAGGAATGATGAAAGCTGTAAAAATTGATCGAAGACGTAGGTATTTTTAACAATAATGTTATATTCTTAAAGTATGAAAGATTAGTACCTATCCATCTGGATTTCTGCAATCCATCTGTCCATTTCAGTCTAGCCTATTTTAACTAAAAGATGCAAGAGCTCGCTTTTTTATAGCTCAGCATCTTCATTTATATGTTTATTTTATACGCATCGTCTTGGCAGTAACTAATTACAACTGCATCTTTGTTACTTGTAATAAATTGCTTAAACTAACAAACTTTATAGAAAATTTATCACTTTAAGATAAACATTCTGTCTATATTGTATGAAATCATTTGATCATGATCATGACAAACATTTTTTCCAACACTTTTTTATGTTTTGACTAAAGAATCGTTTTATTTTAATTTCACTTTCAAAATAATAAGTTTGTACTCAAGATATAAAACGGTCAGGGGCTTACAAAGGCGGAAGACTCCAATCCCGACTTGTTTACTAGACAGGTACCTATTATCTTATTAAACGACATTGATGCAAACGGGAAGATGCGACGTATTGTGATACTATATTATTGTCCTCATGGGTGACATGTCAGATTACAAAGAAACAACATTGCATTCGTCTAAAGATTACTTATACACGTGAGCACCACGCTTAAGATAATGTAAACATTTGTGCATACGAAAATAAACTTAAAATATACCAGTTTTAAGATAGTCTTCAGATCGAGCTTGCACTAACAATCTCCGACTGTCTTTGTTTACACAAACCCTTATGACAACCTACATGCGCCTGAAAAACTGAGTCAAAGTATTATTTGTTCGTGTCAAGTGTGCATTTATATATAATGATCAGACTTAGCCGAGTTTCGTCTGCAACACGCTAATGAATTCAGAAAATAGTTTGAAAATCGTAAGCTACTCATGAAATAAAATTGCTATTACTATCAATGTAAGTAATAGAAATAAATAAATAAATACTAATCTAACATAACTATGAAGTATGTTTAAGCACGACTAATCTAGACACACTACTAGTCTACTGTCTGTGTTCCACACAGGTTGTCCAGAATTGATCGCTGCTGATCTAATCTTGTCTAACTTCAGTTTAGTTTTAGTTTCAAATTAAATTTAGTTTTTTTAAATCACTATGACGACCATTCGGAACATATGTTGCTATGTCGTGTGTTCGTCTGTGACGAATTGGGCAATAATCACGGACGGAAACGAGAAGGAAGTCGGGCACGAGACGTTACAACGAAATGAGTCAACTTCAGTATTGCTGTGGATTTCCACTGCCGAAACATCCATACAACAGCTGACAGTTATCTCAGTTCTTTTTATAGATGCAGAGAGAGATGACTATATGTTTTGGCACGAATGTTTCTACAATGCGTACTCACGGATGGCCTGGTCATCACGACCTTATGAAGATTAATACAAAGAATATTTTCACTGACTTTAAGATAACTAATTAGGATGGAGCAGTGACCCAAATCCAAATTGCCTGGCATTACACAATAAATGGCTACTAGAATCGGATCTAGGATATTATTAAAATTGAAGAATTTCAGACAGAAAAAGTTTTCGCCTACTAATTAGATTAATTAATTTTTAGATTCATTTGGCTCCTCGGTCAAAGCGCAAAAAAATGAATGTAATTCAAACAATTAATATTTTAAAGTTTTTCAGTGGCTCAATATTCTGTAAAGAAACGTATCTATTTTTGCAAATTGCAAGCTGTTCAATAAAGATGAACCTTACAAAAGTCAAGTTAAATCTAACATTACGAAACACAGATCCGGTCTTACACTCTTGTTCGCAATAGATAAAATAAAATGTAAACTCCGTTAGATTTTATCATTTAAAATTTACAACCTATGTTCGAATATAATGCCACATCGAAATTTCATAAAAAGTTATTGCAATACTAAAATTTTAATTGGTCTTAGAACATCGTGTTAGTTTTGTCTCGCGCGCCCATCAAACAGGATGTGCCGCATTCTAGAATTGTAGTTGAATCACAACGATCATATAAAAATACCAGAATCTGATTTTATTGAATGTGCAGCTATGAAGGAAAGGCTTCTAGTGCTGTGCGGAGTTAGAGTTGCAATCTTTATCTATATGTAGAAAAGCACGTATTCTACGCGTTCCGAAAAAGTCTAAAACTATATCTTTTTCGGTTACATCGAATTTTTTGATTGCTTCGATTTACTATTACATTGATAGCTTGACACTGCTAGGCATAGTGGGTTCAGCTAGTTGATAACAGGAGATCTTGTCATCATCATCTCCCCGTCCTTGTCCAACTTCTGTAGGGTCAGTTCAGGTTTTCGTCCTCCAGGTAATCTATCTTCCGTCAAATCAGTCGTCACTCTCTTCTTGATCATGTCACCTTTCACGCAATACATTCATCTCTTTCTAGGCCTACTTCCACCGTACTCCACCACACTCATAAGTAAGGTTCTCCTTACCACGCTAAACTGTTACTCCTTAATTATCTTTACAATTAGAGATCTAGTAATGTAAAAAAATCTATTCATGAAGTTTTTAGTTTAACAGTCAACTTGCCAGACATGCAAACCTAGCGAGTTGAATTTGTTTTATACTACGCAGCGCTGTTTATTTTTTTCCTTTCGAAAATAAACTCAGGTAAAAACTGGAGTGACTAATCTATCGAAACACGATTCGATTTTGCACTCATTTCTTAAGGGGTACTTCGATTCAATCGACTCATAATATTCCGAAGAATAACTAATAGACTAGAATAGTTTTTTAGTGTTCGGTGATGATGAAAAATAAATCAAATATCGATTGTAAAAGTAATGATGTTAAATCATTTAAAGACAGTAATTTGGTAAAAAAATGTAATACAAAGACGGCGAAAGTAAAATTGATATCATTACAAAAAAACACATTCGAATATAGCACGCAATTTGAAACGGTCTAAGCCAGCCTTAAGATATAATCGGATTAAAATCGAATTAACGTCTCGATGTGGCAGCTTTCCGTTTCTAAAGACAGAACGTATTCTATAAAAGGACAAAGATTATCTTCTTTTTGAGATTCGCAAACGACCGCAATTAACTGTCTGACACGCAGAGCCGTTTAACGCGGCGCAGACGCCTTCAATGTTACTACAATCAATTCGCTTTTAAGAACTTGATAAGTGTTACGTCATCACGCAATTAATCTCTCTTAAGAATAAAAATCGTTAAAGCAATTCTGTATTATTTACTCATAAAATTCGATAAAAGATGAAATTCCGGAATCGATTAAAAAAATTGTCGTTAAAATTATGTTAAATTCACATGAAAATCGGATTTACCTAAGTGTAAAAAAAATGAAGTTAATTCGTCAAAATGTAAAAACTGAATAAATTCATGAATGTCAAACGAAATATGCGTGTCGCTGTGAGACGTGAGACGGTTTATAATCATTTCTGTTTTCATGCACTTGGTAAACAAATTATAATTACTAATTAGGTTTCACTTTTTAATAACGACACACGATATAGTTAGAGAACTGTAATAGATAATTTTAAAGCCATTAGTGTTTGAAATTATTAAAAGTCCTTACTCATTGTATCACAGATATGGACTGCGAAGTAGAGCCGTGGATTCGAATCCGCCATTCGATTATTGACTTAAATAAACTACGCACATAAATTCACTTTCAATTGTTAAAAAAATGATATTAAGCTATATAGCTATTTGTACAATGAGGTATTGTACAAATAGCAAATTGTATTGTAAGATTCGATTAGTCATTTGTTGCGAATTAATTTAATAAAAACTACTGAACCTACGTTAAGTAAATAATATATAATATTTAGTATTATCGACAAACGCTTATTAAAGTTAATTTTATTGTCTACCGTTGAATATTGTAAATGTTTCCCGCTTTGAATTCCTAATAGAGGCTCGCCGGCTCTGAGGTGCATCCATAATAAATGTGGATAATAATGAAATCCATACGCACCTAAGTGCAATATGAAATAACGCCATAAACAATTGTTCTCGGAATGTTTGTCTCATGTTTTTTTATTGTCTACGACACTTTCGTATTCCGTTGAAGTAGAAAATTCCTTGACTTTGCGACTTATCTATTTTATAAATTCACGTAATAATTTAGTAATCATAAATATTCGTATAAAATATATTTTGACATGAATCCTTCTCGCACATATCTACCAGATACAAATATCATTTAATGAGTAGTTTATTATTATGTAGAAGAAACATAAGTTATGTTTTTGCTGTATATCATGATTGGTTTTATTGATAATTGATAGAAGATAGCAGATTTGCTTTTAATAGTAAAAATCTAAAACTATTGAACTAAATAACAGATCCTAACGGATTATTATACTAACACCATTCACAAACCATCAAAAACGTGCATTTGTACAAAATGTAATCCGTTCTCTCAATTCTTGGCGTTAAAGACGTTAAAACCAGCTTAGATGGCGCGCGCGTGATTCTGTTTTAGAACGCATTCGTGTGCTATGGTGTGTCTGGTTGACTTTCTCGGAAACAGCGGATCGTAGGAGTCAGACAGCTCGACGCCGGATCACAATGGTGTCCAGTTTTTTTGTCTATGTAACAACGCGAAGCGTACCCGCCGTGTCGAGAGGCGATAGAAAAAAAAACACCCAGACACCATTTAATAGCGTTGTCAGGATAGTTCGCTGCACCTTTGATGTTTTATATTTAGCTTAGGTACCTGCTTGTGCCACATAATCATCTTGTTAAGGCAGAGTTACAGGTTACGCGGATCGTTTTTCGGCAACGAAATTGGAACGCTCGTGTTTCGAAATATTTTTCGAATAACCTATAACAGTTTTATGTTAACGATTATTTTCTTGTTATCCCTATATTGTTAATTTATATTGTTATAGTCTATGTAGTGATAAATAAAAAAATGTAATAAATGTCTATACTGATTTTTTTTAATTTACGAGTACTACTCATTTCGGTTAGCTTTGACAGGAAAGCTCAAGCTTTATCTAGATTTTAATATTTTCACATTTTAAACTTGAAACATATAAATCTTTTGTTATTGCACTGACCGTATAAAATGGTAGAGACATTAAATTCATTCAAAGATTATTTAAATTGGTTTTGGAAGAGACGTAATAAAATTATATCTGAATTAAATTAATGTTAAAACGACACATTTAGATATTTTATCTTTTCCTTAAAGTTGCCGTCAAAGTATAACATCGCCTGCATTTGTAATTTATTTCAACAAATTAAATCAAGACTTCTTGGAAACTACACTCCGCAAAGCGCTGTATTGCGTCCAACGGTTGTAATCATTTTATATAGCTCAATTTATAGTAAAACCATTTATGCCAGTAAATCATGCGATTTATTACCCATGTCAAACTTTTTAAAAATGAGTTTCACTGAATGTTAAGTCTACAATATTTAGTAAGGGCTTATAGATACCAATAATATTTTCAATTTAAGTAATACTGTTCCCATAAAATAAGTGATACGATCTTAAAACGGTCTTATATTCAAATATGATTAACAAGCAGTGGCAGCACATATCTTAGCCCTTTTACTATTCGGTTCGAATACGAATATAATATTTAAAACTAGCTTTCGCCCCCAACTCCGTCCGCGTGGAATTAAAAAAACGTAAGTAGCCTATGTGTACTTCCAGACTATCCTCTACATCTATGCCAAATTTCGTCGAGATGCATTCAGCACTTTCGCCTACAAACTCTAACAAACATCCATTCATCGATCCATATAAACTTTCGAATTTATAATATTAAGATTTAGGGATTCATAAATAAGAAATATCCTTTGTAATAAAATTGTGTCTTCATTTTATGCTGCAATATGAGATGTATTTGCTAAACTGTAATTAGGTCAAACAAAAACTAAAAGCGGTATCCTGGCCGGTTAGATTAAGCCGTTATTTTGTTTCTTAAAAAGATATAAGTTCGTAACTTCAGTCGGAGTTCGGTATGGTCGCTTAAAATTTGCTATTCCCTTCTTATACTACGCATTTGAAATGACCTATTCATTGGTCAAACGATTTAACAACATTACACGTAGCTGGATAGTTATTTTGTTATGATATATTACTTTAATTTATTTATATACATTTTAATTACCTTGTTATAACCTATATTTATCAAAATGGTTTGTTTTTAACTTGTCATCATCAAGACCGATCATTTGTAATTACCGGTATTTTTTTGTTTATTGGTTTTTATGTTTTCACCAAAGGTCACATCACTAGACCGGTTGAGTAGACTGCTCCCCTCACTCCTCGCATCCCCACGCCCTTTAGGATACAGTAACCATGCGGCTTGCGTCAAATTACACTAACTAAGATGAACTATTACAACACCATTACTAACGGCCAACCCCAATAATCGATATCGAATCATTATCTAAGGAAGCATTTTAATCGTTTACACGTTTAACCGATTGTCCAGCACTATGTGATGTATGTTAGTATATATCTTTTTAATATACAAATACAAGACCTCTTGACTAAAAGGGTCAAAATGAACAGAATCAAGACTAAGTGGTATATCTATAAATTTTAGTTACAATATCTGCAATGTTTAAATTTGCATAAGTCAAAGCGCACAAAGTAATTAACATGAGCAATTGCCTTAATAAACAAGCTATAGGACATTAATTAGTCCTTTACTCTGTCATGTATTTTTACAAAAACTCATTAATTTTAAAAGATTTACATTGTAGGTTCCAGATAAATTATCGGAGATTACATTTTATTCATGTAAGAATTTTAAATGCATTGTTTACATAACATTTATCTGTAGCAGAACACTAGCATATAACATAACACTAACCAAGTTCTCAATTCTTTGATGATGTGGAAAAGAAAATAAGTCACAAGCCATTAAAATTAATGTGTTTATTCAAGCTCGTCTGGCCCTTGGCGAAGAACCTTTTAATTTGCATGTGGTGAACGAAAGGAGTCACGTTGCCCGCCCCTCGCTAACGATTTATCAATTCCGATAATAATAAGCTGCGAGTAAAGATTTATTGCGTGTCGTACCTTAGAGATATCTCGCTAAAACATTCCAGCTCTGGTTCCTAGATATGTGTTGATTTAAGTGCCCAGCTATCATAACCAACTGTCGCCCGCGACTGCGCCCGCGACACCGCTTACTACACTTATAAATAAACCATGGAAATAAATTGCACTCGGAGTCACGCAAACATATTACCAAATAACTTCGATACAAACCTCCACTCTATAGGAATTAAAACAGCATAATAATAAATTAGAACTATTTTATAGGCACTTTTGATAACCAGTTCATCCGTTACACATTATTACGTAGTTATAACTTAAAATATAGGCAAATGTCTTAGTAAACAGTAGAATAAGCACTCATTACATAGTTATTGTTATTGTAATCGATATGTAAGTACCTATTTTAATTAATCTTACGACTGGCATAAGACCTTTACGATAAGTACCGGTACCTTCCTATCTCCTTCAACTCTGTATATATGAAAGATTTTATTGTATAAGTACCTATTTTAATTAATCTTACGACTGGCATAAGACCTTTACGATAAGTACCGGTACCTTCCTATCTCCTTCAACTCTGTATATATGACAGATTTTATTGTATAGTAAATTAAAATCGGCGAAGCCCCAAGCAACGATGTACCATCACAGATTTGCATAGGTTCGGAGTTCGGACCAATTCCCTAAGGCAATAAAAGGCCTGCATTAAAAAGATAACTAATTATAGATTAGTTAAAATCATAACGTAATATGTTAACTTAATGTATGCTTTAAAACAATTCTTAAACTATGTCAATTATTCACTGCAGGAACCAGATTGTTCGTTTATATTTGTTGACTTAAAATATTGTCCTTGAAAAATTTTAATACGCATTTATCTTTATTGACCTTCAGCGAATGATGTAAATGCAAACGCGTGCGCAAAAGCTTAAAAAGGTCCTTTATGTTTTATGTATAGAATGCAGTGCGTCGCCGTCGCTTTCCTGATGGTTCCACAAACAGACCGGACTTTTTACGTCTTATTTTTCGCAGGTAAATCACACACGAGGCGGCGCTCCTCAGTTCGCGGTCAACGTAACAAAAGAAGTAAGTTCTAACATGAATTTTGCGAACACTATTTTACATATTAAATGGAACTCGTGTTAAAACTTATTGTTTCTATCTATTGTAGTCAAACAATATATTGTCGAACGATGATTGTATTCTTCAATATAACTAAACAATGTATTGTAAAGACATAATCTTATTTTAATCTATTTGTAATATAATACTTAAGGATGTTCATTATATTATATTCGTAAATATATTTATAATTACGGCAGTTTCCATTGTTGTGAATTCTGTAAAAGATTTACATATATTTCGAATCGTGTACACCTTTGCCATACAGATACCATCAGCTTACGACTATTTAAATCTTGTGCTAAAGTTAATAGTTACATACTATTAAATAATACTAAGAAGTTCATATTTTTAAGCTACATAAAAGTAAGTATGTTACAGATATTAAGGTAAACAAGTATATATCTTTTTATTCTTCGTATAGCCCCGTCTTTTTATAGCTAAATGTTTATTTATGGATAAATTTAAACAAAATTATTCCAATGAGAAATCAAAGTAATGTACGATTTAATATCTGCAAGTTCTTGTGCAATATTAAATGTTATGGCGGCGAGAAGATGTTTGTTTATTTATTACATTAAATACGTACATAAATTAATGATTAACTGAACGACTTCCTGGGAGAAAACACGTCTGCACTTCATCTAGTAAAAAACCGTCAAGACAGTATGTAGCGCACTTATTACATCAGACATTTTTTATTTATGCAATTTATTATCTCGTCTGGGCTCCGATTGACAATTGCGTTTTTACTTATTGCCCGTTTGATTTATTGAGTTCAATTTACATTACTTGACGATAGTGCGCGTACATTGCCGCAGATAAGTTGCATTCGCTATTAAAATTAATCCATACTTCTATACTAATTTTATAAAGACGAAAGATTTGTGTTTTTTATTTTTGTATGTATTCGATTCACGTTAAAACTACTGGGCCGATTTTAAAAATTCTTTCACCGTTAGAAAGGTGGTTTATCTGTGAGTAACATATTTTATGTTTTTTATTATTTTTAAATGGCACGCGGACGAAGTCGCGAGCAGCAGCTAGTATTTTTAAATTGTTATTTTTATAAAGCACAAGCAATAACTGATTTTAATATTTGTTTAGGTTGCACCAGGATAGACCGCGTCCAATTTAATGGGAACTTGATAAAGATATTCAGTGGTGAATATGAGAGAGTGCGTGCGGAAACTGGAAGTGCATCGTTGGAGGCGAGAGCTGTAGCTGAATGGAAGTTTCGAGAACTCGACCGCGACAGGAGCGGAACCTTACAGAAGTCCGAATACAGGGGCTTACGTCGACTGATTAAAAAGGTTTGTTTTATATTTTTGCTGTCTATATAAAATCGTGTCTTTTCTTTACAAGGATAGAGCTGTATGTAATTGTTTCCATTCGTGAAACTCCTTTTAGGCATTCCCAATATGACGTTTTGAAAATCTAACAGCGATTGAAACTGAATGGAAACTTGTATTTTTACTAATATTCTCGTGAGCAGATATCACGATAAATTTCTGCCGTATTTGTAGTTTTGATTTATTTAAAGAAACATTTTATTTAAATAAAAAATACATTCACAGTTAACGATAACTGTATGAAACATTGGCATCATATTAAACCCTGATTGGAATTCAAATGCTCTGTTGAAGTTTGGTCCTTGATACCAATTGATAAACGATATGTAAGAATTGATTAAAAGAAATGTCCTTATAAGACCTTTGAAATTCTGTTTAGCAAAGTTTATTCCTTTATCCATTTTTATTATGCGTATACTACAATATAATTTCAATTAAAGTGTTGTTAATCATACTAATAATGCAAATTTATATGGATTGATGGATGTTTGTTAGAGATAGCATAAACGGCTGAATGGATTTCGTTGAAATTTGATATAAATGTAGAGGATAGTCTGAAAGAACACATAGGCTACTTTTTTTTTAATTCGGACGGAGTCGCGGGCTACAGCTATTAAAACGATGTTGTTTATAACGCTATAACTTGTAACATTGAATATTGTAATATTGCAGGTGGTAAAACCGAAGCGTTGCGCACGCGCTTGGGCGCGCGGTTGCGACGGGGATGGTGACGGTGAGATCGCTCGTGCAGAATGGGCATCCTGTCTCCTCGCCAACCCCGACCCACCTGCACCGGATTGTGAGTACCACTATACTATCTGAACACGAAGATATTTCTTAAATTAGTCTTTACAATGATACCGATAATAGGTAAACATTAGACTCGCATATAACTAAGTTTCTAAAGATAATTTGGAGCACCCAGAGTCGCTGTATAGTCACTAAGTTACCTTACAGTAGCGTATGTAACGGCTTTGTAAGTCAAAGTTGTAATATTTAAAAAAATGATTTTAATCGATATCTTAATTCGATTTCATAACAATTTGATAATGTGCTTGTGCTCGGAGCACAAACAAAACATTCTTTTTTTTTCTTCATATTCATATAGATAATACATATAACACCAGTTTACGCTGGAATGTAAAGTATGACGAATCAGTGGCTACAAAAGATAAGAAACTACGTTATACTGCGGTCACCAACTTGTGGTTACTCCGAACTAAACATATATTTAGGGATACGGGTTACGATTGAGTCAAACATAAGAAGTCTATAGATTTTATATGTATAGACTTTTTATACATGTAAAGGTTAATTGAAAATCTTTATAATTAAACAATCCAAATGTATGCGCAAACATAATAATAATATATAGTCTCTCTCCGTTTCTTCATGTCGTTGAATGCAGACGACGACAGCGGGCCGGACCCTGAGGTCGATTATAACGAAGAGGAACCACCGCCGGACCCCAGCTCAGGTACACTAACCATAGAGTATCATAGCTCTATGGTACGTGCAGTACCATAGAGCAAGCGTCCCACAGACAATATAAATGTAATTTGCACGAAATAAGCAATAAGCACATGACGCATTGGACAAAACTTTTTATAAGTAGACTAACTTTCGCCCGCGACTCCATCCGCGTAGAATTTAACAAAAGTGAGTATGCGTAAGTGAGTATGAGTGCCTATGTGTTCTTCCAGATTATCCTCGACATCTATACCAAATTTCATCGAAATCCGATCAGCCTTAAGGCTACAAACTCTAACAAACATCCATCTAAACCTTGGCATTTATAATATTTGTATGATTTAATCGATTTTTGATAACTCTGATAACCAATGAGATTTGTTGTTTATATCGAAGTGACATCTGAGCGGAATGTGACTGCTGACGTCACAAGTCTTCGGCTAACTTCAGCCACGTTTTAGTCGCACCAAAATGATCGCAACTTTATTTTACTTTTTAGCTCAATGGTTGATTTTTTTCATGTTAATATTTTTTTTCTGGTTATCAGCATTACTGTCCAACTATGCTGGTCAAGTGTGAATAAAACTATACTAACCTACTTTACTACATATTTTAGACAATGTTTGAATTTAGCATCACCTTAGTTCGTATACATACTCGCAGAGGTTCACAGCTTTAGTTAAGGGTGATTAGACAAAAGTGAAGCATGCTGACTTAGTGCGGGTTGTTTGACTTCACTTCTTTGATTTTCTTCAGATAAAGACAAGCATGAAGATATTTTCCTTGGCTACAGTTCATGATCAGCTCGTCCCCATCGTTTGACTCCGGCCTACCCTAAGTTAGATGTGACTAGGGTATAGTCGAGTAGCACTAATCTAAATTTGGTAAAATAAATAACAATGTTTTTTTTATGTTTTTTACAGTGTTGCCAGGAATTATGAAAAATTCTTTCGCACCTGATGGTTCCGATTCGGAGTCCCGACGTGAAGACGAGGCTAACGACTGTTTGACTGATCGACAAGCGGTATTGGAAGAACAGGTTCGACTTACAATTTCAATTTCTACCAATTCCTATTGATTTCTACTATTTTTATGTTTAATATTATGTTTTTGCTTTTATAACCATTGCATATGCGACTAACACGCAACGCTATTTAAATTATTGCAGAGCGATTTTGCACTTGTTTTTTGGGTATTGTTATTTAGTTCATTTAATAGTTAAGTAAAGCACTTTTGTTTTATTGGTGTTTAAATGACTATTTTGTTTGAGATTTTATAAAAAGAGTTCAAAATTAACCATGTTTACCTGATTATAAATTAATATGCATTATTTTCTTTAGGTTACTAATAAGGGATTTCTTTGTCTTTACACGTTTCATCTAATAATTTGATAGTACGCTTATATCACTCTAAAAAAAATACGGAAAATCTTATCACCAACAGCTTTACACTTAACAGCTTTGCGAATTCCATTTTGAATACTGGAATGTCTAATAGACAGATAACTTTTTTAACACTAAGAGCATGTACACCTTTGACTAAAGTATCGCACAAATGTTGTACGATTGTCGATTGTCAATTGTTTCGCAGCCCAGTCAACTGTTTAGTTGCAACTAAAAATGATCAATATAAGCGCATAGGAATCAAAGAAACTAAACAATTGCGATAGTTTAAACAAAAGCGTACACGCTGTTAATGTTAGATTGAACTGGGTTTCTAAGAAGACTTTAGCAAGCATTATAGTTTGTCTAAATTAGATAGATTAGTTTGACAATTTAGTAGATGGGTTGTGTAAAATCAAGCATTGTTTCGTCACTACGATACCTGTCTATTTGCACGGCATTTGCCTTCATACAAATTTAATTGGATACTTCATATGCGTCATTTATCCAGTAATGTTATTTAGACAAACTATAATGATGTATTTTGTATAGAAAAACGGCAGCGCAGTGCTTTACGTGCCGGAGTGTACGGGGGACGGTAGGTACGCTCGCGCACAGTGTTACCGCTCCACTGGCTATTGTTGGTGCGTACATCAAGACACCGGCAAACCAATACCCGGCTCATCGGTTAAAGATCGCAAACCAGACTGCGATTCCGCACCACAACACGCCAGCCCAATGAGAGGTAGCTATACTTCTATATATTTCTATACGGATCATCATCTTCCTCCGCATCCTACTCCCGTAGTGGCCGCAACAGGTTTTTGTCCTCCACATCTATCATACGTCATCTCAGTCATCACTCCCTTGATCGTGTCACCTTTTACACAATCCATCCATCTCTTTCTAGGTCTACCTCTACCCGTGTACCCTTCCACACTCATAACTAACGTTCTCCTTGTTGCATTCGATTCATCCCTCCTCATAACATGCCCATACCACGCTAACTTTTACTCCTTTTATGTTTCGTTTATTATTTAGATAAATTAAATCTCTTTCACTCATAACTGATGAAATATTTCCAGGATGTCCAGAGCCGATGAAGTCGAATTTTTTACGCGATCTCATGAACTTTTTCATCACGAAAATGACAGCTAGCAGTAACGGCACAGGTCCCGGGTATGTATACAATTGGTTTTTATTAAAACACTTTTAAGATAAAATCAAAATTAATAAATAAATTAAATTTTCAGCGATATGGTAAAATGGGGTGCATCGAAAGAAGAACAAGCAGCTACTTGGACGTTTGTGATGTTAGACAAGGACAAGAATAAAGCGTTGGAGAGACGAGAATGGAAAGCATTCCATCAACTTATATCAAATGTGGAACAATTAAGGAGATGTGGAAGGAAATTGCCGAGATATTGCGACGTAAACCATGACACTAAAATTAGTATCACAGAATGGATGGCCTGCTTGGAAGTACTACAAGCCTCTCAAGGACATTTAAGTAAGAAAATACTTATCTATACTAATATAATATAGCACAAACACACTACTTCGTGGCGTAGGATGTCAGCAATCACAGCATATTTTTGAAAAATTCTTCTTTTAATAAAAAGCCTAACACTTACGGCATGCTATAGGCTATACATTTTTTGGGGTGAATGATTTGGAAAAAATAGTCTGGCGAGGAATACGGATTCATGTGGATGAAGCCGCACGAGAACAGCTAGTTCTTATATAAATATTATATGTTTTTAATGAAACTCCCAAATATAACAATTTCAATGTGAATTATTTGTTGTTGTGAATTGTTTGTCATATACTACAAGACCTATATTTGCATATTTATGAGTTTAGATAAAGACCAGTAGATAACTACTCAATTCTAAATTACAATCAGAAATGATCATGTGTATCCAAGTTCAATAAAATAAAAAATAAAATAAAAAATAAAAAATAAAAAAATAAAATAAAAAGTCAATCTTTAATTCGATAGTGTCCAGTGTGACGAACAACTAATTTAAAAAATCTACTGAACTAGTCTAGATAAAAACCAGTAAGATTTTGATTTTAGTGTCTTGGTATCGTATATTTTTTTTTTCTACAAAAAACTCCTTCGAATTAAGGGTTAACACTATTACAACTTAACATTCATACAAAAGCAATGGGATCTACCTTATGAAGTTGTTAAATTATTGCCATACATTATCACATAAGTTTCATGTTACAGTTAATTATGTAAAAATTACCTTTCAGCGGAATCTATAAAAATACCTCCTAATCCAAGAAGAAAAGGCCCAAATCCTTTGGAATCGATACTCAAGGCGGAAGATTAAGTTTTCAATATTTAAATATACAGCAGTGTGGCTATGATTATACCAGTGTGGCTTTGTGTGTTAAACAAGTTAACTTGCTGCGGCTAACGGCCGGTTTCTGAAACACTTGTAACACATACTCAAATTAATAAATCAAAATATAAATAATTCGACAGGCATATGACTCGGTGGACAACAAATACTAAATTACAATATTTATAGGACTATAGCTATTTGTTTTCAGGTACCATTTGCCTATGGAAGTTTTATTTTCTAAATAGCGATATAAGTTCTCAAATAATTTCCTGCAATATCTAACGGCGGCATACTGAAACGAAATTTAAAACAATTGGCTTCATAAATACCGCTTCGATCTGACAAACGTGAAAATTTTCATGGAATTTAAAGTTTAATCGTTATTTAAAATGCTGTTACAAATTCAAACGTCGTTTCAGTATTCGGCCGTTACTCTGTGGTACATAGATTAATCGTAATTCAAATTTATATCCCTTTCAGAAACCGGGCATAATTAGAGATCATAAAAATTAGATCAGTTATTTATTCAGTACATAATGAATGTAAGATTCTGCTAGTCTTGCACTGTTTCAATTGTTTAAAAGTAGAAAAACCAATTAAAAGCATATTTCTAGTACAAGGCATTTGATTTGGCAAGTGGAATACAAGAGTAAACTGCCACGGGCCAAACCAAGCGTTGAATCTATATGTGTATTAAATCTGACAATTAAAATCAAGTTAAATTGAAATATAAAACATTGATATTGAGATTTTAATAAAGTACTTACACCATAGTCAATAGCGTTAAGCAACTTGTATGGTCAGTTCGATGTATTTTTATATGTATTTCTGATTATTAACTCGATTTTTCAATTACTCAACCACATATGACAGATCAATGTTCAGAAAATGTTTACAACCTTACCGTGCGTTTCCACTGATAAAGTAAATATGAAAAAACCCTCACTTTCTTCTCTTCTAAAATATATGGATTCACCAGGAATGTAAAAACATTCGCCGCGTGGGCGTCGCCAAAAGGGTCAGGTTTTACTACGGTTAAAAATGTTTTATAAATTAACTAGTTTTCTTTAAATTGAAGAAACAAAAAGTAACCTATGTGTTCTCCGAGACTTTGCTCTACATTTATGCCAAAGTTCATCGAGATCCGTTCAGCAATTTAGGCCACAAATTATAACATTCTTACATCCATCCAACTTTCGCATTTATAATATTAAGAGTAAGATTCAAAATACTACTCCCCCCCCCCCCCAAGGAAAACTTAAAAGCTGTCAATTTCTTTGAAATTAAAAAGTAGGCCCCGTCATCATCCCCCCAGCCCTTAGATCATTAGCTGGCGACGCCAATTCCTTGCCATATTGCGAAAAAAATACGATTGTTTGCGCACATATTACGACAGTGGAAACTAACGGTTATTTCAATATCAATGTTTTGTAGATTTTTTTGTTAATTATTTTCCAATAGACATCATTTCGGTGGTAGATTTATTTAATTTATAAAACAGTGTTTATAGGTAGCTATTATTTTATAGTCGTGTTTTAAAATGTAGTTCGATATTTCTTAATTATGTTGTGTGATTGTGTTTACGCATTTCTAATCATTTTTTGCAACTATATGTTTTATTGTTGCCAATTGCAGGCTAAATAATAATCGGCTAAATATTAAAGTAGCGCTACTATTTAAAAATATTACTTTTCTTGTAATATATGTATGATTTCTATACATTATGTATGTACCGCTTACGAAATTGTCTAATATTAACAGATTATTTAGTCAGTATGAAATGTAAGGACTATGTGATATTTTTTTTTCATTATTAATAAATATTTAATAATTGAAAATATCAATAGCGTTTCATTTTAGTAATAATGTTCAATTTGCGTGTGTAAAAATATGTCATCCGCCATTTTGTGGCGTCATCCATCTTGTATTTAACATTTTATTTAATAGGAAAGACGAAATGATGTACCAATTTTCATACTTTATCCACAGGAAGGCAGTTAAATTTCAATTATATTAGATATTAACAGTGGTAGAGCCCACTTTAACATTTTCGCACTACAGGGCTCGCCCCCAGCAATACCACGACCACACAGAAAACAGGCGTCAAGTGAAAGTAATTTCACGTGCAGTCTGGTGAGTGTTGAGTGCCGGAGTCCCATTCCCTATCCACCATTATCTTATGCGCATAGGATGGGAAGGGAACATGAATTTGACGGAGGAGACTTATAGGAAGAGAAAATGTCATCTTTATGTGCGTCATCTCCGTCGATTAAGGGTAGGCAACGCATCTACAATTGCGGATGTCTATGGGCAGCAGTCGCTTCGCCATTTTGGCGAATTCATGTGGCCGCTTCTCTCGTTTACCACCTTAATATAAATAAAAAATAACAAAACAGGGCGAATTAGATAAAAGTTTTTAATAAAAGTCTTATGTTTTTCTACTGTTTATTGAGAATATACTTTTGTATACATGTGGTATAATTTGCAAACAAAAAATTGCATTTCACGTGTATATTTTACTACTCGTCTATACTAGTAAGAATGTGATATTCAGTTTACATCCTAAATAACTATTGCTAACGGATAACAGATAAAATTAATTGCCCTAATTTTCTTTAAAATAACGTAATACTAACATAGGTTAAATTTGACTATACTTTATTTACATTAACAATGCAAGAGATGCAAAATATAGACCGGCTTAAATGTATATGTAAAGTTCAGTTACGCGGTACTAAAAACCACGAAAACTGTCAGTTCTATAACAAAAGTAACTTTCTCGGAAATACTAATACTTTGTCTATACCTAATTAATGCATAAAATTCTTGTCGCTTTTATATTTGTGATGTCAATTTGCTTATACAATAAAACAATTTTTAACGTCGCTTTTAACTTATACCACCTTCGTGCATGAACTATTGCTCAGTTCTGAGCATACAATATTTAAAAGCTAACATATAAAAACGTCTAATATATTGCTTGTATATATTTTCTACAACACAACTCAACTATTTTAACACAACAAGATTTTCTTAGCCTCTATTAACAATAACAAATATAGCAAAACCATAGCTCGTATGGCTAATTTCAGACTGACACTAGTAAGATATTTTTGTGAATTTGTAGCCTAAAAAGCTATATAGATTTATTTCAATGCTTTTGTATTCTCCACCAAAGTGTCAGTGCAAAGTTTATTAACAATATACAACTAGAATTCATTTGTCCTGGTAACAAGAAAGCTATTTTTTTTCTTTACTATCTGTGCAAACTATTTTTTTATATTCATCTACTGTTTCGTTGATAAGTTTATTGAGGATGCTCTCAAACAGTTGGTTCTTCACTGAAGCCTCTTCTGTATGTAGCGATGTCCATTCCGGTTCACAACGTCTCCATTCCGCAAACAATATATCATCAATGTGATCTGTTCGTCGAGAACTGATGCCTATAAAAAACATTTATTACATTAAAAAAAATTATTATTACACCTATAGATTACTAGCTTGGTATTAAAAAAATAAAAGTAAGTAGCCTATGTGTTCTTCCAGACTATGCTCTACATCTGTGCCAAATTTTATCCAGATCCGTTCAGCCGTTTATTCTACAAACTGAAACAAACATCCATCCATCCATCCATCCATCCATCTAAACTTTAGCACTTATAATATTAGTATGAAGTATGAAGTATGATTATATTTTAGTCCCTTTTCCTTTCCACCCTTAAGTAAAAGTAGATTTGATGGCGGAGACGCATAAGAAGGAGACTTATCCCGTTTATGTGCATTCTGTCGATTAAGGGTAGGCAATCCTGCAATTGCGAGTGTCTATGGGCAGTCGCTTCGCCATTTCGGCGGATGCAGATGGCCGCTTACTCGTTTGCCATTATAATATATAAAAAGATGTATTAAAGCGCAAAAACTAGTTATTCAATCTTACCTGACACGAAAGAAGGTGTCGCACCTGCCAGAACTTCTTTCATCTCTGTACAAGTTTTAGCGACTATCTTCTTAGTATCCGGTGTGGGTTTTTGTGGCAACAAATTGCAAGCATCCCATGGTTTATTGCTTTTCTCGATACGTTGCCCTTCAACACTTTCATCGCAGAAATCTTTAAAGAACGCATCGAATGGATCATTTATGTCCAATAATTCGTTTCTCGGCTCTATGGTGTTTTGTATTTTATCTTCAGAGATATTGTCGGGTAAGAACATTTTCGGCGGCTTCGGCATTCGAACCTCGCTCGGAGGTATGTAAGGCGGCGGAGGTTTGTCCGGTATCTCACGAACGACAAGCAATTGACACTGTTGCTGTTCTAATGCTTTTATCTGGAATCGAAAACATATATATTACAAATGTGCAGTAATTTTGCACATAAATAGAAATTTTCCTATGATAATCGTTTTAAAAACTAAAAAAAAAAAAATTATATCTGTTGTTTTATTCAGTAATATTATGAATGAAATTTCATACACAGCGAATTTTTATTGTTAGCAAATGATGAATAAAATTTAAACACGTTGATGTTTAGGCCTACTTAGTACGTCGTGAAGATTTTGTTAAAGTTAAATTTTAATAGAAATCTGACACTTTCAATGATATTGCGATGCAAGTAAATTACTTACATAACAGTAAATAATAGTTATTAAGTAGGTGAATTACTATTATTAAACAACACTATCTTTGCACTTTGAATTCTAACATAATAATGTTACTTCTATACGTCACTGTGCTCTTATAGTTAACGGCCAATTAGATTCACAAAGGAAACGTAGCAATATCATCAAAAAATCGATTTTGTAAATTGATACGCGACACTAAATTAAGTAATTAACATAATTTAAATGAATCAAAACAATTAGGCACCGAGGTAATTAATATTAGGTAATTAATAATAATCAATCTCATACACCTGTTGTGTATGCAATGTGACCCGCCCTTTACCACTTTATTGATAGTGCGTAACTAATCGGCGCATCTCTGCGCATCTCGGATCTCTTGTTTTCGTATTTCGTTTCGTCATAAAGTACGAATTTTTTTCTTATCCGTACTATACGTTCCAAGTATAAAAACCATCAAATGAAAAGGCCTATCAGGTGCAAAAAACGTCGGCAGACCAAAACAACCTTCGTAAGACGAAGTACGAGAAGTGGGAAGAAATTGGGTCAAACAGGGAAAAGATGGACAGACTTGTGGATAAGGTTGCCTAGACTGCCTAGAAAGGGGTAATATTGGAATAAAACGCCTAAATAATAATATAATAAATAAAATAATCAATTACTGCCCTAATTAAAAAGATAATAATTATGTATTAGCACTTATTTTATTATATATTTTTTTTATAATGATATATATATTTTTTTCATAATAGTAATATGATTTAATGAATATACCTCTCTTTCAATAGCTAACTGCTGTCTTCTTAACTCTTCAGCCTCACAGAGAACTGGTGATGCATATTGTGACGAGGATGTGATGTTTGAAGAAAATACTGGATCACTGCTTGTACTCTCTGTAATGTATCATTTTTAGGTAATTTACAGTAATATAAGAATATGCCTTCACTTACAGGGTGTTTAATTTAATTGTGTTAATTATTTAATGTGATTTAATCAATTTACTTGGATTATAAAATTTAAAATGATAATTTGTTTAATGAAAGTGTCTATCCTTCCCTCTTTCATACACCAAAGCTGAAATAAAACATAATAAACCTAATTTGTTTAACACTCTATTGAAATAAGAATATAAGAAAAATAACAAACCTTTCTCAACAGTTACATTTGACAGCCAAGTAGTATCAGTCGGTTGATCATCGACTGGGTCAGCGGCACCTGCAGGTATGGGCAAAGGCCCTGCGACACTTACACCAACCTCCCTACTACCTGTCTCTATCTCAACAGACAACATAGGCTCACAATTATATGTATTATCTATCCCATACACATTACTTAATCTCTTTAACATACTTTCGTCACTATCCATTATCATTGTAACACTATTATGATCACAAACATCACTATTTAACTCACTGTTAGATTGCACTTCATAATCATTGTGTACTTCATTATCATATTCCGGTGAATTCGAAAGCGACTTATCACTGAGACATTTGTAATAATGATCAAACTCTTCGACAAGACTATGCGCAGTGGAAACTGAACTCGATCCATCGGTATCGGGATTTTTTATTTGCTCCATAAACTTTTCAAATGTATCAGTGTCTTTTGATAAATTATTATGTGAGTTCGAGGAATTAACGATATTTTTTAAAGCCTCCTCATTAACTTCATATTGTTTACCGTTACTGAAAATTTGTGGTAGTGACAAATTATGGAATAGAATATTTAAATAGCCACCATCGACGGCAATGCAGTTTTCGGCTGTAGTGGCTATCAGTTGAGCGGGTAAGTCAGCTACTAAGATACTATCACCCGTTTGTATGCTTTTCTCTGCACTTGATACAGCTTGATGAAGAGGATTGTCAGCGGTCAATGTGCTATACCAAGCACTTTCTGACAGTTCCTTCGATGTAGTAGAATCTTCACATCCACTACTGGAAAGATCAAAACATTTCAAAGGTGCCAAAATACGATCAGAAGATGTGCTCCGCTTCAACTTTTTTTTACCAAGAATTATTTGTTCAACATCCACATTGTTGGTCAATTTCATTTCAATATTTTTCTTAGTCTTCATGAGGGCGACCTTACGTTTCTCAGATAATGTCAGTAACGCTTTTCGCATCCTTTGCATTTCACCACATTCGTGCTGCAATTTCAGCAACGCACCACGCTGCTTTTTCTTGAGAGCTGAAATATCTATATTGTCTTGCTTTTTCTTCTTCTCTAACCAAAGCATTTGAGATTTTATATAATCTTTTAGAACATCCTCTTGCATCTTCAACACGAATAAGAAATCCCTCGCTCTTCTTTGCTCATTGTGAATGAGTAAATTAAGCTGAAATAAAACAACAATTCTAACAACTTTGATGGTTATAATTACAGCACTTAATGGTAATACACAGTTGTCCCAGTAATCAATTACCAAATTACAAGTGCACTTTATTGAGATTTGTGGCATAATTGATGCTACACTCGACATGTTTACAGATAAAAAGAATAACACTCACCTGACAAAGACTCTTTGAAGCCATTGTTTCACTATCATCAACATAACAACTATCATCAATCTTCATTAAATTACAGATATAATCGGAATCATTCAATTTGGTTTGTTTACTACATGTTAAACTGTTGAATTTTATCTCTGTAAGATACTTTTCAGACAATTTTTCTAAATAATTAAGAGATTCAAAGAACGAATCAATAAAATTGAGTTCCCTTTGGAATTGTTTGCAAAGAAAATCACTTTGTAGCAGACTATTATTAAGCCGAATTGTGCTGATTATGTCCGATGGTTTGATTAATTTAACAGAGTTTGTTTTTCTATCAAAATTAATATCATTTCTGCATTTAGAATTAGACCGTGATTTATCTTTCTTCTTTGATTTTACCAAGAAATCATCGGATTGTTTGTTCTTTATTTCTTTTTTATAAAGCGATACAACATTTAAAGGGTAAACTAACGTTGGCGCGATATTTTTATGTATTTCTTCATTGTTAACTACATGAATGTCAATTTTTTGTTCCCTTGTGTATGTAAAAGTTGCTCGTCCAATGATATAAGATGAACTTTTGATGCATGAATCACTCACATTCTTATCACTTTTTATTGTAATAATATCTGTACTCGGTGTCTTGAGATTCGGTAATGATGTGTCATATAAATTGACTACTTCTGTAGAGGAATTTCTTTCCTTTCTTAGTGTAACATCAGGTATACGAAGACTGTCATATTTTTCATTTATTAGATCCGTTTCTGTTATCTTATCATCCATTCTCACAAGTAACGAATCAAAATTACTATCGATTTGTGTAATTTGATCTGTCCGTATTGGTGGGTCTGTTTCTACAGATACATGTTTTGATGTATTCTTTTTAACTTGAACTGTCTGATCTATCATTAGTAGTTCTTCTTTTTTGGATGGTTTCTGTATCTTCTCATTGTAAGATACATGTATGTTAGTTGGTGGTTTTTTTCTTATATTTACAGAACTTGCTGGCTGTAATTTATTCTGTTGGTGTTGAAATTTCTTCAGATTACTTTTATCTTCCTGGTTATTTCCTTTTTGTAATTCATCATATATTGTTTCTTTATTAGAATGTGCTTCCTTTTCATTTTCAAATGAAATAATTATATTTTTACTTAAGCTATTTTTAGAATATTTATTGATATTCTTCTTTTTAGTTTGTATATCTAAAAACGAAAAATAAATTAGATAAAGAAGTCAGCAAATGGAAAGGTCCCAAATCGTGTGCGGGAACATAAACACTTTTTGTATATCCATCTCCTATTTCAATTAAAGATAGACAATGAATCTGTAACTCATGCATTGTGTAGCAGATAACTGTGCTTTAAATATCATAAAGAAATAGCAAAAGTAGCAAACCTTGTTCTTTAATCAATCTTGCTTTCTCATTGTCAGCAATTTTTATATGCTTGTTATCAAACTGCTTGCTCTTATTAATGTTAACTTTTACTGATTCATTTCCTTTACTTAAATCTCTATTTTTCGCTAACTGTTGCCTCAAATCTTCTGAATCTAAAAAGTAAGAAAACCAGCATAAGCATTGCTTCGAACCCATGCATCATCTGAACATGAAATCCACTAACCCCGGTTTTTTAAGCGGGTTGTAATTTGGAAAAGTAATAAAAGGTGTAAACTTTAATACAATGCTAACTGAAGTCAACAAATGTATACTACTAATTTAATGGTATTCAAAAACGTGTAATTCCTATTTTGTGTCAGAATATTTATGTACATACACTTTTTTGTCCTTTTCATTCTTGAATCTGCATTCATAAAGTCTTGTTTTTCTGACTTTGGATCAACACAATCTCTTCCTACAAGCCTGTTGGATGTTTTTGGAGATGACTTCTTGACATCCTTTCCAGCTGAATTCAAAAGCACAATAAATATTTTAAACCATGATATTAATTCCATGTTTCAACTACTGAACACTTAATGCTAATCATACTAATATTATAAATGTGATAGTTTAGATGGATGGATGGATCTTTATTAGAGTTTGTAGCCTAAACGGCTGAACGGAGTTCGATGAAATTTGGCATAGATGTAGAGGATAGTCTGGAAGAACACTTAGGCTACTCACTTTTGTTTTTTTTTAATTCCACACGGACGGTGTCGCGGGCGAAAGCTAGTAATAGCATATTTAAAAAACAAATGGCTAGTAAGAACCACCACCAGCTCATATATTCATTTTTTATAGTGGAAGAGGCCAAAGAAGCAACAGATCACCGAATGCTTTTGATCCAATGTCCATGTACATCTACAATGTTAGAGGAACCGCAGATGTGTTAATGGCCTTTAGGCTATTCTTGGGGTCATTCAAGAAAAGACTACACATATCTTAAAATGTTCAGTGTCATTAATTTGATTGTGGTGGTCACTTTCAAACAAAAAACTAGTATCAGAAATATATCAGCAGTTCCCCTCATGTTGTGTATATGATTAGGCATTGGTGATCAATGGGTTTCAGTTAGGTTTTCTCCACGAAAACATAAAATCCCCACCCCCATTATAATTATATCTATTTAATTTTTTATAAGCATCTTACAATTCTATGTCTCAAAGTAAATTCAATACTTACAAATATTTGAATAACTCTTTGTTTCCTCCTCATCTCTTATATTAATAATTTTAATCTTCCGTTTAGGACAACTGTTAGACATGCTTATAGGGTTCACTAAGTTTTGTTTTAGCGACCTAGATGATTGAATTGGTTGATCGTCGAGTGTAACAACGCGACGGAATCTTGGATGTAATGAATTCCGATTGCACCATGGTTCTGAAAATAAATGACCCTCAATAAATTAAATAACCTAAAATAAAGTCTCACAACTTTCAATGCAAATAAGTTAAGACTAGCAACTTAAATTAAATCTTGCATGGCACAAACATAAATATAAAAATAAATAACATCAAGATGTATAACGAGTTTGAACACCATACCTTCAGCATCAAAATTTGGCAGTTTTGTGTATTTGATAACAGTATTTTTGTGTTTAAATGTGCTTGGAAAAGAACAATCTTCAAGAGTAAAAAATAAATTAAACTCTGTGTTCAATTTTTCAGAATCTTTTTTTAAGTAAATTGAATCATCCATTATCTTTAAACTGTACTGTATGTAAATATCCGTGCTTTCATTTTTAAACGGTTAATTTTAACATTCGCAAATAGTACGAAACTGCAGTTAATAAAAAGTTTGGATGATAATATTACATTTTGTTTTATATGTGTAATGAATTTAGCTTTTGTTGATAATATTTTTGGTAGATATTTACAAAATATATTTAGTTGTTGTCAAATGGTCTATGCAAATGGTTGATGGTATGTTACTCTTGTCTACGGCCATCTTAACTTCCATAGATACAATCATAGAAGCTTGAGCTTGAGAATAATTCATCATAGAAAGGAATTCGATATACCTAGGTACCTATTCCCGTTAGGATAATTTTGACCCCTATATGCATGACGCAAAAGGTAAATATTATTCAGTTGAGTGGAAAAAACAAAAAATCATGGTATTTTAAAAATAGTTAACTTTTGTATTATGCATATATTGGTAAAAATTATCACAAATGATCCCCTACATCACTTCCATGAAAATATACATCGAAGTATACAGAGTTATTGGTAATTAAACGTATTCCTGTTGGAAGACAAGAGAGGGGATCATTTGTGATAATTTTGACCCCTAGATACATTATACAAAAGTTAACCATTTTCCAAGCCCCTGCTCGGAGCCTAACTAAAGCAAATTAAATTTACTTTTCTCGAATTATTTCGAGATGGTCAGTAAACTAAAATAAACGCGTATTAAACCACAGACAAAACGAATATAGAGCACGAGGCAACGCGATTATATTATCTTAGTTTACACTGCGTCATAGTAATTTATCTGTGAAAAGTTTTTGGAGTGGCCAATTTTAGATATGAATTCTGAATATTGTACCCGATAATTAAATTTACTTTGCAATTTGTAAAACTACAATTGAAGAAATATTGGCTTAGTGTTTATTGTTGATCTTGGCAATACAAAAATATCTACTCGTAAAAAAATCAGACTTTCATAGCTAAAGTAGGTGTGTTCTAAGATTGTAACAATCAAGTATGTAATCCCTTTTGTTCATGAATTAAAATGTTACCTCACTTAGAAGTTAGACAGAAACGTATAGACTCAATAAAAGAGTGAATTATTGCAAAGTGTTAATGATACCGTGTTACGTCATGTATTTACTATTCAGTGTTGTTAAAGACGATGTTAAACATTTTATATGAACATTGGCATGTGGTTCGTGCTTAGCTGTTTATTATTCTGCGATCAGCTTGTCTAATTTTAATGTAAGTATTGCAATATTACATTTTTATCGTTTATTTTAAATATGTGCGGTAAAGTAGCCATTTTCAATATATATAGAAAACTTCGCCACTAGATGCTTAACGACAAAGATCGCTATGCGCATGTCAAATGGATATGGGGTGCCTATTATGGAAAATTCGTATCTTGTGTGGAAAGCAAATAATTTCCAAATACATTAAAAAAGGCTTAATATTTCTTGAGTAAATAATGGAGTAAAAGAATAATAGTCTAAGCTTAATAATAATAAAGATGCATATCTAAGCTTCCCATCCTCTTGTCAGTTTATGTCAGTGAATAGCAAACAAATCTATAAAGTTAGTATAGTCCCTTATTGATATCAGTCTGTCAGCTACTGCAGACACAAGAGGATGGCTGTAGAGAATGCTGATGCATCCAAGTTATCCATTCCTACCCAAAGTGACCCTGATCCTAATCAACCCTCAAGTAAGTAATTTTATCATTAAAATGTAGATATCAAAAAACAAAAGAGAAAATGGTGAATTATTAATGAAAACAAGTTGTTATTGATTTTTCTATTTCTGTCTTTCTACAACACATTTTGATGTGGGCAGGAAACTTAATCATCTCAAGCTTTATGTTAAATTGAATTCTGAAGAAAATATTCTTATTTCTCTATTCAATTGAAACATACATTGTTGAAGAGAGACAATATTGATTTTACTATTTTAGTCTTCTTAACAAAATGTTTTCTTTTTTACCCCGCCCAAGCACTTTTTTTGTGTGGTGTGATTTATCGTTTCTGATCTTTTAAACATTATGCCTGATTCATATACTCTAAAAGGTAATTTAACTAAGATTAGAGATCTCATGCTTTGTGGAAACAATATATAGACTTTTCCACTATTGGAATTAGGAAGGTTCAATTTCATTGTGTGGGATGAGATATCTGTGCTTGTATAGTATTGTCGCGACGTCGTCTGTTGATGAGTAGTGGAATTCATGTCGATGGAATAATCAAGCTGTTGCCAGAAAGTTCTGAAATAAAATGAGAAATGAATAAAGAATAGAGGATCAAAATCTGGGATATATATAGGGAGTCAGGGATGACTCGGGGAGTCTTACGATGGAAAGTGAACTGTGAAAAAGAAGTCCCAAGTGAATTGCGAAGAAGATTAAGTGACCATGAAGTGAAAGTGCTAGTGTTATAGTGTCAGTGGTGTTTTGTAAAGTGCTCAGTGCTAGTGTATCTGTGTTTGTGTGTATCATGTAGAGTTAACGGTTAATCGTAAAAGTGCAGTGAATCCCTGTTACTGTAAGTCGCAAATAAATTAATGAGGAATTATCAAAGTGTTTTAACTCTATCCCCAAGCTTGTAATAGTATTATATTATTGGTGGATAAAACTATTGCTGTAGCAAAACAATGGTACATTGTTTTTGTTGCCTATTTGTTGGCATGTGTGTGTGTTAATAACTTGTTAACAATATTTGTGTGATTGTACAAAACTTCATGATGTTAGAATTTTTAAAGGGTGTGTAGGAACGTGGACATTTATTACTCCTTGGTCTTATAATTTTCGGTGAATAAATGGACTTAACCCTTTAAATCTGATCCCCTGCCTACTGATTCTTGATTGATCTGTTCTGGCACTGATCTCTACAAATGGCCAGGCTATAAAATGTGGTTTTTTGTGCCTATGTGATTTTTGCCATTATGGTGCTGACAGTAATGGTTGGTCACGGTTTTAATGATTCGAACTAATTATAGAGATAGACAAGAATGTCTGCTTAGCCTAGAGTGGCGCTGCTAAAGGCTGCAGGCTACGAAAATATGTAAAATTCACATCTAGATAGAAAATGGCGTAAAAGAACAAAACATGACATGGCAGCTCAGTATAAGAATATTGTGACACTTTTTTGACATTGACAGCAGGGCGCTAGTGAGCTATCATTCAATATGGAATTCCTCGGCCACAAAACAATAACTTGGCGTTCATTTCCCCAATAATTCAAATTGGTGACCTGCAGATCTCACGGTTTGTACCTGCGTAGAGATATGATTTACGTGAGTTGAGAGTCATCGGGCAATTCGCGACTCGCAGCTCCTGTAGTTATAGTACATCGCATTGAGCCTGAGGTGCTAATTTAGTTGATGAGCCGCAGTTCAACAAGTTCGACGACGTTGCGCGGACCTTTGATGTACGGCAATTTAAAGTTAGCGACGCGACGTATATTTGTATTCGTCAAGATAATTAGCGATAGGTCAAATTTCCAGACGTGGCAACAGCTCAAATCTTCGCGATATCGATATTTTAGCCCATGTGTTCAAATGTAACTTGGGGTGTTGCCAATGCATAAAATACTGCGAGACTAGTTTTCAATTCTTCTTTACGGCGTTGATACTATTCAATATTTGTAAAACAATTTACAATATAGTTTATTTTTTTTAACGAAATTAATTAAATAATCTTTATCGATCAGTTCGTCGTCGAGACCAACTATCAAACGTTTCGGAACGATCGCAGGATAGACGTCATTGTCAGATGGCAACACTATTGTAGTGGTTTCGAAAATATCGCGAGTCTTATTGATGAATTATTTTGTGCTGTGTTTAATAACTGAACATTTTTGTGGAAAGTGTAAAATATTTGCAATTACATCTAGTTTAAAGTATTAATCAAAAATATAACATCTTAAATAAAAAATTGCGATGCTGGATGCTTAGTAGATCGACATTGTGACCAAAGTAAATATTTTTGTAAGTATACCTTCCTATTCTTTGTAGCTTATAGAATTTTTTAGCTATATTGAGGGTACGTTTTTGATCTTTAGTTATTTTGGTAGTATTCATGTCAACATGTTTATTGAAATTTCTATTAATCTTAATAAAGTATGAAATTTTATCATTTATATACGATCAAAATGGTCCAAGTTTTATATGAAAGTCCCATAAATTCTTAAAAACTCATTCTTTTGTGTAGACATTTGTTTTTTGTCATTCTAAATGGATGCTACAAAGTTCTGACCTCATGCATATAAAAACGGAATGACAATGAACAGAAAATAATCGGAAGGTGGGTTTCAACTGCCGGGCATGCATATTGGATGAAATTGTCACCTCACTTATTCCCTTTCAAAAGACAGAGACAATAATACATGTGTTGCTGCAGTTGAAACCCATACTTAAAATTTGTAAGTCAACATGAAATTTTATGAGTGAATAATTTTGTTGTTCGCAGTTTTGTATGAGTTGTGAGTCTCGGATACTAATAAAAGATAAAGACAGATAAAATTAAGCGATAGACAGATTTCTAACATATTGCAAATTGCAATACAACTAGTTAACTTAATTGGCTGTTAAATAGGAACAAAAGTAGTATACAGACAAATTGTGAATTCTTGTTTAAAATATATTCGCAAGTAAGTCTTACCGCAGCATTTTATTGAGTTTGAAGTTCAATAACCTAAGCATCACAGTGCAACAAGGAGTAAATTGGTTAGAGTCCATTGTGACCTATTTGTATTGCAGCGAGGGGCCTTGCCAATACCTCAAGTAATTGCTTGTTATCATTTCAATTCTATTCTTCAGGTCATCTAGTAAAATATTATAGTTATATTGTAATAATTTGTATATTTTTAGTTGTGTTATTAAGTAATTGAAAACCTAATAACATTTGTGTAGGATTTAAAAAAAAAACAAAAGCATACAGTCTAAATGTTCTTTCAGTTTGCTATTTGCTCTCCATCTGTGTCTTCATCAAGATACATTCAGCTGTTTAGGTGGTCAATTCTAACATACACTTAAACTTACACATTTAGTAAAGCAATTCTGATTTTACTTGTCAACTCCTTATTATGAATTTAAAATTAGTATGAATAGATACTCAGGGATTTTTTATTTATAAAATTATTTTTAACAATGTTGGATACAATGACTTGGTTATAACGATGGGTCGCTTTTTGGTGTGGCCCATGTATACATCTATATCTAACTATATATCTTCTGTCTATACCTTCTATAGATATATCATCTATATTATCTATAGATATAATCAAATTGGAGTGTCTGTATTTAATATCCTTGCTGATAATGAATATGGCTTTAAAAAATATTTTTCTAACTCTCGGTAATCTTCAAAACGGCTAGGCCGATTTTGACGGGACTTTCACTGGAGGGTAGCTGACATGAATGGGCACAATTTAGGCTGCTTTTTGAAATTCCGCGCTGTCAAATTGTCGATTTGCTATCTCTGGAACTGGTAAACCGATTTTAACGGGATTTCGATGGGAAGGTAGCTGGTAGAATGTAGATGCACGCGCGAATGTTTTAGACGACCATTTTTTAAAATTCTGCGCTAACGAAATTTGCGGGTGGTTAGCTCGTCATTGAATATATTAAAAAAAAAGGCCTTTATATTACGAATAAATGGAGGCATGAAAGGTAATAGATATAGGTGGTACCAATTTTTAACATTTAAATAGACTGGGAACTGATTTACCTTGCTAAGGTTCTCTAATTCCTTTAAATAAAAAATGATATAAATATTATTTGTAATAAATTTCCTTCAATCACGTGAACTCTCAGTATCTAGTAAAATATTCCAATATTTTCTCAGCAAAAACTTAATAATCGAAGGAGATTCCACAGTCTTCACTACGATTTCCTCCACTTTATAGAAAGTAAATTCACTTGACTTTATTAAATCCGGAATGCAGTTATTGAGTTAAACACTAAATGAATTTTTTCACAAATATTATCGTTCGTCTAGAAAACGTAAATATTGCAGGGAAATTTGCTTTAATTTATTATATTTCAAGCAACACTTTATGCAGATAAAGTAGTATTTACTATTATATATACTAATATAATATAATAAAGCGTAAACACACACTTCTTTATTTTATGTAGGGTGTGGGCAATCACAGCATATTTTTAAATATTTTTTTAATAAGAATAATACTAACTAAACGCTTAAAGCTATATAATTTCACTCTATTTAACTTAGGTATGATTTTTTTTCCTGAATTGCCACTGTTTGCCTTGAAGAGGCATTTACAGATTCACACGCTTGAGGTGGCCGAGCGCAGATGGCGCTTAGCCTGAACCTCGTTTATGAGTAACTATTATTATTATTACCATTACTACTACTTCGGAAAGTGTTATCGCTGGGAGAAGAAGTTGCGGAAAAAACTCCAGCAGCGCTTCTATCGTTAATAGGAGAAAACCTGCCTGGTATATGAGGCCGTATCGCGAGAATGATTGCCGTAGTCGACAGCGACTACGGCGTGTTGTCTGTCTGCGTAGTTGTTTAATCCTAGCCTGAGCGATTGTAATTGCATCGTCTTGGAAGTCAACTACATGCCTAGGTCTGCGATGATCACGTCGAAATTTACCGAGCGCGATTGGGTTGTAGGTGGCGGCACCTACAACTAACGAATTAGGATGACCGACGGCAGAGTCTAAGTGAAGATCACTATTGCGCATGTACCACGGGGACCCCGTGGCTCTGCCCAAGAATCCATTCTGAATCCCCTGAAGTCGGTGTATTTGTTTCGGCGAGATGTGCGCGAATACCAGGCTAGTTAGGTATGAGTTAATTAGAAAAATATTGCTATGCGTTAAAAGGACGAAAACTACCAGCCAATACTTAAGGAGCAAATAATTAAGGTTGCCATTGTTACTTAAAGTCTCAGCCATGTCTTCCTTGATTGTCCTTTAGCATTTAAATGTTGATATTTGAAATTTTTATTTGAAAGTTTTATTGTATATAAGTGGAATTGTAACAGTAAAGTTTTTATAATATCATGCGGATGAAGCCGCACGAGAACGGGTAGTTTGATAAACTTTGATATTAAAAGTTAATGTTATCCTCCCTTTGATTAAATAAACGGAAATAACATTATGTTTTAAATGAGAATTTAGTACTATAGAAATTATAATACACAGAATTATTGCTTTCGCGTAAGTACAATACGCGTACAGGTTAATAGGTTAGTAAGATAAAAGGAACTTGCAAATCTTTGTTGCTCCTTCTGGAACAATACATCTATATCGCTATAGACTCGTGTTTGTTTCCGAGTTATCTTGTAACCCCGTCCTCGTCTGACTTTTGAACACGTGTTTAGATAAGAACGCGTTTTACGTCGTCCTTTTGACTTGGATGTACCTTACGTGCAGTTTGTTCTGCGTTATTTATTAGTTTAGATTAGATTTTTTAATAATTAATAATAGTGATTTTTATATATTTTGACACAGCTCATAAAGTTGTCAGTAAGTCTCTTATACTACGTTGGTAACAATCATACTAATATTATAAATGCGAAAGTTTAGAAGGATGGATAAATGTTTGTTAGAGTTTGCCTAAACGACTGAACGTATTTCGAAGAAATTTGGTATAGATGTAGAGGATAGTCTGGAAGAACACATAGGCTACTCACTTTTGTTTTTTAATTCCACGCAGTCGGAGTCGCGGGCGAAAGCTAGTAATATTATAAATATAACTGTTACAATATTCTGTAAGCAGTGTACAACTTTAGATAACTATTATGGTATCACCAGTCAAGCCTGCAGGCTATTATTTGGGGAATGATATTGGAGCTCGCTCGCACCCTGTTTTGTTAGACTATTTTCAACAATAGATCATATAATTAAAATATATTACATTGATGAAGGTATTACATTTTATATGAATTGTAGGTGAAGCGTTTAATAATTAAATATGTGTTTTATAGGCGCACTGTGTAACATGAACATTATCTATACTTCTATACCATTATAATAAAGCGTAAACACACAATTCTTTGTTGCCTAAGATGTCAGCAATTACAGCATATTTTTGAATAATTCTTTTTTTAATAAAAAGCCCTACACTTACGTCATGCTTTAGGCTATATATTTTCACGCCATTAAACTTAGGGGGTAAATATTTTGGATAAAAACACTAATGTGGGAAAGAGACCATAAGTTGCTACCATACCATACCAACATCAAGGAAGCAAGATTGCCAAGGTTTGTATGTCATGTCACTTGGACATTTGCTATTGATAATTTAAACAATAAAATAAAATTTTCATAATTTCATGCGGATGAAGTCGCACGGGAACAGCTAGTTATGAATATATCCGTAACGAACCCTTAGTATTTGCAGTTTGCAAATTTGGTTGTATATTAGTAATTCCATGTCAAAGAGCTTATTTGAGACGTGCTCTGCATGTAATGGTTGCTTTTACATAAATTGAAGTACGCGAAAATCCTATTGCATTTCGCATTGCGTTTATTATATGAAGTTTCCAATTTAATAGCAATTGACTAATTGAAACACTTGCATAAGAAGCTTAACGTGTTCTACGTAAGTATTCATGGAAAAGTTGTCATATTGAGCTTTCAAACAAATTATTCTACTTCGTTATCTATTTATACATATAATAAAACGAGCTGTCGTCCGCAAACTTCTTTAGCGTAAATTTGGACCACCCGTTACGCCATTCTGACAGCGCGTAATTAACAAAAAATAGCCTATAATAAGGCCGTCTATGTCAGTGGAAGTCCGGTCAAAATGGCCTTGCAGACAGACAGACAGACAGACAGTCAAAAATTTTTTAAATCCTATATTCGTTATCAGCAACGCAAATACATCATCTTCCCGAAATCAGAAATTTTTCCTTTGATATTACAAACAGACACTCCAATTTTATTATATGTATAGATATAAATATAGTTAGATATAGATTGAAGTGTCTGTTTGTAATATCAAAAGAAAAATTACAGATTTCGGGAAGATGATGTATTTGCGTTTCTGATAACGAAAATCTAAAAATTTAAATTTTTTTGTCTGTTTGTCAGTCCTAAAATGTTCTGTGAATTTGTAGGAATCTGTGCTATGATACCATGATTTCGGAAGAATTTATTTCAAAATAGTTCAAGGTGCTCAGATTTTTTTCCATCATCATCATCATCATCATCATCTGATGCCCTTATCCCTACGGAGGGTCGGCACAGTATTTGCCGCTCTTCAGATTTTTTTCCAAACAATTTATATTTTTGTAATAATTTACTTCGTGTCTTGTGTCGTATGTTCGATATTAAAATCAGATATATGAAAGATACTTCTCTAAAGGATAATATTTCCAGTATATTTAAAAATGTAAACTGCAGTCGCCTTTGTTACATTGAATTCAGTTTAAACGGATTTTATGTCAAACGCACATATCCATTGCTTTGACTTTGAAACGTACCTGCTCGCAGGAAGAAATATTATTCCTAGATTTATAGGAAAAGCGTACAATGATAAATGGTTATTTTACTCAACTGTGGTTTAGTTTTTATCTGACTGACAAGAGGGTAGTGTTTTTTGTTGAATTTTCTGTTTTCCGTGAAAACTATTTCTATATGTTTATTTATTATCATTTAAGTTTTAGAAGGGTCACACTTTATGTTCATTTGTAAGTTTTTATAAATGTTAGTTCGATTGTAATCGGAGTACAATCGTCGGAACCGATTTTATCGAGTGAGGTGTCAGTCGATTCGGATACCGTGAGTGTCATACAATCATCATCATCATCAGCCTTTGTCTGCCCGCTGCTGGACATAGGCCTTCCCCATATAATGACAGTTGCAAATTTTAATAATAACAAAAAGTATTTTTTATTATTTTAGTTTTAGACTCGGACGCTGTTTCCTCTCGTGGTTGCAGTACCGATTTGTTTGATTTCTATCATTTATATTCGTGTTTAAATAAAATACAGTGTTCGATAGTAAATGATTGTGATGTGACTGGATCCTACAAACATGAACGTCGGCACGCTCCTCGACTTAACTACACATAAGCGTTGTTGATACCTATTCTAAAGTTTAATAAGCTCTCGCAGTTTTAAATAGTCTACATAATCATATCATATTAATCATACTTCATACTAATATTATAAATGCGAAAGTTTAGATGGATGGATTGATATTTGTTATGGTTTGTAACCTAAACGGCTGAACGGATTTCGATGAAATTGGTATAGATGTAGGGGATAGTATGGAAGACAACATAGACTATTCACTTTTGTATTTTTTTAATCCCACGCGGACTAAGTCGCGGGGGAAAGCTAGTTTATCATAATCATCTTCCTCCTTATGCTACTTCCGTAGGGTCGGCGCAACAGGATTTTGTCCTCCACATAACTCTATCATACGTCATCTCAGTCATCACTCCCTTCTTGATCATGTTACCTTTCACGCAATCTACCCATCTCTTTGTAGTTATTAAAATAAATTAAGGTAAAAATATTGTAATGTAGCGGCTTACGAAATGATTCTTTAAATGTTTTAACATGTTCAGTGCTGGCGACTGTGTACAGTGTTAAGTATATGGCACAGTACGCCATAAAAATTTTCATGTCCCGGCATATGTAAGAAAAAATACTTGGTTGAAAGATCAATTATTTATCTTACCTTACCTTAGTAAAAAAATATTCATCAATGCATGGTATATATTATGTAGTACTCGTTTATAATCATAACAAATCTACAACTATTTTTGAATATACTTGTTTTTAATCTATGAAATCGTTTATAATCTGTATACTCACTTTGATGAGTTTACGATCAATACGAAAATCAAATAAGGGTAAAAGGTCACAGTTTATAGCCTTTTACTGTTTTCATTTATTTGGATGTATTTTTCATTTAGTAAAAAAAAAAAACTAAGATGTGGCATCCGATGCACTCTTAAATTAATTTGATTAATTTGTCTTTCCATTTAATTCTGTATACGCTCCAACGGACTTCAGATCTGCCGAGCATTCGCTTTGAAAGCCTTTACCTCTACCGAGAACGTTCGTTCCTTTGTATGCTACATGTCCTTTGACGTTTTGGCTTGATTATATTAAAGTTAAACGCTGCACCAATTTAATTCTCTCTACTGATATATTTAATACGAGCGGTCGCCCGCAAACTTCGTTATCACGGTTTTTTTTAAAGTCATCTATCACATTCCCGCATGCATCTACCTTCTACCAGCTATCTTTCAGTCAAAGTCCCATCAATTTTTCCTTTGATATTACAAACAGACACTCCAATTTTATTATATGTATAGATGTATAGACAATTTAAAGGAAATAATAATAATGTTTTGTGGTGGGCTTTGAAAGTGAAAGGAGTGCCTGGGAAATACCTGCAGCTTATTCAGGCTATGTACTGGCGAGCCAGTATCTACGTCCAGTCCGCTGCTGGCGATAGTGACAGGTTCGGTGTCTCGGTGGGCTTACACCAGGGGTCGGCTTTAAGCCCGTATCTGTTCCTCCTGGTAATGGATGCTTTGACATTAAACATACAGGAGGAGGCACCCTGGTGTATGCTTTATGCCGATGACATCGTGCTTGTCGGGGAGGATGAATGCGAGGTACAGAGCAGGTTGGAAGGATGGCGAGTTAAATTGGAGGGAGCTGGTCTTAAAATCAGCAGGACCAAAACAGAACATTTATTTTGCGATTTTGGCGGTCCGGCCAGCTTCTCTCCAATCGCCTTAAATGGCGTGCCTCTACCAACCTGCTCCGATTTTAAGTACCTCGGTTCTCTAGTCCAGTCCGACGGTGGCGTTGACCGGGACGTGAAAAGCCGAATAAATGCAGGTTGGATGAAATGGCGACAGGTTACTGGCGTGACTTGTGATCCAAGAATGCCTCTTAAGCTTAAGGGACAGATCTACAAGTCCATCATTAGACCTGTCGTATTGTATGGATCTGAATGTTGGGCCACCAAAGTTGCGGATGAAAGGAGATTGCATTTGGCTGAGATGCGTATGTTAAGATGGATGTGTGGTGTGACAAGAATGGATAAAGTTAAGAATGTGTATATTAGAGGAAGTTTGAAAGTAGCGCCAGTGGTGGAGAAATTGAAAAGCAAAAGGTTAGCGTGGTATGGACATGTTATGCGACGAGACGATGGGGACATAAACCAGAAAGTGTTAAGAATGAATGTGGATGGCTACAAAGGAAGAGGAAGACCGAAGAAAGTATGGATGGATTGTGTGAAAGAGGATATGCTTAAGAAAGGAGTGGATTCAGATATGACGGCTGATAGAGATGTATGGAAGAGCAGCACATACTGTGCCGACCCTCCATAAGGGATAAGGGCAAGTTGATGAAGTGCTTCGAAAGAAATACATAGATACAGAATATAAATATGTACACGATGCACACGGCGTCGCACGGCACGCTTTCTTCTTTTTTATTTATATACTAGCTGTTCCCTTGCGACTTCATTTTTATTGTTTACGTCAAATTATCAATTGCAAATGTCAAAATGACATGACATGATGTCAAACCATGGCAACCTTGTATCCTTGGTGTTGGCAGCAACTTATGGTCTCTTTCCCACATTAGGGTTTTTATCCAAAATATTTACCCGTAAGTTTAATGGCGTGAATATATATAGCCTAAAGCGTGACGAAAGTGTAGGGCTTTTTATTAAAAAACGAGTTATTCAAACATATGCTGTAATTGCTGACATCTTAGGCAACAAAGAAGTGTGTGTTTACGCTTAATTATATTAGTATAGATTTCTAATAACTTTGTGTCTTGTGTCGTATGTTTGATATTAAAATCAGATATGCATAAGTTACTCCTCATTAGGATAATATACTTTTAACTATATTCCGATATTAATTACGCAGTACACGTTACGAAGAATTGTATTTTACCCTAAAGGCGCCAGCAAAAATATCACGTATTGATTTATGTCGGAGTAAAAATAGCTCATTGGAGTGGGAGTTTTGACGGTGGGAGTCTCGTTGGAAGTATTAGCCCTGTTTTAATGTATTTTTTTCTCGTCTGTTTTATATGCGAGTATTACTTTATACTATAAGCAAAACTTAGCATCTAGCATAAGATCGACATTTGCATATAATATGCACTGTAAATATAAACTTGTGCAAGTATTATATATCTCTTTTAGCAAAATACTTGATAGAAAGTATTTCTGGCAAATTTTCTATACAAAACGACTGCGAACAAAATATAAAAGCTCCTTAATTTCAAAGGACTCGTGGTAAATCGTGTTTCCTCTTCTGTTTTATTTCTTCCAATAGTCTACGGCAAAATTTACTGTGATGTTTTAACTAAAATATATTTAAGATGCACATTTAATTTTAAAGTGAAAGAACATGTAAATTTAATTTTGCTCGCAGTTTATAACTCGATAGTTAGTCTCAAGCAAAGTTTAGTAAGTGCTTTGTATAGGTGCCACGGGCTGTAAACTGAAAACTTAAAAGACGTTGTTTAATATTGTCTCAGATATTCGGAAAAGACGTTATTTAATATTGTCGTAGATATTCAGCGCCGACGGCACATTTATATTTTATACCAGTAAATCCATCGATAAAACTTTTGTTTTTTGTTTCGTATTTAGTGTTTGCCTAGACGTCTGCCTTGTATCGTTCAGTTGTGAATAATCGAGACAAACATTCGATGAATATTCAAAACAGAATATTGTCACTCAAATGAAATCGTTTACGCTTCAATACGCAAACAAGGGCATGTCCTAAGCTTTGGTCGGGTTAATGTAAACAATTATTAATATCTATAGGCATAAAATAATTCTAAGATATATTATTCAAGTAATTTAAAAACAATGTCGTCATGAGAAAAAGCGGAGTAAACGGAATCGGAAAATGTGCACATGACGCTTTTACCTCGACCTTTGCTTCTTTTGTGAAACGGAAATGGAATCGATATAGCCCGGTCCATAATAGACTGTTTTAAAATTTATAGGCGAATCATAGACATAGGAACAAAGTAGCCGCTGCTCTGTGAAAAGTCTATTACTAGTCGCGTCCTATTTAAATAAAATTCTAGGGCCTAATATAACCTGAGGACTGTTTTAAAATTTATAGGCGAATCATAGACATAGGAACAAAGTAGCCGCTGCTCTGTGAAAAGTCTATTACTAGTCGCGTCCTATTTAAATAAAATTCTAGGGCCTAATATAACCTGAGTGAATGTGAGACACAAAGTTTAAAAATTTTCACGTGCGGATTTGTCCATTCTAATTATTGTCTTTTGTTGACAGCTAGCGCAATGGTGGTGAAAAAACGCGAGGTTGTCGATGACAACCCCAATCGGCTCGACCTGAACACGGTGGCGAACTACGTCCGGCTGATGGACGAACAGCCAAACTACGTACCACCTGCCATCGAGCTCATCGATAACTGTGTCAACATCGTAACATGCCTAAGTAAGTATTTATTAAACGTACATCATCATCTCCTTCTTATCCTACTCCCGTAGGGTCGGCGCTACGGGTTTTTGTCCTCCACATAACTCTATCATACGTCATCTCAGTCATCACTCCCTTCTTGATCATGTCACCTTTCACGCAATCCATCCATCTCTTTCTAGGTCTACCTCTACCCGTGTACCCTTCCACACTCATAACTAACGTTCTCCTTGTTGCATTCGATTCATCTCTCCTCATAACATGCCCATACCATGCCAACCTATTGCTCCTTATTTAGTAAAGGTACGTGTCGGTTTAACACGTTTTTTAGTTAATTATAATTATTCTCATTAGACTTTATGATGGAAGGAAGGGTAAGGATAATTATAATATAGGGAAAGTTCTGATTTTGCCGACAAAAACCTCACTCCACCGCAACATCGCTTTAACAGCGTCAAAATCAAGGAAAAAGCGAGTAAAGCAAATAATTGAATATGCACATAAAAAATATGTAATTTAGTTCTTTTACATGTAAACTATACGAAGTTACAATATTTGTTATAAAGTACGTTATGATAGGCTTTTTAATTTAAATCATTTTGTATTTTATTTTCTGGACGCAAGTACACTGCCATGCGACATGAGGTTGACGATATTTCCAGTTCGCTCGCACTAAAATATATATGTGCTGAATTATCGATTTGTATCGTGAACTCTGTGATGATGGCGATGCATCGTTCGTTACATTAATGTTACGTGCTTTTAGCGTACCGCGATCCGCATATCCCTAATAGCTGTTAATTGAACCAGTACAAAATTGGTAAAAGCCGTGCTCAACCAACATACCACATCACTTATTCAATTAACGTAAAACAGCCATTTTATGAAATAACATGAATTTCAATACAAAACCATATTATTTATAACTACGGAAAAGTGCATATTTTTTCAAACACTCATAAATTCAGTTCCTGTTAAACACTTTTTGTTTATGTGCTGTTTTAATAACTTTTATTTTTAAATATCGTTTCACTTTAACTTAAAATTTTTACAGAATAACTAAATAAATGAAATAGCGTAATGGCCGCCAATTAGACGTTCCTCCAATTTTAGGATCTACGAGTAGAATATATCGGTTATTCTATTCCAACCGTCGCAAGCTTCAGCAAGTCAATTAGAAACTTAAACACTGACTTGCGAGACGAAACTAGAACTTATAACTAATTTGGCTATTTCCACTTCTATCTATACTATTAATATATATACAACTAGCATTCGCCCGCGACTCCGTCCGCGTGGAATTAAAAAAAAATGTGAGTAGCCTATGTGTTCCTCCAGACTATCCTCTACATCTATACCAAATTTCATCGAAATCCGTTCAGCCGTTTAGGCTACAAACTCTAACAAACATCCATCCATCTAAACTTTCACATTTATAATACACATTTATAATATTAGTATGACTAGTATGATTAGTATGATTGTAGTGTATGTATTATCGAAAAAAAAAATCTATTACGAACGTCCCATTTTTTATTTTTAATTGTCTATTTGTCAGCAAAGCCGCTTTAATTCCGCCTAATTCCGAAACTGTTGGACCAATTTTGATGAAACTTTCACTGGAATGTAACTTAATCTACCTTATTTTTCGCTATTAGTAAGAGAATAATGTAGCTATGGTAATTGTTGTTATGGTCTTTAATAGCTTAACTTTGTAGATATAGTAGCTGTTATGTGATATCGTCAACGTGAAATTAAAAAATGCAATAAACTATAGCTCATGTTACTCTCGCAGTCGTCAGCTACCTTTAACTAAAAGTCCCATCAAAATCGGCCCAGTCTTTTCGAAAATTACGACACGAAGGACATAGATTATACAGATAAAAATAAAAAATAGTTTGTGTTAAAATTATAAAAATACTAGCTTTCGCCCGCAACTCCGTCCGCGCGTAATCAAAAGAAAACAAAAGCAAGTAGCCTATGTGTTCTTCCAGACTATCCTCTACATTTATGTCAAATTTCATCGAGATCCCTTAAGCCGTTTAGGCTACAAACTCTAACAAACATCCATCCGTCCATCCATCCATCCATCCATCCATCCATCCATCCATCCATCCATCCATCCATCCAAACTTTCGCATTTATAATATTAGTAAGATTAGTAAGATAAATCGATGTCCAAGAAATATAAAGAGCATATTTTTCATCTTGTTTGTTAGTAGTTTATGAATTTGTTTAAATTACTTAGGTTAAAATAATTCATAAATGAATAAAAAATTACTAACGTTAGTGACAGTACCAAAATTACGTAAAATCCAAAAATAGCACCAGATAAATAAAAATGTTTTTTTTGTCGGCGATAAATTAAGTAAAAAATAAGATTTCAAACATCAAATGGAAACCGCTGACTAAGATAATAATACAACAAATGTTACATGCTAGATGATATTGTATTGACAATGTTAATTATTACATTAAAAAAATCAAAGTTATATATGAATAATTCTTGTCCTAGGCCAAACTGCGGGCACAGAAGACCAGCTGTGGGGTCTGCTGACGGCCGTCGAAAATTACCTCGTGCGTCTCATCACTTCCTTGGAGAACCCGCTGCGCAGTGATCTCATCGACGCCATTTTGGATAAATTCTTCTCCATAGTCTCCGATCCAAGTAAGTAAACTACATATTTAATTATAATTAACAGTGGTAGAGCCCGCTCTAACATCTTCGCACGAATGGGCCGGCTCGCCCGGTGCAATACCACGATCACACAGAAGACAGGCGTGAAGTGGAAGGAATTCCGCGTTTCGTCTGATGAGTGTGGTGCCGGAGGCCGAATTTTAGTTCCTTTCCCTTTCCACCCTTTTCTTAAGAGGAAAGGATGGGAAGGAAAAGTGGATTTGAGGGTGGAGGAGACGCATAGGAAGGGGAAATGTCCTCTTTATGTACGTCTCCTCCGTCAATGAAGGGTAGGCAGCGCATCTGCAATTGCGGATGTTTATGGGCAGCGGTCACTTTCCATTTCGGTGGATTGAGGTGGCCGCTTGCTCGTTTGCCACGTTATATTATAAAAAAAAAATTAATTTAACACGTTCATGTTCGTAACAATATTCTTGATTCTTCTAACGAGTTAATTATTGCCCAGTGACACAATGGTGTAGTACAACTTTAATAAAACGGCCGTTTGATTTGAACTTTGAGCTTTGGTTTACTAACAGTGTGTAAGCGCTTACAATCTGACAGACGTGACAATTTTAATGGGATCGAGTTAAGCATGACTTGGCTTTATTATTCAGAAGACGCTGTTACACATTTAAATGTCGTTTTAGTATTCTGCCGTATGTGTCGTAATATGTTGCCAACATAAAGTAATTACATGAAGCGAGTGCTCTATACCGTCGAGCGAGGTCCGCTTACAAAGGACGAGACAGGACATTGTTTTGTTCAGTGAGTTCAGAGTTTCGTTTGTCGTTTGAAATCCGAGGTAAAAGTACCTTGCAGTTTCCGTGAAATATTGCTGAAATATTTAATTACAACAAAGTTTTACGTATTTCCATTTAATATTAATATATTTCTCTGAAGTAGGGTTGGCGACAGGCAGTAGTAGAAATAGGCCAAAACGTGAAGCTTTATAAAACTGTGCGCCCTCCACGTGAGTGGGCTAGTCCCGTTGATGATTTAATTAGAACGAAACTGTACATACATTGCGCCCTTTTTCCTTTGCAACTGATTTTAAAAATAATAATCTTTAATCGAATGTCATGGTTTTTTTTTAATTATTTTGCTATATATGTTGTACGGAATATATTTACTGGTAATATTTTTTTCCGATTAAGACTAATTAGGATCAGTAATAGAAAAAATCAGTCCTTAGTGCACTGCAAAATTTCGCAAGCCATTTAGTGTTTTTTTTTTCTTTTATATAGAGTTAGGTACGAAAATGGATTTTCGTAGCATTCAATGAGAGGAACTGCTCTGTAATCCGATTAAAAGGGGGGAGGGGGGCGCGCATGCACTCGCATGCTGGCTTTTCGTAGCTTTTACAATTCTCACTAATTAGTATGTTCAATAATAACGTTCCATTTATAGCTTTGCTCTTTAAAACATACCAAATTACTAAGCATATTCATTTGAGAGAAATACTAAATATATTGCCCCTAAATTGAAACACTCAGCGAGATTAAAATGGTCTATTTTCACTCGTCCAAATACCTGTTACTGGTCGGAATTGCGAAATTATTGCGAGAGCTGGATTAATATATTTCCCGTGTGTCATTGCAGTTTGCCGAAGCTTTGATAAAATGTCAGACTCTTCTCTCACCATTTTTATTTAATGATCAATAGCAAGTTTTAAAAGGAAATTTTGCTATAGAAATTTGTAATTGGTATTGTGAGTCTGAGCTCTCCATTAATACCGTAACAATAAGGATTATAGGTTATTGTTAAATAGATAGTTAGTTTTAAAGGCTTCCCTTCATTTTGCTTGAGGTATTAAAACATAGCTGTGGCTACTGTGCAAGACTGGGAATATCACGGTTAAAATATATTAAAGTTTGTTACGGTAATATCGCATAGTTTTCAACCTCATTTTCTATTTAATATGACGTTATTAAAATCGCATAAATTGCGAAAGTCACGTGGATATTACATTAGTTTTCTGAGACTAAAACAACGACGTTTTTCCAACGATAAGAACTGATACTACTTATTAACTTTTGCTCCGAAACTAAACAGGTGGTTACTGTAGCGTTCTTACAGTTAACGAAACAAAGTAAACTGAAATGAGCGCAGTTGAATACTTGATTATTCTCTTATATTAAGTTTAATTTAATGTTAATCTAATTAAATTCTTGAAATTAAGGAACACCTCGTTTAGACTGGCATTTGTATAATAAGCAAAAATTTCACGTCGGTTCAGACTGTATGTTTATCCTATAGTGTGGTAGGTTAGGTTCGAAGTGGATGTGAACATTTTACATAAAGAACACGATTACTTCTTGTATGGGTACAGGACCCGAAGAATTCCGTTGTTCAGTGACTTACATACATCGATGTATTCCTTTTAATCTCTAGATTACAATCTTACTTCTTACTAATATTATAAATGCGAAAGTTTGGATGGATGGATGGATGTTTGTTAGAGTTTGTAGCCTGAATGGATCTCGATGAAATTTGGCATAAATGGTATGGTAGAGCATACTCTAGTAGCAGTAGCAAACCATAGTCTGAACGGACACATAGGCTACTTAGTTTTTTTTTTATTTCCACGCGGACGGAGTCGCGGGCGAAAGCTAGTGATAATATAAATTGAAATTGTCTAACGTTCAATATTTTACATCATAATGTTTGTCCGTCGGTGCATTGTTAAACAATGAATAATATCAAAAATACTTTAACATTGTCATTAAAAATAAATATTTGTCTCGATGCATTAAGAAGCGCATACTGCACTTCAGTTTTTCAATACCTTCATTTCTCTTTTCATTTCTAATTCGCAATTGAGTCTAAAGCTCCTTTCTATTGTAGTTGTACAATACCAATTATGTGAAATAATATCATAACAATGGCGGAGGCTTACTTCCACTTCCTTCGGTCTCGGCAGACTCGAGTAGAAAAGCGGATTTGAGTACATATTGTAAAGTATTTACAGTTGTTATCTTATTATAAATGTGAAAACAATATTGTTCTGATAGTAAATTGTTGTTGCAGCTTCGGATGCCCGTCCTGCTATGTCAGTGATCCTCATTGTGCTCGATGGATCTGAGATCGAGGCACCTTTTGGCATCTCGCGCTGGTTGGAAGACGGCCCCACCCCCTCCAGCGTCGGCACCGCTCTCAACTGCCTCTACCGCTGGATTACCGAGTGGAATGCCTCGCCGGCATTAAGTGATTGGGTCCTGGGATACATGAAGAAATTAGAGGTGGGTTTTAGTTTAGTTTTCTTAGTAACGTCTTACTATTGTAACGAATTCATCAATTAAGTGAAATGTTTTGAAGTTTTTGATACGAGGAATATGTATTTTCATGTATCCGGTACACATGAGACTATCATAGTATTGATCTGAAAGTTAAAGTCTAATATATGTATGTCATACTCAGATTCGCTTAATAATTTTCTTAAGCGGTTCATTAGTTCGTAAATTTTTCTTACTAAATCTACACTAAGGAGCGGCCTTAGAGAACATTAATTTACTCTGGGTGCAGCCATAATTTTATCTTTTTAATAAAGACTTGATGTTAAACGCCGTCTCGTTACATAGTGATGCTACCTAAGATTTAGAGTATCTGCGCTACTTCGTTTTTGCACTCAACAAGCCGAGATACGAAGTCTTGTTAGCAAAGCAAATTGATATAAGCCCCTGGAAAGACTTGCGTACTACAGAATATCTTCGTACAATATTAACTGACTTATTATTATGTTCTTTTTTTATTATTTTTATTTGAATTGGTCTTTATATTATAATATGAATTTTCAATAACATTACATTTTATTATTCATTTATCATTTTTTTTAAACAGATATTCTCGTTACGGGTTAAAATATTTTTGTTTTACCTTTTAAAATCACAATACCTTTATAAACAGATTAAAAAGTTCTCTACTATTTAATACACTTTCCAGTCACTCACAGCAATGTAATACATTGAATTGCCACCAACAATATGCAGACAAAATATTGACATCGGCACTTAGCTTTATTATCAATCGTTGTGTTGATAATTTTTTTTTCGCCTCCCATCGACTCTGAAAATGTTGAACGTTGTTATGTTTACTTTACGTTGTTAGGTTTGGTTCGGTCTGGGTTTTTAATTTGATTGAACATTCGTATAAAACATCTTTATTTGAACTCACCTCAATTTACGTAAAGTTCATGCCCACATCGTAGCGATGTTTTGATTATTTTTCTTACATAACGGTGCTCAAAATTGGTCGTAATAAAGCATTCACTTCACCATATAGCTCAAGTTACAAACTATAATAGAGGGAAAAGGTTTTCGACTTTGTAACATTGTTGTTAGAACTTATATGTACTATTGTATAGTATTACGAGCTGTCGCCCGCAAACTTCGTTAGCGCAAATTTGGGCCACCCTTTACACCATTATGACAGCGCGAAATTAAAAAAAAAAGTATCCTTTAATATGCCTATCCATGTCAGCTACCCTCCAGTGAAAGTCCCGTCGAAATCGGACTAGCCGTTTCAGAGATTACCCGGAACAAACGCGGCTTACGGGCAGACAGACAAACAGACAAAAAATTTTTAAATGCTATTTTCGTTATCAGCAACGCAAATACACCATCTTCCTTTTCATCTGGATTTTTTCTTTTAATATTACAGACACTCCAATTTTATTATATGTAAAGATTAAGTATATGTCGAAGTAATATGCTGTAAAAAAACTGACAAAAGACAGTCTATAAAAAAATCAATACGAAAACATGTGATAATGTACTGGCGAGACGGGATAAAGTTAATTTAATTGATTTGTCCTTTTACCAGTGACTTCGTCCGCGCGGAATAAAATAAAATCTAGAAATAAATTCAGCCTGCGTAACACAGTGATAATAGAGCTTTATAAGGGCACGAACATTTTTGATACCTTTCTAGTAGCTTTTGTGTTTTTCGTTAAATACAATCGTTCCGTTCGTCTTTATAAATGTAGATTTTATTAAATTGCTCAATAATGTTTGCTGGTCTACTGATTGATTAAGTTATCACTTAGTAATGGGTGCCAATATTAATCGTAATATTATCCATTAAATGAGCAACAGCCGAAAAATAAAATCACATTTCGATGTTATATTTAACAGCATCTTAAATAAGGCCACGCTTGTACTCCAAATTCCATTAAAAATTTGACGTCTGTCATTTTATAAGAGGCGCTTACGATGCGAAGTTCTCAACATTCGTTTTAATATTAGGCCATGAGTGCGGCTTTTGGTAGACAACTTTTAAAAGCAAACTATTCTAAATAGTATAACACACATTTATAAAGTTAGACCTGTTGGAGTCCTTGTTCAGGGTGAGTGGATTAACTAGGGTAAACAGGTTTGTTACGTGTTTTATCAACCTTTTGAATCTTTTTCAGTCAGTATAAAAAGATATTTTCCGGTTAGATTGTAAAGAGGAACAAACGCAATAGCATATGAACTATCGTCATTTCCTAAACTTCCTAGTGTTCCTGTAGGGTAAATCATGTACCGGCAATTGCTTCCGACCAAGTGAAAGAAAAATATGAATAAGTCTATACTTATTCATATTAATCATGATTTACTATTAATAATATAATCCATTGACGATCGATTTTTTTCTACACGGATTAATTTTTCAAAGCAATTAAAAATTGCTTGATCTTTCTCGTGAATTGAATATTGGTTTACGCCGTTGATAATAATTGATTGGCAGTCTTTATCTCGTCTCTTGGAAATACTAAAATAAAACGCTTTATGTTTTAATGTGGTTTTCATATAGTTGTATATTTTTAGATGTTACGCAAAGAATCCACTACACGTAATTTTTAAAACCTTTTAGTATAAAGTGATATTTTACACAAACCAATTTTGTTACTATTTAAACTACTTCAGTTGTCCCGATATTGAAATAAATTTAATATAATAATAATAATAATTCGACCAACATCTCAAGAAGCCCTCGCTAGACAGTTGGATTAAGGGCCCGATTCAAAAGGCGGTTATTTTAGAAACCGCACGCATAGTGAGGAGGTTCCTTTCTCTGCAGCCCTGACCACTGGTTGCTTGAGTCATCGGATTCCGCAGCCGGTGGTGCTCTATTTTTTATATAATATGTTTTATTTTATTTTTATACAAATCTTGTAAAATGTATTATATATAAAATAAGAAATAAAGATATATGTGTATAATAATAATTGCATGAGTGATGTACTGGAAATGTGAAGAGTATAACGAGGCGATGTCTATTCAATTCAGGGACAAGTTCGAATTTAGGATGTCTGCACGGTACCACTTGTGTACTTCGTCAGTCGAAATGGCTGATATCTGTTTATACAAAATACTCAATAAATTGGACGAAGTAAAGGCCATAGAATACGTTTTTAATGATTAAGAATCTTTTCATGATATGTCCGTTTGATATTTCATTTTTAACGTGTTCCAAAATTCAACGATCAACCGGTGCCTATGTATGAACAGATCGATAACATAGGGAAATAATAAAAAAAATGCCAAATTTTGTTTCTGGTAACTATTTAAAAAAAGCAATTTAGACACTGAACTATGCTACTAATAAGAATTTTAGTAACATACCTATTACCTAATAGCTATTAAAAATACGACCAAAACATCAGTACTTTAAGTACAAAAAGAAATCGCTTCAACTATTTTCTTTAATTCTTTGAATATTTTAACTTTGAAGTGCCGCTGTATAAAAATGTATCGAGGATTTAATGGCGCATTTATTGTTTCAACTCATCAAGATTCAAAAATGGTACAATACTATGATAAAAAGCTTTTAAATATCGTAAGAAATAATTTATCAAGCAGTAGAAGGGATTATTTAACGTAGTTTCGAAGAACTTTGCTGTGTTCAAAATAGAGTTTTCAGTTCGATATTCCGGTTAACCAACCTTAGTTCATTGATTTTGAGGTGCAAGCGAGGTAGCTAATGACAGTATTTCAACGCGAACATCAATTTTCATCGAGATCCATCGCCGGAGGTATCTAATGACATCATCCATCTAAAGTCTAAACTTTGACATTTCTAATTTTAGCTTTTGTCCGCAACTCCGTCCGCGAGGAATTAAAAAAAAACGTAGTAAGTAGCCCATGTGTCCTTCCACACAGAGATCCGTTAAGCCGCTCGGAATATACGTTCTAACAAATATCCATCGATCTAAACTTTCGCATTTGTAATATTAGTGAGATAATCAAAGAAGATAATATTAGTAAAAATTATTAAGGAGTCTCATGATTTCTTAAACGGAAGTCATTTGCTTTAATTGGTTACATTATAAAGCCTCATAACTTATAACTTAAAGGATGACGTAGTTAGTTTCTTATGAATTCTTATTAATAGTAGCAATGGTGATTAATAAACTTTAATTTCCTAATAAGTAAGCCAAGTCTTAAAGGCGATTATCAGTTTGCAATTTGCAACAATAAATTAATTCCAGTGATTATTACAAAGTTATGATTTTTAATTTTTATTCTCTGTAATCTGAGTATAATTTAAGAAATAGAAAAGTACATTTAAGCTTTTTTCATGAATTTTAATTCCGTAACGAGAATTTATTTAACTTCCTATCAGAATAGCATTGTTACATATCTTTTAAAAATCAGGATAAATTCATTTCATTATACTCGTACTTCTGTTGTCCGAGCACTTAAAATGCACTTGTTAGATTTAACTTCGGATCAACTGAACAAATCTGGACCTTGCAGGAGAACGAACAATATGATGTTTTGATCGAAATAAGCAAGGATAATTTGTCTCGCCTATTATTGGCAGTCAATAATCCAACGGACCTCCGGCAGTCTAATGCCGAAGTCATTTTTCATGTAATGGCTTCGCTTCGCGAAACCGACGGCGTTATCGATAAGGTAAGCTTTGTTTAAATAATCTTTTACTTGCATAGTTTAAGTTGTTAACGTGCTAAAACTGATTTTTGTATTTAGAGTACTGTAATTTTTTTCTAACACATTTATTATTTAATGTGTTACTCCGCGATATATATTAGATAAACAACAAATGATTTTGATCATAACAGGAAATTATTAGGCTTCGAGGAAAATAAGTGATTTTCTCCCTCCGATGATACGTTATTTTGTATCTAATTAATAGCTAATAAGGTAAAATGGGTATTATATTTTCTTTATTATGACGGAAGTAGGAATCACACCATTCTGCACAAATTAAGGGGACTCACTAATTAGGAACACGAGTATGGCCACGCGCGCTTATGGCAGTGGGGGGGATATCACCAGTGTCGCGCGACTAATAATAATGCATAAAGATCATTCAAGTTAAAGATTATTCAACGTTGAAGGTCACTCCATTTCTGGGCGAGGTGCTGAATGCCCTAATAGCTGACAGCCGACAGTGGAGCTGGCAGTTATTGCAGAATGTCGTTGACATAACTACAGCGATGGTAGACCATCTCAAAGCGCCCTTGTCGGGACAGGATCTTGTCAGGTTCAACAACAGATACAGTGGTGTGGTGAGTGATTAAAATCTCAAACTTAATATAGGTTAAAATAACGCTTTACTAACACTGCCTCAGCTGTATATAGTAATATTTTAAAAGTAGACATTTTTTTTGTTATAAACTTAAAAATAAAATATAACCAGCATTCCCTCGGAATAAACATTTTTTGACGTGTCAACGAACCGATACAAAAAAAGTTCTCTCCCGGCTTCACCTAGCTCAAACAAATAGTTAATCAAATTAAAAAAAAAAACTTATCCGGGGTTGCTCCACGATAGATTTTTTATTGCTTAAAAGGGTCTATTGGATAAGAAATTTTTGAGAATAAAGCCACGCATATTATTAGTGTAAAAATCTTAAGGATTGATTTGCTGTGAATGGTTTAGAAGTATTAAGCATTTAAAAAAATAGTGCCATCTCTCTCACTCTTTAAAGAAAACAAGTGAACTAAAAAAAATATTCTTATATAGGAGTCATGACATTTGAAATTCACGCCAACTAGAACAGTATGGTTAACATTTATCCGAAAATCCCTGCGGTGAGCTGGTCGAACAATTGAAGCACTAATTTCGAGTTGGGATCATTCGTGAAACAATTGAAGTGAATTTCTGATTAAAATACCTATGCCAGCGCGGTCCTCGCAAATGAATTGTCTAAATTATCATTGACATATCCCTCGAATGTCCTAACTACGCATTTATAATTGAGATTGTATACTGTTTGGTATTTCTAAAGATGTGTTTACAAAATAATTATTTTTTTATTATAATTTAATATTACGTAGTGCTCATTAGCGCATATTACAGATCAATTAGTATCATAAAATTACTGCATGTGCTATTTTTTAATATCTAGATAAGCTTTTGTTTTAAAGCAATGATTTTTAATATTATAGTGTTAGCAGCTTTTTTAGTTTTTAATATTCTATCTAACATTTATTATATATTAAATTTATTACTATCCTTGTACGGATAGACTAATAAGGTCTGACAACCGAGCGAAAACCTTTTCGAAATTACATATTTATTCTGTAATAGAAAAAGTAAAACATAGTTTCCAACTTGAGCAATACGGTTTCCTGTTCGATTGTCCGTTCTGAACTCACGAGTTTTCAAACAATCAATTAGTATGGACATAGCGTACATGTATTGTAAGCTTTTACTAACAGACTAACTTTTAACACGTTTTCCGCGTTGCTTTAGACATTTTGCGTCCGGTACCTGGTTTTAATCAATTTACAGTGAGACAGTAAAAAAAATATGACTAGAGATTTACAGTGTTTTGCAGAGGGTATTGTTATTTTGTTGCTCTATAAGTATGTAAGTTCCAACATTTTTGTATCCACCTGTAGACTAAACGACTGAAGCGAGTTTGAAAAGTGATTTAATTCGTATTTTCCGGAGCAATATAGTTGTAGAGTTGGTCAGGTTTCGTGGAATATTAAATTAAATACTACTTATTACATTATATATAAAAGTTGAACGATAGCGAGCGGCGAGCTTTTTGTAGTGGTCGGAACTTAATTAGATACAGGTCTGCGCAATCGCACTGCGCACCGTCTGACGCGTAGGTGGGATGTCGACGTTGAATTCGCCTCACAAATACTACGTCGCACCAGCGGCAGACGCTTTCTGTCCTCCGTTGACGAGAATCGTCCTCGCGTGCTCGGCGTTGATCGCTTTGAGCGTACCGTTTCAGTAGTGAATCTATAGAATACCTCAGTGCATCGGACGATTGAAAATTAACTGTGTGCATTGCTATATCGGCCGGCGGTCGCAGTGAAGTTCTCCAGATTAACATGGGATTGAAAAGTATTTCTTTTATTCATTCTTAAATTTACTAATTGATAATTTCGCGGACTTTTGTAAAAAAATAAACTAAAATGTTAATAAATTATTAATTTTAACTGTATACAAGTAATTAAATCACCGTACTTTTTATTAAAAAAAGTTTTTAGAACATCGAGGCGGTAACGGAAATTTTATAGTGCATGTAATTTTATTTGGTTCTAACTAAATGATAATTTACAACGAGGCGAGACATTAATTATTAAAGGCAAAGGAATAATTTTCTTTTGTGATAGACACTGGAGAACTTAATTAACTATTCTTTATAATGTTCGCGGCTTATTTTAAAAGGTATCTTCGTGTTGGGCACATATTGGTTGATTTTTCTGTTCAACCTCGGTAAATGCAACGCGACTATCAATAATTTGCGACAAAACGTTGGTTTAATGGCCTTTTTTTCTAGTTTTTTTTTATTATTTTAATTTAACAATTGTTTTAATTTAATTATAATTACGTTTTATTTTATGTAGTGCGCCAATAGCCTAATGGTCTAGGAGACGGACTACCGATTTAGCGGTCGTGGCTTCGAATTCCTGCATTCGACTGTTCAAACATATACTGACACCTTAAGTCTACCGGAAATGGTTACACGAAATATTAGTACGTTAACAAAAATCTACTAATATAAAAAATACAACTAAACTAATGTGGTTTGGTCGAAAGGTGCTACTAATCCTGTTAACATAAAAAACCATTGTCTTAATTTTGCAATAATTGAAAGCATGATTTTCTTTACTGAGTTATGGTAGAACAGTTATAAGGAAAGCCGAAATTTACTATCAATTATTTTGAAATTGATAATCTTGCTTGTTAGAGAAAAAAGATCTTGTTTTTAGAATTCTTATAGAAAATCGAAAATATTGTATTGTATTTAGATAAATTTTAAAGTAGGAACTTTAGACAATCTCGGTGCGTTCCTCTGCAGATCCCGGGACTCTCCAGTCGCACTTGATGGTGGCCACCGAGAGTTTTTAGTGAATAAAGTCACACAATCTTTTTTTGCCAGAAAGCAGGGTATCTCTGCAAGATCTCTCTCCCCCTCGATAGAGAAAAGAACTATCGCACAACTGTTTAGTTGATTCCTATTAGCTTATATGGAGGTGCGCACACCACTCGATTTTTTTTTGTGAATTAAACAGTTGAATTGGCTGCGAAACAATCGACAATCGCACAACAGTTGTGCGATAGTTTAATCAAAGGTGCGCGCGCGCGCTCTTAGCGTACGTTCGCACGGGCAGACTTTGTACGCCGCGGTAGAATTCAAGGTCAGCAGACTTTTTACGCCCACGCGATAGGTGTTCGTACGAGCGTAAAAATCCACTCTTGAATCGTATCTCGTGTCAGTAAGACGTGTAAATTGTTTCTGTTAAATTACTAGCCCGACCCGAAAACTGGCGACTGAATCCGAAGTCACGTAGTTAGAGAGCAAACTAAAAGTAGACAGTACATTTTCTTTAAAACTAACATTTGCTAATGTTTAAAATAAGGTTTTTTCTACACGCACTAACAAAGCTCTCATGCAATGTTTTATTTTATTTTCACCCGAATATTGATAAAAAGTGTTCTACTTGATACATATAATAAGTTTACATATTATATAGTTATAGAAAATTTATTTATTAGATTTCTATTAATCAGTAGCGGCTCGTGGCTCGTGGGTCCTGGAACTAGTGGTGCACGATTTAAATTGTAGGAAATCAAACCAACTATATTCTTTTGATTTTACACAAAGACATTTAAGAAATATATAAGACTAGGCATGTTTTCATCGGTACTTTCTCTAGAAGGTACTATGTGAATCAGTTGTCAAATTTAATATGCCGCCTCGTAACCTTGTATTGACATCTGATAAAACATTTTACAAAATTATAAGCTCCATCTTTTATTGTAAAATAAACAGTATCACAAAATAAAATAACAATTAAATTAAATTACATATAAATATGATTTAGTGACACTTGCTGGCAATTAATTTAAATATAGTTAATTATATTGAGATGTGGTTATGGGGATCTATCAATAGACAACGGTAATGAGATTATGTGAAAAATGTTTCAAGTGAAGTGTAAACTATGCCTACTCTATATATATTTTTAATCTCTTTGATTTTATACCACCAATCCCTAAAAAAAATTCAAGTTAATTGCCAAACTAATCATCCTTATTTAGACAAACTATAAGATAAACTTTATTTTTATTTGCAAAGGTCAATTTAGGTACTTAATTTAGTTATGTATGTTAAAGTATTAAAATTTTTGTCGAGTTAATTTCATGAAAGCGATGGTTCCAGTAGGATAAAACATATTACAGCTAGGGGTTGGGTCGCTTAAATTTGAAACGAATATGTAATAAAACAACTGTTAGCAAAATTATTTCAAGTCACTGTATTTATTATTTTAAAAACATATACAATTCGTGTTTTTAATTTAATAACATATGAAAAGTACACAAAATACACCGCAATGACGTCACGCTATCACCATGACATTCATTGGTTACGTAAGGAATATAAGGCAGAGTCCGTGATAAATAACCAAATAACAGTGAGAGAATTATTATATTATCAGGGTCCAAAAACACACCAAGTTAATAGAAAAGAGGAAATACGATCAGAAAATTTCTGACATTTTAGTTTCATTTACATTATTTATTTAATTAATTTTGACATGTGACATTATCATGTCAAAGCAGTAAAGAGTATGGTAGCTATTTATAGTTTGTCTAAATAAGATGGATTAGTTTGACAATTCATTTGTAATTTAGTAGGGATGGGTTGTGTAAAATCAGTCATGAATCTTATCGATTTTAGCTTTTATTCTTATAGAAGTTGAAATCGATAGATTCATAGTTATAACTTAAGAATTTAAAAAAATCACTGTTTTCTCAAATTAATAATGACCTGCAGAACTATTACAAATAATGAGAGTAAAAAATATTTATTACTACTACAGCCGTACGTAATCGAATTGGATTTCGCTATTATTATTGTCATCGCTAAATTCTCTACACTATAATCAATACTAGAATTGTCCTCTAAATTAGTTAATAAGAAAATAATAATTTTAGTTAAGTTCGATAAATTTTATTTAAACCGAATATCGATAGTTCATAATTGTTCGCTATGCGTGTTTGTTTCGACACTACGATACCTGTCTATTAAGTACGGTATTTTCCTTCATACAAATTTAATTCGATACTTCATATGCGTCAATTATCAAACTAATCTAATCTTATTTAGATAAACTATAACTGACCGGTTACAAAGTTAAGTCGCCCTCTCCACTCCACGAGATTGCGCCACTGTCTATAGGACATTTTTATTCAATGATATAGTTTGCCCCTGTCACTCCCCTGATATCATCCTTGTCAGTCTATAGTTTAATGATCGAAATATTAACGAAATTCGTAAAAGATAATTTTTATTGTAGCTGTGCATTATAAGTTCTGCTGCCACATATTTTTCTGTCCCGTTTAATAAAATCCTAACTCCCATACAACAATTACTGATTGTCATAGAACGTCTGCCAAAGTTATAATAAGCTCCTTTTGTTAATTCGTATAAAATGAAAAGTATTATAAAAATCGTGTTTCGTGTTGAATGTATTATATTTATTGCGTTAATTATTAGGACAAGAAATCAATGTGTCCGAAAGTCCGTGTATGTTATGGATAATCTCCGAAACTACTGCACCGGATGTAACAGGACTTTAAATGCAATGTTATAGGTAGCCTAGTCTTTATAACATGGTATATTCAATCCAATAACATAATTAGTAAATCTTATTGGTGATCATCTTTGGCCCCCGCTATACTTAGAACTTTGGGATCTACAACCCACGACAGAGCTATGATAGTACAATATGTACACTTGTTAAAAGTTTGCGATCCATAGCACTAGTTAATATGTTTTTCAAATCTAACTTATGAAGTATAACATATTATTGCTTTACTTTAAGAAAACAATGTGGTTTAATTTCCTATAAGACATTACATACATTTTTTACATGTAAAGAAATGTTACAAAACAGATCAATTTTTATAGCTAGTGATCGCAAACTTGTTTTGATCGGTGTAAACACAAAACAAACATGTTCGACAGCCAAACGCGGCGTATTTTTATTAAAATGGACCAATAAAATTTATCGCGGCGTACCAAGATACGCCAAGTCGAAAAACGCCTCCGTATGAACGGCTTCATACAATCCCATACGTTGCATTTTGACACATTATTTATCGCCCAGCGTTTTCACGTCCGTGCGAACGGCTGACAGCGCGTTGAGCGTTAAAACAATTACACTAGGCTCCAAAAATATTTGTCCATCTACATTTTGACTACATTCCCAAAAAAAAATTATTTTATAAAGACAATTTATTATGTTTTCTAGTTTGTATGATGTTCATTTTTGAAGCTGCAATTTTGTTTTAATTTAGCTATTGTGAAATTAAAACAAGTAAAATATAGAATAACTACTAAAAATATTTCTACAGTAGTTATCTAATGTCATTTGACTAGAAAACACGCATTATATATAGTGCTTAAAGTCTACCGATATTTTTTCATTCTCAGATTTTTTTAAATTTTTATTATTGGATGGTCTAAATAATTTTGGAAAGTAGTGTAGCGTAACGCGTGATTTCTCCTACGCTCGTGCGAACACTTGTATGAAGTTCCATATGTTGCATTTTATTTTTACGCTAACGCCCAATGCCCAAAATGGAACAGTGCGCGTAGAGAAATACGCCAAGTCGAAAAACGCCTCCGTATGAACGGCTTCATAGAGTCCCATACGTTCCATTTTGACACATTTCTACCGCCTAGCGTTTTCACGTCCGTGCGAACACTCGCTTAGTCACAAAACTACATATTGTTTTTGTTACCGAATCGTTCTAAAAATATACATACAAATTAATGTTTCAATATAATAACGTCTGCTAGAGATATTTATATCATGACATTTAATTGTTTTCGAATCGAAAATCTTATTCCTTGAAAAGTCTGTCAATAACTTCAATATCAAAAGTACAATTGCGTCTGGGAATAACAAATCTAAAAATAACTAAATGATTTAAGCAAGTACATTCTATATTTTTAGGCGCCGAGCTTAACGCCCACATATTCTCATTTTTTCTTATTGTTGTATTGTCAAAGTTCAATACAAGAATGAATAACTTCATTTTTCATGCCAATGTATTTTTAAAATCGAAAAATCTTTGGAGCGTATGCATAAAGCAATTAATGGACGTTTGACATCGGCTTTCATGTTTCAATGAATTCATATTTGCATACCAATAACAGTCCTTTTTGTTTTTTCAACACTGGTTACATTTTCTTATGTACATTCGTAAAACAAATGTAAATTGTAGACAATGCGCGTATTGTACACAATTACATACTGCGAACATGTTTTAATACGGTTATATCATATTCTACAGTTTCGGGAAACTTCACTGGAAATATAATTATAATGGAGAATTCAGAACCAGTCCTCAATTCTGCATTTAATTATATTTGGAAATGAAATTGGAATCAATTTCATTTCCAAATATATCAAATCCATTAAATTGATATTTAATATATTCCAAATATATTAAATATCAATTTAATTGATTTCCAAATATATCAGATTGTAACAGAGCGGGTGTGTCGTAAGCCGAATCAGCCAAAGAAAAACAACACAGGTGCAAAAACAGTCGTTTATTGGTTTCACATAACCAATGCGTTCGGTCTGCGCGCGGACCCCAGGTTGGGAACCACACGCAGTTAATTGTTACATATTTACAACATCGGATAGCCGTCACAACAGCAAGCGGCTATCTGCCGGATTAGGCCGTCACTACCGCAAGCAACCTAATCTGGCTACACTACAGTGCAAGTTCTGAGTAAAATTAGTCACAAGACAGCAAGCTAATATACTCAGAATCGCGTCGTAGGAACTAACTTGAGAAGACAATATTTGTTATCCCCTAATTCTCTTCTCTTCTTCATGGAATCATGCAACAGACTACAATTACACTTGATTAAAATAGAGCTTGCAAATTCTTTCGAAATATTCAATCATGTTAAAATTATCTTTATATAGGCGTGGCCAGACCAGGTCCGGTGAGGAGGCAGATGTCATTAGTATGTTCTCATTGAAAGAAGTTCTTATATCTGTTTTACATTTTTCGAATCTTCGAAATCTCTTTTAATAACTTACCAAGGCATGGTCTCAATTCATTCGAGTTGTCAGAGAAATTGTTGGTTAAGTTTTAATGCATCAAAATTTTAAGGAATGAATTTATACGTACCTATAAAATTCCGAGAACTGACACGAGTTTGCGGAATTTCCAACTTAGTTTCTTCGACTTGTGTATTTGCTTTGAAGTTCTTTGCTATCTATTCAATCCTTGTGGTAATGGTACACGTTCGCCCGGGTTCTGTCGCTTTCTTTGATCGAAAGTAAGTTCCATAGTTATTTTCTTTTTAATGAACTACGTGTTTGCGGACTAGCGATTCTTGCTAAAGGATTTTATAATTATACAGTTTTTTTGTGTTTACCCGACTGAAAAGAGTTATGTTTTCGCGGATTTGAAAGTATGACCTATGTATGTGGGTTTGTATATTTCAATTCCATTGTAACCTATGCCAGCCTAAGCGGCTGATTTAGACGAGACAGATGTCATTTAATTTGTATTTTTCCCGGAAATAGCAGTACCACGGTCAATCGGGTTTATTGTTTTTTTTTTATTGCATTTTTAAAGTTGTACAATATTATTCAGATTGCGTGCTTGGAGCATCATATGGCCAGTAGGAGTAGCCAGTTCTTGAGACTACCAGCTTGGGGACCTCAGAGCAACATGGCGGTGGTAGCGGCGTCTAACGATTTGCCTATCGTACGCAAGGTCGGCCTCTTAAACAGAGGCAATACATGCTACGTGAACAGCGTCATGCAGGCATTGCTGGCAACTAGAGGGTAAGTACCCATTACCATCTAAGAGATTTATCAGACGCGTTTTTGGTGGGCATATGTATTCATTTTAGTTTGATAATGTTAATTAAGCCTGTATGCGATAATAGCGATTTTGATATTTCTTCTGTTGCTCGTGTTCCTTATAAACTTACTAGCTTTCGCCCGCGACACCGTCCGCGTGGAATTAAAAAAAATCAAAAGCAAGTAGCCTATGTGTTCTTCCAGACTATGCTCTACATCTTTACCAAATTTCATTGAAATCCGTTCAGCCGTTTAGGCTACACACTCTAACAAACATCCATCCATCCATCCATCCATCCAATCATCCATCCATCCAATCATCCATCCATCCAAACTTTTGCATTCATAATATTAGCGTGATAGATTCAAAACTTAATTTAAAAATAGAATATGAGCGTGCGCACACAACTCGAGTTTTATTTGTCCAACTAAACAGTTGAATGGGCTGCGAAACAATCGGCAATCCACAATCGCACAACAGTTGTGCGATACTTTAGTCATTGGTGTGCGCCCGCTTTTAGTAAACTGACAAAATGCTGTAGCGGAATTTACGACTGCTTATGTTTAGTTGCATTATTACATTTTTTTTGCTTCAATAAGGTTATTAAACGGTTTTTTATTATCTGACTGACTGTATGTATGAGCCGTCACAGCAGTCTGCAGATGGACCTTGCTCAACTTTAATATTATCCTACTGTTACTTGCGATTACATATGCAGATTGGAAACGATGGTTTTTCGACTGATTACTCGGCTGGCATAGCCATATCTTCTGCGAGCTATCTCTTCCGCTGCTTTTTGCCTCTCGAGCCACTGTGCTGTTTACCTTATATAGGTTGATGTTTGTTTGTTTCGAATTCCGCGGAGTCCCAACAAGTCTAATAGAAGTTCAGCCAATCGTGCTATTTAGCTTTTTAAATTAATTTTTGTTTATCCAACCATAATTTCTCTACGCGGAAAGCAATTCTCAGTTTGTGTACAGTCTGTGTGTGTATTTATTAATTGCTTTGCTCGTGAATATGTTGCGTTTCACTTACTATTTTAATAAATATTCTTGCTGAATATTCTCATCATGATTACATGACATTACATTACATGACATTACACATTACAAGAGGGGATACATAAGGATCTAACATTTGACTATTCTGAATACTGTACAAATATGTGTACGAAATATGTTTTATATAACATCCATACAATCTGATTGTATTAAGTGTTTGCTGTGCGATCAATTGCGATATACTGTTCCATTTGCAATCGTAAGTGGATAAAGATCTCAACAATATGAACAAAATTCTTGCAATGCAATCTGACGCGATATTTATTTGTCTTTTTTTATACTATTTTTAATTGTTAACTGAAGGCACAGCTAAAATCATTTTTTGTTTTTGTTCATATGAACTCGCGGACGTGATCAGCCGGTTCAAACTGGTTAAATCTACTTGTCATCGCCAGAAAAACGCGAGTTCCGCCGCTTGTTAGATGTGAACACTACCTTATAACTTCATATATGTTTATGGCGACCGCGTCCGCGAGTTATTGTTTTCTTGCGCAATCATATTTGTGTATGCGTAATATTTTATTTATATTCGTGTGGAACTGTTTTTGGCTGTTTATTAATTACTGTTATACCGACATTGCAAAAAATGTTGGTCTTCCTACAAATAGTTTTTTCGTTTGTTGCAGATTTAGCAACTACGTGGTTCTGCACATGAATGACCGCGCGTACTGGGCTAAGCTGGCTGAGCTTTTCGCCAAAATGAAGTACTCGGTGTCGACTAAAATCGACCCGGGCGACTTTTATGAAACAATGAATTCCATGAAATTCAACATGAATATTCAGCATGATACCTCTGAGTTCCTGGGGTGGGTGTTGTTTATTTTGGGAAAAAAATTGGATGTTTAATAAAATAAACATATTAAATGAATGATAAATGATTCGTAGGTACTTCTTCGATTTGCTGCTCTCGTACGAGCGTAGATTGGATATCGGCCACGATTATTCCCAGCCGCCGATCATTATGACCTTTAGACGGCGCCTGCCTCCGCCGCTCACATCGGCCAACCTCAAGTAAGTTGTTCATTTCATTCCGTCATTCGGTCCGGTCTCTGTATAGCTGAAACCAATAATCGATCCTTAATCGCGGATATCAAACAAATATTACAGTGTCAACTACAAATACCACACTTTGATTACTGTCTTATCAATACTTATTTACACTCCTTAGAAAGTTGCGCGCATCTATATCAGTGAAACAAATCACTATAGAATGGATTTTTTTTTTTAATTCGGTATGATTTCGCAAAATTCTCTGAGTTTACGCTGTATTTTATAATTGTGTTTAGGGTAGGTACGAAAATGGGATTCTTGAAACGGATAGAAAATTGTTGATATCTAATGAAGATGTAAGAGTTTAATTTTTTAAACTGTAACATTTTCGTTCGCAGTCACGATGATAATTTTGTCCGACTGTTGCCCATCGACATGCCGGTGCCGGCTGATGACGAGCCAGTGGCCGGTAGCAGCACTGGTAATATTTCTTACATTACAATTTTTTATTTACAAACTAGATTTCGTCAGCGATTCCGTCCGCGTGGAAAATGTGGAATGTGTTCTTCCAGACTATCCTCTACGTCTATGCCAAATTTCATCGAAATCCGTTCAGCAGTTTAGATTACAAACTAACAAACATCCATCTAAACTTTCGCATTTACGTTAGTATGATTTCGAAGCGCCAATAGCCTAATAATTTGAGGACCGATCTTGCGTTCGAGGGTTCAAATCCCGGCATTCGATGTAACCACCTGAGACAGCCCCAATGAATTTCAAAATGTTTTTGTCCAATAAAGAAATTTTTTAAGCGTATCTGGAATGATTAAACTAAATATTAATACATGAACATAAATCAAGCTATTTAATAAAATATTTTGATGTTTTTTTCGCTTTTAACAGGTTTAAAATTTGCTATCTTTATTTATAGGTATCACCGCTTCTAGGAAGCGTACTCGCAAGGGTTATAGTTACAGTCGCAAGCGTCAACGCACAACTGACCCACCCCCAATTATTGAGACTCGGGATTCATTCGTTGACCACATCTTCGGCGGGGTGATACTATCCCGTACTAGATGTCTGATTTGCAGTCGCATGTCGACTTCACGCGATGTGTTCCGTGATCTTACACTCGCGTTCCCAGAGGCTACTAAAGATCATGTACACACTATACAGAGCCTCGTCGACTATTATTGCTCTACTGAGCTTCTGACAGCAGATAATAGATACAAATGCCCCGCCTGCGGATGCAAACGCGATGTCGAACGTCGCGCCGTCATCGAGTATACTCCGCGTTATCTCATCATAGTGCTGAAGAACTTCAAGTAAGATTTTATATCTATCAGAGAAAAATATATCTATAGGAAACATTGACACTTCGTTAGTGACATTTTTCACATGACTAACGCTATCTATTGATGAATCCTCAACCACGTCTATATAAATCATTATTTAAATAATATTTGAATGTTAATATTTCATTTTGTGACACTATTTAGTTTATTTTATAACAAACTACAAGGACAAGAAGTGGCCTATATAGTAACTAGCCTATATTTTCTCCCAGACTACTCTAAATCTATGACAAACTTCACATTAGTTAAGCATTTAATTAGTAAACTCTAATAAACATATATTTAACACTTAAATGCAATTTTTTTCGTTTTAAATACCATAAATTGAAACGAGTAAATTGAACATAGATTAAGGGAAAAATAAAAGATTTTTCAAATTAGTCTATTGCTTAAGGAAGAAAAGACTGATGTATAAATGCATCATCATGTATTTAGGGTTAATTTTTCCCATTTATGATATTAATATAGTCAATCTATTTCCAGATTCGACATGAAGAAGCTTACCCAGAATAAACTGATGTCGAACACTGTGTACTGCCACTCGGTGTCTCTGCCCACTGTGCCCGCACAGACTCAAAACGTATACACCATGTATGCTGCCATCGTCCACGAGGGCTCCTCCATGTCTTCAGGGCACTACTACACCCTCGCCAAAACTGAAGATGAATGGCATCTCTTCAACGACGACACTGTCACCAAATGCAATGAAGACCAGATACAGTTCCTGAGACCCTGCAACACCCCGTATATGCTGTTCTATCGCCGCAATGATGTCCAGGATATCCCCTTCCCGTTGCTGAGCGAAATTCCTGCCAACATCAAGGACAGGGTGAAGGCTCATAACAAACAGTACATCGAGACTGTACAGAAAATCCAGATGACTCGTCCATGACGCACACGATCCCAGAAACATATCGATTTCTCGGTGCTCGATCACGTTAACGATGAATAAACACGTGTCGCCCGAATGAATATCGATAATCGATTTTTGAATCGATTTTTTAATCAACTTTATTGCTTATCTACTTTGGCGTTTCATTGCGATTGATGGTTAATGTAATACGTAGTGATGCTTTATTAAAGATATTCTTAACGCTTTAACAACCCCTAGCGATGATATAATTAGGGTTGCTATGTCTGTCTTTTCCGTGCAATCTAGATATTTCGACGACATTTTAGCATTTAGAGGTTATATATTTAATCAACTGTTTAAAATACATGTATTATCGTTGTATACTTCACTGCTATCTAGATTTTAACTTTTAATGATAAGTAAAATGTATTATTAATGTATTCTTTATGTTTTGCCTAAGATTTTTTTTTTAGAAATAGAAAACGACATGAGATATTTTTATTTGTATAATCCTTTCGTGGATCAATGATTTATTATAACCATTTCTTTATTTAATTTCCTATGTATTTAGTCATTGATATGACAATTCGATTTTTTTATTATGATGATTTTTGGCATTTTATTATTAAGACATTAGACATACAGTCTATGAATAATCGATTATTGGATAGTTACTTCGTATATACGATCGTATTTAGAATTATATTCATTAGAACGTAGAAACAGTAGAATAAATGTTTTTGAATTCATAATAGTATCATAACTGGAAGTTTTTAAAGTAGTGATTTTAATATTATCAATATAAATTTATTACATATTTCAATTCGTAGGATAATTCAGTAGTAATTTTAAATATCATATAATCACTAAATATCTTATAAACGTCATTGAATTCTCTTAGTTAAGAAGTTTGCGAATCTATGTTTGAGTCATAAAATCAGTACATTTACAATATTTAAGATTGATGAAGGAACATTTATTTCTGTAATCTAAAACAAACAGTACATCTTATAAACGGATTATTTGTAAATAATAATTGCTTACAAGTAGTATTGTTAGTGTAGATGCGTAGCGTACTATGGTAGATATGATTGTAGTTCATTTTTAATCAGTCGATGTTCACGGTTTTTTTTTCTATTGGACCTTTTTTGTTTATATTAAATTAAAGAAACCGTCAAGAACGTAACTTAGTATTTTCGATTTTATGTCACCTTAGTTTTTAAAGTATGATGATTTTTATGTTTTCGTAAGCGATTTGTCATAAATTTTAATTGTAATTTTAATCTATTAATGGCTATATAATGTATTTAAACGTAGAAAAATGGTTATGAGTAGATTTTATGAAATAAAGTACTTCTTAATGATTTGTTTTATTTTTAAATTTTATAAACACTAAGAGCGAATTATGTAGTCTATCTTTCTTCATCCATTAGATTCTATTGTTCAGATCAATAAAAGAATCTGTTCTGCGCTCCACTTCGCTAGAAACCCTATTTATAATAAGCTAGTAGTATAAATTAAATGAAAGCCCTTAGAGACCACTGACCTCTATAAGAGGATAGGCTATAAACTGCAGGATTTTTTGGCTGTGATGATTGCGATGAAGAGTTGTCTAAATAAAAAATATAAAAGGTCCTATTAGGCCGGAAAGAAGCAAAAGCTATCATTTCCCAATAATAATGCCTATCCATTTATACAGTTCAGTATTAAAGACTGCCAAGATCAGACCGGGTGGACATAGACTAGCGCCAATCTGTCAATGTCAAAAAAAATTAAAGATCCTTTTGGTACAGTAGCCGTCATGTTATGATTTTCTTTTGTGCCATTGTCTGACAAAACTAACCGCAACAGCAGCGACACTGTCTCCGATTGAGATATGCTTATTTGACTATACTACGAACATAAACCACAGCGTATATTTTCTAAATCTTTAATGGTTTGTACTTAATGTTCTTACAAATAACTTGACATTCGGTTCTATAGTCTTAAATTATAAACCAACGAGTCTTCCTCCTAAATTATTCAATTTTTCCGTGGCTTTTCTAGTCAGGTTTCTAAAAATTTTGACTGGCACCTGAAATATCAAAAACATATAGAAGTGCTATTTTTTCGCTAAACCTTGACCAGCACTATATGCAAATTATCCACATTTGGAATTGTAGGACTACAATGATTATAAATATTTTCAATAAGCAAACAAACCTAAATGTAACCAATAACCAGTATTTTTATGGTTAATGGACAACAAACCTCAAGAACTGTATTGACGAAATTTGAAACATTTTCTGCGCCGTTGACGATGGCCCTTCCTGCACTATAAAATTTATCGCCATTGTTGCCATACTTTTCATCTTCTTTAATTGTATCTACTATTGGTTTTGGCTGAAATAGAATTTGGAATCATAACAAATTAAGTAAAAACCTTAGTGACTTCACAAAACACCATAACACAAAAGGTTATTTAATTCTATACATTAAAGTTTTATATATATTTATTTTTTAATTATAGAAATCATCGTGCTACTGTTACGATAAGATTAATATCTCCTCGAAGGATCAGTAACTATGTACCAGGAAATAGAATTGATCGTTTTAACTTAAAATAAGTTTCAGGTCAACGTCCAGTAGAGAATCAGCTTGATATGTGTTGGCTTTGATATCCCACTATCGACATACCCGAACATCTGTACAAAATTATATTTACTAACTATAACTAATACATTTTCAAGCCTCTTGTTGTAATTGATAAAATTAAAAACACGTTTTTGTATCCTTATCGACAATGGAAAACTACGCACAAATGATAATAGATGGAATTAGCAAACTACAAAGTTTCCCCTCGTTTATTATCTATTGGCAAGCACATCCTCTTTAAGTCGTGATGATAACGTACTGTTCTCAAGGTTCAAATCTTCAATGCAATTTCGCACTTACATTGTGTGACAATGAACTCCTTCCGTCCTGGGGTCTATGCGTGCTGCACGCAATTTCTAATTCGATACTTATTTATTTATCAACACCGTACAATTGAGATGTCAAGTTGAAAAAGAGGTCTATAAGAATATTATTTAACAGTTTGAATGATGTAGATATGTAGGTCTAGGGGAGGGGCAGCTACCATTAGTATGGTATTATTCGAAGATTTTTTTTAAATTTCTGTTTAAATTTTTCATTCTGTAGAGCAGGGGCGTGTACCACCTTCCTGTTTGGAATTAGTTTTGAAGTCGGATAGAGAAGCGATATGAAGTAAACTTACCTACTGCGACCCTACAGAAGTGCTAAAAGTGTAAAAAGGTATTATAACATTGCCAATAATAAGAGATACCTGGAAAATTCCAGCTGCAAGATTTTGTACATTTTCCTGGACCGAGAGGGTTTTGCTTCCTAAACCCTCGGTTTCCAACAATGCGCCCTCTAGTGTAGTCACTGGAGCCGACAACAAACCACCTCCATAATTCACAGAACCAATCTAAAATTGTACAAAAAACATTTTTTTTTAAATACTATTGTATGTTTTTTTATGACAGACAATATGTTTTATACCAATATTCCAACAATAGAAACCCACGGTAACAAATGCACAATTGATATCTTACCGGAGGACTGCTTTGTGTTAATTTAGCGGTGTCTTTGTTCGAGAGAAAATTGTCGACGATTGATTCTTTATTAATTCTAAATTCGGGATGATTCTCTGGCACGAGGGGTTCGCTTAGGTGGGCACTTGATTGTTGTGGCGCTTCGTACACTGGTAGATCGACTCGTATCGGTTCGTCCACTGGAGCCGACAGTGCACCCGCGACAAACACAACGAGAAGACAACGTGACAGCATTCTGCAGAATTATTAAATACATAGTTGAAATAAAGTGCCCAGAATTTGATATGGTCGTCGGGCAAGAGTGCCAAAAGCCTATTTAGAGGGCTAAATATTGTAATATTTAAAGGTCGGTCACAAGGAATGTTCGTGTGTAGAAGCCTGGGAACTGGCCAAGGGAATGACAAAAATTCTGTGAATAAGTACAATTGGATATTTCAGACGGGCCCAATGCAACTTATATCTTACTAATATTACAAATGCGAAAGTGGATGGATGGATTTTTATTTGAGTTTGTAGCCTAAACGGCTGAACGGATCTCGATGAAATTTGGCATAGACATGGAGGATAGTCTGGAAGAACACATAAGGCTACTAACTTTGTGTGTTTGTATAATTCCACGCGACGGAGTCGCGGCCGAAAGCTAGTATCTTTATAAACCGACAAAGTTATATGACCCGGAGGGCGTGTGTCAAACTAAATATTAACAACACAGTAGCGCCAATCTGTCAAGATCAAAAAAGTGTCACAAAATGCTTTTATACAATTTTGTCAAACTATAGAAGTAGATTAAATATTACATTTAAAAAAAATATATATGTATCCTGTATGTTTGTGTGCGTGTGAGTTTGACATTGTGAACATAATGTAAATATTATTTACGCATTTTGGGTAACTAAATTTTTTCTTACAAGTCGGTCAACAGGACTGATGGATAATTATCAAATTAATTTATATAAACATACGCTTAGCCCAAAAATTATAATATGGAAGAAGAGTCATTTGCCAAGTTCAAAGCCCCAGAAGTACAGAAGTGTTTTGGCTGTTTAAGTTTGCGTGTCGGAACATTTCTAATAGCCCTATTAGAGCTCGCATCAGGTATCACCGGCCTCGCTGGAGTTATATTATACGGCCTCGCAGAGAAGAGCATTCTATCGAACTTCGTTAACAGACAAATTAACGAATGTGTGAGAAAGAAACTTATACTTTTAATCGGATTTAGTTCATTTCTACTGACACTAGCGGGATATTTTACCCTTCATGGCACCATCACAAAAGGGAAATATGTAACTAAGCTTGGAGCGATTACTTTGGTAGTAATGTGTTGTATGGTCCTAGCTGCTATTATCAGTGTTCCTGTTTCATGTTTCTTTTTTAAAATGTGTTTTATAAAAGGCTTCCCAATAGTTTTCTTAGTTCTTTGCTTTATTTTTGTTGCTGTCTTTCTTCACGAGTGGTTTTATTTCGCAGTGGTAGTATACTCATATGCAAAACAAAATTAATTTTCCACAAATACAAGGAATATATATTAAAGATATCGCATTCATATAGTACATTTTACTTAAGACAAAAGTAGTTTATATATTAAAATAATTCTAACGCCCAAAAGCATTTTTGTTACAATTTTATAAGTTAATAGTTTCACTCACAATTAACAATTATGAAAAGTGCTTAACAAATCGTAGTTATTATGATCACGCGAACATTTTTTTGAGGTGTAATTTGACACTCGTTTTTTTAACGATTTTTTCCGAGAATATTAATATCGTTTTCTTTCTTAGTATCAAATTCGTACTCATAGATTTATAACTTATACTCGCTCACTCAGAGATGCTTATTATCCGAGTTTCTTAGTGAAGTTTTCTGAATTAATCATTACGACTGTGTGCGTAAATGCAACTAATATTTTACTACTATTTTAATGAATTTCAGATATTCAATATTTCGTTGGATCCAATTTCATTCTAGGTCGAGGTGATGGTTGAGGATACTTCATTCAATACGGCACTGATGAACACATATTTTTGGTTTTTAAGTTTGCGAAAACAAAAAAATATTTACAAGTTAAAAATATGCAATCGCTATTACAAGATATTATTAAAATAAAACGCAATCATAATTTAATAAAAAAAACAAATCTTTTGCTACGCAAAGTTAATGATAAATTATATAAGTATTATATAATAATTAATTAAATTATGCATTTATAAACTTATTTATTAAAGAAATATAACAAAAAAAGGATAACTCACTTGTAACAAATTCACATATAAAGTGTAATGATAGATAGCCACGCAGTGTTTAGGCGCTACCAATTCTCTAGACCGCCCGTATGTCGACTGACGCGCACATTACGTTCGGACCTCGACCGGCGATTGCAACTTTCACAGATTGCACAACCTTCCAAGTTACCAATACACTGATGACCACACAGTCTGGTCCAAGTGCGTTGCTTTTTAATGAGATGTTTAAGTATTGGAATTTTGACATAATATTTGGAAAACCATACAGACGAATCGACAACCTCCTCCTTTTGGAAGTCCATTAAAAGTAGAGAGAAAAAACGATACATGCGTTTTACCATGAGTTTTCACTGCCGAAACATATACACATCAAAACATGTTTATTTTTATTTGACTTTGAAACATTTTTGGCATGTTTTTCTTTTTAATACCCCCAAATTCGTCGTCGTAATCTTAAGTCTTACTCTTACTAATTATGAATGCAAAAGTGTAGATGGATATTTGTTCGTTGTTTGTAGTCTAAACGGCTGAACGGATCTCGATGAAATTTGGCATAGATGTAGAGCATCCTCTGGAAGAACACGTGGGCTATTTACTTTTGTTTTGTTTAATTCCACGCGAACCTAGTCGCGTGCGAAATCTAGTAATAAATAAAGTAAAAAAAAAACAATACTTAAAACTAACATATTCATGGTATACAGCCTGGCCAGGAATATAAAAACCTTCACCATAAAATATAAGACTATCTTTTTGCGTACATACATTTCAAATCGATGTAATAAAGATGCCGATGTGATCGATGATCGAACGATTAAGTCCAATGGGATTTTTTCCATTGGATCGATTGATCGATCGAATGGGAAATCGTGTTCTCGTTCATACCCTTCATTCTAATTTAAAAAAAATACAGGCATCTGCAAAAGTTTACTAAATACCTAAAAACTGAATTCAAATTTTAACTTTGAATAGATCAATCGGGCCATCGGTATACATAGAAAGCGCACCTAGGCTAAGTTTTTCATACTCTTGGTTTTGCTATAAGTTTGGACTCTGTATAAATGAAAGGAGGTTTGTCGCTTGTTTATCCGTCATTCAGTGATGTTTATTATTGTCAATTGAAAAAAAAATCTAATTGGCATTGATTTCTGTCAAACAATCCATCAAAATATATTTGTAAACTAAGTAGAGCAGATACCTATGATGAATTTTATAGCAAACAAATGCATTATACGATTTGGACAACGGAAAATACCATATCGAATTTCTGTTAGCCCAACCTTTTTGTTAGATAAAGACGTTCAAGATGAAAAATGTAAAAAGTCTACACATAAACTTCAACCTATCTACTCGACTACAAAAATAACTTCGTTTGGATTGATTAATTGGACGCAAATACGATATCACAAAATCAATCCTTACTATCTACATCGTGATATCAAGTTTCCAAATTTCGATTATGATAGAAAAAAACAATTTAAAGATGTAAACAAAACGACATGGCACTCCGGAGATAATAAAATTGGAATGCTATATGTCATCGGATTCTTTGGCATGATGTGCGGAGCTTACGGTACAAAAGCCAATATACTCTACTGCGTATATACAATGGGGGCTCCCGCTGATGTCATCGCTATGTCTGTGATAGAACTCGACATATCGAAAGTTACGCCTGGACAATGTCTTTCAGTAAAATGGCGAGGAAAGCCACTTTTTGTGAAGTACAGAACCCAGTCTGACATCGCATTGGAAGCCAAAACGCCTTTGTCTTCTTTGAGAGACCCCGAAACTCCAGAGCAGCGTACGATCAAGCCTCAGTGGCTTGTGGTGATAGGCATTTGTACTCATCTAGGTTGTGTCCCTGTACCGAATTCTGGTGACTGGGCCGGCGGGTTTTATTGTCCTTGTCATGGCAGTCATTTTGACAACGTGGGACGAGCACGCAAAGGACCAGCGCCTACCAATTTAGCGATTCCACCTTATAAGTTTCTTACAGATACACTTTTATTAGTAGGTTAGAAAAAAAAACTGTAATATGTTTTCTTTTTGACATTAATACATATTTGTTCCAATGTATTTATAATTGCTTTCTTCCGCACTCAGAGTCGTTAAATAGTTACTTAAATAGTCCTTACTGCAGATATCTTCCATCAAGTCTACACTGAGAGACGCCGTTATTTAAAAAAAACAAGATGCAGTTAGATTGCCCATGTCTATTATAATTAAGATCTTTAAGAAGATAATTTAATTTATGTTGTTATTTTCAAAATTACTTTAAAACTTAAAACATACTAACTAAAAATGTATAAAAACGAAAATATTTGTTAAACAAAAAAAAATTTTTTTACATAGATTGACGCGCTCTGAAATGTGTTGCTGGTGAAAAATGCTGACGAAACTTTGCATCCAATTCCGAAGTCACCATCAAACCTCGAAGACCTCGGCATGAAAGCGTCTGTTTTCCATTGTTATCTATGTAATCAGATGAAAATGCGGCGGGCATAGGTGAAACTAACTTATGATAGCCCACTAGCGCCATCAGATCATACCATTTTCTTTGTTCAGGTAAAGAATACATGTTTTCTGACAGAACCACCCGATAGCAGCGCCTCTGTCACCACACTAGACGTCCATAGACATCCTTGTTTGACTATAATATTTTTATGACGTCTATGATATGAGTTATAGTTTTTATGGCAAAAAGTTTTGAATCCATTCCATCAAATATAACGCTATTGATTATTGTTTCTCGTTTCTCATTGCTCATGTATTGATTTTCCAGATTGTCTACGATCATACAGGTTTTGGGATTGCTGTGGAACGGAGGCGTCTGTTTGAATTCAGCAGCTACTGTAAAATAAAGAGAGAACAGGGAGATATCGAAGATGCCTGAACCAACTTGCGTGAGTTGCAATAGCGCCAGCGGCGTACTTTGGCGTATTGGGGCAAACGGCCAAATATGCAAAGACTGCACCCGGCTTCCGGTGTTCTTCGAGCATCTTCATGCTCCTGCTTCTGGGGAATACAGTGAATCTGTAATTTATCGGGTAAGTCAATCATTATTAAATATATTATTTCACCTATAAAGAAATTGGATTTGGCTTGATCTGTTAAAAAATTATGAAAATCATCTCAATACATAAAGAGCGAAACATTTAGAAAACCATTTATTATTTTGTTTATATTGCTTTAAACCATTTTTAAATTATATTTAAAGCTATTTTTAAATTTGTAGTAAAATCAAAATCTAAGTATTAGCTTAAAACTTCATAAAGGGAAATCGCCATTTTGAAAAAGGACTACCTCGAAATACTATAAAATGGAAAAAAATATTCTTTGAGAATTACAAAATCCTCAATGATGGAAATACCATAGAAAAATTTAGATAGTCTTTCATTTTTTATTTGCCTAAACTTTCTTAGTGCCAAATTAAAGGGATGGATGAGAAGAGGATATTAGTGGATGTTTGAAAGTAGCATTAGAATGTTAAGTTTGAACGGTAAGGTACATTGCGGAATGGCTAGGAAAAATTGGATGGATAGCCTGATACGATAAATAACTTGGATGATGAAAACCGGAAACAGAGATCAAGAATGGGTGATGTTTACATTAATAGCTACAGAAAATAGTATTTAATTTACTAATTTGTTTGCAGAATGTGCACATGCGCCGAGGAGCCATTGTGGCAATGGAGGATGGGCGTGGCCAGATTCACTTTGCGCAGATCCGAGGTTTCCTCACTCGCTATCAAGAAGAATTCAGCGCTTTTGTTACCTGGCTTGTGCCGACTTCACAGAGCCCCCCTCCGGAACAGGGTTTCATCCCTAGTACATATGTCTTCGGTAAATAAAATTCACTCTTTTGTTAATGTGTAATTTTATTTAATAAAATTTTTGATTGCTAATGTAAAATATTTTTTTCAGGCTCTGAAGATGATACTCCTTGCAAGATGGAGATGATGAAGTTCATTATGCATCTCCCGACGGACTATTACAAGAACAATGATTATGTGATGCCCGCTCAAGAAGAAGAAGAAGAAGAAGATGGAGAAGTTATATATGAAGAATTTGTATGGGCATTACGCAACGCTGGGGAAGGATTGTATTAATATGTATCATTAATGATACCTCACCAGCATCATTATTAGAATATGTTGATTCAGTATTATTATAATTATGTTTCCTTCTGTGATTATTGTGATTAATTTATAATTAAAAAATGATTGATAAGTTTTTAGCCTGTATGATTCTAAGAATTGATGGATAGAATGTTTTAACATTTTTATTTACATTTATTGTTTTAAATTTAAAAGATTATCTCATTTCAAATTAATTAAAATTTAAAGGAGGTCAGTTGACACAATGATTTATTTTATTTCCTACTTGTGTAAGCTGGGGTTTCTACTATATAATAAAAGCTTAGTTTAAGATGGCAATTAACTGTCGCCAATATTTAACCAAAGTTCATACTCATCTACTATGTGTAAGTCATAACAATTTAGTAAATGTTTCAAAAACATAGTTAAGACTAAGTGCAACTTTAAACTTTTAAGTGTAGTTTCTACTCTCTCATTATCTCTATTTTAAGGTTTATTTTTTTTTGTATTGTGCTGACATACTACCATTGTAGTTTTTTTATGTTCAATGCATTGTATTGTATTTTATGAGTCAAAGTTTTAGTGATTGTCATAAAATGTCATTATTTTCTGTTATGTGGAGTTTCCATTGCTGATATACTTCTATCAAAACTAATTGTCTTCATTTCTCTTTGACATAGGATTAATGGCTTGTATTTTTTTAGATGTATCAGAAATAGAAACTAATGATTTAATAATTTTTTCTTCAACAATTTGTCAGATACATATTATAATAATAAATGATAATTTAGGAAAACCTTACAAATTCTCTGCAGAAGAGCAGTTTTATTTGTTTTTGTAAAATTTATTTTTGATGATTTTAATAAAGTAGATTTGGGAGATTCAACATGTTTCCTTATTTTTCTTGTGTACCCACACTGCTAAGATTACCTGGTCTGGGCATCCTACGTATAACCCTTTGCATCACTTTCTGCCTGTCCCACTAGTTTGTAGCAGCATCAGATACGGCAATAAATACTTTTAACAATTAGCTATCAATATTGAATTAATTTGGCATATTGTATTCTAATACAAATATATACGTATAAACAAACAAAATGCAATATTAATGAATCATGAATAATTAGTTATAAAGTTATACGATTTCCTCCTCTGTCATTTTGCCTTATAAAATAAAATTATAATTTAAGAGGTAAAATATTAGATAAGAGAAGACAAATATGGTAATTGAATGAAAAATTTTGACTAGAAAGAATAAAATGTAATTAATAAATATGGTAAGAGCGTTAAAAACGATAGTTCCGAGCATAAATTAAATATATCCATACACAAATTATGCAGTATTTTTCAATTTTATGTAGGTGTGTATAACAGCGTTTCTTTATATACAAAGGTAAGTCAATTCCAATAATTAGTGTGATGGTGCCTATGTAAACATCGTATCGCCTACGTAAAGCTATATTTAGTTAACAGGTCGCCAATCAATAGTATCCAGTCTAGCGTCCCTAGGTGAACCTAATCAATAAAGCGGCGCGCGCATCGCGCACCGCGCCTTAAAAGCTTACGTTCGAAACTTTAGAATTATTGTTTAGATGATTGTCTACAGAAGTTTTTAATTTATTTGTGTTAAATTATAAGGGCATATATGTGAAATATTACATTGCTTTTATAATACAATTTTAATATACACACTACAGTATTTTTAATATCTTACGTTATACAAGTGTCTGGTAAAAAAAGTATATAATGGAATACAATAGATGATAGAGGTATCAATATGTTGGAACAACGCCATCCCTACAGCTGTCAGTTGTCAATGGTGTTCGGCGCCAAACTTGACGTTTCGCTTATTCTTCATGGTTTTTGTTTTGTAGTGTTTAATGTTTATGTTCATGATTTATTTTCTGTTTCTTTAGTTTGACCCTAACACCTTATGAATTTTATTAAATAGCTATTTTTCCCCAAATTTAAAAATATTTCTGATGACAAGTTTTAGCTTAAACACAAAACCTACAAAAGTTAATCACCAAATGTCTGATATATAACAATAAGATAAAACTAAACAGGTGAACTTCAACTATGCAGTTAAATTTAATTCAGTTAAATCATGGGTAACTCGACTAAAATTGGTGACCTATAGATAAGCTCCCAGTTCTCATGTGTGAAGTAGATCAGTGTACAGACTCGTACGTTAGATCCATTTGTACCTGCATAGTGATGTTTTGCGTTTCGATCAGCAAATCGTGAGTCACCAGGCAGCTCGGGGTTTGTTGGCTCACATAGCTGTAGTATGTGCTGAGACATGAGCTGCCAATTTAGTTGTTGAGCAATAGCTCAACGGTCTATGAACTTTCGAATGGGTAGCTGATACACTATTTAAAAATTTCAGTTCTAAATGTATGTCACGGGTTTAAATTTAGTTACAATTTATCACATAACTGAAGATAGATTGCAATTGTTTCAAGTATGTTAACTTTGCAATGTAATCCTAGCAATCTCATTAAATAGATGTTATTTTTCCAAACATTTTATTTTTGTTGCAGTTTTGACTATAATTTATATAGTTTCGAGTATAATTTAAAGTTACAAGGTTGTAGACGATCAGCCTCATCTTCCTTTGCCTCTGCATGAGAAGACCACAAACCGAGTTCAGAGTCGCAATAAACCAATTGCATGATTCTGATTACATCTTGAATACTACAGCTTAAAAACTAGGGCTGTATTGATTACCCAAGAAAAAGAAATAAAAGACAAATATTCCAATAAGCATATTTACTCACTAAGATAAGACATACAATTTGGTGATTCTAAAAGGTAACCAGAAAAAGGACTACACTACACTAGTTACATTAAGAGATAATGAAGATTGGTTTTGAAACAATGGTTATAATCCAAGTATTGATCAAATATCATGCAATTACACTTACCATATCAATATAATATTTTATTAATTAACATAAAAAACCATTGGTTGTATTGTTGTTGTGCATTTTAACCCTTAAATGCACGATTTTTTCGTTTTAAATACCATAAATTGAAACGGGTAGTAAATTGAACATAGATTAAGGGAAAAATAAAGAAAAAAAAAGATTTTTCAATATAGTTTTGCGTAAGAAACAAAGACTGATGTTTAAATGCATTATCATGCATTTAAGGGTTAATTACAAATGTAATTTTTTTGATAAAATGCTTGAATTTATTAATAATGTATTTAGAAAATTTCAATATAATTAATAGTGCAAAATAACTATTAGCATTATCAGTCTTAGATTTAAATCCAATCATAAAGGCAACTTAAGCATCTTTAGGTTTTTACATATTAATAATAATAAAAAATCATAAGTAACACTGAGGGGCTCTATGCCTACATTTAAACAATACAATAATTATATATCTTTAAGTAAATAGTATGGCACTAAGTAGTAAACTGTAATTAAGTTTTATAACTAGTTTTAGATATCGCCATCTGGTTAAGTTTGAAGAGATTTTTTTTTTCAATCAGTGATCTGTTTCACATCAATCTTAGAGTTTTTATTTTATAAACTATGATTAGATATATCAGGATATATTAAGTCAAAGACTCATAAACAAAGCATTTAGTATGCATTTTATATAATTCTGAGAATCATTCTTCACTGAGTAATAAAGAAATCTCAGCCTTCCATTACATGATTACATTGATATATACGAGTATAAGTAATATAAATGAAGTAATAAATCCTCAAATTAATAGAATTCAATTCAATTCCGTTCGACGATGGGACACCTGCAGATGGGGCAATGTGAGATCTTCACCGAGCATGCAAAGCATAGGATACTGAAATGGATTAAAACATTGTATTTAAAATAGATATCTTAATTATATCGAGAATTTACGACGTTGTTAGTTTATTCCGTCCATTACATTCGATTATTATACAATTATATGTCTATACTAATATAATAAAGTGTAAACACACATTGCTTTTTGTGTAGGACTAGCTTTCGCCCGCGAGTCCGTGCGCGTGAAATTAAAAAAAAAAACTAAGTAGTCTATGTGTTCTTCCAGACTATCCTCTACATCTATGCCAAATTTCATCAAGATCCGTTCAGCAGTTTAGGCTACAAACTGTGACAAACATTCATCCATCTAAACTTTCGCATTTATAATATTAGTAAGAAGTAATATGTCAGCATATTGAAGATGAATTTGTCAAAGGATTCGGATTAACTCCGCGACGTACAATCGCGGAAATCCGCGGTGTTACACTTTCAATACCTTGTTTCTTGCACTGAGACAATCTCCGCATCTTCTTAAACTTTCGCAAACGGGACAATAATAAAAAGAAATTAGCTAACTAACTAAATGACTTTTCGCACGGATACATTTAAAACCTGCGTCGTTTTGTTTTAATCGCGTCGTCGTCTCAAAATTTTCAAACGACTATAGGTTTTTTGGTAAAACACCGCCAAATTTCCCGACTGTACGAACCAAACGAAGTCGCGAGCAAGATATAAAATGTAACCTTACCGATGTTGACAGGGGAGCATTGTGATGTTAATGATGTTGTCGCAGCAAATGAAACACGCGTCTTCACTCGTATTGTACACCGCGTCTTGTTGTTGCGTCACTCGGCGAGGTACTCCGAACTTCTGCGTACAAATGTTGAAAAAAATATGATATTATTTGTTCATTTTTCTCAAAAACAGCGTATCTAAATTTCAAATAGCAAACGATTTATTTCATAATACATTTTCATTAATTTACATATTATAAATGTGAAAGTTTAAGTGGATAGAAGTTATCTCCAGAATGTCTCAACAGATCTCTATGAAATTTGGCAAATGAATATTGTCTGGAATAACACATAAGCTACATACTAAGTTTTTTTAATTCCGCGCGAGCAGAGTCGCGGCCAAAAGCTAGTATTTACATAAAAAAATTAATAGTACTCACATACTTACGTACTCACATTATACGATAAACTTCAAATAAAACTAAAAAAAAGAAAAAACAAAATACTTAAAAGAAAACACTTGTAAAGAACAAAAAAAACTTTTATTTAATTAAAAAAAACATCTATACAATTCAAAAAATTGGAGTTTCAGTATGGAACGAGAAAAAACACAGTATTTGCGTTTTTTATGTCATAAGGTGGCAAACATACAAATGGCCCCTCTAATTCGCCGAAATAACGGAGCGAACTAATCCGCAGATGCGTTGCCTCCGCATGAAAAGAGGATATTCCTCTTCCCTTCACCTTTCCATCCTTTATAAGAAAAAGGTGGAAAGGGAAGAGACAAATTAGGCCTCCGGCTCATTTACTTACAAAGAAAAAAATATTTTGTGGTCGACAGATCCGCGTCCTTTCTTGGTAATCTCTGAAACTGCTGGAACTGGAAGGTTGCTGATCTATGCTTGGGAGTAACTTAGGTTAATCTTTAATCACTTACACGAAGTCTCGTTCAACAATTGACAACAACATTAAGAATACATAATTACCCTCTTTAGCTCAACAGACAGTTCTCCAACAGAGTTGAATGTGGAGAATCGTACTCCCGCAGGCGGATTGCGGAACGGCTTATGGCCCATGTTCACAACACACTGTTGAAACGGCGACAGAGTCATGACTGGAAAGAAGTTTTTAAAGTCTCTGAAAGAAATGTATCAACATGTTAATAGCACAGTTTAGATTACTTTTTGCTGCTTAAAAAAAAAGAAAAATCCTACAATTTCTGTAGACTAAGACAAAAACTAAATCGTATTAATGACATCAATTTTTTTTCGTGGTGACGTGTTGAGATTATTTATAATAGTTATTTATAATAAACTCATGAACAATAAAACACTCACTCTGTGGGAGCAAAAAATTCCTGAGAGGAGACTGTGGTTTCCTTCCCGTTCAGGAAGAAAGTGATCGCCTTCTTGTTAATGTTGAGGAGGCAACCTAACACATCGCCTTCCTTCCAGACACCCAGGCTAACAACATAGGCACGATTATAATACCATATATATTTCTTGTTGCCTTCAAAGCCCATTGAAAATCCTTCATATCCAACTGTTTTATTCTGTGAAATAATAAATAAATATGAATTGGTTTTTATATCGTATACATTTTGATGTAGCAATTGTTATATCTAATTGCGCAACCATCACGAAGTAATCGGTGTTTCTCCCAAACCACAAGAACCAGAACGCTAACCTACCTCCTGACTCACCTCACACAAACAGCTCTCCCAAATGCCCAATTCCCACGCTCGCAAACACAAATTCTGTTGCCTCTTTAGTTAAAATGGTGACCACTATTGACACCTAGACAACCTAGACATTTTGTGTCACAACTGCACCACAGTTTGACACTGAAAGGTGCACATGTTGTATTTGTATCCCTATATATTACTAATCTTACTTGCATAATTTTACAAATGCGAAAGTTTGGATGGAAGTATGTTTTGTTAGCGAGTAACTTCAAAACGGCTAATCGGATCTGGATGAAAACTGGCAGAGAGAAAAATTTCTGTCTAGATAGGGCCAGAACTGTTTGTTTAGTTTTTTATTAATTCCGCGCAGATGAAGTCGCGGCCAAAAGCTAGTCTGCTATATAAATCAATGATTGTATGTTTGTCAATCTCTGAACAGGATTGGGCTCTAAAAATTATATGATTAGTATTTCAATTTCTATCTCTTTCATTGGAACTCTGATTACATTGTGATTTAATTTGATATTTTTATTTAAACTGTAATTGCAGTGCTTGCAGGGTTCGGGTGTTTTTAATAAAAGAGAAAAGTCATAATAACCGGGTCGGAGCCAGAGATTCCCCAGCCAATTATTAAGGAGCCCTTGGTAACCAAGGTGACCTCATAATACCATATTCCACCAGTTACACGGCAGGTCAATTGTAATGTTTGAGACCATAATGTATCATTCCTGATCTCCATAAGATCAGCGGAGTATTTGATGAAGATGTTTGTGTTGTTGTTTTTCATCATCACATTGATGTTCGATGTATCCTCCGTTTCATATGATAACTGTCTTCCATCTTTTGGGACTGTAAATAATACAACATGTCATAACAAACTATATTTATAAATGTCCATGAACATCCATAAAAGAAAAACAATTTTAGTATGTATGCATTTATTTCTCTCCTATCTTTTATTAAGCTTACTGTGCTTAGACTATGATAAAACATTGTAATTTTCTTTTTATTGAAATTGTTTGTACTACTGTATTTTCAATTTTTGATATTTAACAACATTAAAACACAAGTATTGAGCTTGCTTATAGTACAGATTATACTAATTCTTTGGAACCTTCAATTTATTTATACACATTGTAATGGTTATAGGCTAAATTATTGACATGAGACCTCACATGTACAGCTCTAAGATGACGATAGGTTTCAATGTTTGTGTCCGTCCTGTGACGCCTTTGATACAAACATCAAACATTCAGTTCTCGCCACTAGTCAAGTCAAATTGAACGCACTATAACGAATGTGAATAAAACAACTGGTCTCATTGATGACTAAATATCATAAAACTTCTATTTTATGTAAAGAAGTATTCAATAATAATTACTATTTCACTGTGCCATACAGTCTGTTAATACATGCGAACTAAAAAGCAAGATTTACTACTCACAGATGTTATCAAGTGTCCACTTAGCGCAATATCTAATTTCGCGCCAGATTCCATTATCAGCAGAAGTCTCAGTACGGAAACTCTCCAAATCAGTTAAATGGTTGACATTTAGTTCTGCAAGTTTGCCTTCTACCATTCTTTTATTTTCAGCAACAGTAGAGAATTTTTCAAGAGCCAGTAAAGCTTTCAATTGTAATTCTGCGTCATTATGTAATCTCGTGTTCACCTATAAAATAAATTATCATGTTTTTTTTTCATAATTGCAATATTCTATTACTTGTCAAAGTTACAAGTTGTGTCAATCAATATTAGATACTGGTGATCTTATTTTTTTGCGTAATTTAAGATTTATTTTTTGGTGGTAGTGATAAATGTGTTCTAAATAAACCAAATCATAATCCGCGGCTCCATTAGAGAAGTTACATTTAAGTATATCAGAGATATTCGGCAGAATCCGAAGACGTAACATTATTATTGTCCATCAAAGTTTATGAAAAAACTGCAAAAACTACTGGTATGTTATGGTCATTTCTAATTATTGACATCAAATTAAGTGTTTAACTTCCTAAAGGTAACATAAGATATTTAAAAAGTTATTGTTTACTTTGAAATGTACAAACACATGTTAGTTTAAATGTTTATCTTGTAGCACACGGCAAGCTATGTTGATACCTTTTGTGTTTACTTATTAATTTTAATGGTAAACAATCCAGCAGGTATTTACGAATCAATCTCGTTATAATAGTAGCAAGGGAACCATTATTCTATCAAATTATAGGTATTTTGTATTTTCTAGGTAGATTTATTAATACTTTGGTAAAATAGCATTGAACATAGTAAGAAATAAAGGAGTTCCACAACAGGAAATTATAGAGCTAGGCAGCAAAGTTGAACAATATTGACCATTGTGAACTCAGAAATAGTTTAATAGTGTTTTAAGAGTCCAATTATATAATAGAGCCAAATAAATAACATTTCATTTACTCCCCAAAATATAAGCATATATCTATCCTAATCTTAAATAAAATAGCTACTTAATGAAAAGTGCAGTGGCCATAAGAATGATAGTGGCACCCCTATTAAATTCATGACATTTTTCCAGGCTATTTTACCTTTTCCTACACATTCCCTAATCTCTCTTTATTGCCCTATTTGTTTATAAGGGAATGATGGGGTGATAAGAAGTTGAATTTTGCCTCCGTCTCCACATCTGTCTTCTACATGGTCATGATATTGAACTGCACCCAGTTAAGCTCCTCAGCTGCATATAGTGCAGTAGCAACATGCTGAACTAAGTATGTATTCATCTCTAATATTATAATTAATACTCACGACGATGTGGCAAAGATAGCTGCACACTTCATGACTGAATATTAGAGTACTTCGAAACCCCAGGTCTCTCTCCGCGATGCAGTTGAGAACGATGCAGATGTTCTTTTCCATCTCAATGTTCAGTATGGGCGCAAGAGCGCGTTGTTGGCTCAAATTGAACCGGTCAGTCAGCAGCTGAAAGTATATCATTTTAATCTCTTGGTCGAGGGAATAATATAAATTTTAATTGATCTGAGAATTATTCTTACGTTTGTGACTGTATCCACATCTGCGCCCCGTATAGAGCGCATAATAATTAAGATTGCGTTAGTGGTGTAAGAATCCACAGGCATGTTCCCCATCAGACAGGAGACTATTGATAGCCAATTTTCTTGATGATTCGAGATGTTCACGAGGAACTCCATCAATATGCTAAATCGACATGCCCTAAATGATTAAATGACACATTTTTAATAACAAACGCAAATTCCTACATTTTTAATTATGTAAAGTAATATAACAAATGTATTTAATTTCTTTTATAACTGACCATTTACAATAATTTATGAGTATTGTGGTATTATTCAATACTTGTTTGCAAAAAATAATCATATTGCTCTAAAAACTGAAGAGTGGGAAATTAAAGGAGTAAAAATGTTTTGACAAGGTAGCCACAGCAAGCCAAAGGTGACAAATTGTATGGATATTTCCTTCCATTAACCTTTTATCTTGTTGCACATATGTATGGACAGTGGTATGAATTGTTTTCTTAACTTGCTGGCAACAAATTTACAGTTGATCTGCTGTTAAGATGTACATGAGCATAAGTGATTATTTAACCATAAGCAACCTGTCGGTGCAAGAAATTTTGCAATTTACAAACATCCAATCATATTGTGCACCCAGGGAGCACAGCTTGCAGAGGATGCAGCTTGGTAGAACCTTTACAGAGTAACTATAGTACATTTATTTCAAAGCAAATATGTATAATACTTACACTTTATTTCTTGGCTTCAGTTTTTGCACTGCCCGCATAATCACTTTTCTTATGAATTGTGGGTGCCAAACTCCGTCTCGTTCCACCTTATTTCCAGCCCAGTAGCCGTTGGTTTGGTTTGATGTTCCCGCCATGGTACAGGTATCCTTTGCTGATTAACTTGTATTACCAGGTTACCTGTAACAAAGTTTGATATTCAACTAATATAACATTATTTTCAACTATGGGTCTATTGCGATAACATTCAAGAACACATGTTAGAATTTTTCGCAATAAAAAAATGTGTAAAATGCAAACCAGCTCTGCACCGGCTAAAAGTTCAGTTCACATAGACTTCAACCTTCGAGCTGCCATTTATTGACTAAATTGGCAGTTTACCGACTGAATTGGCACTTTACACCTCAATCCATCCTTATACTATACTAGTCTTTGGCCGCAACTGTGTCCACGCATTAAAAAACAAAATTTTACAAGTACCCTGTGAGTTCTAGATTATGTTCTACGTCTGTGGTAAATTATCCCTGAAGCTGTTTTGAAGATACATGAAAACAAACATCCATGCATCGGAACTTGCACATGTACAATGATATAGATTATAAGGGCCTATAAATAAATTATTTGTGATATCAATTGTGAGACAAAGACAAAACATGTCATTAAAGGTCCGACGACTTACGTGGTCGAGTCTTCTTATCTCGTACTGCGCACTTTATATTCGATAATGCCCCGTGGCTTGCAGCTTGAAACGCAAATCAAAATTAATAATTCATAATGCAAAATGCAGGTACAAACTCTGTGTTTAAGTACACTGATATTTAGGATAGGATTTAGAATATTTTTAATAACAAAAAAAACTAACAAGCGAAAATGTTTTGAATAATGTAAACTGTACCCGTTTCGATTATAATAAATGGTTAGCGTGAACAAATTTATTAGTAGGTGAGAATATGTATCATTTTTTATTCGAAATATATTACGACCACCAAAAATAATCTTCGGAATAACGTAAATGCAATCAATGCATGATTCGGAACATTCACATGTAAAATGTTGCCGAAACTATTAACTAATGTATTAATTGCAGAGAAAATAAAATATTTGCTACCTTCACTTGTACCTGTTGCACTCGGTTCGTGCTTGGCCGGTCGATTAAAACTTAAATTGCCATACGCATTGCGCACCTTCCCACTGACCTTCTGGTTTAAATCTATACAGGCTAAATGGGAGTGGTATTCAGAGTCAGATTTTGCGCTACTTCCGCGCCGAGACGGCGGTTTTGGAAACTACTATAGTTTATCTAAAATGGTTGATTATTTTAATTAATCACTTATGCGACCCCTCAAATTCCACTTAAACTAAAGGGGAAAATTTACAAGGCCGTCGTAAGACCTGTCATGATGTATGGATCTGAATGTTGGGCAGTAAAAGGAACGGATGTAGTCTACATGTGGCAGAAATGCGAATGTTAAGATGGATGTGTGGGGTAACACGAATGGATAAGATACGAAATGAGTATATTAAAGGAAGCTTTAGAGTAGCCCCCGTAGTAGAGAAGGTAAGGAGTAAAAGGTGGAGTCGCAGGCAAATATCGTTAGCGTGGAATAAAACAAAGCTCGTCTTATCCGGAACAAACGTGGCTTTAGGACAGACAGGCAGACAACATTTTTGTAAATCAGATTTTCATTTTCAGCAACGCAAATACATCGTCTTCGCAAAATCAGTATTTTTCTCGATAGCACATACAAATTTAACTATAAATTATTAGTGAACAATATTAATTTTATTTTTATTACATTACCGCAGCATATATTCTAGGACAGACAGATTAATTTAAAAGATATTTGGTGGTGAATAGTTCCGTCACAAAACAGTATTTTCTAATTTAACTGCGAGCTTAATTTCGGCAGTAAAATGGTAACATTAATATTTTTTGTCATTTCATACATGAGTGTTCGTGTCTGTGTCAATTCTTTTTAATCAATGTTGTGATTATATTATCTTTGATCTTGTTTGATTTGACAGTTCACTCACGTCATTACTTTGCTCGTTTTATGTTTGTTTTATTTTATGTATTTTTATTTTTCTCTCGAAGAAATAGCAGGGCGGTCCAGTAATTACACTTGAAAACATAAACTAGCAAAGGTCTATTGCCAATTACAAAGTTTGTGTTACCGAGGGATTCCATGCTTTCGTCGAAATCATAGTACCAGGGCAAGTTGTTGTAAATTCCAAAGATTCTATAGATGCAATAAGTTTACTTATACTTAGATTTTTCATGGTCAAATGATATATTAGGTTTACCTTACAGTAATTTTAAAAAACAAACAAAACCTGTCGAATTCATTATACTCCCCTTCCAAATGGGCCCAGAATTTTTTGCACTCCATAAGTCAATTTAATTTACATTTAACATTTGACCATATAAGATCTAAGTATAAGTAAAACAAATGCGTTATAATACTTTGAATAACAATAGAATTTATAACAACTTTTACCCTGGAACAATGCTATGGATGGAAACATGGAATCAATGTATCATGTTTTAATTCAAATTTTCCAACTCCCACGGGAATTTATGGTATATGATATATGTTCATCATCTCCCCTACCTTATCCTACTCCCGTAGGGTCGGTACACTGGGTTTTCGTCCTCCAAATAACTATCATCCGTCATCTCAGTCGTCACTCCCATGATATATGTTGTTAAAAAATTATAACAAAATTGTACAAAAAGGATTTGAATTAAAAATATTCATGCTAATATTCGTTTTATTACCTATTCATTTCAAATTACAGCAAGTGAACCCCTAGCGTTACAATCTTTGAGCAACTTGAACTATGACCTTCATGATATTAAATCAACAAGGATTTTCATTTATTTAACATACATATTAACTTACTAATAACATATTACTGTGTGTATGGAGACTTACTATGTTTATAACAAGAATCTGTCCATTGGGTTTAGACAATGTCTATTAACCACACCTATTCTATTATGCACCTTACTGTCTTTAGTAAATGATAAAAGTTTCCTACCTTGCCCTTTTAAATAATGATTCTTCATCCCAATAAACAAAGTCTAGGTCATTTAGGAAAGATACAAGTACAACATATGTAAAATTGTTCATAAGGGGTATACTTGGATATTTTTACAGAGTGAGTCCATATAGGAATGGCTGGTTCCATTCCATAATAGATGGACTTACTTGGCCCACCAATATAATATTTATTTGTAGAAAAAACACAAGAATTATAAGTAAAACTAAGGTTTCATCTGCATGCCATTATAAAAACTGTATTTTATTGTTTTTATATTAGTATAGAGTGTAGATAGATATAAATCAAAGACATAATATAGACAAGGCATACTGAACAACATTTTTTCACCAGTACTTTCTTCGAAAGGTACTATATCGGTTTAGTACATCAGGCCAAGTTGAGTACACCACCTTGTGTAATAAAACATTCTACTAATTTATAAATAATTAGTGATTTAAACAAATTAAAAACGGCTCAACTCACCTTAAATGCTTCAGCGATGGCACCGACTACCTCAGTCCCATCAAGGGTCCAACCAACTTCAGGGCAAGTATTAATTTTATTTCTTCGCAGTTGCGTTGCGCACCGCACTGAAATAGTGTTCCTTATTAAATACTATTTAATGACATCTATTGGCAATTAATTTAAATACACCACAATGGTTTCAGGATCTATCAACAGATAGCGCTAGTGATGAGGACGTAAAAAATGTCTATGAATATAATGAATTTTATTTAAATTCATTGCCAATAGATGTCATTAAATAATATTTAGTTAGTAACACTTAGTATTTTTATTATAACAAAAGATGGAGCTTATTATAATTTTGCAAAAAGTTTTATTAAATATCAAAACATGGACACGAGGTAGCGTACTAAACTTGACAACTGATTTACCTTTAAAAGAAAAACCTTTAAAAGAAAGTACCGGTGAAAAAAAATGTTTACTATGGCTCGTCTATATATTATTTGAATATCTTTGATGAATATAGACGAAGTCTGGTTAAAATGAAAAAGAAAAGGGCGCTAGTGAGCTATGATACCGCCTGGTGAGACATCTTGTCGGTCTATAGCTTGTCAATGCAGACGGTCAGAGTCAGAGCGAGATCATTTACTCGTAGTACCAAGCTGATCGACTCGTTTGGGCTCCGCGTTGATTTATCAGATAAATTAGACCGATCAATTTATATAATACCGCGTAATTAGACACAAGGTAAAGTAATTAGCATTCCAAGTAGGGGATTGATGTGGACATTTATTTATTTTCAACATTAGCACCAATATTTTGCTATATTAGCATACTTTTGCATATAAATTGACCGAACTTATTCTCATATATCAGATATGTCTTAAACAACTGGACCTACAAGCTTAAAATTTTCCATTAGATGTCTCTGTAACAACAAAGGCGAGCAAAAAAAAAAGGATTTTATGAAAGTTATGCTCTTAAAATTGAAAGATTTAATGATATGATGATCTTTCACGTGGAAGAAGTTGGGATCGCCGGCAAGTGAAAATACAGTTATTTCAACTGTTTGAACAGTAATATTTCAGAAATGTTAGAAGAACGTTTGTAGTGTATTTAGAGTTTTAAGATACATCTTCTTTCTATATCTATATCTATACATATAATAAAATTGGAGTGTCTATTTGTAATATCAAAAGAAAAATTCCAGATTTTATTTTTGTATTATAAGGTGGAAATCGAGCAAGCGGCCACCTAAAACCGCCAAAATGGCGAAGCGACTGCTGCCCATAGACATCCGCGACAGCGGATGCGTTGCCTACCCTTAATCGACGGAGGAGGAGACGCACATAAAGAAGATATTTCCTCTTCCTATGCGTCTCCACCGTCAAATCCACGTTCCCTTTCCATCCTATTCTTATGAGAAAAAGGGAAGGAAAATGGACTAAAGTTAGGCCTCCGGCACCACACTCATCAGACGAAACGCGGAATTGTTCCCACTTCACGCCTGTCTTCTGTGTGGTCGTGGTATTGCACCGGACGAGCCGACCTATTCATGCGAAGATGTTAAAGCGGGCTCTACCACTTAAATTAGATTAGATTTAGATTTCGGGAAGATGATGTATTTGCGTTGTTTGTTCCGGGTAACCCCCGAAACGGCTGAGCCGATTTCGACGGGACTTTCACTGGAGGGTAGCTGACATGGATAGGCATATTATAGGCTACTTTTTTATCTTAACATTGCGTGGACGAAGTCGCGGGCAACAGCTAGTAATACATATATATGAGGCAAAGGGAATAACATTTTTCACCGTTATTTTCTCTGTAAGGTACTATCACAATGTCAAGTTTGACATGCCGAGACGTTTCAGACTGAATTATAATATACCTACATAATTCTAGAACCTTCAAAATATTGTAATAAGCTCCCTCAGTATTTGAATAGTTTTAGTTCTATTCTGCGCGATGTGATGATCATCAGTTTAAGTTATCGATTTTATTTTTTGCCGTAGGTAAGTACTGGGAAAAACGTGTATTAATACAAGATTTTCTCATTGTATCAATCAAAGTACACATTGTCAACAAATAATTGAAATTCAACAACATGCATACAGGGTTTTTTCAATCATTAGAAAAAATAGCTTTACCTATTGCCGGCATTGACCATATTTATAAATTCAATTATAATGTAGGTGAGCGCTAAGAAATTATTTACGAAATTGATCCTCTAGAAGCCTAAGGCCCTTCGTACATAAGGCAATGTAAATCATCGAAACCTTTACGCACTACAAGCACGCGTCATCGACATTTTGTTCTATCGTCACGAATTTGTTAAGATTGTAATGAGATTTTGAGGATGGCGGAGTTAATGTACACAGTTGACATTTAGTAAATACGCGTCAGCCGTGTATTCACATACCTGTACTGTGGAAATAGACAATTCGCGTCGACAGTTTAACGCTGTAAGTTCGTATCTCGCGCTGATACTTCGACGAAAGTGTATCGAAGATTTACGTTTCCTTTTGTACAAAGGGCGTTAAGTTGCTACTTCAATTGTAAGTTATTCTGCTGAATTACTTGTCTATTGACATAAGTACTTTCATGTACAAATATTCTAATTACGTATTTCGGGCCTTTTTTATATCATAATGTGGCAACAAGCGGCGATCTGAATGCGCCAAAATGGCGAAGCGACCGCTGCCCATAGACATTCGCAATAGCGGATGCGTTGCCTACCCTCATCTACGGAGTAGGAGATGCACATAAAGATGTTTCCCCTTCCTATGCGTCTCCTCCTCCGTGAAATCCATGTTCCCTTCCCATCTTTTTCTTATAAGAAAGGAAAAGGGACTAAAGTTGGATAATTTTTCAAATTGTGCCACTAATTGTGGGCTGTGAAATTATTTACCTATAAATATCACACAATAGCTTTCGCCCGCGACTTCAGCGTCCGCGTGGAATTAACAAAAATAAACAAAAGTAAGTAGCTTATGTGTTCTTCAAAACTATGTTCTACTCGTACATCTATACCAAATTTTATCGAGTTCCATTCAGCCGTTTAGGCGGCAAACTCTAACAAACATCCATCCATCTAAACTTTCGCATTTATATAATACTAGCTTTCGCCCGCGACTCCGTCCGCGTGGAATTGAAAAAAACAAAAGTGAATAGCCTATGTGTTCTTCCAGACTATCTTATACATCTATGCCAAATTTCATCCAGATCCGTTCAGCCTTTTAGGCTACAAACTCTAACAAACATCCATCCATCCATCCATCCAAACTTTCACATCTATAATATAATATTATTATAGTAAGAATTATATGTTGATATTATATGATTAGGTATATGTTGCACAGCCAGAAGAAGCCAGAAAAAATTGAATATTGATATAAACACATTACAATACAAATAATATTACGAGTTAAAATAACGCTTGCGGCTTTTTCTAAAATTATTCTTCTACGGGGACGAGGTCATGGACGACGGCTGTTTAAGTTACAATAATTGTATGCTTATTTTTTAAATGAACTTAACCTGTCTTCATTTAACAAACAATATTAAGTGGAATGTTTATTTAGCATTTTTTTCACCCAGGATATTATGGGTACGATCTTTAAATATCAATAACTTATTAATTTTTTTTGTGTCTTGTTAAGAATTGGTTCAATATTTAGCCGTTAGTAAATTTTAATGTTATAAACTGCTAACCGCGTTTCCTCATCTCCCCTGCCTTATCCTACTCCCGTAGGGTCGGCGCACCGGGTTTTCGTCCTCCAAAGCACTCGCTGCTAACCGCGTTTGTTTAGGGCAATCTCCGAAACGGCTGGAGGTATTTAAACGGAACTTTGACGGGAAGGTGATGTACGTGTTAAAGTCTACTTTTTTTTTACTCTGTGCCGAGGAGGTTCCGGGCGACTACTAGTCTACACAGATATTAAAATTGGGGTGTTTATATGTGATATGAAAAAAAACACATTTCGGGAACATGATTTATTAGCGTTGCTAATAACTAAAATCCATTAATCCGATAATTACTGTTGAATACAGACTCGTTCATTATAATTTGGCGATAGTTTACTAAATTTTAGTTTATTAATAATTTGTGTTTTTTTATATTTTTTATAAATGTAATAAATATTATCAAAATGTTTTTTTTTTTTATTTTTAATTTACAGTACAAGTGCAGGTATGACTTAAATAGCTAAAAAAATGTAATTTAGGGTATCATGTTTTGGGATTGTTTTATTTTTTTTTGTGCTCCTTAGATTTTTTTTGGGTTAAGCAGCTTGGTGTTTCTATTTTTTTCAAAATTAGTATACTAAGTAATACTATCAGTGTGTTGTTGTAGAAGGTGTCCGCCGCGCGGCGGCATGTTTGTTAGCGAGCTGCGGAACGGTGGCGGCGTTGTGCCGTTTGCGGCGCTGCTTGCCAGCGTGGCAGCGAGGCAGCGTCACGTCATGTCGTCGGCCGTCGTGGTGCGGCTCGACGGTGGAGCGATCGATAGGAGCGGTCGCGGCGCTGCAGTCGCCGACGACGAACAGCCTGCCGCCCGCCCTCGGTAGTTGCCGTGATTGTTCGCCGCTCCGGCACTCCGGCACCCTAATACTACCCGATCCTCCGTCGTTCCGGCACTCCGCCACGCGCCGACCATCGCTCGACGCCTTCCGCTACTCCGCCACTCTGGCGAGCGCTCGCGCTCTGACAAGACGCGACGATGCGCGGCGAACGCGCCGGTCGCGATACGCGCCACAACAAAGATCACGAAAACTTAAAGTCGTCACTCAAAAAAGGAAATAAACCCAAAAAACACAGGGTCGTTTTCGATGAGAGTGCAAATGAATTTTTTGAAGCTGATTATATTATTGTAGTCCGGGACGAATGTGGATACTCTGATGAGGACGAGAACGAGGAATGCTCAGGATGCGGAGCATGCGAGCGATACCAGGAGCAGGAGCCGGGGGCCCTCAGCCCACCCGAGGGCTACAAGGACATGGGGCTGTTCAACCGTGACGGGACGCTGCGGGAGCAGGCGTGGTGGGAGGCCGGCGACGTGCTGCTGGTGGGCGAGCGCTCCGGCACGGTGTTCACGCCTCAGCACCTGCAGCTGCTGCGCCGGCTGCAGCGGGAACGCATGTTGCGCTCTGCGATCTGTGCTGACTGCGACGCACACGCAGCTCTGCACCAGCCGCTCGGTGAGTCATCAAGGGCGAACGTCCACTCGGCCTTGTCCAGTGGCCGTATCATATATCTCGTTCCACTACTACGTCCCTTGTTTCTTTCACAGCGTTTACGTCCTGCCGCCACAATTTTATTTATGGACTGAATGTCACCAATATTTTGTTACCGGCTAGAAAACATCATAAGTTATTTTATTTTATTTCAATAAAAGTTTATCATCAATATGTATAAAATATACCAATAAAAGGATTTATGTATTTTTTTACTTTATTTTTTTTTAATTTATTTTATACTCAGGTATTATAAATGACACAATAACGGCCGGATACTGAAAGGTCATTTAAATGTATAACAGCGTCTTAAATGATTTCTACGTTTAAACTCAAAAATCCAGTAAAAGGAAAGGTCCGAAAAATTGTAAGCGACGCTTTCGAATCGAAGTATTTAAGATTCGTTTCATTATTCGGCCGTAAGAGTTGTATCAAAAAAGCATTGCGACTTTTCAAATCTAATGCGCCAATGTAATTGCTTCGCGTGCCTGAGCCACAAAGTTAAATATTATAATAAACGTAATGCAATTAAAGTCGGCTGAAGCGAAAATATCAGAAATGCGCTACGCTAACGATGGTAACTTGTCTCAAATGAGTACTCACCAGTTGAGGTAGTTATTTTAGGGATACTCTATACTCTTATGAAAATACACATTGAGAACACTTGCCACTTTTGGCATTGTTTTCTACGTTTGGTAAAGGAGAACATATAAAGGTGAATAATCAAATGACAGCAGATATCGTAAATCTGGTTTACACTTTGAAAATTATGCAAATACTTTATATTCTCTTATACATATAACCTTTTCTTACAAGAAGGGGAAATAGATTTGACGGAGGGACGCATAGGAAAAGCAAATATCCTCTTTCTGTGCGTAGGGGACGCTCGTCCCTCTGTCGATTACAGGTGGGCAACGCATCTGCGTTTGCGGGTGTCTATGGGCCGCGTTTGCTTCGCTACATAATTGAAAAAAATATAGGTCTGGTATTTGCTAATAGATTTCTATTTAAATCATACTAATGATACTAATATCATAAATGCGAAAGTTTAGATGGATGGATGGATGTTTGTTAGAGTTTGTAGCCTAAACGGCTGAACGAATTTCAATGAAATTTGGTGTAGATGTAGGGAATAGTCTGGAAGAACACATAGGCTATTCACTTTTGTTTTTTTTAATTCACGCGGACGGAGTCACAGGCGACAGCTAGTCAAATATAATTGATGGCCTTATGCCTTAACCCTCATACAATAGATTAGAAAGATTAAAAAAAATAATATGTCATAAACACCTATAGGTATTATTTTGCTGATGACAAAGAAATTATAGACAAACTTTTAATGAGAGTAAGAAAAACGTTGAGATTCGCAAACACTGATCGGAACATGCTGATCTCAAAACCGACTACATATTTTTGTAATCACGCAATTGAACTTATCAAACCTGTTGGAATACACCCCGAGGATGCTTTCTAAATAACCACTGAGTTGGACAATAACATTTACCAACTGACTCAAACATCGTTAATCTTCGACGATCAACGTCTTAAATTCGTGTCGTCTTAGAATACAAATTAAATGTTTGAACACCAAAAAACTTCGAAGTTCGACATCGTTAGGAATCATAAGGTCTTTAAATATATTGCTCAGGAATTTTAGTAGATTAATATATCAAGAAATACTATTTGTTAATTAAAAAAGAAAATAACCGCCTGTACAATACTCCGGGAAAGAGTACGAATTAAATGACACCTCTCTTGTCAAAATAGTTTCAGTAGTAGCTGAGATTACAATACGTTAGTGGAATCGGCGAACCATAACTTGTAAGTAATATTTGTTAGCGAAGTAAGTTGAGGTGCAGTGCAAGTTTACAAAACTTGACGGCACGAGTCACCGCGCTTTCTTAACATTTAAATGAACTTTGTAGTCGCGGCTGGCTGCAATGTTATTTCGCTTTGTTGAGCAACTTTCTTATAAATGCATTTATTTCATTTTCATTGAAAAATCGAAAGATCTCTTTAACGATTTCGGTTTGTATCTCAACTTTTGTTCAATCATAGCAAATTCGTTCAAATTAGATACGTTCTTCAAAGATTTTTATAGTAATCGTAATCAGGTATAAACAACAATCGCGGGATCGAACGTAAAGTTCGTATTAATTTCATATTAAAAATAATTTATCTTACTACACAAAAACCTTATACATGTTAAAAGATTTAAGAAAAAGACATTTGTAGATATTGAGAAAAGCTACTACGAAATATTTTATATTATTACAGTTCTACGTAACCATTAAAGTTGGACGAGGTGTGATGTCACAAAGTGTAAAATTATATTAACAACGAGCTCTCTAGTATTCTCGTATTAATTCGTACTGACTGTATGAATGTTCAGTTCAGTGTCAATAACCCTTACGATCATTGTGACAACATTTTGTATAGAAAATATGAAATTAAGCCCTGATCCGACCGGGCTTTTAATTTTCGGTTTTCACACGCTTAACGCGTCGCACTATGCGATAAAAAAGCGTGGCACTTTAAAAACGCTGCTATATAAACTGATACATGGACATGCAATTGTCCTATTTCTACGGTTTCTTAACGCGCGTTATAAAACCGCCCGTGTGAAAGAGGACTTAGCTCGCTCTTAGAGGGAATAGCTCGCTCCAATTCGTTGTGTTTTGTGAAGAAATAAAAAACCGGTATAATTTGCGTTGAAAGGTATTTCACTGCAAACTCTCTTATTTTTGAGCGGAGTACAATGAAAAACTTTAATACTTGAGGTATAAATCGATTACTCCACAAATTATTTGAATCAAAAAAGAAAAAAAGAAAATTGTCTTATTTAATCGGAGCATTTAAATAATAATGAATTACTTACCTATCGATTACTGCGCGTACAATTAAAAAAATATAAAAATTGTGCAAAGTTTTGTTTTCCTCATATTTCTTTGACTAAATACTAGGTATTTTTTTTAATTTTCAAGGGAATAAAATGCCATATTTTTATGAAAGCATCAGATTGACACGGATCACAATTTCGAACGTCGATCATAACTTATTGTATCCAGTTTTTAGCAAAACGACAGGTGTCCCGACCCATTTTATATTAAATTGAAGCCATTTATTACTCATGTTTTGGTGTCAATAAATAAATTAAACAGCAAAATAACAATTGTTTTCAGGTAGAATTTGTTTTTTTTTGTTTGTATCGATACAACAATATTTTTATTAGATATAAAATATTCACAAAAATCACACGCTAGTTAGGCTCTACGAGTATACATATGTAGAACTCATCTCTTCTCTATTACTTTTATTGTTCCTGAAACGCCATTCGTCGATGGATAAATCGTTCGATTGTTACGATTGAAATACAGTATTTTCCATTTGCGTTTACTAGTTTGCATCTCTCCAGTGCAAAAAAGCTTCTTTAAGATGTATATTTAGGGGGTAAAAAAAAATAGTTACCATTAACCGCAGAGACAAAAAGCAGTTCGTTGTTAACCGGCGCGTCCTCTGTGACCCGGTTCCTTGGTCTGAACGCGGAGAGCTAAATGGGCCAGGTAATAAGAACACATTTACAAACGAGCATTTCTCGTGGCCCGTCCCGTTTGCTTATCCCATTTACAGAGTTGTATTTTAAAGCACTTATTGACATATGAGTGGAAATGTTCGTGAATAGTTTCGCCCAACGGAAATTCACTTCTGTGGAACCGGTAAATGGCCGTTTAACGTTCGAGTGGAGTGCAACCGGTTGTAATATTTGATTGAGAATTTCCAACGGTTTGTTTTTAAACATTCTGATTTACTGCAATTCAGTTTTATTATGTTATATAATTTAATTTATACTCTTTATTTTTAATTTGAATTATAAAAAAATATAAAAATTGTGCAAAGTTTTGTTTTCCTCATATTTCTTTGACTAAATACTAGGTATTTTTTTTAATTTTCAAGGGAATAAAATGCCATATTTTTATGAAAGCATCAGATTGACACGGATCACAATTTCGAACGTCGATCATAACTTATTGTATCCAGTTTTTAGCAAAACGACAGGTGTCCCGACCCATTTTATATTAAATTGAAGCCATTTATTACTCATGTTTTGGTGTCAATAAATAAATTAAACAGCAAAATAACAATTGTTTTCAGGTAGAATTTGTTTTTTTTTGTTTGTATCGATACAACAATATTTTTATTAGATATAAAATATTCACAAAAATCACACGCTAGTTAGGCTCTACGAGTATACATATGTAGAACTCATCTCTTCTCTATTACTTTTATTGTTCCTGAAACGCCATTCGTCGATGGATAAATCGTTCGATTGTTACGATTGAAATACAGTATTTTCCATTTGCGTTTACTAGTTTGCATCTCTCCAGTGCAAAAAAGCTTCTTTAAGATGTATATTTAGGGGGCAAAAAAAATAGTTACCCTCAACCGCAGAGACAAAAAGCAGTTCGTTGTTAACCGGCGCGTCCTCTGTGACCCGGTTCCTTGGTCTGAACGCGGAGAGCTAAATGGGCCAGGTAATAAGAACACATTTACAAACGAGCATTTCTCGTGGCCCGTCCCGTTTGCTTATCCCATTTACAGAGTTGTATTTTAAAGCACTTATTGACATATGAGTGGAAATGTTCGTGAATAGTTTCGCCCAACGGAAATTCACTTCTGTGGAACCGGTAAATGGCCGTTTAACGTTCGAGTGGAGTGCAACCGGTTGTAATATTTGATTGAGAATTTCCAACGGTTTGTTTTTAAACATTCTGATTTACTGCAATTCAGTTTTATTATGTTAAATAATTTAATTTATACTCTTTATTTTTAATTTGAATTATAAAAAAAATCTTCTCACCTATTTACATATTTATTATATTTAAAAATATTTTAATAATAAATATAGAATTAATTGGTGGCTATCTTGATCTTGACTACTACATTTATGTAACCATAACATTATTTACGAGTTATCATCTTCCTCCTTATCCTACTTCCGTAAGGTCGGCGCAACAGGTTTTTGTCTTCCACATAACTCTATCATACGTCAACTCAGTCATCACTTCCTTTTTGATCATGTCACCTTTCACGCAATCCATCCATCTCTTTCTAGGTCTACCTCTACCGGTGTACCCTTCCACACTCATAACTAACGTTCCCCTTGTAACATGCGAGTAACGAGTATTGTAAGAAAAGAGACACATACACAAACTGTTCTACATCTTAGTAAATCAAATATTAATAAAAGGATTGACAAAAACTAAACCTTACAAATAAAATCCATTTTATCCTCTTTATTTTCAAGTTCTCGTTAGAAGCTTTTCTGATCATTAATTTGATTTTGTCTTTTTGCTCGCTTGGGCATTCGATTATCTTAATCTAGTTATGAATTTTTATATAGGTACCTTTTTATTATTGTCAGAAAACGGTAATTTATTTTATAACACAAGGTAAATTTCGCTTTTTTGGCGAACGTTATTTCGCCGAAATAGCGAAAGTACCAATGTTCGCAGACATCTACATTCGTAGATATGCACGCCCTTAATTTAATGTTTTTATATCGCGTTCCATTGGGACCTCTTCCTTAACAGTTGGATAGACAAAGAGTTAAGTTGTTTCTTCGCTCAGAGAGATAGGCAAGAGTGAATTCCGTAAAGATTTTTCGTGTTTTTTGATCACTTATAATTACTAGATTAAAGAGAATAGAGAAAGTATATAATAGAACCAAAGATATTAAAAATATGTATTTATGTAATATTTTAAATATCTTTGAACAGAAGTAAGAAATTATTTACATCCAGCTGAGTCCACATTTAGCAGTAAGACAAACAAATGGAAATAAGAATTTATATTTTGCAGTTTCTCATTTCAAGGCTAAAGTAGATAATAAATGCATTGTGTCTCATAAGCGAAGGCCTCGGAAGGGGCTTAATGGTTTCCGCGCTCCGTTAATTCCAGCAATTGTATCTTGTAATTAGAATTTATTCATATAATCTTTACATAAAACCAAAATCTGTGTTTTTATTTAATTTTCAAAAATGTTGTTTACGTATAATTTCGATTTTTTTTACTTCTCGGTCGTTCAGTAGGCATATAAATAAGAAATGGTTAATATTAAATAAAAAAAACTTATTAATGCCTAGATTCAGATCTGAATTGTGTTTATTAGCGATGTTAAACACAAAACTGGTACACGGCACGTTGAGAGCTGCACGTTGCATTGCGCTATGAATAGTATGAAGAAGAGCGTTTTATAGTTGGAGGGCAAATCACTTAGCGGCCTCAACGACTAACCCAGTGGCATCAATTTCTCAGCCGCATCTTATCCGAGGTCGTTTTTGACGTGCATTTCATTGACATAAACAAAACATCTATCTATACATATAATAAAATTGGAGTGTCTGTTTGTAATATTATAAGAAACATTGTAGATTTCGGGAACATGATGTATTTGCGTTGCTGATAACGAAAATCGCATTTAAAAACATTTTGTCTGTCTGTCTGTCCTCAAGCCCCGTTTGTTCCGGGCAACGTCCGAAACGGCTGGGCCGATTTCGACCGGACTTTCACTGAAGGGTACCTGACATAGACGGGCATGTTATAGACTACCTTTTATCTTAATATTGCGTGGACGAAGTCGCGGGCAACAGCTAGTTATTAATAAATTAATATACAGATATTGAGCCAAACACACTAAACGCATTATTATTTACGTCCAAATATAGACCAAATACTAAATATAAATCAATATTGCTATTAATCACACAATTTTATTTACCTTTTGATGCTCAGTTAGAAAATATTCTCTAAGTAAGTAAACATTAGTTTTCTAAGACGCTTACCTCTAGCCATCGTTCAGAAAATATAATAACTTTCTAAGTACTATTGTCGATTTTATTTTACGAGTGGAATACTCTTTGTTCTAAAGTAATTGCTTTTAAGGATAACAGGAATTTATATTTCCTGTATGTTAGTTTTATCGTTTTCATTTAACAATTTCGTAGTAATTTCAAACAGACCCTAAGAGTCTTAACCTGTGCTACGCGGCACCGTAGCACATAGCAACAAATATCGTAGAGGGGATACAGATTAATGCCGTCTACGTAGATCTCAGTTAAGTTAGGCAACACATTAACATTTGCGGATGTCTATAGCCAGTAACCACTACGCTATGTCGGTGAATTCAGGTGGCAGTTTGCTCGTTTGGCACCTTAGAAAAAGCAAAGATTAGGTTTTTATAACATTCTTAAGTAATGCGGAGATTCCTTTTCGCGTGTTTTAATTTTACAGACATACTCGTATTTTGAATATAGAATCGTCATTCGAATTTTAAGGCCAATACAGACGCTACTCTAACAGATAGTTTTACAAAACTTTAACTGTACAGTTTTTTTTAAGGGCGGCGCCATGCCTCCCTCTTGTTTCCCCTGACATTTTTTGGGTCAGGAACCTGGGGATCGGGTGTTGCTTTATTTATTTATTTATATGTTAAACCTTAAATTTACATTAAAATAACTGTACAGTTAAAGCTTTGTACGTACAGTATCAACTGAAAAGTTCGTCTGCTCGGTTACAATTGTCAGTTAGAACTAAATACTAATTCTGTTTTTGTTGTTTTGAACAGTCATGTTACAAATTGTATGTAGTTATGCTAACCCAATTAGAGAACTTAACGCTAGCCAATTATAGTTGATTCTCGAGACGACAGTTGCATAACAGTAAATTGATATTAACTAACAACTGCACATATTGTAGGTATTATTTGGTAATAGATAAAGTGTTTTTTTTTTTTTTTTTTTTTTTTTTTTTTTTTTTTTTTTTTTTTTTATATATAAATAATATTAGTAGATTTTTGTTAATTTACTAATATTTCCTTTAACCATTCCAACTAAGCTCTAGGCTTGTGCTAGGATATGGTTCACGACAATAGTCGAATGGCGGGATTCGAACCCTCGACCGCAAGATCGGTAGTCCGTACCCCAAACCATTAGGCTATTGGCGCTTTTTTATACAGAATATCAAATCAAATATTTGTTGCGCATAAAATGGCCACTCGGCTAGACTTTGTATAAAAATCTGTAATTTTTCAACCTGGAAGTATAACGGAATATCCGTTTCCCTGTTCCGATAGTTATACGATTATACGGAAACAAAAGATGCGTCGGATCGGTTCAACGCAAAAAGACCAGCATGTTCTCTAACAATGTTCCGATTAAAAGTGTAAACGGTGCCTAGCCAGTGGCGCATTCCTGATAGCAAGGAACTTCAGAATATGAACGGAAAAATTTCAACGGCATTTTTTCTAGTTGTCCCGCTCAATTTTTTTTTTTTATATATAAAAATATTAGTAGATTTTTGTTAATTTACTAATATTTCCTTTAACCATTCCAACTAAGCTCTAGGCTTGTGCTAGGATATGGTTCACGACAATAGTCGAATGGCGGGATTCGAACCCTCGACCGCAAGATCGGTAGTCCGTACCCCAAACCATTAGGCTATTGGCGCTTTTTTATACAGAATATCAAATCGAATATTTGTTGCGCATAAAATGGCCACTCGGCTAGACTTCGTATAAAAATCTATAATTTTTCAACCTGGAAGTATAACGGAATATCCGTTTCCCTGTTCCGATAGTTATACGATTATACGGAAACAAAAAATGCGTCGGATCGGTTCAAAGCAAAAAGACCAGCATGTTCTCTAACAATGTTCCGATTAAAAGTGTAAACGGTGCCTAGCCAGTGGCGCATTCCCGATAGCAAGGAACTTCAGAATATGAACGGAAAAATTTCAACGGCATTTTTTCTAGTTGTCCCGCTCAATTTTTTTAAAACTTGTTTCGTCCGAATCACATGCTATGACGCTTTCAAATTCAATATTTGGATAACAACAACGTGGGTTTACAAATAAACTTTAAACTGACTGCAGTGCTCGAAAATATAATGAACGTTTTAGTTACGTTATACTTGACTTTTTTCTCCAAATGCCATATACAGTATTTATTGTACTATTTTGTGACCAAGGGTAAATGTATATAAGTGTGTCTTATATTGATATTCTAGTACTTTATGCGAAAATTGTTTCATTAAATAGATTATTGTTGCTTGTAAGAAGTTTACAAGCCTCGTAATGAACAGTTATATGAATGGAGGTCTGTTGAATCAATTACCAATACTTCTACTGAGACCTAGGTATTTAGGTCAAGTAAACAAATAATTATTGACAATTTTAATAAGTGAGAATATCGTATTTTCTCATAATAGTGGTCGCCCATTGATCGCCATTCAACTATTATTCATAAAATTATTTTTTCGCTATTTTTTATTATAAAAAATTCTTCATGCGAAAGTTGGATGGATAGATGTATGTTAGAGTTTGTAGCCTAAGATTTTAATGAAATTTGGCATAGATGTTGTCTGAAAAAACACGTAAGCTACTCACTTTTTTTTAATTCCGCGCGGGTATTTATCTAATTTACATTCTACATAGTTATTATGCAGTATTTCTAATTGAGTTATATTTATATTTTATAATCCAGTTATTTTATACGTTAGTATTATATATGAAACACAGTAATACGTGGCAATAGTTCGTCTGGCAAGGCTCTCGCGTTCATTGACTGCCGGCGAGCTACATTCAGTGCCGGTGACCTCACGCATAAGGTCATTTCATCGGTCACCTTTATATCAAGCAAGGGTAAATGTGTGTACTCATCAAAGAGATTCAAAAAATATATAGAGGAAGCATAATTGACACTTCAATTGAAACATTTTTCACATTATCCCACTAGCGCTACTTCGTATCCGATATTCAAAATCACAAACAAACAAATAATTCAAACACTGAGAAGCGTATCGGTGTGTCAAATTTGACATTGAGATATTACCGTACAAAGAAGTTACCGAAAAAATGTTGTTCCCTATGTTTAGTCTATATGTTTCTTAAATTTCTTTGGCACTTACCGATGTTACGTGGTGTAACGTAACATGTTAGGTACACGGCGAGCATTCGTTTTGTTACGGGTAAACTACCGAACAACAATCCGCTCGAGGTGAACGTTACATCTCGTAACATTACACCAGGTAATGTCGGTCAGTACACACCGTTTAATCGTGTAAAGACAATCCATGGATCATTTTTATATTAAATAATAAATAAACTATCGCTTGACTATCCCACCTAATGTTAATCAGTTATTCAAGTATTACATTTCATAACGTCGTATAAGGAATTAATAATCATTAGAATTATTTTAATTTTCCAACCGACAACCATGGACAATGTTATAAAAATTATATTATTCTTAAATCCAGTTTGCATTGACCGTAAGTGATATATATAGTTATATTCATAACTTCCGCCAATGGTATGATGTCAAGTGGAACATCAATATATATTGTAGAGGATCGTTATTCCTAGCGTAATATGATACATCGGGATAAATTAATTTCGCTACAGTAAATTAATTGTACTTCACAATATCCGTTAAAGGAAAAAATATGGTATTGAAATTTCTGATGCAACGAATCGAACGAGCATACAAAAAAAATTGTTGACGATTTCTTTCGTAGCAAAAGTAGAGATGCATGTATCTTTTAATCATTTAAAGTCGAAGAACTTTTAGTATACTCTAATTTCCTAAGTTAAGTTGCTTAATTTTAATATAGTCCTCCGTATTTGGATACCCGGGCGTCGCCAGACAATAATCACGGAGCTTCTAGAAACCAATAATATGGTCTTTATTGTATCCTATTGTTTTTTTTGTATCCTAAATTTTTGGAGTCTTGAAGGTGGCAACTGCCCCTATCTAGTTTCTATAGGGACACCCACATATGGACAGCTTCAAGCATTCGACACTAGCTGTTGGCAACCGCTTGATTTTCCTCTTCGGAGTGCTTGGAGTTTTAATAACTGCTTGAAGTTCGTGTACATATACATTAGAGATATTTAAAAGTTGATGACGCATAAAACGTTCTTCATACAAACGACTATGCATCGTTAAAAACTCTAAAAGCGCTATTTTTAGTTAACGTAAGCTTTCTTGGCAATGAAATGTGTTGTCTTTACCTGTTTTGTTCTTGTGATTGAATGCTACATTAAAATTGTTATCACACGGTTATAGAACTGCCCATTGTATTGTATTTAGTAGTTACGATTATTCAATTTTGTGGCATTGTAAATGGTACACTAAACCTAGCGAATATATTTTAATAATTATTTTAGCTTTAGTATGTTGTAACAAAAAAAATATTAAATAATTTCAAACTAAATTATATTGCATTAATATTTTCAACGTAATAATTATTTGTCACTTGTTTAAAGCAATTTTGACTATTAAATTGTATTTTCTCACAAGTAACTTTACTTCTATATTATGTAATTGAACAGTGATAATTATTGAAATACATGTATAGAATAATGTAGTTAAAAAAAATGAGTAAATCGTTTTTTAATCTCAAAATGAATGTTTAACATGTTATTGTAAACGGAGGCAGTAATAAGGGGGACGCCGCCCTTGTAAGAACTCGCCGAAAAGGGCCGTGAAATTGCTGCGAACTGAAATTCTGTCCAAGGCTCGATTATGCCTACCCCTTCTTAGCGCATGCGTACATTTCTTTATTCAACTCTAATATAGAGCAGTAGCTTGTACACAACTCACCATGTTTTTGTATTATGCGAAAATAACTAAAACGTAGTATAAAGGTGCGAGTATCTCCGTATCCATCTATCGTCGAAATCTTATAGGAAGCTTAAACTTTTACGTTATTTAAAAAGCATAGTTAGACCTTGTTTAGTTAAACACGTGTTTAACTCTTTGACATTTAATTGATATTATGAACGTTAATATTGTTAAATATTTCACTATAAATATGTTTCGCTATACTACTTATGGTATAAAAAAGTATTTATTTATTACCCAAGATATCATTTCGCAAGTCTACGTGTAATGTTTCAATAACCATAATTTGTCAAAATCCACACAGAGCGCTACAGTAGCGGTATAAAAGGGTTGAGGCATGTATGTTTAGAGTGGCCACACCTTTGACTAAACAATCGCAAAACTGTTGTGCGATTGTCGATTGTTTCGTATCCAATTCAACTGTCTATTCTCATAGGAATCAAAGCAAGACTAAACAGTTGTGAGATATTTTAGTTTCAGGTGTGCATACGCTCTTAAGCTAAAATATAATTAACACACTGTTTTTTGTTGTTATTTGTGAAGGATCGTTCATTCATTTACGTCATAGTAAAGCTTGATGTTCATTTGTTTCTCACGTTTATTTTCATTCACGTATAACAGTGAACCTTGTACCATCTGACAGTGTGTTCGGAGATACGTAAATCTGAACGTAATCGTAAAGGTCCGAACAATCTGCCCATAGTGCAACCATCTGATGTTATCATAATTGGCAATAAATTAACTCTAGAAAGGTGTGACAAAACCACGATAAAATTTGCGTAAGTCCCATAAACGCGGATTTACAGTTTTTTCTACTCGGAAAGACGTATAAAACTCAGCTTACTGTAGTTGTTTTTAGTTTTTTTAGGCTATAAATTACAGTCGGATACAAAACTTTTGTTATTTACGAATAGTCACAAAGTAACATTAATAAATATTTAAACCATAAACCTAATAATCTTTTGAAGGGTCAAAAGAAGTTTTTATGAGATTCAACCGCAAAGTCTTAGTTAAAATTGCTTACGTTTCAAATGCAGCAAAGCAGTAAATAATTTATGTAGCGCATTTCCACTCGAGACTATTCATAGCGTTTTTTCCTCAGCTCAGCTTATTTAAAAGGATAACAGCAATTTCTTTATAATCATTTGCTTTAGAATACGATTAAAATAAGTAAAAAATGGAATTTCAATTTATTTTTGCCACTTACTCGTTATCGTAAATGGTGGGATCATTTACATATATTTTATAACTTGGACGAAATCGTATGCGACAACTAGTCATTAATATTATAATTGCAAAAGTTTAGATGGATGGATGGATGTTCGTTAGAGTTTGTAGCCTAAACGGCTGAACGGATTTCGATGATATTTTGTATAGATGTAGAGGATAGTCTGGAAGAAAACATAGGCTACTCACTTTTGATTTTTTTAATTCCACGCGGACGAAGTCGTGGGCAAAAGCTAGTATTTTATAAAAGCTTCTGAAATCTAGACATACATATATAGGATTTATTTTCAATATGTCTCCATATATCTTTAATTTCTTATTTTTATATATAATATATTTTACATGATTTGTTAAATATGTCTATTATTAAGTGAATTTACGTTGGTGTTATAATTTTCTACCGTTCAGTAGAGAAATATAACCTCAGTACTTAAACTTATTAGCCGACCGTTTCACCCAGTTTTCACTTTTACAGCTCTCTTAGTTTTTTTATTTTATAAAACCTAGGCGGAAGGCCATTACCGCGTAATATTCAAAATGAAGAGGTGGCAGAAAATGTAAACTTGAGATTAACAAATCGGAAAAATTTTATGTAAACCTTAATAGTTTGATGTTGGTACATCACCAGCTCACTATACGTCACCACCGAGGGGCTCGGAGCCTACCCTAAAGTTAGGGTAACTAGGCCATAGTCAACCACGCTGACCAAGTGCGGGTTGGTTGACTTCACACATATCTTTGAATTTCTTCGCTGATATGTGCAGGTTGCATCACGATGTTTTCCTTCACCGTAAGAACGTCGGGTAAATTATGTACATATGAAAATTCGAAAAATCGAAAATCACATTGGTACATGGCGGCGGGATTCGAACCCAAGACCTGTAGATTACAAGTCAAGTGCTTAAACCACTGAGCCACCGACGCTCGATGTTGGTATAACCGTTCGTAATTTCAAACACTGATGGATGATGATGATGATAAAACATATTGATATTCTCATTACTCTGACATTCGAGGGATTTGCTTCTTAATTGCCTACTGTGCCTATTATGTTGTCTAGTTAAAAAAAAACTCTTTTAATTTGTTCGATGAAAGTGTGTTGCGGTTGGTATGTATGCGGTGGTACTTTGTACCCTCAATGGATAATCTCATCTTGACGATTGATGTACTTCTGCGGAGATAAAAAACATTCACTTAAAAATCATACTATTGTATTATTGACTAGCTGTCGCTCGCGATTACCCTTTGTTACTCACAGATAAATTTCCTTTCTAATGGTGAAAGAATATCGGCCCAGTAGTTTTTGAGTTATTTTAATACATACAAAAATATAAAAATAAAAATCTTTCCTCTTTATAATATAAGTATAGCTGAACGTTACAATTTTAACAATATAAAAATAATATATTTATTCCACGAACAACGGACCGTTAACAACGAGAAAAATTTAATTTCAAATATCTCACTCGACAATCAATTAATAAAATGTACACGATATTTTCTATGAAATGAATATGTTATTTTTTATTGTGTTATATATAAATAATGTACTCAATTAAGGAACAAAGAGACTGTTAATAACGGGAGAAAATAAATTTCCAAGAACCATTTTACATGAACACTAATTAATGAAATGTACATGATATTGTCGTCTACATTTTAACATGACGCAAAAATAAATCAATTCAGAGAAACTTACCTTTGCATTTTTATTTAAAAACGTTATTTAACTGTGCTATTGTGGACATAATACCTTTAATCTTTTCGTTCGAACAGGATAATAACGGTGTAGGGCGAGTTAATTACTGCGATTTGCGACACAATACTTTGTTTTAACGACGATGTCTGATGAACGAACGTTTGTGCTTGTTGAGAACAGGATAAGTCTTAAACAACAATAATAGTGCTTTTTCTTCTTTTTCATATATACATACAATGTTTGTATGTCCCCTATTTATGTTCCTAAAGCACGGAATAATTTGTGATTTAGGTAGGATGTGTAGTATAGTTACGTCAGAACTCTAAAAGTATATTTAAAAAAATCAAATGAAACAAAAGTTCTTGTTTATCCGACTATCAAAAATAATTGTACATTGCCATTGCTTCTAATAAAGTGATCTTATAAAATATTTTCTGCATACCTATAATAGTGTTTACTGATTTTATAAACTAAATACAGCAAAGTAAATGTTTTTAGTAATTTTAAGTTTTCTTGCACTCCTCGTAAGCGGTCCTTGTGCAGCGCCGTGGAATAGTCTTGACGTGTTTGAGTGCCTTTCAACTTGCATTTAGATTCCTTGCGAAATAAAACATTTTATTTTAAAATCGTGTTATACCATGTTTGACATCTCATCGGCGGGACCATCAATCCATCTCAAACCATATTATCTACGTTTTTAAATATTTTTCTTTTTGCTTTGAATTTAATCTATTTCATAATCATTATCTTCTTAGCATTTTCTCTACGGATACAAATGAGAAAAGTACTACACACATAATTTTCCATACATCTCCCTCAGCCATCAAATTTGAAATTACCTCTTCTTATGCATATTCTCTTTTGAGCAATCCATCCAATCGTTCTCTACTTATGTAGTATTCCTTTGTATTATTTTTAATTTCAGGTGAAATAAAAAAATGATCAAAAGGTTAGCATTGAGAGATCTCAATTCAGATCAAATCAATTTGTTCGACAATTTCTCTATCATTGGCAACTTTCAGACTTCATTTAATAATTGCTATTTTCACATTTCTCTTGATATGATCGTCACATCTTCCGTCTTAATCATCTTGATTAATATTGCAGATTTAAGGTTTATTTAGTGAACATTGTATAAATTAAAATATTTATCTTCAGCATGAATAACCTAATTTAGTAGAAGATTATATGTAAATATGAGCGTGTGTCTTCCGTGCATTAAATTTGAATATTTAAAACTGATACTGTAGCTCGTTATGATTCAGAAATAGCGCCGTAATTTAAAGTTAATGTTTGTGTGGAAACTACTTTGTAATTTTGTAAATTAGTTTCGTAACACCAACTGCTATACTCAGAGCCGTTAAGGGACTTCCTTGTCTAGATGTATATGAAATCTATACTTAGCGGCTGTTTAAGTAATCATTTAATTATTGCGGCAATTACGACTTAACGCGAGGATATCCTAAATTTTTTGGGGTCACATTTGTTTAGAAACAAATATACAATTGCTTTAAATGTTAAAGGTACCTTAGTATCTGTTGCCATGACAACTGATCCTTATTGACATTGTTTCTAAATAGTTTCGCATTAAGTGAAAATATTACTGGCCGGTAATAAGAATTGAGCTGGTATTTAATATTTAAATTTGTGAAGGCCAAACCTATCGGCGCAATTAGTAAGCACCGAGTGTTAGGACGCAATAGGATTAATTTGCGAGCATAAATTTCACAGTATGTATCGCTCAGTGAACCGTAGGTTGAATAAGTCACCGCCAAATCGTGAACGTCGCCTATTTGTGTTTTGTCAAGTCTCGGATAATTCTATATCGAACGAATTGCAATATGACTTATTATGTTTTGATTACATTATAACACTTTTTAGAGTTGGTACTTTATTCGCTGTCGTCTCCAAATAGCCAATAAAGAGTAGTAATATGACATAACGAATTTATTCGACAAGCAATTTGTCTAGGCAAATTTCTAACGGGCGTCGTCCACAATTTGACGGTAATATGTACGCATAATTCACGTCACAGCGTGTGTCCTCGAATTTCAGCGTTTATAGAAATGTGTTACGTATATATCAATATACTAGAGGACAATTTTCTACTTAAGTCTAAGCAATTTTATCAAATTATTTATAAACGGTTCTTTTAGAGTAATATTGTAGATACATACCAGACTTAATGGCGATAAAGGTTTTTTTAATAAGACCATCGATCTGATATTTATTTATTTATAAGTAGTAATAAAAACTACGGAAAAATATTTTACCTTAACCTTTCGGCATTTAAATCTACAAATATATTTTTTATTTAATAATAATATTTAGAGTCGAAGAGTTACTTCAGGGAAACGAAAGCGATAGTTTTGTTGACCTATTTTGTAAATAGGTCGTGATAATATTCCCGGCCGTATAAATTATATTTGTACACACTAATTTGACAATTTAATATTTAAATGTGTTAGAATTGTTGCAATATCTATACTATTATAATAAAGCGTAAACACACACTTCTTTGTTGCCTAAGATGTCAGCAATTACAGCATATTTTTGAATAATTCTTTTCTTAATAAAAAACCCTACACTTACGTCATGCTTTAGGCTATATATTTTCACGCCATTAAACTTAGGGGGTAAATATTTTGGATAAAAACCCTAATGTGGGAAAGACACCATAAGTTGCTGCCAACATCAAGAAAGAAAGATTGCTAAGGTTTGTCATTTCATGTCATGTCATTTTGACATTTGCTATTGATAATTTGACAAATGTAAACAATAAAATAAAGTTTTTATAATTTCACGTGGATGAATCCGCACGCGTACAGCTAGTTTGGGTTATAAATTAACATAACATTTTCCGTAATGGATGCATTATCCATAAACGAGATGATTTTAAGTAGTAAATTATTAGTGGGAACAACTCATTAACACCTTTTAAATGTGATACCGAACGTCAAAATACCACTAAATTAGCGGAAATAATAAACGTAATTATTAATTTAAATATCTACATTTAAATAAAATAATTTGTTAGCAGTCTGATGTAGAACATAAGAAAATAAAACTCCTCTTAAGAAACTAGTCAAGAAACGGTTAAAGTAACCAAGTTTCGCTCGTTGGACAAGTTTGCAATAAATGGAGTGACGTCCTTTGCAACTTCACGGAAAATCAACGAGTGCAGGTCGCTTTCAATATTGCTTTGAAGTATTTCGCTGTGGCGGTTTTTTTATTATTTGATACTACACAAGTTGTGTACTCCCAACGTTCCTATATTTTTGTTTAAATATAAAACTCATACTATAATCATACTTCATACTAATATTATAAATGCGAAAGTTTAGATGGATGGATGGATGTTTGTTAGAGATTGCAGCCTAAACGGCTGAACGGATTGCAAAAAACTTTTTTTTTTTAATCAACGCGGACAAAGTCGCACAAGAAAGCTAGTATATTAATACTATCATCGGTAAAGCGAATTCCTGAGATGACTCGTATGATTACCAAAACGCATGTAATTACATCATTTAGAGTATCTACCTACTAATTGGTATTAATAATCTCTAAAAAAGAAAACTTCATTAACGTTTCGTTTACAAGTGCAATTAACACTATTGCATGTTTGTTCTCACTTGGAATAATAATTCCGGTAATATTTGAACAAGTGTGTTTTGGAGAAAATATTCAAGGTAAAGTTTCTAATTATTGTGTTTTATTATAATAGTTTACTGTATTTTTACTTATGGTATATTAGATTTTTTTTAAATTAATTGATATATTGCATTTAGTATTCGAAGGGTTTTTAGTTTCATTTTCTTAATAGTTAGAATAAAATACGGAGATTGAAAGAATTTCTTTTAGTTTAGGATTTCCGCCAGCTGAGACCGGCTCGTAACGAATGAAACGACTGAACCAACAATATTGTAAATTAAACCCATTTCTTATTTTAAAAGCTTGAACATTGAAATTAAAATGTAAAATAAAATTAGCCTTTCAGTATAATTAAATTTTCGATCACCGATCTCCTTTTGTTTTTTATTCAATGCTGAAATCGCGGGCGAAAACTAGGTAAGATATTTCTTTGTTTATTTTGTCTCTATATTTTTTTTATACAATACAGTTTATAAATACATAAGGTATTCATAAGCTGTAGACATTTAATTTATACCACGCGTTGGAAAACCAACTGCGCAATACTTAAAAATAAATATCATAAATTGAACGCTTAAAAGATTTTTCAAATGCATTGTTGTAGACTATTGTCTATTGTCTGTCTTTCAGTACTCCGCCTCGTGTTCTAAATATGATCTTGTTACGAAGATAATCGTATCATTCCATCTCGTGTATTGTGAACCTTAGCTTTAGTGAATTTAAATTTGTCTTCTTTTAGACACGTGTAAGGTTTTTAAACTGTAGGCTCAATGTTTATTTGACTAGATTTATCTTTCTTTGACAATTTGGTGGAGGATAACAAATGATAAAGATGGTTTTTAATTTATTATTAAATCAAAAATTTTGAGCAAATTAAGTATATTTTGCTTTATCACAAGATTTAAAATTTCATTCATATAATACTGAGTATATTTCTACTAAAAAAGAATGACTAAATATTGGTGAAACATTTTCAAATCGAAATAGGTTAAAAAAGACAATTTTTTCTATTTTCATTTCCACGCAACTCTAGTGTAAATATAAATTAGAGTAATAAATTATTTTGGTATAAATTGTACCGATTATAAAAGATAAATATTTTGCTTAGAGAAAATCAGATCATTGCTCAACCATGCAAAGTTTCAGATTTCACTTAACTCCAAGCAACTTGATGAAAACTATGGTGTAAAAGGTTTCCGAGATATTTATAAAACTTTCATATAATATTATTGGCTTTGTACAGTTGTGAAATAAAGAACTGAGCAAAGTGAAATCAATCTCTTATCTGGAAATAAGAAAATATTATAAGAACATATCTTAATCATGATAGAAGAGAGTTTTATAACCTAAATACTATTCTTCGTACGGCTTAAGAAAGATGTACTATGAACTAGTGCGTACTATATAACTTTAAACTGTCGTGGTTTTTACAAATATACTGTTCGTAAGCGCATGGCGCATGCAACTGTGCCGAAATATCGGGAGCTAAAACTATTCAATCGTGGTAAGAAACCCGTATCTTACGAACAGTATATTAGCGCGTACTATCTTTCGACCACATCTTCACTTTGGTCTAAGTGGGATCGTGGTCAAGCGCTGGTTTATACATGATAAAAAAAGATGTGTGCAATTTTGAAAGCAAACTGGGACATGAAATGGTCAACAGTTCCGAGGCCAAAGATGATTCATTATCAAAGGACAGCAATATTTTATGCGGTTAATTGATTTCTTCGTAAAGTTATAATTAGGTCACGTTAAATGCTTTTAACATTTAATATTATATTGAGGGTACACGTTTCTCTTTTGTTTTCATAAAAGAGTAATTTAATGTTTTTTAATTCATGATTTTAACTACAATAGAAAGAAATGAAAATCAAGGCTTTTAGCTTTCTTGGTTCGGTTTCTTAGAAGCTTGGATCATTCTAGAATAATGTAGGTTGATTTAAAAGTCTTTGGATTCTGATATTTCTATTTCTATTTTGCGCGGTTCCTTTGTTTTCACTATGTTTTATGTAACTAGTATATTTAATAATTTTGTACTCTTGTAACAAAGTTTATTTAACATTGCTTGTGCAATTATACAAATTAATGATGAAGAATCCAAGCTGCAATCGTTCCTAGAATTTAGTGAGCCTAGAGAAATCAGTAAGACGTGTTTTTAGCGTACAAACTGAACTACAAACGCTTAATTAGCATATATTTTCGTTTGTGATTTTCTCTACTTTTACGAGTACTTTGAATTTGAACATTAATTCAAAACTTTCATATTTGTTTCTCAAAGCAATGTTGAGAGAAAAAGCATTTTAGATAATTTAATATTTCAGATGAATAATTTAAAAGTTATAATTATTTTTTTCTTGAATCTTTTTGTATTTTCTTGTTTAAATCTGTGTTTGTTTTCGATTTTAATTTTCATTGCGAGTAATAAAATAGCATTAACGTCTAAGTAATTGAATAGAATTTAAATCAATAGAATTAATTTAATTTCTATTGATGTAAATTAAAGCGAGCGTCGGTGGCTCAGTGGTTTAAGCACTTGACTTGTAATCTACAGGTCTTGGGTTCGAATCCCGCTGTCATGTACCAATGTGATTTTCGATTTTTCGGATTATCATATGTACATAATTTACCCGACGTTCGTACGGTGAAGGAAAACATTGTGATGCAACCTGCACATATCAGCGAAGAAATTCAAAGATATGTGTGAAGTCAACCAACACGCAATTGGCCAGCGTGGTTTGAATATGGCCTAGTCACCCTAACTTAGGGTAGGCTCCGAGCCCCTCGGTGGGAACGTATAGTGAGCTGGTGATGATGATGTAAATTAAAATTTGTTAGAATAGAAATTAAACATAAAATACCAATGTAATAAATATATACGAGTTATTTCAGAAAACTATATAAAATAACATTACAGTAATCCAGTCCAGTAGAATGAGAACAATACCGAAGAACAAAAAGCAGTATAGAAACAATATAATAATCTAACTCTTACTAATTTCATAAATACGAAAGTTATTTTGAAACTCCCGTAACTGTTTAGTGTGTAAAAGTCTAGATGCGTGCTATACGAACTCGAATCTAATCTTACTAATATTATAAATGCGAAAGTTTGGATGGATGGATGTTAGTTAGAGTTTGTAGTCTAAACGGCTGAAAGAATCTCGTTGAATGACATACATAGATGTAGAGCAAAGTCCGGAAGAACACATAGTCTACTTTTTTTTGTTTTTATATGTTTCACGCGGAGGGAGTCGTGGGCAATAATTAAATTTCAAACAAGAACAATGAACAAAACAGATTCTGAGAAAACATTTCGTTCACCGATTTAAAGTCTTCATTTCCCTTCGGTAAACGATTGCAATGTCATTATTTTAAATTGCAAACTCAATAGTCGACATTATTGTTTGAAATGTACCGCATCGACAGATTGAAAGTTGTTTTCCTGTTACTTCAACTAAATTGAAATTGTAAAAGCAATGTGACTTAAGTCTTTGATAAAATTTCCAGCAGAACTTCGACGAGAACGACAAATGAATTGAAATTCTTAGTAATAAGAATAAGATGTAGTTATAGTTGATATAACTTTAAAGGAAATAAATGTCTATATTTTATTACTGATTCATATGGGTTTCTATTACTGTAATAATAGTATGAAAATATATATTCATTCTTCCTTTCCTTTGAAAAAATAATAATGGATATTTTAATGTTAATTAACTACTAAGTTCTCAACATTATCAATAGATGTTGAAAAATATTTTTTTGTTTTTTTAATGGACTATAAATTATAGAATCAGTAGCCAATCTCATCGGAGGGACTGTAATTGTTTTATTGTACTATATTTTAAAAAATTGCTTCAATTAAAAAAAAAACTTTTATTGCACGCGTTTAAAAAAATACCACAGCGATTAATAAGAACGATATTAATGAACCATTAGATACAAGCTAAATGTAAATGGACACTTGTATGTTTCAAAGAATCGTCAACTCAAAAGATTTAGGTGTGCTCCGCTAACAATCATGTTATTAACACAGTTAAGATGAAATTTGGTTGGCATTAAAACAATGATGCATACTCTATTGCTAAGCGTGCAAGTATGCGGTTGCCAACGTGTGGATCGAGTTACATCGGAATCCGTGTCTCCGTTTATGTAAACAACTAGCTGTTGCTCGCGGATTCGCCCGCGTGAAATTAAAAAATAATACCAAGTATAGCCTATGTTACTCACTGATAACGTAGCTTTTTATGGTGAAAGAATTTTTGAATTCGGCCCAGTGGTTTTTGAGTTATTTCAATACATACAAAAATACAAATCTTTCCTCTTTATAGTATTAGTATAGATAGAATGGTTATATAATAAAAGGCTTATTTTTTTACTTTGTTTCATTGTCTGTGATATGTTTAATTCTACTTTAGTTCCTTTAACATGCAATTTGTGTACCTTTCTATTAAATCTTACTTCTTATCTTACTAATATTATAAATGCGAAAATTTAGATGGATATATGGATGGATGGATGGATGGATGTTTGTTACAGTTTGTAGTCTAAACGGCTGAACCGATTTTGATGAAATTTGGTATAGATATAGAGGATCGTCTGAAAGAACACATAGGCTACTCACTTTTGTTTTTTTAATCCCAAGCGGACGGAGTCGCGGGCGAAAGCTAGTAAATAATAACTTAATTAAGAACAGCTTAGGAATGTATGTCAATATGAAAACAATTAGCGTCACACTCGCATTGCACTGTCGTAATATTTGTAGTGAAACATAACGTTGACTCATTTTCAAAGGTAATGAGAGGAAGAACTTCAAAAATTTATACAAGCGTTTCGATAGTGGAAACCCATAAGTAAAATCGAAATAACTAGACGTTCGGTCCGTTATCATTAACTCGGAATATTCGAGAAACATTCAGCTATTTGCTATAATAATCTGTTGCTTTCCACTTGAAGGGATTCTTAAGAGGCTTCGCGCTTTAAACCCAGACTACCTTGTTTTTATTGATCCTTCAAAGGGATAATTGATAGAATTATATAACCGATAAATACCGATATTTCATTATGGAAAAATCGATGAAATACAAAGTATCATAACAATGCGAAACTCGCACAAGCAAGTTGTTACAAGTTTGTTATAATATTGTAGTAACTATAAGTACATCATTAAAGAGCAAACTCAAAAGTAAATGGAACAAATCCACTAGAAGTAAGTACTCTTATTCATAAATCAAATGTCATTTAACGAAGTACTCAATGCTTTGACTCTTCGATGTTTTCGCAGTCGCTAAAGCTTAGTGAATAAATACTGAAATAGCCTAAAAAGATAAATTGTGTTCAATTTGTTTAATTAAGTTTTAATTTATTACGTACGATGGTCCGGGAAAGATGGTGCCATAGCGTGGTCCTATGTTGCCATGATGCTGCGGAACATCAGGCATCAGGTTTGGTAAAGTGCCGAGAGTTCCGGTGAGTTCCACGGAGATCCCGGAATTTTCGATTGCACTAGAGGCTTGCCACCGAGAGGGTTTTAGTGGGTACAAACCTCACATAACCCTGTCTTCCCCCCAGAAGGAAGGGTATCTTCTTGGAGATTCCCCCCATAACCAAAAAAAAGGATGCGTACATGAACAAACTAAGTATTGCCCTGTTTCGTCATTCGTCATTGAGTAGCCTTAATGTTTTTTCAGATATGTTCTATGTCTTTGCCAAACATCGAGATCAGTTGAGCCGTTTTGAAGATACTTATTAAAAAACATCCAACCATCCATTTTTCTGACTTTAGTAGAAAGTAAGATAATTTAGTAAAAGAGGTAAATGTGATCGCATAAAAGCGAATGCATTCTAGTCTCAAAGGACTGGAAGGAAAACATCAATATTATTATTACATAGTAGGTGTGTTGTGAAGTGCGTTCATGCAAAACGAAGCTCGAGTGGTAATACACAAGGTACACGGATGCACGACACGTTTGTCGCCTATGTACTCGCCTTACCGAGATTCGATAAATTCGATTTTCTTCCTTCTTCGGAAAAGCGCTTTGGCGGATAGTGGCCTGATGTTCCTTTTACATTTTATAGCGCGAGATGCCAGAGATGCATCGAATGGCGTAAACAAAATAGACAAAAATGTAGTTTTAAATTCTATTCGATATTCAAATGTTGTACTTTTAAAAGTAAAACAACGTCTTGCGATCTGGTACAGTCTAATACAGCCACATACTACATGATGTTGTTAATTAAAAAACTTAATAGATAGTTACTCGCCTTTTTAATAGAATGTCATTTTCACATAGAATATAAGGTTATGTAATATTTGAATATGTTTAAGAAATTGTGTTACATTTGTCGGGTCTATTCATGTGTTTAGATTTTTTGTTGAACATCCAATAACAACCTCACATCAGTATTCGGTCACATAACTGTCTTCCATTTGGTGCTGTTCTGGCATACCTCTGTCGACTTTCCCATTTTCATACACCGGTTCCAGGTGATCTATAAGAAAATAATTTGTATGATTAAATATCATTGAATCAAATAAAGGAACCTTAATGAAAAAGCATGAAGAAAAATGTTCATCTAACTTGGAAATCGAAAAAAACATCTTGAGGTTTTCTTTGGAATTCGAGAGTGCGAAATGAGATTCCAAATGACATTCGGAATTTAAATTAGAATTAGAAAACTAGTTTGGAATTAACTGTAAGTTTCCAATGACGAAGCATCTATATAAAACATACTGTCATTAAAAAAAAGGTATAAAAATACGAGAATTGATATAGCCTTTTGACATGGCCCGTTACTTAACTAACTGTTTTCTACAAATTAAATAATTTTTAATCTATATAGCACACATTATTGACATTAAAATTAATTAGTGCTAGAATTATTAGGCTTACTATTATTCATATTTATCAGCATATTAATAGAAACAACGAAGTTACAGAGGTGTAAAAATGCCCCGAAGCGCTACGAGAAAATAGTACTTCGCCGTTCTCGCCTCGGCGGGTGCTCGCCGCGCACCAAGCTATTGTTAATATTATGTTGAAATTTTAAAATCCCTCATGACTTGCGCGTTCGACGAATGTTCGTGCTCTTGTAGGACTTAGCACTTTCAAATAGAGTGACATTTGTATACGAACACTATTCGCATCTCTGTTTTTATGTCGTAATGCGACTGTTACCACAGTGGGACTTTCACCGACTTTGTTTAAATATTTATTAACTCGAGCGTCTCTCATGACAAGTTTGAATATTTAAAATGGTTAGGTCTGTGAAATGTTATTGTATTATGTTAAATCCGAGGAGCTTTGAATTCGTGTTTGCAAATGTGTTTTTAAAACGAAATAGTACAAAAAGAAACCAATGTGCGTTGGACACTTTTCGAAGATTCAAGATATTTCATAAAACAGTTATCATCATCATCATAACCGTCATCATGAAAAAATATTTACTATGCTTTACCTGGTCTTAATTAGATATAGTTAAAGTCTGTTTGAAAGCAATGAAGTTGTTTTAGAGTAAGATTAATATTTACGTTGAACCAACGTTAGTTTAAAATTTAATTGGAACACAAATTCACTACACAAAAGATCTGGAACACTAATGAATTGTGTTTGGATTTCCAACAGTTATTGCAACAGCGTACCTGCAAACTGCGGTAGTTTCCTTGAACGCCCGCAAATTTGAATTTTCGGTGAACTATTAATTGAGTTACCACCAATAACAATAGTCTATCTCTGCTTTTGTTCTAGCTAAATTACTAGCCTGTTGGTTTAGGCTTCTGTAACAAGAAATCGTGAAATATGATAGAGTGACTTTTTTTTCTTGTATACTAAATTGTAAGATTTTATACAGTTATAAAACTAAAGGTTGTACATTTTTTGATTAATGGTTGTACTATTTGATTTTTTTTATTGTAAACCTGTTAACTCGGTCAACATTGTTAACGGATTACTGTAAACTACCCGGAAAAGCTTTGCGAACTTTCCACATAGTGTACATGCTCGAGTAAATTTACTATTACCCAACTTTAATACGAATTTATCACTAGATCGGATGAAGTTCTAACGTATTATCACTTGATAGCATTAAGTTTTCACTGACCTTTTGTAGTGTTCCATTACTGTCGAAATTAATATGCAACAATATTATAACTTTATCTATCAACGTTTTATATCTCAATTTCCTTGCTTCAATCAATAGTCAATTGATGATTACAAAACCTAATCTATTTGTATGCTCATCAGTAAACGAGCAATCAACCGTCGACTGTTTTAAGTTATTATATTTATTGTATTTTTAATTATATTAGGTACTGCTTTTTTCAGGTTTCCTGTAATGTGGTTTTTACTATTTAAGTATTTCTTAAATTATCATCTAACATATTTCAAGTCCGATATAAAAAGTTCTTAAACATAGCCATCGTTGCCGACTTCCAATAAAACATCAAAATAAAAATAAATATGTCGATAAAATCTATTAACCGAAATTGTTAAGGTTCCTGGAAACGACAGGTTATTTAACTCTCGTAATTTTATACAACGTTTTTATTCAAGTTTTAAATGGAAATTTATTTCTTTTTCTCAAGTTGTTAAAAAATGCAATACGAAATTGCTAGCGCTTTTAAAATTAAAACATTTACATTTTTCTACTAAATCATTTTGCCTTCCACATCTACTGCAGTAGCTTTAAAATGTATTGATCTCAATTGCTTTATTGAAACTGAAAACGCTGGGCGTATACTGCGTTGCGACAAGATATTACCGTAAGTTTTCACTGCCGAAAAAACAAAAAACGCAAATAACAAGCTTGCATAACTACTTATAAAATCAGATGCGGAAAGGTTCACCCTCTAGACAACATTCAAATACAGTAAAACAGTAAAAGGTACATAGTAGTGGGACATGGAGATAAGGTCATAACTTAGTTTATTACTGTCTGCTGTATAATATGCAAACGTGTTACAGATATCGACTACAACTATGAAGAAGAAGATACAAGCGACGTCGATAAAGAACTGCGTCCAGTAATTCGTCGCACTGCGAAGCATATAGCCGCCGGTGAGGAGAGGCCGAGAATCAACTCAAGTCAACAGACTACGCCTATTGACGGTAAGTCATTGTTAAATAATTTCCTCATCAGATTAAATCATATATCATTACGAAATATCAATTAACTCGTCTGTTAAATTATTATATAAAAACTGCTGCAATAAATTGACGAGCGAATTATGAATTCGAATCGGATGTCGGCAATTCATCAAAAAGCTACTTAATTTTCGATATGGAATGGAATTTAAAACAATATATGATTGAACGCATAAAATATTCAATGATATTTTGGTTGATATTTTACCGATAAATTGAAATACTTTAAATCGCTTTAAAGTGCTCTTTAGGAGATGCGAAACGAATGGCATCAAACACGATTCTTTGTGTTTACATTTGCGCTGAGTAGAATGAATAAATAAAATTACGTACCAAGTTAAATGTGAGTTTAGTGCGACTTTGGCAATGACTAAAAAGTATTAACATTAGACGTAAACAAATGACATTGAAATTGCTCGATTTCAGAGGCAATGTCCCATAATGCGCCTCTCTTATCTCTCAAGCAACCCGCAGTGTTATGTTAATTAGTCGGCTTGGCTGGCACCGGCGGCGGCGCGGCGTCGTGATATCAAAATACCTTACACCGTGTAGTTCGCTTAAAATGTTTTACATTTCCATGTTTATATCTTTTTCTAATGATATTTTACACAAAAATATCTGCAGATATGATTAAGCGTATGGTCATTTCTATATTAAAAGACAGCCAACAATCTAAAACGAACGAATAATAGCTTTATATTATAACGTTTTATACATATTATGATACTGATTAAGTTGTGAGACTATTTAGTAATAATATAAAAGACTGTGCTTGCTATTTAAATATTATCAAATTTCAAGTTTTTTGCAACTTAAAGGCAAATATTAGGTTTAGATAAAACAACGAGTTAAATTCTCCTTGATAAATTGAGCAAAATCTTGTTAGGAATAAGCTGTATTATATTTAAAAAGATAAATGTCTCATATTATTTAATAACGTAAACATCTCTTGATGTTACAACACACGGGAGCTAATACCTATTATCCGATAATAAGCTCTGGGAAAATGTGAAGCAATTTCAACATAATTCGTTCACGAAATACTTTGTACCCGCTGTGTATTTAGATCGTTTACTTTATCGGACGATTTTTTTCATAAAAGCCATTTTGTGAACGTTAAAGAATTAAAATTGTTCTTATTATTTTAGTACATTAAAAATCATAGTTTAAAAGAATAACGATCTTGTTTGGTAGAGTTTGTTAAACACAAATAGTAATTTTAGTCAAAAATATATACTTTTTTTGTCAATAATTGATTTCCAACTATATACGTAGGACCCATCGATCTGTGTTAACACAATTTTATAGGAGATAGTAGTTTTTTTTTCTTTGACGTAAACTTGTTTTTTTCTTTCCTAGTTTGGTTGCAAATATTTTTTTTTAATAAAAATAAGATAATATGTACGTTCTTTAGACAAGTCAACTCAAACTATTAAATATGTAATAAGGTATGTTCATAATGAAATTTGTATTAGTATTATTATGGGATATTTTTTAGTAATACGTGTTTATTAAGTATTCATTTATTCGATAACTGAAATCGAAACATCTGTTTGAAATAACGCTGCACACTTTATACATTGTTTTCATTTGCATTATTCAGCGCTCATAAATGTTGAATAAATTTATATTGAAGTAGAACTATATTTTGTCATTTGCAGATATATTACATATCTGTAGTCCGAAAGAAAATCATTCATCGATCGATCTTTGTCACATTTTGTCAAATTTAAAATATAAATATTTTAAATTTCAATGTTTCTAAAAATAGTTCCGTTTATTTAAATGAAAACTCGAAAAGACTTTTCAAATATAAAAGTGGGAGAGTTCAAAGAAAAATGTTTGAAAAACGCAACCCTCATTAACCGTTTCGTTTACTTTGTCTATATTAAAATAGTATAAATTTAAGCTCTTCCTAGAACTGACGTAAATAACTTAAAAACACGGCGTGGTAGTTAAAAAAATAATTGGATTTTCATCCCGACCTAAATAAGTACTAATTAAGTATTATTTAAGTTCAGTTGTTAAAAAGTAACAATAGTTTGATCTCCAATCTTATCTTACTAATATTATAAATGCGAAGGTTTAGATGGATGGATGTTTGTTGTTTGTAGCCTAAACTGCTTAACGGATCTCGATGTAATTTGGTATCGACGTAGAGGATAGTCTGGAAGAACACATAGGCACACTTTTGTTTTTCTATTCCACGCGGACGAAATTTCGGGCGAAAGCTAGTAATGTTATAAAGAGGAAATATTTTATAAAAGAAATAAACTCAAAAACTACGTCGTCATTGTCATATTGGTTTTGCCAGCTAGTTCGCTTCATATTGTTACAGAGTCTACCATTGTTAATCATTCGATTCTCAATATAGCCTATCTCAATATTCCTCGAACGTTACCTGAAAATATTAAGCATATTTATTACTGTTTTATGCATTTATTGCTAAATGTATTGTAGAATATTAAAAAAGGCACCACAAACCGCGGTAAAAATGCTGGGAACTTATCGCCGGTTTCATTTTATCAGGAAAAATAATGTTTGCTTTTTAAATAATAATGTTGCCTACTTTTGTTACTTTTTTATTCTGTAATTCTTTATTTAAAATTGCCTTATTTTATGTATTACTAGCTGTTGCTCGCGACTTCGCCCGCGTGAAAAAAAAAATAAAAATTACCTTTCTAATGGTGAAAGAATTTTCAAAATCGGCCCAGTAGTTTTTGCGTGAATCAAATACATACAAAAATACAAATCTTTCCTCTTTATAATAATAGTATAGACTAGCTTTCGCCCGCGACATCGTACGCGTGGAATTAAAAAAAAAAAGTAGCGTATGTGTTTTTTCAAACTATCCTGTACTTCTATACCAAATTTCATTGAAATCTGTTCAGCCGTCCATCCATCCATCTAAACTTACGCATTTATAATATAAAAAGTATGATGTTATGAATTTATGGTATCAAATTGTTGTGTGTACTACGTCGTAGCAAGTAGCGGTGTATGAAACATTGTAGCGTCGTTCAAAGCGGGATGTGTTCGAGGCTTCACGCCCCACTCACTAACAGACGTTTACCTTTTGAAACCTTGTTGCCTGAACTAATTGATAAAGGGAGTTAAAACAAGCCGCACCTAGCTTGTATATTGAACACGTAGTAAATTTGTTACTGCAAAATAGTAAACTTGTTTTGCAATTTATGATAAGATTTATTTTTAAATAAAAGATTTTAATAATTGGCACTGTTCTCCAAGTATTCAGTTATTAAATCATAGATTTTATCACGTTTAGGTATAAAAAAGGTACATTTTTTATCATAAAGAAAGAAGTTGTTAATATTATTCTCAACTTAATATTTTGTCTGTGGCTTGGCTCGAGTCAGACTCGACGCTAAGGTAATATATTGGTTGCAAAATTGCAGGTTTTAAAACAGTCTTTATAAGAAGTTCTAAAACATTGGTACTTAAGCGGTCGCTCGTCGAATATCCCTGCGTTCCTTAACCTCGACAATCGATTTGCGACAGCGAATTCAGCTCGGATAAAAACCAGATTGAACCAGACTGAGTTGTTTTAAAAGCAAAGTCAGCTCATTCAGCGAGCGGTTAGTGTAAATAAAGTGCACCTTTAACGGGATAATTAAGTTCGTTGCTAACAAATAGCGTTAGAAATTCAAGCGAATTCATAATTGTTCATGTAATTATTTTCGCTTCTATGTAATCAATGGCAATAGAAATAAATATGGTAACATGTACACTTAGAACAATACTTATCACGAAAATTAAAACCAGAGATACCTTTTATAAATAAATAGTGCCAACCGGTGAACCTTGATAACATTTGTAAAATTAAAGAGAAAAACAATAAGATTTTTAACTGTATGATGAACATGTGAAGTACAATCCCAACCTTTCCATATGGGTAGGAGGAAGTGGACTTAGTTTTGGCACAAACTAAACAGACAAAACGAATTATTTCCACTTAGCGCCTTGTGTGGTTGTTGTATTGCACCGGTCATACGGACCACTCGTGCTCCAGCAAATACTTCTGTATGAGTAGTTTATCTCAGGAGTTGAAAAGTGCTCGTCTACGGCTTATTCGGCCCTTAGTTCTAAAGTGCCAGCGCTGATGAGCTCTTCATTGATTTCATCGTTTTAGATTCGTTCGACGTAATAACATTCCAAGGTCTTTTTAAGCAAGGTCAGGTCACAGATCGATTGGAAGCTGCATACTAATTAATCTACTTTAGGCCTTCTATATGCCTATATTTTATACATACTTCTTGCTTGTAGTGTTTTAGTCTGGAATGAAATTAAAAGAATATTATAAAATTTATGTTTTTCTTTCTTTTTTCTCTGCTCTTTAACTAAATTGCTTATAGTTTGCGAATTGTAATAAAAAACAACATCAGAAAATCACTTTCTAAATTCGAAAAATATTCTAGTTATTTAATTGAAAAAACAATTATTTCATTGTGAAATGCCGTTGGCCACAAGCGCTTGTTGGAATGTAATCCATATCACGTGCGGGTGAGTAAATACCGCATTCCCGTTGTTCAGCCTTTAGCAAGCTGGTGCGAAAGCAAAATGAAATTGAAGCAAAACGAACTTTTATATGATACCGGCGTTAATTTGAAACTCCCGTAAATGTTTAGTGTCTAAAAGTCTAGATGCGTGCTATAAGAACTCGAATCTAATCTTACTAATATTGTAAATGCGAAAGTTTGGATGGATGGATGTTAGAGTTTGCAGCCTAAACTGCTGAACGGATCTTGATGAAATTTGTCATAGATGTAGAAGATAGTCTGGAAGAACACATAGGCTGCTTTTGTTTTTTTTTTAATTCCACGTGGAAGGAGTCGCGGGCAAAAGCTAGTATGTAATAATGCGTTCTGTGTTAATATAACACTAATATTACCAGAATTTCGCTTCGGTTTTGATTCGCTATCACGGCTGTGTATCAAGCGTCAATCGGATAGTGCTTTGATGACCGCAGCAAGCGGATTTCAATTGATTAATTACTGATTCACAGAACCTGGCTATTTGTGTGTCGGACTGAAGCGTGAATCATCTATACTAGTAAAATAAACTTCACGCCGATAAATCAAATTTCGACACCATATTAAATACACACTTAAATTGATTTTTTTATTACAATTAATTACGTGTCAAGTGTCTAATAAAAGCATTCGCACACCATTGACTAAACTATCGCAAAACTGTTGTCGATTGTCGATTGTTTCATACCCCATTCAACTGGTTAATTGCATAACTAAAAATAGAGTACTGTACGTACCTCCATATCAGCTCATAGGAATCAAAGGGACCAAACTCTAAGTAGCTGTGCGATAGTTTAGTCGAAGGTGTTTGCACGCTCTTAGTAAGATTAGCATTTTCACTTTTTGTTGCTATATCAAAACTATGAAAAGGAATGATCGATATATCGAACCCAAATGAGTTATGCCTTTGGCGCTGGCTTTGAATTTCATAGCTACACGAGATGGGTTCAATTGAGTCTATCAAGACTAAAATTATTAATTGGATATTCTAGTAGGTTCCAATATTCCGTACGGTCGTCAAATTACATTTTAACTTATATATGGATTCCGTCAAATATAACTGATATTATTTAATAGAATATTACTAACGAGTTGTATAAATATCGAAATAGAGAAAAAGCAAACAAACCAAAATATGAAAAGCGTTAGGCGATTACAGCCATTGTTTTATGAACATATCTACTTAAATAAAATTAGATTGAATTATTTTATCACAGTGGAATTCTACTGTTAAAAAACCCGTACAAAAATAGTTCGTTACCTCGCTCATTCCTTGCCAATGAAATAGAAATATATATGCTTTAATGCAGATGTTTGGGCAGTGGAAACGGTGAAAAGTTGCAGAAATAACTAGCAGTATGCATAGGTATATGGTTGTAACAGCGTGCTAACTTGATTTACTGAGTTCGGACTCTATAACTGCGTTATTCTGATTGAACTGTTCCCGCCGACACTTCGCCTTCAAATGTAATTATAAATGTCTGTTATTTGATTGGTTTAATATTAAGCTTCATTAAAATAAGGATTTTTATATTTAGTTATTGTAATTATATAGTCAGAAGTATTTTCTTTCTACCTTTTCAGTTTGACTGTAAAACATGTAACATTTTGGAACTCTCGTCTCGAGTCTACTAATTGCCGGCAACACAATACCTACTTCATTTATGTAAGCAAACTAACCTCAAATTCTGCACAAAATTGTTGTAGTAGTTCTTTTTAGAAAACCAGATAACACGTAGTCACATTGTTGTCAACTAAAAACAAAACTTTACGTGCTATACGAGTACGAGCAGCGTCTGAAATTATCTCTCCATGAACTAGAGTTTTGAAAGGAGACATCTCGGTGTAATTTATGTTACTAAATACTGTTATTTAGTCATAGGTTTTGTTTGTGAAATACGAAACAAAGAGATAGAAGAAAATAGCTGTTTCTTACTGCTTAATATATATACGAAAGTTTAGATGGATGGATGGATGGATGTTAGAGTTTGTATGCTAAACGTTTGAACGGATCTCGATGAAATTTGGCATAGACGTAGAGGATGAAAATGTTCTTATGATAGAGACAGAATAAATTTATACAAATACATGTATTTTTTATATCAAACTAAAACACGAATATCAGGATGGTAAAGAATAAGCCAGACAATAAAACATGTATTCGAATAATAAGGAAATGTGAAGAAAAGTAATTTCAAATAATAGAGGGTTGCGGGAATTCTTATAAGCGATCGTTTTTATTCAATAAAAAGACAAATGATGGTCAATGAATAATAAAAAAAAGTATGAGATATACCTTATTAAATTTATTGGTAAAACGCACAAGAAATTGTGGCCTCGTCATGGTTTCATTTTGAAAAATGTAGGTTTATTTAGCGATGAAAGAAAGTCAATTATAAATAAAACGTCTAACAATTTTAAGTGTCTTAAGTCAACTGAATGTCGTTTCAAGTTAGAAAGTTTTATTGCGACATTACTTCGTAATTTACTCTTGAATTGCTTAATAACTTACGACTAACTTTAGTTTACCTAAGAACCTTTGAAAGACTTTTTAATCATTTGAAATATATAATATTCAATATTATATTGCGTCAAAAACCAAGTCAAGTTAAACAGAGTGAAACTTCCACTGCAGTTTTTTTTGTTTAATAATTACTAAGTTTTATGTAAAGTATTTAAAACACTAATTGATGAAAAGTACTTCAAAGCCAACCCAACGCTCTTATAAAACTCTTGTAGAAGTTCTACGAATAAGAATCGAAGAGTAGGAACGAAACCTCACAATTTAAAATCAATATAGCACTTCACAACATATCTCTATCAACATACATATATCTATATCTATATCTATATCTATATCTATATCTATATCTATATCTATATCTATTCTATATCTATATCATATCTATATCTATATCTATATCTATATCTATATCTTATCTATATCTATATCGATATCTATATCTATATCTAATATCTATATCTATACTATATCTATATCTATATCTATATCTATATCTTATATCTATATCTAGATCTATATCTATATCTATATCTATATCTATATCTATACTATATCTATATCTAGATCTATATCTATATCTAATCTATATCTATATCTAATATCTATATCTATATCTATACTATATCTATATCTATATCATATCTATATCTATAATCTATATCTATATCTATATCTATATCTATATCTATATCTATATCTATATCTATATCTATATCTATATCTATATCTATATCTATATCTATATCTATATCTATAATCTATATCTATATCTATATCTATATCTATATCTATATCTATATCTATATTTATAAAAAAAATGGAGTATCTGTTTGTAATATCAAAAGAAAAATTCCAGATTTCGGGAAGATGATGTATTTGCGTTGCTGATAACAATTTTAAAAATGTTTTGTCTGTCTGTCCGCAAGCCGCGTTTGTTCCGGGTAATCTCCGAAACGGCTGGGCCGATTTCGACGGGACTTTCACTGGAGGGTAGCTGACATGGATAGGCATATTATAGGATACTTTTTTTAATTCCGCGCTGTCAAAATGGCGTAACGGTTGGTCCAAATTTGCGCTAACGAAGTTTGCGGGCGACAGCTCGTTTATTCCTATAAACATACCTCTGAAAACAAAAAACATTACCTTCATTAAAGTAAAAAAAAATGAAGTACAGTCGATTTATATTTTTTTATCAAAATGAATAAACAAATTGTTAGAATAAGAATTAATCTACTTTTTTACTCCATTCCAATTGGCGGCAATCAAGTGAGATTACTAGTGTGGTAGTCGACGTCCGCAGTGCGGTATTTCCCAGATTTTGCAAATATATTTTCCTCCAATGATTTTATACCGTAAAATAAAATACTTCACTTTAAAATACATGTCTATCTGTTGGTAGACGCCTTTGTCATTTATTCAAGGGATTGTTACTTTCATTTGTTAAATAAAATTATAGAAGGACGAAGAATAAAAAAAATCTTATTTAAAATAAGCTCTTTCTGTTTTAGAATCATATTATATTCTTAAATAGAAAAACAAGTTCTAATTTTTAATGTAACGTCTGATATAGCATTATTTTGTCTAGAACTTGATACTCACTGAATTGAAAATAAGCGCTTTAGTAAATAGAAATAAATAAAATAATTCCAAGGATTCTCCTTTAATTAGTCCTAACGAAATATTTCTATTGTGTTGAGCAAGTGTAATTCTTAAACAATTTATTAAAATAAATAACGTATATTTCAGCTTTGAAATGAAATTCATTTTGATATTCTCGATTATTCGGTTCACATTTATCGTAAATTAATAATAGTACTCGTAAGCATCCATTGCCGAAACATTATTAAAATATGTATTTTTATAGGTATGGGTGTTATACAAAAATCAGTATTGTTTTAGAGAAGATATCGGTATCAGCAGAAAACAAGAAATCTTCATTTTTCTTTACAACTCTCAGATAAGAGTTTACACTTTTTAACAATAACTTGGGCGCCAACATTTAAAATGAGCAAGGAATTAAATATTGACAAATATTACGCTTTAATTTGTAACGGGAACATCAAAATCTGAAATGAAAGCTGAATTAATTCATTTATTTCATAATGAGGTGTCCAAATACTTTACGTTCTCAAAGCCCTTTGTCGGCAGGGCTTGTTCATTTTAAAATATTAAATGCCGATAGCTTTATTTAATAAACTTACTGGAAAATATTGGCTTTAATTTTTTTTTGGACTTTGTTATTGTGGTGAGAATAATTTTAACTAAAGTACTGGTTAACACTGGCTGTTTATTATTACTTGAAACCTATATATTATTCGTTCGTGAAGTGTAGTTTAGTACTACACAAGTTTAGATGAATGTATGTACTTGTTAGGAGTACAAAGTATCACCGGAAAGGCCTAACGGTTTCCGATCAAATTAGGCACATTTGTAAAAAATAAGAACGCATAGGATAGGCTATTTCCTATTTTTTTATATTCCGTGCGCTCGGAACTAGTTTATGTAAAAAAATTATTATAAATCTATTTTAAAAATCGGATACGTAATATTACTTTATACTTCCATTTTTCGACATTTTTTTGTGAATATATTTTAATATTTCATCAGCGGGTAAATGGGACGCTCCAAAAATATGAAATTACAATACTATTTAAAATTCATGTGACATTCTCAATTTTAGGCCTTCGCTGTTTAAACGAGATTTAATAAGATTTTACTGGACCAATCCCACCTTTGAGCTGATGTAATTACCTAATGAAGTGACGTGTTATTTTATTTTTTCTAAATATGAAAGGAATTACTTTTTCTGGAATGTTGAGAGTTTTCAAGAAATGTTTTAAAATTTCGTCAAAAACTTACTAGTTTCTTCCTATCAGTTATAACTGACAATTTTCTATCGCATTGGAGAAGCAATACATGTAACTTTTATGTATAATGTTTGTATGTATGTACCTGGTCAACAAGGGTTTTTCCTCATACTATATTTAAAACCCTTGACCCGATAAACTGGCCGTACTTAAGTCTTGTACAGTAGTAGGTCATAAGTTGTTTTTTAGCAATAGGGATAACATGTGAAACAAACTAATTGAAAAATACTGTTTAGATAAGAAAATTATGTCCGCGTGAAATTAAAAAAGTAAGTAGCCTATGTATTCTTCCAGACTATCCTCGACATTTATGCCAAATTTCATCGAGATTCAGCAGTTAAGGATACAAACTCTAACAAACATCCATCCATCTAAATTTCTCATTAATAATTATTCTCATTAGTAAGATTAGACAGACAAGATACTATAGTAATCAGTCAAGAAATTGAGTATCATTAGTCCTGAAAACGAACACATCATTAGTACAGCGATATATGACTTAAGATAATTTAGATTAACTCATTTAATGTATAACAAGTAAACACTCCGAGGTGATAGTAACATCCTTAGTGAACTCCGACGTGTAATGAGTTACGTACGCAAGCATGCGATTATTTCCAGTCACTTCTCTTTATAGAGTTAACGTTCTTCGTTTGCTAAAGGTGCGTTTACACTAGGAGAGTTTAGCTGCAAGCGGTGAATACTTTATTTATAATCTTACTTGAGAAATATCGTAACTTTCAAAAGGATTAGCTAAACAATATCCTGGTTAAGTAACCTAGCATTGATTCAGAGAAACAGTTGCCAGAAGTAACATTCCGGTCATATTCAAATTTCAGTGTAAAAACAAATATCCGTGATTTGTACATGGTAAGTCGAGACGTTCAAATCACACCGAACCACCATTCGATATTTAAATTTTCTTTATCCGTTTGCGTAGTATCATAAAGCCCATTACACATTACAAAAACATTCGAACTGTTCAATAAAAACTGTCAGTATTGAGCGTAAATAGTGAAAATCCAGCAGTTTGTTCATATTGAGGCGAGAAATTATCACCTGGGACAAAACCGCCGCTCGCTAGTGTAAACTAGGCATTACTATCTTCATCTATACGGTGCATTTACGCTGAATGTTCTCAGTACCTTGAGTGAGTTTATGTTACACTGTTAGTTTCAATGCATTTCTCTTTAACATAACTGTAACTTGCTGCAGAAATAATAATGCAAGCTTCGTCGCAGCTCATTTTCATGTATTTAGACTGAACTTTAAAGTTATACTGACAGTTACATTACTAACGACTAAAGTAGGTTCTTGAACCAAAGTAATCAAGAATTTCTGTTCTCAGAATTTATGTGAAACTTTATAATTTAATTAAATATGTAACTATATAAGAAAAACTTTATTCCCCATGAGTATTCGAGTTTTAATTAACTCGAAGTCTACTTGGAAATATGAGTCGATGTATTTGTGTAACGAAATTTTCTAAAGCTGCCTTTAATGCTTACAATGAAGATCAAAATCTACTCGTGTATGTATATTCCTTTGACGTGTGTCGTCGAGCGGAAAGTTCCGAAAAGAAGATAACATCGTCGTCTATCCCTAGATCAAAATTTTTAATCAAACTTTGCAGCCAGTATTTTCTTACCAGGACATCCTATTTTATTTTTCTAACAAGACAGTGAAAATACTTTACTAAAAAACCTTTAGTTCTACGCTTAAACAAACCAGAAGTATATTCTAAAAATAGGCTGGTTTACTCTTTTACCATGAAATTATGTAGATTGTAATGCTTATACTTAAAATATTTATTATCTTTCTATACATATAACAAAATTGGAGTGTCTGTCTGTAATATCAAAATAAAAATTCCAGATTTCAGAAAGATGATGTACTCGTATTTGCGTTGCTGATAACAAAATCATATTTAAAAAATTTTTGTTTGTGTGTCTGTCTGTCAGGAAGCCGCGTTTGTCCTGGGTAATTTCCAAAACGGCTGGACCGATTTCGACCAGACTTTCACTGGAGGTTAGCTGACATAGACGGGCATATTATAGGCTACTTTTTATCTTAATATTGCGTGGACGAAGTCGCGGACAACAGCTAGTCTCATATAAGAACAATCTAGTTATTTTCTAAGGTGCCACCAATTATGCCATCACTATGAAAAATATTGTTAGTTATATCATCAGCATAATTAATGTTATTCATAAAAGTCTATTATTAATTTTTGAAATACATTTATGTGTCTAAGTTTTTTAATCTAAATAATGTATCATGCTGACGTCAAATATTTGATGAATTGAAATGCCTGCGCCGTTTTCCTAACAATATGCTTTTTGTGTAGATTCTACGCTAACATTCATTTTAGGTGTTTCTCACAGATACGCTGTATTTTGCATCCATCTCTGAAATTAATGTCTTCAGTGCAGGCTCATTTGATTCGCATTAAATTTTAAGAACCTGAGAAATATTTTTATTCTTATTTTCTAGACATTATTCAAGAACATTCAGAATCATTAAATTGACTCTGAGAGACCCTTAGTGAATACTTTGTATGAGAAATCAACATTAAGAATAGATTAGCTCTGGGTGTGGGTGTTACTTCTTTTAGGTATATTCTACATACGTCTAAGTCGGTGGGTTAAAAACTTATGAGATTTGTGAACAAATATTCTGGGTTCCCGTCGTTGTTTTTTGCACTAGACATTGATGCAATACGAACGTTGAAGTGCCGCGAGGCTTGACACATATTTCAGTTCGTGTGAAAACTGCGACAATTATTGTTAAACTTGAGTTTTACCAAACTTCTACCTATTAATTAACAAATTTTACATTCATGGTCTAATTAGAACGTATTTTTGAATTTTTCATTTAAACAACATCAAAGGAAAATTAGTTTATTTTTGTTCACGTTGCATAAAACGGTGCGCTGTCGCCGTCAAAAGATATGATTTTTGCTTTTTCAACGACCACTTTTTCCTTTGAATTTTGAAAAATATTTTGCACAGAACGTGGTGAAATTTTGATTCGTTCAATGATTGTGATGAGTTAAATTAATAATTCACATGACACGCAATTTACGATATGCACAAACTATGCATATCATCCAGGGTTGATAAATTTAATTCAGAGTTTGATTCTCATGTTAATTGTACTGTTTCCACAAATTCTTATTTGGAGCTCTGGCGACAATTAGATTACAACTAATATTACTGTCTTCGACAATGGTAGGTTATATAATCACAGTACATATAACATATGTACTTATGTTTTTAAAAAATGTTTCATCTATATCTATCTATACATATAATAAAATTGGAGTGACTGTTTGTAATATCAAAAGAAATATTCCAGATTTCGGGAAGATGATGTATTAGCGTTGCTGATAACGATAATTGCATTTAAATTATTTTTTGTCTGTCTGTCTGTCCGCAACCTGTGTTTGTTCCGGGTAATCTCCGAAACAGTTGGTCCGATTTCGACCGGACTTTCACTGAAGGGTAGCTGACATAGACGGGCATATTATAGGCTACTTTTATCTTAATATTGCGTGGACGAAGTCGCGGGCAACAGGTAGTGTTTTATAAATTCATTGACTCAGGTTTTTCTAATCACAATATAAAAAATGCTGTTAAAGCTAAGTCAAGTTTCCCGTGATTTACATCATACAATTAAGACGATAATATATTCTAAAAGATTTTATATTTCGAAAAGAAGTTAAATAACATTTTTACACAATAAATATCGGCGTTCGTATTTTAAGCGTTGTTAAATTGATAAACCAACTCTTATCATGTTTGAAAATGTTTTTGTCATTCTAATACATTGAGCCTTTTCATAAATTCTACGAAAAGATTATTATTTTCTTCAATACGCATATTAATGGTTGAATAATTTTTGATATAATAACTGGTGTGATAAGTAAATAAATTTACTGAGAATTATATAACGTTTAATTTTGTTTTGTATTAAAATGAAAAGTAATTTCTTTAAAATCATGATCATCATCATCAGAGGCACTACAGCCGCGGGTGGGCCTGGTCCAGTATTTTTTTCCATATCAGTCTATCTTGGGCTTTTCATTTCCAGTCCTTGATGTCGACATTTTTAAGATCTCGTTCGACATCATCTTAGTGTCTGCCTTCCGCGTGATCTACGTCCCTCTAGTTGACTCTCTAATAGGCGCTTGGGCACTCTGCAGTCACTCTTAGCTACATGTCCTGCCCAGAGTAGCCGACCAATTTTGATGGCCTTGACTCATTAAAGATTTGGTAAAGTTTTTTTTTTTTTTTTTTTTTTTTTTCTTGGTTTGGTAAAGTTCGTGATTGTTCTTTTAAAATGCTGTTATTGATACGGATAAATACTTTAATTACTAGTTAAACTTGGTTTTGGTTGGTCCAAATGGTTTTGTATTAAAACTGTATACATTTACTAGAAGCTTACAGAAAACAATTTCTCGTTTGAAACTGTTTACTGCAAACAAAAATATGAGCAAAGCTTTAGTGCACTGAGGCAAAGAAGTTCAAACAATGACAAGATATGTAAAAGCATTCAACGAATATTATACTAGAAAGTAATTCAATGTAAGATACTAGACAAATAAACTATTCGCTTGTATATTTGTAGGATAAAATTCGAAGAATATAAAATAAACAATTTTATCGTAAATATAACGCACTTTATTTACCTTTTGAACGCCATACGATCAACATTTTAAAATAAGATAAAACCAATGAACAAGCAATAAGTTTTCTTTCAACGCTTGGAGTGAGGCGGAAAATCACATTTATCTATTATCTCTTGAAAGTCAACTGAGAACACAGCTCGTTCCGCCTTTTTCTTATTTCCGTTTCCGTTTCCTTATTTCCACTATTTCATTTGTCACAAATTAACAATATAATTATAAACTGGCTAGATTAATTTCATCTGAGTTTCTTCCCCATAAAGAAAGGTAAAAATTCATTTAGAATGCACTTTTAATTAGTAGAAATATTTTTCCATTAAAGATTAATTTCGACTCACAAAGTCAACTGAGATGTAAATGATAACATATAAATTGGTTGTACTCTACCGTGTTTAACGAAATAAATCCGTCCTAGAATAACCGCAATAATTACGCTCGCATGTTAATGTTATGAATGTTTGAAACAAGTGACATTGGTGCGGTGGTGACGTTGGACCGCCGCAAAATTGTGGTATAATACCATAGATATGTATAAATAGATAGGTGATTATTTGGAAATTACAGCTTTTGCTTCGTTCCGACTTTAACGCACCTTTTGACGTTGATGAAAGTTAGGTCTATCACTATTTTACTGCCATCAACGCCAAATTGGCGAAAATCAAATAGACACAAAATACTACTTTTATAGCCTATCCATTTATAGAGGTCAGTGTAAAATACACATTGAAGTAGATATGATTGTTAAATACATTTATGTGAAGCGAGTAATTCGTATTTATTTGGTGAAAGCTTTCTCGGAAACGGCTTTTACGAGTTGAGTAAAATTTTCTACGTTTTCGATTTTTATATTTCAACAACTTTCATTTCACTTGTTTTCAAAGGGTTGCGTTTCTAAAAATTCTATAAATGGTTTTTAGACTTCTTTATTATTTGAATTCAACCTAAGTTAAAAAAATCTTGTGTTATACGTTTAGTCTTATCCATAATAAAAAAAAACATTATAGATGTTAGTGTTTTTTAAATCATCTCTGAAAATGTTTTAAATATAAACAGTAATCAGTGTTTTAACTTCCATACTTTAATTTCAGTATTTCTTTCACACTTATTTCCCGGATATTTTAAGCTTCCGTATAAATAGCAGAATTTCTTCCCGCCAACTCCGCACCTTATAACGCCAAGTTTTCCGGCTAAATAATATTCACCTTGCGCTCTGAGACATTCATGCTACATTTTTTGTTAGCGGAAATTTTATTACGTTCCTACACTGTTGAAGTCTATTTATATAAAAGAAACAGTTTATTTACTCTTCTTTAACACTAACTTTCTCACTTTAAAACCATTGGGTCTTTTTTAACAAATTTAGTTTTTGTAATACATCATACTAATATTATAAATGCGAAAGTTTACATGGATGGATGTATGATAAAGTTTGTAGCTTTAACAGCTTTAAGGATCTGGAGGAAATTTGGCATAGATGAAGAAAATAGTTTTTATATAAACTTAATATCTCATTCTCACTAATGTTATAAATGTGATAGTTTAGATGGATGTTTTTTAGATTTTGCCGCCTAAACGGCTGAACGGATCTCTATGAAATTTAGCATAGATGTAGAGCGTACTCTGGAAGAACACATAACCTTTCCTTTTTTTTTTAATTCCACGCGGGCGTAGTTGCGATTGAAAGCTTTTATTTTTATAATATTGTACGAATTCAACGACACTCCTCGAAATTTACATGTCACACAATAAAAAAAACCCACGTAAAGCTTGAAAATATGTTGCATTTACAGCAGATATTTTACGATATTAAAAGTAAAATGTTTTACCGGCTGTTCTCATTATGATAAAGTGTAAAGCGACTAGACTACGTTGGGGCTTCCCGCGGAGTTCTCATACAATTGTGAGGCAAACAGGTTTAATACAATGAATACCCTTCATAGCACTCGACTCACGGTAAATATATCTTCAAAAAGTATATTTTAATTCCAACACATCACATTATTTGCTAGTTTATTATTAGAGGATGTAGTAATTAAATTAAAACTTTTATTATTATAAATCGTATGCTGAACGATTTCATCTTATATTGAAGCGTTATTAATAATTTGTCTGTATGTCAAAAAAAAAGCTTTTTTCGTGTATGTATATTTGCGTTAGATACTTATAAAGAAAAACCAATCTATACTAATAATACGAGTATAAAGAGGAAAGATTTGTATTTTTGGATTTTTTATTTTTATAATATTGTACGAATTCAACGACACTCCTCGAAATTTACATGTCACACAATAAAAAAAACCCACGTAAAGCTTGAAAATATGTTGCATTTACAGCAGATATTTTACGATATTAAAAGTAAAATGTTTTACCGGCTGTTCTCATTATGATAAAGTGTAAAGCGACTAGACTACGTTGGGGCTTCCCGCGGAGTTCTCATACAATTGTGAGGCAAACAGGTTTACTACAATGAATACCCTTCATAGCACTCGACTCACGGTAAATATATCTTCAAAAAGTATATTTTAATTCCAACACATCACATTATTTGCTAGTTTATTATTAGAGGATGTAGTAATTAAATTAAAACTTTTATTATTATAAATCGTATGCTGAACGATTTCATCTTATATTGAAGCGTTATTAATAATTTGTCTGTATGTCAAAAAAAAAGCTTTTTTCGTGCATGTGTATTTGTGTTAGATACTTATGAAGAAAAACCAATCTATACTAATATTATAAATGCGAAAATTAAGTAGAATGAATGTTTGTTACTACATCTAACCACATCGATTCAACAAATCTCTGTGAAATTTGGCACACTTGTAGAACATAATCTGAAGGAATACGAAGGCTACTTACTTAATTTTTTTAATACCGCGAGTACGAAGTTGCAGGCAAAAGCTAATAATTTTATTTAGATACTAGCTGTTGCCCGCGACTTCGTCCACGCAATGTTAAGATAAAAAAGTAGATTATAATATGTCAGCTAACCTTCAGTGAAAGTCCGGTCGAAATCGGCTCAGCCGTTTCGGACATTACCCGGAACAAATGCGGCTTGCGGAGAGACAAACAAAAACTTTTTAAATGCGATTTTCGTTATCAGCAAAGCAAATACATCATCTTCCTGAAAGGAATTTTTCTTTTGATATTACAGACACTCCGATTTTATAATATGTAAAGATTATAGATAGTTATTTAAAACACTAATAGATGCCGTTAACTGCTTCACTTTCCACGACTAGGGATTAATTAAAGTTTTAATCGAGCTAAATTTAAAATCTCTTCAAAGTTTCCACAGAGTAGTTTGTAATGAAAAGCTCCTGAAGTAAAAAAATGTAGTTAGCTCAGGTGTACAGCAACAGTGAATTTATAACAACTTTATTGAAACAATAAATTTTATGTAGAGTAAATTTCAATTACCTTCAATTGAATGATTTCAGATTAAATTAAATCTACATTTTTTTTAAATACTTAATTACTTAAAAATATATTGAATATGTAGTGAGTTGAATTCATTATTCATAGCGTATTTATTCTTAGTAATTTACCAGCGTTAATATTACTATGAGTGAATAATATATGGGAGAAGATTTACGTAAAATTTTAAACATAACGTAAATGATTAATTCCGCACCGGAGCTAAAAATGACATATTTCGTGCTTCTTTTATTTTTATCACCGTTGAAAATCATATAATAAATCATCCGCACATTCTAGTTCATTTTAACCAACGCACATGTAAACAATTTAGTATGTATATCTTCCCCTATTTGTTGAACAGTCTGTGAAATTGGAAATGTCCGCTCGATCCCCTGATTGCGCTGAAATTCGGATTAGACCTTTTTATTGGAACTCTTTTTGTTATTTGGAATAGTTAAAACAAATTTTAGTTGCAAGTTAGATGATGAGTTGAAAAAATTGTTTAACTTTATTAAAATACTAGCTGTTCGCGTGCGGATTCATCCGCAAAGAATTATAAAAATTTCATTGTTCACATTTGTTAAATTATCAATTGCAAATGTCAAAATGACATGGCATGATGTCAAACCATGGCAACCTTGCTTCCTTGATGTTGGCAACAATTTATGGTCTCTTTCCCACATTAGGGTTTTTATCCAAAATATTTAACCTTAAGTTTAACGGCGTGAAAATATATAGCCTAAAGCGTGACGTAAGTGTAGGGCTTTTTATTAAAAAAGAGTTATTCGAAAATATGCTGTTATTGCTGACATCTTAGGCAACAAAGAAGTGTGTGTTTACGCTTTATTATAATAGTATAGATAGTATAGATTACCTTTCACTCGAGGATCTCTCCGTGGGGAATTAAAACAAATGAAAGTATGTCTCTTATGAGTTCTTCCAGACTATAATCTACATCTATGATCAATTTGATCCAGATCCCTTCAGCCATTTAAGCTGCCAATCATCCATCTAAACTTTCGCATTTACGGTATTAGCAAGATTTAAACTCTGTTATGGGTTGGTTTGTAAACAGCTCTGTGAAACCGAATGTTGATGCATTTACTGTTTGTGACACAGGTCCCAATATTTACTTAGCAACTGGTGCGTGCACTTAACAAACTACAGAAGCCTACCTACAAGATACGTTGGTATTGATTCTATTGGATGTAACAAGATATAATATTTCAAATTATTTAGACTTGGATTCTGAAATGGTATATTTTGTGTACATGACGATAGTTTCAGCATATGTATATGATTTTTAATTAGAAATTAAGATAATGATTTTTAAGCATAGTTTTTAAGTTTTTATAGTTAGTTTTAATATCGGGATGTAAATTATGTATTAATGTTATGTAAATAAATTTGACAAAACTGGTTATTTCCCTTAGTTATATTATTTTAGGAAATAATTGTTTTATTAAGTGTTAGTTTTAATATGTATTTGCAAAATTAAATGCGCCGTGATCTCTCAAATTTAACATTTCTCAAGATTAACTGGAATTGTTAAAGTATTCGATAACATTCAATATCTTTAAAAAAACGATAAGTCTTTAGAATCTATTGTCAAACGGATATTGTTCTTTGAAGTTCACAATAGCGGCAATTTTAGAAAATATCTCTTTATTGTCGCCGGCTCGATGTCGGCGCCACTGTAAATCACCGATGCACGCTGCATCGCCCGGCGCGGCGCGGTGCGACGCGGCACACTCTGTTTTATTGGTAAAGTAAAAGAAGTGAATATTGCACTTGTGAAACTTTAAAAATGTATTTCCTGAAGTCCACTTGGGATTTTATCGTTTTAATTTTATGGCTTTATATTATTTTGTCAATTCCTAACTAAATATAAAATGTCATAGTTTCTTTTTATTAGAGCATTTATCAGTTTTGAGAATCTTTCAGACACCGAACATATATACTTACCTTTTTTATTTTTCAAAATATACCGATAGGTAGTGTTACGTGTTAGTTTAGGCTGCCAGCTGTTTCATACAGGGTAAATTAATATTTAACATTCATACGTTCACATTTCTTGTTTTAGTACGAAAATATCTGTGAGTTAATGAAGGTATTGTCTCTATCATACTTCATACTAATATTATAAATTCGAAAGTTTAGATGGATGGATGAATAGATGGATGTTTGTTAGAGTTTGTAGCCTAAACGGCTAAACGAATTTCGATGAAATTTGGTATAGTTGTAGAGGATAGTCTGGAAGAACATATAGGCCACTCACTTTTGTTTTTTTAATTCCCCCGAGTCCCGGGCGAAAGCTAGTTGTAAAATAAATACACGTAATTAAAATGTACACATAACATTTCCCTACTCTGAGACAGTTTCATTAGGTAAGCGAATTCGTTTTGCGTCCGTTTAGTTGAAATTATAAAGTGCTTTCTGTCGTAATCAGCATTTCCGTTGCCTTTGTATTGTGAAATGTGGACAAAGCGAAATCGTAACACGTGTTTGTTCAAATTTTGCACGAATTTATACGAAATGTTTTTTTTACGAATGCTACAAAGACACAAATAAAATCTAATTAACACAAACTAATAAATTAGCATTTTAAAAATCGACTTTTTTTTAACTGCCTTTGTATGAAGTTCTCTCAAACTAGATACATGAATATATAATAGGATCTACGGATTACGGCTACAGAAATATGAAGTTAGAACTTTCTATAAAGAGCCGTCGTCCGCAAACTTTGTTAGCGCGGAATTAAAAACAAATAGTCGTCTATATCATTCCCGCGTGCTTCGCCTTTCCGTAAAACTCCCGTCAAAATCGGTGCAGCCGTTTCGTAGATTACTAGGAACAAACGCGGCTTGCGGACAGAGCGGACAGACAGACCCACAAAAAAAAGCGATTTTCGCAAAATCTGGATTTTTTTAAATGTTACATACTACCTGTATTCTGACCAATTTTATTAACTATATATAGACTAGTGTATGGTGTGTGGATGTCAACACATGCATATCTACGTAAGTTGCCTTTACTCCTGGACGTAGATATTTAATAAGCAATATATTGCAATATGCCTCAATAACTAAACCGCAAATGGACGGAACTCGTGCAATATTATACAAGTTTCAGCCACATCAAACAAACCAGTTGTTTCGTTCACTTTTACATTAAATTTTAGAATTACACCGTTCATCGTAATAAATAACATCTAAAGGAAATATTAATTAGAATGTGCAAATAAATGAAAATTGACAACTATTAAAAATTACGATTAAAGTCTGTTCTGTCGACAAAATAAGTTTTTATGAACAGGATTTAGTATTATAATGATTTATAATAACAATGATTTATGTACGTAGACTACTAATGTGTAGTCAATTAACATCATCAATAAGCCAAAATAATCTTACATTATTAGATAATTGGTAGCAGTTGAAGCGTAAGAAGCTTATCGATTTAACGTAAACAGGTGGCTATTAGTCTAGTCATAGGTAATGTTATGCTAATTTAGAACACATCCAATAATCTATATATGTATAAAACATTTATTGGTTAGCATTGTTGTTAACATTTTAGCTGTTGCGACTTCATACTCGTAAAATTATTATAAAAAATATAGCCTCACTACTCACTGATAAATTACCTTTCTAACGGGGAAAGAATTAAAATCGGACAAGTATAATAGGTTTTGAGTTATTTCAATACATACAAAAAACATTTTTTTTGCGTATAATATTAGTATAGATAATAATGTAGGATAAAGTTGGATTCACTCTTAACTTGTGGTAGCTTCCATCAGGTAAACACGGAATAGATAAATCACAAGGTACATTTATAAGACAGACATGAACATGTTTTATATTGAAATTAAACAAGAGTGTTTTTATTTAAAACTTTCCGAGTTGAAACTAGTCCATCCAAGAGGAAACCACCGCGCGCCGCTTGAGGGAGGCGAAAAGTTTTACTTGTGTACCTACACTACAATGTTTCTGAAACAGACCGACTTAAGAGCGCAAAGTCTATACTTTCCTCAAAGTTGATTCAATTCAGTAACTTTTTGAAACAATTAAAGTGAACAAAGTACGAACTTTGTTATAAATAATTTTACACTACATTATGTATATCGAAATAAATTGTGCAACATAAAACGTTCATTTCATGATACTCGGAATACTTTAAAGTTAATATAGTGTGACCAACGTTACTGACCCGGTGAGCATAAGTAACACTATACTACAATACCTTATAGAGCCGGTCTGTTAATGTCAAAGTTTTCCAAATCCCTGCTCTACAGTACGGTTTCAAAAGTATAACGAACGATAGAGTTTATGATATGCATTTTACCGTTTCCACTAACATTTAATTTTTCATAATTATAATATAATATTCTACGAAGACAGCGTAAATAAGTAACAATTAATAATAATAACATTAATTAAAAATTTCCCTCTGACGTCCTTTTCACGTTCACGGGGCGAATCATGAGCAATAATTAAACAATTTTGTTTCGCAAGGAGCGCAGCTTTTCTAAAGCAACTGTAATTATTACAGCCCTATTGTAGTTTAGCGCGCGAATAACTTTTTATGGCTTTTATAAAAAGAAGAAAATTATTTTTTGCCTTCATAATAAATGCACTTGAAGAGTCATAATTTTATATACGCCGATATAGTCTTTTATCTATATTTAATATTATGAGTATAAAGAGGAAAGATTTGTATTTTTGGTTAGTAACTCAAAAACTACTGAGACGATTTCAAAAATTCATCCACCATTAAAAAGCTAAGTTATCAGTGAGTAACATAGGCACATTTATTTCACGAGCGTGCAACAACTTCTTAGGTATATGTTTATGCTATCAAATCTAAGCTGAGGTTGATCCCTCTCAAAGACTCTGTACATCATTTATGGCCGGTTTCCCAGCTATGTTTAACTGATTTTGGATTTTGTTCCCTTACCTGACAGTGACGTCATTTTTTAGCTATCTGAGCATCTATCAGCCAGTGGTGGGACAAGCCCTTAACATTATATTTAAATAGTATTCAATACTGAATGTAATTAATAACATGCAGTTGAGTCTTCTTGTCTATGGAGATGTCTTTGAATGATAAATTGTTCTCAAAACATTTGTCAAAACATTATTAAAATACAAAGTGAATCTGACAAGTATTTATGTTAACATCTATAGTGTTGCCACCTAAGTCTAAATGTTTTTAAATCGGAACATTCTGTTAAATCCAAGCATATCGCTTTGTCCACTTGATATCTAAGAATGTTTGCCTTGTTAGTACAGTTAGCGGCAAAGGCTATCAATCTTTGTCTTTGTGCTCGGTGTCGCGAACTATCAATTTTCACGCGATCGTGTAAAATTGAGTTTAAAAGTTTGTCAGCCAGGAATATTTGTTTTCAACTGGCTTGTAATCAATTTAGAAACTTCTATACGAGTAGTAGAATTTTACGATAATAATAAGAAAATAATGAATATATACCAATGAGTGTTTTTTTTCTGAATATCCTTTATAAAGCAATAATATATCATCACACCTATTCATACGTCTATCATGTATTTTTAACCGACTTCCAAATTCCTATACATAAGGACTGTTGAGCAAATTAATATTTGTGCTTTTCGAATTATGCTAAACATCGTGCTCTGAAATAAAAAAAAAAACAGAAAATATCAACATATCATAAAAGAGTATTTATATGTAAGTAAAAATTCTTTATACCTATAAAAATTGAAAGGTGTCTGTATGTAATATCGAAATTAAATTATATTTCGCTGACATAATGTATTTAAATTGCTGATAACTAAGAAAATTAAAAAGTTTTTAATTGTTTGTTTGCTTAAATGTTTCATTGCTATATTCACATACCAATGGTAATATTGTTATCGTATTTAACGGGGCTTATAATTGTATGTGCAATTAAGCAAACGTGCTTCGATTGTAATCGCGGTATAAATTAATATGGCATTACAAAGAATGCACGCGCGAATCTTTCTGATTACCCAGACGTAGTGGTAATACTAATAAACAGAACACTAATAAAACCTCAGTAATAGGGCGTTAGAATTACTTGACAATATGAGTTAAAAAAAAACAAAACATAGAAACGAATTGAGTACCTCCTTATTTTGGGAAGTCGGTCAAAAAGCAAAGAGACATAGATACTATCAGTTTTCATCGCATCTAGGTCTAAATTGCTTATTTCTTTCACATCAGATAAAGCATGAATTAAAGGACAAATTAAATTTACTATAATAAATTGTCTATTATAACAAGACTAGCTGTTCCCGTGCGACTTCATCCGCATGGAATTATAAAAACTTTATTTTATTGTTTACATTAGTCAATTGCAAATGTAAAAATTACCGTTACAATAATAACATTGCATCCTACGCCACGAATTAGTGTGTGTTTACGCTTTATTATATTAGTATAGAGTATAGACAATATGTATAAAGTCTGTAATGACAATCACAAAGTTCTTTTAAAACGTTATAGCTTATTCTAACATTATCGTAACAAAGAAAATTAAAGTAAAAAACATTTAACATCGGCTTTGAGGACACTTGGCGGGGTCTAATGAAATTGAAGTTAAAGCTAACGTGCTTTGAGAAACTTTCCCCGCTGCGCTGATTTTGTTTACTACAAATTACGAACGTGTCCGAACTCACGAGTCAGGTGGATAGAAGTTAAATTATTTATTCAATCTCCATTTTCTTGTTGAAAAAAAAATACGTGAGTCGAATGATCAGTTTTTTCAATATAATGTCGACTTTGAATTACCTGACGAATAAAACACACTGATTGAGATAAACGCTTTGAAAAGGAGTTACTACAGATATTAATTGACCGCTTATTTCATTACTTATTAAAAAAAAATATTCCCATCGTTTTTACACACCTAGACGTAAATCTTTCACATTCGTTATCTTCAATAAAACAGTGACAAAAAGTTTAGTTCAGGTATTACTGTTACTGTAGTGTAGGTATAGATTAGAATGTAATATTGTGGAATGGAACTTGGCTTAATACGTATCTATTCGCTGCATTTCAAACGAACAATGGCTTTGATAGAATTATACGGTAATTAATTTACTCTCAATTTAATTACTATTCAGCTAGCCTCACTCGGAAATTTAGTAAATGGCTGGCAAAAGCAAATCCATAACGTTGCGTCTATAACATTTACAGTATCAATAATGTTTAAATTAACCAATAACTTGATAATGGAACACAGTAATGCTATTTTAAGGAAATACGATAAGATCATTTTTATAAATATGCCTAAACAAATAAAAGATAATAATATGTTACTGTTCAGATTTTCCGTCAGTACAATTTCACGGTTCGATTTTAAAACGTGGCGACTTATTTCTCAACATGAAATTTTTCAAAATGTATCTTGTATCATTTGTCGGGAACAGTACTCGGGAGACAGCTGTCAGCGCACGTCTTCCTTCCTGCTATATGACAAATATGTCCAGTCCCGGTTTGAAAAATACGCTACTGTTATTTTAAAAGTAACATTAAATTGAATAAGGGAAATACGTACCCTTATCGGCCCTTTATCAACTTGCTCGTAGCTAGTACAAAATCAAATATCATACTACTTGCATAGTTGTAGAGATGATTTTAATTGCATTAGCCTAATTAACTCAAACACTCATGGTACTGATTCCGACAGAATGGGGCTTTACCAATACGTATGAATGACATTGACAGCTGTCAGATAGGGACGGGACATATGCCAATTATCTAGTGTTGCGCCAATTCACTAACGCAGTACTGTTTTTATTTTTCACACTATGTTCTGGCATGTTACGCGTTTATATACCTGTAACTGGTATGTGCCAGCACTAGTATTCCCGGCCTAAAATTGTACTGCATTTTTTTAATCATTAAGAATAGATAATTGCCTAAAACCTGCCATTATAACATTACAGCAGATCTTAGTTTAAAAAAAACTCAATACAAATATGTCAAACATGATTACTGCTAAATAATGAAGAAATTATTACTTTGTTGGAACTCTTATGAATACACGTGAATTATTTCCCAGCTTTCGTGAAGCTTCTGATCGATATGTACTTTTGGCATAAGTCCAGTTGCCTACAACTTTTGAACGTGAATTATCAATTTTATCGCTTTTATAAGTTACTACAAAACTCGTAATATAATGTTAATAATATTTTCTTTATAATTGGCAAGAGGCTCATGTCAACCTTGACCCAGGAGTTTGTAGGTCGCAGGAATCACGTATCAAATACAATTCATGACGCAGTATCAAGGGAAACGAATATTGATGTTCCCGTATTTTAGCAATCACAGATTGTATTGTTGTATTCATAAATCAGCGGTATACTGTAATCGAAAATCTTAAAACGTTAATAATACAAAGTTGAATTCCTTTTTTTATTTTAAATGTGTATTTATATCTATTAATTGCATTATAGTTTGTAGATAAAAATGTATCTTTACAATAAAATCATTTTTAAAAATGAAAAGAAATAAATACGTAATCATACTTCATACCTCATACTAATATTATAAATGCGAAAATTTAGATGGATGGATGGATGTTTGTTAAAGTTTTTAGCCTATACTGCTGAACGGATTTCGATAAAATTTGCTATAGATGTAGAGGATAGTCTGGAAGAACAGATAGGCTTACTCACTTTGGTTTTTTAATTCCACGCGGACGGAGTCGCGGGCGTAAGCTAGTGGCTTATATATTTTACACACAGGTTTTTAATTATGACACATGTAGGTCGCATTCTTTAGCGTATAAAGAGAGACGTAAAAGGAGTTTGGCACCCTGCCAACTCCTATTTCAAATTCCGAACCGCCAGTATATCGGGACATTCTCCCAGTGCCCCAAGCATCCTTGCTGGTATGAAAGTGGGGCATGTTATTGTGTACGCGGTCTCTCGTTGTGTTGGTTTCGTTCTCCTTTATCCGTCCTTTTGTTTTGTTCATTAGAACTGTGACACTAAGAACATAGACACAGGTTCCCTGATTTCAAGACTAGTATACATACGAGTATACGTAGTTACGTATAACATATAATTGCAACTAATAATATTAATATTAACAAGGCAATTATGAAATATTATAATAAGAAAATTATTATATAGTGGTAAGAGTAAATATTTGTAAAAACATTAAAATGTACATTAATACCTACTTTATTAAGCTTATTAAATTTACTTTGTAATTCCAAAACAATCTAGGATTTTATTAATCTTACTAATATTAAACCCATACCAAATATATTTTTTTTCTATTTTCCAGTCCCGCTTACTCGCAGCACTACATAATTAAACGACAATCTTTTACAATCTATTAACTAGGAGCAAATAATATATACAAGCGCCAATAGCCTAATGGTTTGGGGTACGGACTACCGATCGTGAGGTCGAGGGTTCGAATCCCGCCATTCGATTATTGTCGTGAACCATATCCTAGCACAAGCCTAGAACTTAGTTGGAATGGTTAAAGGAAATATTAGTAAATTAACAAAAATCTACTAATATTTTTAAGTAATAAAAAAATATAGTTAAGAAAAATTATCGAGATAAATATAGTTTCAAATCATATTTCTTCGTACTTTACTTTTGTTGGTAACTTTAGTAATAATTTTAAAATAATTTCCTTCAAATTCAATCATTCTAAGATAAGGACTAGCGATCGAATGTCCGATTTATTGTTTATAAGTCGAACGAACTTATTGTTATCGATATATCTTACAATGATCAATTAAAGATTGATTGTTTTTTTTCTTATATAGAAAGTAATTTCTCTTCGGATCGGTGATTATTGCCGGCCGATAGTCAAATATACGTGCCAAAGTGTAATGGAGAATGGATTAAGTCAAACTCATTCGCTTTGATCTCTGATCTCAGTACATATATGAAGTTATTGCGTAACTGTTAATCTGTTTGTAGCTCAACTGACTGATTAGTGGGATGCTATCACGTTCCGACAACATAACATCAATCTAGTAACATCAATATTTAATTAATATTGAGGCAATACCAATATTATTGACGCTTGCGTTAAATGTAGACTATATTTAACAAAACATGTGAGTATACACCATTATATCATCTATTAATTATATTATAATAAAAAAAAACTATAAAAAAAATGAATAAACTATAATTAAATACCCATTTAGTATGTATTTGCATTTAACAAAACAATTTCGTTCCCGTTACATTTTTTTAACCTAGTTAAGTGTAAACACACATTAAGCCTCTAAAAGAAACATTTATTAGGTGTTTTAACTTTAATAACACATCGTTGTAACGATGCATATTTTATCCACACGACTTGTAAACTTCGAAATGTTCCAAAAATTCCAACGAGCATTAAGAAATTTGTGAGCTGACGTCAAACTTAAAATTGCATTCTTCAAACAATGTCTCCATTGTGAGTCTATTAAAGTTTACACTTGCTATAAATTTTAATCACAAATGTTCATTTTCGGGTCGTAAATATGTCTAGACTGTCGCCAACAGGCTACAGTTATGTCTAACGTATGAAAATTTCGAATAATTCGCAGCAAAGTTTATTCTTGCTTGCAAGAACAAGATAGTGAAATGAGATGAAATTAGTTTAAGCCTGCTAGAATCGCGCACTTGAACTGTTCAGTTTAAACTGTGTAAGCAAAACTTTCAATTGAGTTCGGAACTGTAATTAGGACATTTTAGAACTATCAATGTCAACATCTTGAGATTAATATACGTTCAATGTATAATTTTAAATTGGATTGTTATTAAATTAAATTATGTTGTAGCAGTAGATATGAAATACTAGCTGTTGCCCGCGACTTCGTCCGCGTGGTATTAGAAAACATACGAACTATATAAATAACAAAAAGCTACGTATCCCTCGGGAACCGGACATTTCTAGGGGATGAACCTTATCCCATGTGTACTCCAGATTTTGTTTTATATCTGTGCCAAATTTCAATGAGATATGTTGAACCGTTGCAGAATGATCGAGTAAACATTAAACAACTAAATTAATGAATCCCACGGGAACCATAACTATTCCCGGAATAAAAAATAGCCTATGTGTTCTTCCAGACTATCCTCTACATCTATACCAAATTTCATCGAAATCCGTTTAGCCGTTTAGGCTACAAACTCTAACAAATATCCATCCATCCATCTAAACTTTCGCATTTATAATATTAGTATGATATGTTAGAAACATACTCGTATCTTATTAAATACATATTATAACTAGCTTTATAATATTCATAAAGTATATTGGAAAATTCAGTTATGTACACATGATTCTGACATATTAATTAGCGTCGAGGCCTTTGTAACTTTATCCAAAATGTTAACATATTTTTGTTAACTCGGTACCCAAGCTTAATTATTTATTCAATTAAGTATTTTTTGTTTTTTACTATTACATATAAACAAATGTTTTTGGTCCACAATCTTTTTATAAACTCAAAATGTTTATAAGTACATACACATTAAAATTATTCAGTCGAAGTTATTTTATTGATTTATCTTATAATATTATAGTTTTAGGAAAATAAGAGCGAAACGTTTTACCGAAATAAATGTGGCACTAGAAACCCACGGCTACAAACACTAAATTCTATATAATTTTATGTTGATATTTTCCTTAATTTACTGCTAAGTGAGAACAATGAATTAGTTTAGTTTGCAAACATAAACCTGATCCTATAACAATGGAGGCTAAAACAAAAGAAATACGACGTTATCGGGGCCAAAAGTAGTTCGTGAAAATGTCACAAATAGTGTTTTGTAGGAGGATTTGCTAGTCTTGTTTGTATAATAATTTAGTTTGATATAGTAAATATGTCATGAATATACTAGTAGCTCTATAGTTTAGAGTAGCGTGTTCTAACATGGTTTGAAATATCTTTAATAAAAAAAATTGTTATCTATATCTATACTAATATTATAAAGATGAAAGATTTGTATTTTTGTATGTATTGGAATAACTCAAAAACTACTTGTCTGAATTCAAAAAAAATCCCCATTAAAAGCTACGTTATCAGTGAGTAACATAGGCTATATTTTTTGTTATTTTTTAAAATGAACGCAGGCGAAGTCGCGAGCAACAGCTAGTTTACAATAAAAAAGATTTCGCAAATCCAACTGAATGTTTCCTGAATTTTACTATTGTAAAAACAATGCGTTGTAGTATTTAGTGCATATGCATAGAGGATGTAATCTCTTAACAGCCAATCGACCATTCGACGCTAATGGCTTACACGTTTACATTCAACGACGCTTTTGTTCGACAAAACCTTGCACGTTGTCTAACAAAGTGGTTCCCGACTTCGTTGGAGATTATTCACGCTTGTTTGACGAGTACAACGTTTGTGTCGTCATTCATCAAGTTTTGTATCAACATAAACATTGCCTACTTAATACGAGTATTAAAACGTCAAAACCGATTCGCGGAACATTTGTGTGATATTTAAATTATGCTTTTCTTTTTATTTCGATACAAGCGAGAATAAAGTAGTTGTATTGACTTCCTTCAAAGTAACAACTCTGTGGTTATTACTTGTTAATAGAAATCTAGATATAAATTTGTTTATATAAAATTGAAATTCGTATGCAAAATTAATAATGGACCCACATTTTAAACGGAATCAAACTCTCTGTGAAACCTTCTCAAGAGCATTTGAGGTAAACTTTAACGTAAATACTTGGTAAAATTACAGTTCGCTGAAAATCGACGATTCTCAATGCTATTAAAATGTATACAAATGCTAACAAGTTCTTGTAAGTAATCTTACTTATTACTAATATTATAAAATGCGAAAGTTTAAATGGATGGATGTATGAATGTTTGTTAAACTAAACTGCTGAACGGATCTCGATGAAATTTGCCATAGATGTAGAGAACAGTCTGGAAGAACACATAAGCTACTTGCTTTTGTTTTTTTTTAATTCCATGCGGACGAAGTCGCGAGCGAAAGCTAGTATTTTCAATGAATCGTTGCGAAACTTCTCTTAGTAAGAGAATACGAAGCAAGATATGTAGTGAAGATGACTTTAAGCTAAATAAGTTATATTCTCAAAGTTTGAAGTGTTCTCTCAGTTAATATTTACATGAACCGCAAGTTGCAACTTTGCTATTAAATATAGTTCCATGGAATAACCATACCCAATTATTTTAATGTAGTTGGTAAACGAGCAAGCGGCCACCTGGATCCGCCGAAATGGCGAAGCGAATTCAATGTTTTTTAAGTGAAACTTCTCCAAGTTACTTTATCTAGTCTATCTATATCTTCTATCTATACATATAATAAAATTGGAGTGACTGTTTGTAATATCAAAAGAAATATTCCAGATTTCGGGAAGATAATGTATTTGCGCTGCTGATAACGAAAATCGCATTTAAAAAATTTTTGTCTGTCTTCGGCAAGCCGCGTTTGTTCCGGGTAATCTCCGAAACGGACTTTCACTGCAGGGTAGCTGACATAGACGGGCATGGTATAGGCTACTTTTTTATCTTAATATTGCGTGGACGAAGTCGCGGCCAACAGCTAGTTTAAAATACATTTCATTTTAGCTACATGTCTTAAAGTTCTATAAGATTGCGTGTATGAGTAATTAAATATGAACATTTATTTCATAAATACATTATAATGGTGTATTTCAATTAGTAGCGAAAATTATGTAATTCAGTGGAATAATTTTATAGTAACGTGTTTAACGTGGGCTTTAATCATCGTCTGCGGTTTGCAAATTAATTATGTATTGCAATAACATGTATCGATCGGCCGCTGGACGACTAATTGTTCCGAAACCAGTTACACACCTTTGGTATTGAATAGTCGGACCATAAAGCCCGCTACACACGTTCAGTTTTATCAACTCAAAAATAAACTTGTTTTATAGTAAAATCAAGCAACCAGCCACACAAAAATTGCGAACTTAAATTCTCCAATATTGAACTTATATGTAGGACTAAGATTTATAAAATACATGGTTGAAATATAACGTTAATAACTTTTAAACTTATTTGAGTTTTCTCTTTAGAAATGTTTTCGTAATTAAATATCAAACGTCAGACAACAAAGTATTATTAATTAGACTACTTTCTTGTTCACGGAGTACCCATTATGTTTAGTTCAATGAGTTTTGATACGTTCTAAAATACAACGAGTATTAAGTTTATCAAAATGGTGTCAAAGTTTATGGATCACTTCACGCAATTCTTAAACAAAATTTGCTATTCACATATTTCTGTGTCGATTTGATTTACAATCGAGTCAAACAATCCTCGAGATCGATTCGAAGATACATAGATATTAACTACAGATGTAGATTGTAAATGTTAATTGAAATCTTTGATAACTGATAGAGGCATTGGTTAATAACTCTGTAAATCGTTAGTTACGGTTATAAAATCATCTGTAAGTATTAGTTTTATATATAGTAACATTCATTTGATCAAATATTAGGATAAAAAGGTTACGTATCTCGTCGAATGTATCCAATTTACCGCTACACCTAACATTAGTAGGTAAAGTAGGGGAAGCTAATTAACAGACATATCTCCCGATGTTATGTCAATTATCTAAGACAAAACATTCCTTGATTATTATGGAATTATTGGAGAGGATACATGTGAATTATAGCGAGTAATGACTTGATTCATTGTAATATAAAGCTGATTGCTTTAATTATAATATCACTCACTGGATTTCGATATAAATATCCTTCTGGACTTGATATTTTGCATCTGTAGGCAACTTGACACGGTGTCTCCCGTTGTTAAAATTATCGATTGAAATAGCAGGTTTTTTAAGTTAAGTTTTCGTTCAAAAAATTTCTTCATTGATTGCAAGTATTGAACTTTCAAAAAGGGAGTGATGACTGAGATGACGGATGATAGAGTTATTTGGAGGACGAAAACCCGGCGCGCCGACCCTACGGGAGTAGGATAAGGCAGGGAAGATGATGATGATGATGATGATGTTAAATAAAAGAAAATTAAAACCAAATAAACCAGTCTGTCGTAACTATTCCGAGAATATTTAAGTAAGTTTTAAAAATGTTTGCACATTTTGCTGTATAAATGGAAAGACCGTTCAACTTTTTGCCTTCCATATAATCTAAATGAACAAATAAGTTTGTATTCAAATAGATTATTAAACGAAATCTCTTTATATTCGTAAACAACCAAATTGGTTTTGCTTTGTACAAGACAAAAGCCGAAAAGAATATGTTTCTCGCAGCAGAAAACACACAATACGTAGACGGAATATTAAGAATACATTGGCTTTTGGATAAAAAGACTACATTTTCTCTAAACAATAAAACACATACTAATTCTTTTTGCCTTTGTGTCTCACAATAAATAATAATATTTCATATTTGTAAGCACAACACTAGAAACATATAAAAATGTGAGAACAAACATTTAGTACGAAAAGATTTTAAAAGAAAAAAAAATAGTTTGCCTTCCCAGGTCTGCACGTCTGTTGAATTCTAGACAGCAATTGTGTACCAACAACCTCTAAATGACCCTCGCCCCCTCCATCGGATCAAAGCAATAAAGACAGGATCTGCAGCATTAAAGTTTTATGTAAATTGTCATATTTCCATCTTAAACAACCAGCATTCGGTGAGATTAAAAGTTACATTTCGTGTATTTACATTACCTTTTCTGTTAAATACTATAATTATTATTTAACATCCCGTAGTAATAAAATTAAAGTTCCATTTCTAAATTACATTAGTAAACAAATGGTTAAATAATCTGATGAGATAGAATTAAACTATCGGTCAGATTTCGGGTTCACCACGTGTGTAATCATGTAAGGACTTCGACAGCACGGTTGAATACCATGTTTCCAGTTAGAACTAATCTTATTCCTAGCGCGCTGAAGTAATTTCTCTAATGAATTGCTGTGCGGGTGAAAGTTCAGCTCGGTTTGCTCTCGCGTCGGATTAGACTGGGAGTGAACGATGGAACTAAGCTACTAGTTTGCGACTTCTGTTGATTGTTATAGTTTGGAAACTTCGACAACTGGTACTCTAGTTTAATTTTAATATTAATCTCAATAGATTACTATTGTCGGCTAAATATTTAGTTGCAATATTTAATTTACACGATGCTGTAACGTTTGCAAACTTCACATTTATTAAATAAGAGTATTTTTTCCAGAAATGTGTTTGCGTAAACATTGTTTCTCTCGTTTACAATAAATCCACTGTTTGTTATTAAATAAACAAGCTAAATGGTAAAGTTACAATGTCGTGTGAAAGTAAAAAGTATACTACGCGTTACATTGTTTACGCTTTTTCTGTTTTCAACGATTCCATTAAAATTCCGTAGCGGCTAAATGTCTGTTAATACAAATGTGTTTTCAAACTTCGTTAATTTTAATATATGCCTACATGTGTTTGTATTTCGAATATAACACGAAACGAAACTGTTGTTGTGTTAAAAAGTGTTATTCTATACTTTATCTCTTATCGTGGTATTATAAAAAATATAGTAACTTTAAGAGCTCGTGCACACCTTTGACAAAACTGTTGTGCGATTGTCGATTGTTTCGCAGCCAATTCAACTGTTAATTGCACAACTAAAAGTCGAGTACTGTGCGCACCTCCATATAAGCTCGTAGGAATCAATGCGAGACTAAACAGTTGTACGATACTTTAGTCAAAGGTGTGCGCACGCTCTAAATGGCTCGGACGCACAGATATAAAGGTCTTAAAACTAGTTCCAAAACTTTATATAAAATAATTATATTTTTGTTAACTTCGCTGTAACTCTACAGACATAACCACGTCATCCCAGTACTCAGGTATTTTTAAACTAGTCACCGTAGACTAATTTATTGTGGAAATTTTAGGCTTTAAACGTCGTAGGTATTACGTTTGTACATTATAAAGTCATATTCCAACTGTAACTTTAATTATTATTTTACTTTTAACAGTGGTAAAGATTAGATTTTTTTATAAACATCTCATTTCGAAAGACTGAACTGCGAACTGAATTATTTATCAAGGTTTGTACCTAATTTCTTGAGAATACCTAATTTATGTATTTTCTACACAATGACTTTAATGGAGGCCTAGTCACCCCTAACTTAGGGTAGGCTTCGGGACCTTCAGAGGGGAAGTATAGTTAGCTGATGATGATATTGTATTTTTTAATTGTCAAGAAAAAGCTCAAGAAAACTTTAATTCAGTAGCTTTTCCGCAGCTTTTTAATTCCGGTATTTAGCGCTTGTAAAACGACGTCGACGGCTATTTAACTTAGCACTTTGCAACGAGCAATCTAACCTTAAACTGATTACGTCTAGTTTAATTTTCAGCACCATTTTCTTTAAAGAATTACTAGCCTCCGCGGGACTCCGTCCGCGTGGAATTAAAAAAAATGTAAGTAGCCTACGTGTTTTTCCAGGCTATGCTCTATGCTAAATTTCATCGATATCTGTTCAGCAGTTTAGGCTACAAACTCTACAAACAACATCCATCTAAACTTTTACATTAGTAAGATATGATTAGCATTTTTTTTTTATAATATAAGGTGGTAAAGCAAGCGGCCACTTGAATCCACCGAAATGGAAAGCGACCGCTGCCCATAAACATCCGCAATTGCAGATGCGTTGCCTACCCTTAATTGACGGAGGCGGAGAAGCACATAAAGAGGATATTTCCCCTTCCTATGCGTCTCCTCCACCGTCAAATCCACTTTTCCTTCCTATCCCTTCCTTTTAAGAAAAGGGTGGAAAGGGAAAGGGAAACGGACTAAAATTAGGCCTCCGGCACCACACTCATCAGACGAAACGCGGAATTGCCTCTACTTCACGCCAGTCTTCTGTGTGGTCGTGGTATTACACCGGGCGAGCCGACCCATTCGTGCGAAGATGTTAAAGCGGACTCTACCACTGTTAAATAACCTCTTGATCTAATTTGAATCGTTAAACAATGTGAACCCTAAACAATGCTTTAGGCGCATGTTACGGGGCAGTTTCATTAGTCGATAAGGCCCGCATGCGTTTCCTTACCTCATATTATACTCCTCAAGTGAGTCCCCGCACGACGCGATACTTGCTTTATATCGACCGATTATTTTCGTTCGTTGCTATGCGGGGACACCTATCACACGACTAAAAAAAATGTCCCGTTACCAAAACGAAATAGAAACTCATTAAAATGGATCATAAGTTATACATTTAATGAAATAGATTTCGTAATTAATTTTTGAAGCTAACCAAAGCTCGGTATCTTGTTACGTCAACAATAGAGGAAAATATACCGGTCGACTAAAATACAGTAAACATGCCAACAAAGGCAGAATAACGTCGGGAATTAATAACAGTCAATTCATTTTTATTGTGACAATGTCGTTTTCAGCTCTGGAAACTTTTGAACGTTTATTTTTTTGCCGAAACATTTAAAGCGCGCGCACACCTTTGAGTAAATTATCGCACAACTGTTTAGTCTCGCTTTGATTTCTATGCACTTATATGGAGGTGCCCACACTACTCGATTCTTAGTTGTGCAACTAAACAGTTGAAATGGCTGCGAAACAGTCGACGATCGCACAACAGTTGTACGATAGTTTAGTCAAAGGTGTGCGCTCTCTTAGAAAAACATTGCTACTTTTGTGTCTTTTGTCTACATATATTCGAACATAATGTTTATCTTGGTATAATTAGTACCTACGAGTATATTCTGACAATTACAATGATGTCTGACAGCTAATCTATTCTTTTTTCTAATTTCATTGACAGTTTAATACATTTTTAAACATTCGGTCTACGTTACGGCAACTTCGAAAATATATTTCTCTTCTTTAAGACATTTTTTTTTAAATAAACAACATATAAATTGTTAAAACAGAACACTGGTCAAAAAGATGTGAAATAACGTGAAAAAACGACGCGTTGAGTGAAATGACATGTGGAAGTGGACAGTACTTTTTATAAATGGATTGGCACTTAGCGTTCATGTCCATTTTATTTTCCTTGTTTCTTGATGGACCACTTAGCGTTCATGTCCATTTTATTTTCCTTGTTTCTTGATGGACACTTATATTAAAACACATTAATTTTCAAGATAAAAGGATATGGGAATAGGATGTGTTGTAAGAATGTTTTCTTAGACGAATTCTCTTGACGTGTAAGGAAACTTGCTGTTGAATTTGATTTTGAAACCGTAATAAGGGGCCTCATTTATAAGCGAAGAAGGTTAAAGTAGTGTTACTTATTACAATTATTTAAAAACGAGCTGTCGCCCGCAAACATCGTTATCACTAATTTGGACAACCCGTTACGCCATTTTGCCAGCGCGGCATTTAGAAAAAAATAGCCTATAATATGCCGATCCACGTCAGCTACCCTCCAGTAAAAGTCCCATCGAAATCGGTCCAGCCGTTTCGGAGATTACTCGGAACAAATGCGGCTTGCGGACAGACAGACAGACAGACAGACAAAAATTTTTTAAACGCGAATTTCGTTATCAGCGTCGCAAATATCTTCCTGAAATCTGGAATTTTTCTTTTGATATTACAAACAGACACTCCAATTTTACTGTATGTATAGATAGTCAAATTAGAAATAAATGCGCCGAAACACCTACATAACGATATTGTTTTTACAAAGAAAGCAATGTGAATATAGTGTGTTTTGTTAGGTCGTTGGATTCCTTTGAAAATTTCAAGTTTAGTTTTTCAGTGCTTGGTAAAAAAACAACGTACTTTTATTGCTTCACAATTTATTAAAAAGACTTGTACTTGAAACTAATTTTGTAATTATTTAGCAAACAGAAGCGGCAAATGTTTCCTTTGAAATTAAATCAAATTTCATTCAAATTAAACTGTGCTCCGGAGCTGTAACTAAGTCGTGCAAAGAACTTTCAAAATAGCGCTATTTTCTGTTAGATCTAAAAGTTAAGACATCACATCTGTAACTATGACATCTTTGATTTGCGATGATTTAACACTAGGGGACCTGCTTGGATGACTTAGACCGCGTGCAGAACTTTGACTAAACTATCGCACAACTGTTTAGTCGCGCTTTGATTCCTATGAGCTTATATGGAGGTGCGCACACTACAAGTATTCGATTTTTAGTTATGCTGCGAAACAAGCGACAATCGCACAACAGTTGTGCGATAGTTTAGTCAAAGATGTGCGTCCGCTCTTAAAACATTTTTTTTAAATAACGTTAGTATTGAAGCAAAATAGAAAAAAAGAACTTTCATACTATCGCTGTTAAAAAAATTAAAAGCAGGTAAATTTGTATTGTAATTTTTAAACAATATAGTTTTTGTATACTGTGATGAATTTTTTTTTTCAGTGTGACGTCACCCGTTTAACAAGTCAAACAATGCGTGTAGCGGACAGTTGCGAGCAAACACACGTGATACGTTCAAATTATTACAAAGCGTTAAATGTTGGCTATGATCGAAGTGTCACATGCACAGTTTATTTTAAAATATATAATAAATATAAATATAGTTAAATTTATTTATTTAAGTTTCGGATACGGTTTATTTTGGTTATGTTTTGGCGATTTGTTATGTATGTTTGTGTTGTGATTTGTTAAATTCTTCCTTATGTTTGTAGAATAAAATCTATACTAATATAATAAAGAGGAAAGATTTATACTCTTGTAATTTTGTATGTATTGAAGTAACTTAAAAACTACTGTGCCGATTTTAAAAATTCTTTCACCGTTAGAAAGGTAATTTATCTGTGAGCAACATGGGTTTTATTTACGCGGGCGAAGTCGCGAGCAACAGTATGTTATAAAACTACTTACACCAACTCACGTCTGTTACACAGAGCGGTAGGGAAAGACTACGGACCTACAGTTTGCTGTAAGACCAGAGGTGCTGAAACACTTTTCCCCGTTATTTCTATACTCTTACATGCATGATTGTGTGTGCCTGATATCGCCCTACTTGAGTATTTCATCAATATGGTATCCACGGTACGGTATAACTAATATAATACGTTTTCATACAATGTGCGAATCAAATATGAATTACATCGAAGCAGAGTAATAACATTCCATTGGCATTGCTTCACTCCGGGGAATCAGTAATCAAGGTTCAAATTTAACGCAGCGGAGAACCGGAAACGTAGTTAGGCATGTTTTGATTGGATAGCTCGAACTGTAGTTGCACTAAACATTTCCCATTTCAAATTCGCTGCAATTAGAAATGTTCATGCGTGCTTATTGCGGGAGCTTAATATTACACATTCCTTTATATGACACTACATTTATATGACAATTTTGGTAAATTCAACAGTGGATCTGCTCAGATAAAACTGTGTAGGTAAAACTGTAACTGTACAGTTCAATTTACAGGTTACGTTTTGCATCAAACTGTCAGATCTGAGCGTTTGTAGCGGACTTAAGATAATACGAGCAGTCGCCCGCAAACTTCGTTAGTGCGCATTAAAAAAACAGTCATTTATCACATTCCTGCGTGCATGAACCTTCTACCATCTATCTTTCAGTCAAAGTCCCATCAAAATCGGACCACCCGTTACGCCATTTTGACAGCGCGGAATTAAAAGAAAAGTAGCCTATATGCCTATCCATGTCAGCTACCCTCCAGTGAAAGTCCCGTCGTAATCGGCTTAGCCGTTTCGGAGATTGCCCGGAACAAACGCGGCTTGCGGATAGACAGACAAAAATTTTTAAATGCTATTTTCGTTATCAGCAACGCAAATACATCTTCCCGAAATCTGGAGTTTTTCTTTTGATATTACAAACAGACACTGCAATTTTATTATATGTGTAGATGAAATAGTTGTAAGAAGCGATAAATTTTAAATGTACAAAGTAACCTAATCATTGGAGGGAACTGAAACTTATATGTAAGACCACAGAATTGGCTCAAAGCCGGTTCTTGTTGAGAACAGAGAAAATGCATTAGTACCCTTTCTCTCTTCAAAGTATCTATTTGAGAGTTTTTTTACACAAGCTTAGGAAACATAAAATGTATTTCAAGTATATAAAACCTGTATCTAGGTCGCTGTTACAAACGATAAAAGAGAATTGTTTAAAAAATCCCGTACAATAAAGTGGAAAATCAAAGTTATTGGATAACGTCAAAACATTGATTCATTTTAAACAAGCTACGCGATTTTTTCTGTTTTTAAACTGGTAACGCGTTAAATAACAAGCTTTTAAAACAAATATACGCTCAAACTGTCTGTTTTAATTTGTTTTTCATAAAAAAAGTTATATTGTACAGGTTTTTATCCATCAATGCATCGAATTTTTACAGCAATGTGTCATTTTGTACTTCTTTTTTCTACTCAAGATCATTATTAAACGAAATAAATAAACCATGACTAAAACCTTGTTAGTAATATTCCACTAACACGGTCCGCAATTAAAGCGGGTTGTCATTGCAGCAAGTGTGTTGTGATTGCTGTGTTTATAACATGGCCTTTGATCACCGTTTTGCGTCCAGAGTCAAAGAGATGCGCCACGGGCGACTATTGACTGGCCGACTGCATACAAGATACAATTTCATGCTTCATGGTTTGTGAGCGGAATTCGGTTAATTTCGATGTTATTATGCTAACACTTGCTATGCTAGATTTAGACTTTATCACACAATATTTAGCGCAAAAATAAGACCTTACAAGTTTGTGTGTAGATCTCAGGTTTTCAAACTTTTTTCGTCTAAAGCATACTTTAAAAATAAGTATTTTGTAGCACCGCTCCCATTACTGTCCCGTCTGGAGTTTAATTAAATTTATACTTGATACGATATTTTTTTACCAGATAGATTAATATAAAGGATATATTTTATTCAAAATTAAAAATATTCAATTGCGCCACCCTCCCAATTTTTTCTCTTACGGCCAGTATCTAGGCATCCAGCACCCATAAGAGGGCGTTATCCACATGGGGAAAGACTAGCTTATACGAGTATATCACTGTAAAGGAAACAAGAAATGTATGCTGGGATTACGCCTCGTAACTAATCGTATACGTTCTCAGTGGCGTTAGGAGCGTAAATGTTATATCTAATAGCTATTATTCATATTATATAATACGCATGTATACGAAAAAATATTTTTTTAAAGGTGAATAAATGTGCAGAAACGGATCCCAATTAATTCAGTCCGATGTTACCTAAATAAAAGCGAACTGCGTAGTCAGTCCTATTGTCGTCAGAGCTCGTATTAGTCAATACCAAAAACCGGTGAATCTTTTAACAGACGTGGACTTTGACAATAATTGAATGGACGCTTGCTATATTCAATTCGTCGGAATTATTCTTGCACAGTATGTTATTTTAGTTTTTATTTTCGCTTCGCAGGTTTGATATTTGTTTGTAAAAATGTGTTACGGTTTTCCTATCATCCAGTTTAGTGAGCAACGTAAATTGTGGATTTATTTTCTAATTAGTCTTTTATGAAATTATGCTCAAAGCACTATGGAATTAGCTTTAATTTAATAATAAATCATATATCTACATATCTAGCAGCGATCAGTGTTCAGAGTTACAATACGTATATCGTACAACGATAATTAAAACTCTATAAAATACTTACCTACCTAATTGGGTTAAATACTCTGTGTGTGATATTCCAAAAGTTACACTATAACGTGAACACTACTTTAGGTGTATCGACGATTAAATAATAAATATTATACTCCTACGAAACTTATACTTGACCTAACTTTAAGCTGTGGATTGTTGCCGAGCGTAATGTTAACAGTTTAAAGTTAAACGTCACATTTTCATGCTGTATCACTAATGGGCGGTTTTCGAACTACTTTTAACCATTTGATAGTGCGTATGGTTCGATAAATTCATAACATTAGTTTCCGAACTATGTAACTTGAGTTTTACTCCGTTGAAACGTAGGTCAACCGTACACTAATGAATCGCTAGGTAATGACAAAATAAGTGGTAAATTCAGAAACCTAGCATAAATTGAATGTAAATTTAAATGAGCAAATATCGAAATTTGTATTAAACAAATCATATTAAGATAATTCTACGTATAAATGGGTGTACATATTTTTACTTAACATTGTGAAATCTGATCTTCTCGGTTAATTCAGTATTTAACTTGATTAACGCGTTGCTGAAGTTTCCATTTGTTTTATCGTTAGTGTTAAGTTGACCTAAGTTTCAACGGAGTAAAACACAAGTCACGTAGTACGGAAATTACTAAATTTATCGAATCAAAAGCACTAACTAATAGTTAGATGTAGCTGGGAAACCGGCCATAAATCGTTGTTACTAAATGTGTAACTAGGCCGTAGCCAACCTTCATCGTATCGTGTTGTTTTCCTTTATAGTAAAAACGTCGGATGAAAGTATACATGTGAATAAATTAAAAGGAACGTGTTGTTAAATAAAAAAAGTATGTACAGCGTTGGTCTATACGCAATGTGGTCGTGGTAATTAAGGGACTTCTCTCTAATGACTATGTTTGCGGTTTGCTTTGAAACACTCTTAATTCTGACCGCTCAGCTTTAATCTTCTTATACCACTGCTATCATGTCATTAATTAAAAGTGACTTAATATAACGTTAGATTATACTGAGTTAGTGATACTTTGTTTCTGAAAATAAGCTTCTTATAATGCATATTAGCAGGTTTACAAAAATATTATTTTCGTATTGGACTAGGTTAGTACCTAGTACCTAGACGGAATTTCGGGCAAAAGCTAGTGCTTTTGCCCGAAATTGAAATAAAAAAAAAACAAAAAGAATAGCCTATGTGACCCTCCAGATTATCCTCTGCGTTTATGCCAAATTTAATCGAGAACCGTTGAGCAGTTTAGGCTACGAATTCTAACAAACAAACATCCATCCAAACTTTCGCATTCATAATATTAGTAAGATTAATAAGAAGTAAGATTTACGATTACACTAAGATAATGTTAGTATTTTATTACCTTACATTTATCGGATTTTTGTACGTATCACTTACGAATAAAGTCTGTCATCAAGCCTGAAAAGATATATTTTTTTATGCCATTAATTGGCAAACGAGCTCGCGGCCACCTGAATCCGTCAAACTGGCGAAGCGACCGCTGTCCATAAACATTCGTAATAGCGAATGCGTTGCCTACCCTTAAATAACGGAGGAGGATACACACATAAAGAAGATATTTCCCTTTCCTATGCGTCTTCTGCACCGTCAAATCCACATTCCTTTCCCATCCTTTTCTTATAAGAAAAAGGGTGGGAAGGAAAAGAGACTGAATTTAGGCCTAAAATGTAAGTAAATATTGGTTAACCTAACATTATCAAGTGAATGTAATTGTAAATACGTTCACTAATCCGTACTACGCCTATATGAACGGTCCGTCGGCTTCTGCTAGGGGCGCGATCAATCAGACGGAGTGACGTCATCAACTGTCGAAACCAAATGCGTATCCCGTATTTTTTGATGAAACGAATAAAGATTTCATGTCGCGGTTTTAATTCGCCCGGTTTCAATAAGCAATGTAGTAAAAAAATAGATTGGTAAAAAAATTTCATTTAAAAAAAAATCTACGAAAAAGTATACTCGTAATAATAACAAACTTTATTTCGAGGCTCACTTCTCTTTCTTTTTGCTCATAGTTTGTTAGTAAAAAAATAATACCTATGTTAGTCACATATACATCTAAATGTTATCCTAAAATGTTATAGACAATCATCATCTGCCTCATGCAGCTTTATGCAGTGAATAGTATTTGCAATCCAGTCTGCTGGCAATCATAACTAGAATAATAAGTGTTAGTGCAAACAAGAGTCACGAGAAGCTTTCAGCGGCATGTACGTGTCATATTCTGATTGTGCCAGTTATTACACCTTAAAAGACTGTTTCCTCTGACAATATTCTAAATAAGAGGTGTAATACAAAACCAATGGTTATTAACACCTTTGAATGTTTTTTTGACCGACTTCCCAAAAGAAGGAGGTACTCAATTCGTCCATATGTTTTTTTTTTTTTTTTTTTTTATTTTTTTTTTTTATGTGTGTTACGGCATAACTCCGCCCCTGGTAGACCGATTTTGAAAATTCTTTTTTATCCGAGAGGTAGTGCTTGCAGGTGGGTCCCATTTTTTTGTTTGATTTTTGGAGTCAAAGACTACAGCGTAGTTAAATAGTTTAGCTCAAAATTGCGTGACGAAATTTGGTGTCTTTTTTGCTTTCTATGCTTACGTAGCCTAAACTATAAGACTTACACAAAAATTTTGTATGGAAGAATTGTAGCCCTTTAAATTTGCTAAATAAAAGTCAGCGATAGCATATATCTATCTATTAAGGTTGTCGCACAATAACCACTTTTTTCATTAAAATTTCGATGAAAATCTATACCCCACTTTCAACGCTATTACTCGTGTTCGGTATGAATCCTTATCAAAATAAATGTGTCCATCATCAAGAGAATTTAATGTAGATTATAAATACCCTTGGAACTGTGTAATTCCGATAAATAGTTTAGGAGATATCATAAATAGCAAATTACGAGTCGCAGAAAAAAATACCCACTTGTAACAAAGTTTGCTTTCTTGGCTTACGTAGCCTAAACTATAAGACCTACATAAAAATGATGTAGGAAAGAATTGTAGGTCATTCAATTAGCTGAATTAAAGTCTGCGCTAGCATATATCTATCTCTTAAGGTTGTCGCACAATAACCGTTTGTTTCGAGAAAACCGTCAAATAAGTGCAATCGACTTTATTTAAAACGCTTTTATTCTTATTTGGTATGAATCCTTATCCAAATAAATATGTTTTCACGATAGAGTATTATATGTAGATCGTAATTGCCTTTTACAGTATGTAATTCTGTGCAAGATTCTAGAAGTTATCAAAATATTAAAACTCACGGGCAACAACGGCGCGCGGCCGCACCGAATTATGAGTGAATGATCGCAACGATGTATTAGTTGTTTACTTAATTTCTTAGATAATCGATTTAGATAATCGATTTAGATAACTCATTATTTGTTTGAAAGCTAGTGATTATCATACTGCAATGTCTAGATTCACTAAAAATCGAGAAATAAATAAACTTTTTAATAAAAAACAAAACCGACTTCCAAACAAAATACACTAAAAACAAAATACACTAAAAACAAAATCTTCTCAAAAAAACAGTACACTAAAAAGTAACGAAATAATTTCTTGAAAATAGTAAACCTCCCTTATTGTAGCTGTTATGTCTATATTGTACAATTATTATTACTTTGAAGTCGGTGTCAGTCATTACTAAAAACGTTACTATACTTTCAATTGTCAATTGTTATGGTAAAAATGTAGAAAACCTTACGTAGAAATATCACTGCATATACCTTGGCTGACACCGACATCAAAGTGATAATAATTGTACAATATAGACATAACAGCTACAATAAGGGAGGTTTACTATTTTCAAGAAATTATTTCGTTACTTTTTAGTGTACTGTTTTTTTGAGAAGATTTTTTTTAACTTGCTTTCGTCCGCGTGAAATTAAAAAAAAATAAAAGCGGATTCCAGACTATCCTCTACGTCTAAACCAAATTTCATTGAGATCCGTTCAATAGTTGAGGCTACAAACTCTAACAAACAACCATCCATCCATCTAAACTTTCACATTTATAATATTAGTATGATAATACTGTTTTCAGTTAGCGCATGAATTATTTCTGGAAGTCGCTCGCGAATTCGTCGGTTTAAAAAAGAAAGTAAAACGCTGTTGCCTTAATGCTTTTCCAGTGTACAATCCATCTCTGTTTAGTTACGTAGAAACAAAAATTCATATTCATCTATCTCAAAAGATTCACAATTTAAATTGTTTAAATCGTTTTTTATTATAAATTATAAAAATTTGTAACTTCGTATGTAACGAATAAACTTCAAAACTATTGGACTTGTTTCTTTATTTTTTTATATTTTTTACAAGACTAGCATTTGCCCGGGATCCCGTCCGCATGGAATTAAAAAAAGTATGCTATACATCTGTGACGAATTTCATCGAAATTCGTTCAGCAGTTTTAGCTACAAACACTACCTAATATCCATGCATCTAAACTTTCGCTTTCGTAATATTAGTAAGATTTGTTTTTAATTCGCCGCGGACGAAGTCGGTCATGTGCAACAGTGTGTCAACAACGTGTCAGTAATTAATAAAGATACTTTACCCTTTTAAAAGTAATAATATGATGTGCTCTGATTGAACTGTTTGGATGCAATCAAAATAACGTTTCCATTAAATAAATACTGAATCAGAGCGAATGCACTCATTTTATACACAGATGAAGATAGTTAAAGTTGAAAATACGAAATGAGTTCTTTGAATCTCCGTACGCGGTGCGTAAATATTGCATCCTATTTGAACTGAAGTGAACCTAGATTGAAATATAAATTAAAAAAAACGATTCAGTGTTTTTCTACCGTATTTTTGTGCCTTTGAATCATACATTTTTGATTGGGTATGGATCTCAGTCATATTACACAGTCCAGTCGTATTGAGTTGAGAGGTGCTTGATAATATAAAGCCAAACGCTGTGAATAAATTTATTAACATGCGCAAAATAACAGATTTCGTTTCGTTACGTTGGATTATTTTCCAATAATCAACTTAACTGTTTTCTAACTATGTACATTTTAAATTCACAGTTACAAACAAATTTATTTAAAAATGTTTTTACGTTACAAGCTAAAATATTTTTTCAATATACTAATACTTTGAAAATGAACCTTTAGGAATGTAATTAAGTAGTGTTGATAAAATATTATATTACTAGCTTTGGCCCGCGACTCCGTCCGCGTGGGATTAAAAAAAAACAAAAGTGAGTAGCCTATGTGTTCTTCCAGACTATCCTCTACATCTGTACCAAATTTCATCGAAATCGATTCAGCCGTTTAGGCTACAAACTCTAACAAACATCCATCCATCCATCCATCTAAACTTTCGCATTTATAATATTAGTTAGTAAGAAGTAAGATAGAATATGTACATAAGTAAATAGAATAGACATAGAATATTGTAAGATATAAAGGACTGCCGAGCGGTTTCTCTATACTGTGAGGACATATTACACATTATATGGTGGAGCATAGGTCTGTACTCGTTTAAAGCGTAACACTCGACCCCACAAAGGAAATTGTCGGACGTCTGATGTCAGATCGGTTAAAACACTCTTTCCCGAACATATTTGTTGATGAACTTACTTGATATGATAACGTACAATATTTATACGGGTATTGTGAAAAAAGCAATGTTTTTTATAGGTTCTTTTAACGAAAGCATAATTGTTTGAACACCAGTTTAAATGTAAACGAATGAGCGAATTGCGCCAACCTGATTTGGTGTTTCAATTACGATTTAATTGTAATTGACAATTGGATTTTCAATTAACATGTGGAGTTATTTTCATTAATTATCTTGGTCGTTGTATCTCTAGTAATATATTTTTATTCTGTTTTTGAAATCCAAATGAATAACTATATTTAGCTTTGTCATCGCTAAAAACTTTAAATTTCAATTAGTTTTTGTTCTCGTGTATGCTCAGGAGTAAAAAATACACTGTAACAATACGTATATGTAGAAATTACGTTCTAGATAAAAGATAAAACATTTGCTTGTGTTTAATTTAAAACAAAATGCTCCAGGGATTTAATTAGTGTGCCCTGAACCGAGCTCGTTCTTGGCTTTCGTTTTAACTTTGCGGGTTAAATGACAAATATTTGTGTACCTCCTTTTTGTCCACTTGCTGTTCTTGTGACGAGTTAGGAGTTTGAAAATGTTTGTCTTTTGTCAATTTCTATTTCTTAAGTAAGCTGCTAAACAAAATGTGATATTCAGAAACATACCATTGTGAACTATAAAACACACAACCCGATGAATCAAAGATAAAAAAGATTCTTGAAAAAATAGTTAAGCTTTCAAAAATATGTTTAAAAATCGATAAGCATTTAACAATCATTACTTTAATAAAACAATTTAGATTTAATGTAAAATCAAATTAAAGTACAAAAAAAAATTAAGCTACAGAATATCTGTTTTAGATACACGTCAATATGCAAGACCAAAATGTAAAACTAACAAGAGAAGTATGAGCTCTCGGTGCAAGTCGAAATATCCGGTGCCGTTCGATTGATTACGAAACAATTATTGCAGAAATCACATCGTAGCACAAGTTCGATTTCAATCCAAAGTTGACTAAAGTCCATTGTTATAATAACTATACAATGTTATTCATGATTCATATTCATTAATCACATTATAGTTTATCTTATTTGTATTAATACTGGAATCAAAAACTATATTGTTAGTGCTGCAATTGTTTTTGATGCAACAATCGTGAGATAGTCGTTACTTGACAAAACGAAATGTCATCTCGCTTATTCTCCTTAAATAACAATACGATTTTGTATAGAAATTCACAGTTTGAAAATAAATTGTTTGAAAAGAAAATTCAAATTTGATTTTCGATGTATAGTTTATAAATGTAACATTTTATAGGTGTATCTCATTTTTATATTATAATAAAAATAATCAATGTTTTAAATTAAACTTTATATTTCGTTGAAAAATTAGAGGCTGAGTTGCGTTCAAAATACAGATAATATATGATAAATAAAAAAAATATGACGTAAAACTGATTATAAAAAAACTTATCTTAAGTTTAACAACTGCCTGTTTCCCCTTCTGGCTCGGAGCCAATTTTACCTTCGAAATGTTGGCTAAATTGAAACGGCTTCCGGTCAAATGTGGCGATTCTCGAATATTACACGAATGCAAATATCAAAGGCCGTTGGAAGACATCGAAATGTAGGGAATAATGAACGGTAAAATGCATTTTTAAATGGAATACGAATTTTATTTTGACATTAAACGCAAATTGAAACTCAAATAAATCTTTCACGCTGCATTTATTTACTTTACTTAGATTTGTTAGAATATCTTGTTAAACATAAAATATAAATTATAAGTCTCGCTTTCCGCTGAGAAAGGAGATAAGATTACTTTAATGATTCAATAAGATCACAGCAACAGTTCTTCTAGTACAGTATCAAAAATTACTTCTACCAACTGTTCCTTAAAAATTAGCTTTTGGTACATCCCCGTATTTTCTACTTTCTATTAGAAACCCCGTCAAAACTAATCCTACCGTTTCGGAGATTATCATCAGAGAGACAAATATAAGAATTTGGATTTTTGTTATAAGCAACGCAAATACATCATGAGCACAAAATAAAACATAGTCATTCCATTTCCATTAACTAACTGTATAGTCATTTCTTAAAAGTAACTACATTGTTTGAAACGTAACAGTAGTAACATTATTACTATAATAAAACACACTTAACATCTTCAATGCACTCGACACAAGACTAAGGTACGTTTCAAGATATACCCATTGTTATCGTAAATCGACGATCGAAAGCCTTAGCGCACTTCAACTCTAAAGCCTGTAGTACACAGTCACAAGATAGAGATGCAAGCGAAGCGAAGCGTAACGCTTGTAGCTCATCGAGGCATGAAACTGCAACATTGCTTCTCCGTATTATGTTTGGTTTGACGCACTAAGGCTGTTTGTTAATGCACAGGCAGGAATCAAATCCATACATTACATATCAACCTACGCTTCGCATCGGTGCATGTTTTGCTTACACGGCTGTGTGCTACATACATACATATATTTGCGATACCCGGCACAACGGTTCAAGTGCCGATCAAACATCTATTTCCAGGAATGTTAGTCCGCTTTAGATTCAACTGGGAAAGATCTATTTATCTTTCTCTTAGTTCCTGTTTATACATTTAATACTCATTTCGTATTAATATATTCAACCAAACCAATTTTTATTACATTGCTTCAAGCCATTACTTCGCTAATTTTTCAATCAACAAGTTTATAAACGCTCCTTGATTTTAAATAACTAACAAATATAATCATTTATCCTAAAAAAAACTTAATCGCATAGAACGTGTATGTAGGTTGAGTTATGAAGGAAAAAGGGTCCGAGCACAGTGAACACGTCACATCTATCATTACTGACTACCCTTCTAAGTTGCGAGTGAGAATTTCATATACTTATGTATTGAATAAGGCTTATTTTATAGAGTAGAAAATGTAGTCATGTTAGAAGACTTCTAAGGTAAAATAATTAAATCGTATGTCTATTGCATGGTGTATGCGGCCATGGCGATAGTAATAAGATTAGAGGAACGGAAGCAAGCCATTAGTGTATAAGTTCACTGAACAACCACGAGCGTACTATGTATCTATACTGTTATTATTACAAAATTAAATTGTGTCGTGCTGGAAAATCATACTTCATAATTCATATCATACTTCATACTTCATACTTCATACTAATATTATAAATGTGAAAGTGTAGATGGATGGATGGATGGATGGATAGATATTTGTTAGAGTTTGTAGCCTAATCGGCTGAACGAATTTCAATGAAATTTGTTATAGATGGTGAGTATAGTCTGGAAGAACACATAGGTTATTCACTTTTGCTTTTTTTAATTCCACGCGGACGGAGTCGCGTACGAAAGCTAGTATGCCATATTTAAGTGTAACTTTATGTTTACGTTCTTGGTTTATTTATATGTTATTTACAGTTTGATACCAATCAGTATCGGCTTTGACAGTGGTAATTTACTAATTTGGTTTATGCAAGTTTTTTAGAATTGTTTAGTAAACTATCTATAAAATATTTAGGATTCCTTTTTAGTAATATCTAAATGCTTTACCTTTTTTCTTGGTTTAACCGGATAAACATTTTAAACGTCTTTGAGCAAATATGTTACTAGCTTTCGCCCGCGACTCCGTTCATGTAGAATTAAAAAAACAAAAGGAAGTAGCCTATGTGTTCTTCCAGACTATCAATATGCCAAATGTCATCGTGATCAGCTTGGCAGTTTAGGCTACGAACTCTAGCAAACATCCATCCATCTAAACTTTAGTATTTATAATATTAGTAAAACTTTATGTAGAAGTGCTACCGAATCAAAGAACAAAAATTGACATGACATTACAAAGAAACAGAAGGATTCGAGTTCCAACTTTCATCGTTCGCCTGCTTAACGAGTCGAGTGACTCATGCATTGCAAAATTCTTTATCGTGGCAGCGAACTTTGTTCCTTACAATTTCAGTGCACGTTTAATGTACGTCGTTAATTATATACTTACTTACTTACTAATATTATAAATGTGAAAGTGTAGATGGATGGATGGATCGATAGATGTTTGTTAGAGTTTGTAGCCTAATCGGCTGAACGAATTTCAATGAAATTTGTTATAGATGGTGAGTATAGTCTGGAAGAACACATAGGCTACTTAGTTTTTTTTTTAATTCCACGCGGACGGAGTCGCGGATGAAAGCTAGTATGCCATATTTAAGTGTAACTTTATGTTTACGTTCTTGGTTTATTATATGTTATTTACAGTTTGATACCAATCAATATCGGCTTTGACAGTGGTAATTTACTAATTTGGTTTATGCTTAAGTTTTTTAGAATTGTTTAGTAAACTATCTATAAAATATTTAGGATTCCTTTTGAGTAATAACTAAATGCTTTACCTTTTTTCTTGTTTAACCGGATAAACATTTTAAACGTCTTTGATTACTTTGTTACTAGCTTTCGCCCGCGAATTCGTCCACACAATATTAATATAAAAAGTAGCCTATAACATGCCTGTCTATGTCCAGCTACCGTTCAGTGAAAGTCCGGTCGAAATCGGACCATCCGTTTCGGAGATTACCCGGAACAAACGCGGCTTGCGGACAGACAGACAGACAGACAGACAGACAGACAGACAAAAGAAAATTCAATTTCCGTTATCAGCAACGCTATTACATCATCTTCCCGAAATCTGGATTTTTTCTTTTGATATTACAAACAGCCACTTCAATTTTATTATATGTATAGATTAATAATATTTTTAAATAAAATCAGTTTCAATTGGATTAGTAAAAAAGTGACGTGTTCCAAAAAGCAACACACAATCGCTTAACCGAGTTTTTCACGCGTTAAAAGTTTCATCGGGTATTTTGGAAATGTCAAGAGTTCTACGAATTTAGGAAACGCTACGAGCTACGAAATAAATGGAATTTTTGCACTGCGACTTCAATAAGCCTGCGTTCGCTGTTTCGTTACTCTATTTTTCGACCGTTGTGACACTTAACTGCTGGACTTAAACTGAATTAGCACCTGCGTCAATTAGTGCTTTTAACGTTGTAACTGAATGGTTCTTTTTAACTTTATCCTTATCAAGGATTAAAACTATGATGTTTATGATTGTAATATAATAATGACATAATAAATACTATAATAGCTTTTGTTATAATATTACATGTATAGAAAACCCATATAAAGTCGGCATAATTTTAAATTAAAAAAAAAACATTTTATTTTCTTAATTTAAAACGCGATTGTTCCCTAATTACCGCCAATAGTGTAAATCCGTAATCGCTTGACCCAAAATTGGGGGTTTCTGAATTTAAAATTAAATAGACCGCAACGACGAGTCTATTTTGAATTCGTCGGCCTGGTTTTCTGCATTCGATTGCGAGCGCCCTGGTACGAACATCTCAGTAAACGTTAGATCAAATGTACAGAGTGATTGTATATCTAGCCTATATTGCCTTTTGCTTTGGAGAGTGGGAAAACTAGTTATATGGTACACACTAGTGCATGTTTGTGTTTTATAATATAGCTTTTGCTCGCGACTTCGCCCGCGGTAACATAATGAAAAACATAGCCTTTGTTACTCACTGATTACATAGGTTTTTAATGGTTAAAGAATTTTTTAAATCGGCCCAGTAGTTTTTGAGTTATTTCAATAAATACAAAAATACTAATCTTTCCTCTTTATTTTTTTTTTTTTTTAACGTAAATAAACCAGCGCTTGACCTCGACTCCACCTAAGTTAAGTGAAGACGCTGCCGAAGGATAGAGCGCGCTAGCTCAATAAGTGCCGATTCACCCTACTATTATGTATCTACTATCTTTATAATATTAGTATAGCTATAGGTTTCCGTTAAAAAATCTTGATGCTTGTCTTTGCAATAATATACGGTCTGGCACTTTCTTTGTATTATTTTAATCGCTAACTTTAGGTTTTGTTAATTTATTTATTATATTTATTTAAATTAGGAATATAAATATACTGTTGGTATATTTGACTAAGTAAATTACGTATGAGGTATCACCTCGCACATTAGTAAATTTTTATCTTAAGTAGTAACAAAAAAATCAAATTACCCTGACCTATTTTTTATTAAAGCATATGACTCGTGGTTCAAATTAAAAAGAAGAAAAAAGTTTAACCGTTTTGTTTATTCTTTAATTGGTTCCGAGTTAAAGCATTCCTTTTGTTCCTGGCGTTTTATAAGAATTTATGCTGGGAATATAATGGACAATCAACTATCATCTCTGTAAAAAATGAACAAGGATTTAGTTCGTGTTGTGTTCTTGGAAATTAATTTATTAGACAAAATAATAAGTAACTGTTATAAAGTATTTGCTGAAAACGAGTCGTGTTATACAGAGTAAATAACAAAACAAATCCCTCTCCGTACTTTCCAAGAAAATAGAAAAACACAGTTAATCCGAAGAATATAAAAGTCGATGGTTTCTTTGAATTTTATATTTTAAAAATATTATAGTTACATTTTATTTCTTAGTAACGTAACAGGTAGTTGTTCATTCAGCTGTTTAAGACTTAAACCCGAAAAACATTTAAGAATTTAAGTACAGTTATTCAGCAATAGAATTCATATTAAAAATGAAAATCATCATCATCATCATCTCCTTATCCTACTCCCCTAGGGTCGGCGCAACAGGTTTTTGTCCTCCACATAACTCTATCATACGTCATCTCAGTCATCACTCCCTTTTTGATCATGTCACCTTTTACACAATCCATCCATCTAAAATCTAAACTTTAGCATTTATAAAATTAATTAGATGAATATGAAACATGAAGAAATGTTGATTTGTATGACATTTTTAATATCACTAGATAAATAAGTTATTAATTTTAACAGAATGATGATCAGAGATCCACTACAACAGCCAGTGATGAAGACGGCTCGGTCACACCTAGGTCTGTGCGTTTCGTGGAAAGACCCCAGGAGTCAAAGGAGGAAGAGCCTATTCCACAGGTAGAGCCGGAGTCAGCGCCAGCGTCCGACGATGAGATGCCCATTCAAAAGGACACGACTGCTAACACTACACATAGGTAATTCTTGATACATTCTAGAAATATCTTTCTTTATTTTCTACTAATTCAAACTTTTTGTTTATCTCCTTTTCGCTCTTTGATGATTTATCAATTCACTTATCTTAAATTGCAAATTTTATTGTTTTTTGAAAAAAGGATATACTTAATTTTTGAAATCGGCCCAGTAGTTTTTGAGTTATTTCAATAAATACAAAAATACTAATCTTTCCTCTTTATAATATTAGTATAGCTATAGGTTTCCGTTAAAAAATCTTGATGCTTGTCTTTGCAATAATATACGGTCTGGCACTTTCTTTGTATTATTTTAATCGCTAACTTTAGGTTTTGTTAATTATTTATTAGACAAAATAATAAGTAACTGTTATAAAGTATTTGCTGAAAACGAGTCGTGTTATACAGAGTAAATAACAAAACAAATCCCTCTCCGTACTTTCCAAGAAAATAGAAAAACACAGTTAATCCGAAGAATATAAAAGTCGATGGTTTCTTTGAATTTTATATTTTATAAATAACATAGTTACATTTTATTTCTTAGTAACGTAACAGGTAGTTGTTCATTCAGCTGTTTAAGACTTAAACCCGAAAAACATTTAACAATTTAAGTACAGTTATTCAGCAATAGAATTCATATTAAAAATGAAAATCATCATCATCATCATCATCATCATCATCATCATCATCATCATCATCTCCTTACCCTACTCCCCTAGGGTCGGCGCAACAGGTTTTTGTCCTCCACATAACTCTATCATACGTCATCTCAGTCATCACTCCCTTTTTGATCATGTCACCTTTTACACAATCCATCCATCTAAAATCTAAACTTTAGCATTTATAAAATTAATTAGATGAATATGAAACATGAAGAAATGTTGATTTGTATGACATTTTTAATATCACTAGATAAATAAGCTATTTATTTTAACAGAATGACGATCAGAGATCCACTACAACAGCCAGTGATGAAGACGGCTCGGTCACACCTAGGTCTGTGCGTTTCGTGGAAAGACCCCAGGAGTCAAAGGAGGAAGAGCCTATTCCACAGGTAGAGCCGGAGTCAGCGCCAGCGTCCGACGATGAGATGCCCATTCAAAAGGACACGACTGCTAACACTACACATAGGTAATTCTTGATACATTCTAGAAAGATCTTTCTTTATTTTCTACTAATTCAAACTTTTTGTTTATCTCCTTTTCGCTCTTTGATGATTTATCAATTCAATACACTTATCTTAAATTGCAAATTTTATTGTTTTCGAAAAAGGATATACATTTTTGAAATATGTTACATTTTTCTAATTAGTTTTTTATAAGATCTGATGGATATTTCTTGTTTTAGATTGGAAACACCATTGATTCTTACAATTCAAACACCGAAGACAAACTCAGCGGTCCAACAATTGTTCAACAGCAACAGGCCGCCGCCGCCCGCTATAGAACCGCAGCTCATCACATCCGAAACTTTGAGGTTATTATAAAATATCCTCTCTTTTGCGGAGCGACGGTGGCTCAGTGGTTTGAGCACTTGACTTGTAATCTACAGATCTTGGGTTCGAATCCCGTCATGTACCAATGAAATTTTCGATTTTCGTATTTCATATGTAAATAATTTACCCGACGTTCTTACGGTGAAGGAAAACATCGTGATGCAACCTGCTGTTTTGATTGCTTGGTAATGACAGCTATTACTGCGCGCGCCAATTTAGCGAAAATCATTTAGGCTTCAAATAGTTTCATTGACTTCTATAACAGGCTTATAACCAACAGATACAATATTTCGTTCATAATCTGTCAATACAAGCTAACTACGATTGCAAAACAGTATTCAAATTCGCTTTGTGTCGATGTGATCGTAGAAACTCGAACATGTTAGCGTTACCTGTCGTTCGTGTAAAACTTTGACAGCATCGAGTAACACATGCACTGGATATAGAGGATATTCCACTGGACATAATGTAATCCGTCGTATGTTTTGCCTATTTTAATGAAAACTCAAACGAATAAAGAATTAATCGACAGTATCTCTGCGCTAGTCGGAACGGAGTCAAAACTCATTTCCAAGTGACCTATCCAGATATCGATAGAGGTCAATACTGATATGACGATGTCATGTACTTGTTTTAAAATTGTGATCGAGTTGGAAAACGAAATGAGAATTACTCGCACTGGAAGCTCTGTTAATAATCTACGTATAGTTTTATCTATAGTAGATATTTATTATATGTAGTGAATTTTGATATCAATTGCTAATTGTCTTCATCTACTTCATTAAGCGGCAAGTATTTTAAACGTTCATTAATTTCAGAAAATATTCAAAGCGTAAATAACAAAGTGGAATTCCAACCATTCCGATGTTTCTAATTAGCAAATATAAATTTAAAGGTAAAATCAAAACCTTTCAATTAGAAGTGAGAGAATTTCTCAGAGCAATGGACGCTTGCTGTATTTAATGAAAGGCGATCTTAGTTATCGTGTTATTGAGTGTAATATTACCCAAATTAGTTCTTCACTTATTTTAATAACACCGATTATTTCAGCTTTAACTATGAATAATCAATTATTCAATTTTAAAATAATAAAGGGCAATAAGTATTTATCTTTTTAAATAGATGTAACGTAAAGATGCATTAATTAATATTTTTATAGTTAATTTATGTGACAGGGAAAAAGACGTTATTTACAATATCCCCTAGTAATTAAATAAACGTTTTAAAACTATCATTTTACGAGTATTACTGTAAATTGCAAATTGTTTATAGTTTGCGTTATAATCCGTTAATGTCGAGTTTGATAATTTTCTTTGTCTAAATCAGGGCTTGGGACGCTGGTGTGCGACCGAAAGCAGAAGATGTCGCTGTTCGACGTGTTGCTGAAAGAAATGCTCTTCGCTGCTCATTACTGCGCAGCGAGGCAAGGAAGAAACAGCAAGCAAAGGTATGTGATCCAAAACATTGATGTTTCATTTATTATTATATTAGATACACAACAATATTTGCTGAAGCCGCACCGTGTGCAATTACTAGTTCAATGGCAATCGCCATCGCGCCAGTGGAAGTCGACCATACAAGCATTAATCAAAGATTAGAGGACAACGCGGCTTTCGCACTAGTGGAAAAGATGCGTTAAAATAAAAAGCTTTAATACAAAATGTTATATTGTTAGGTGTTAAAATTTAAAAAAAAAAAAAAAAAAAAAAAAAAAAAAAAAAAAAAAAAAAAAAAAAAAAAAAAAAAAAAAAAAAAAAAAAAAAAAAAAAAAAAAAAAAAAAAAAAAAAAAAAAAAAAAAAAAAAAAAAAAAAAAAAAAAAAAAAAAAAAAAAAAAAAAAAAAAAAAAAAAAAAAAAAAAAAAAAAAAAAAAAAAAAAAAAAAAAAAAAAAAAAAAAAAAAAAAAAAAAAAAAAAAAAAAAAAAAAAAAAAAAAAAAAAAAAAAAAAAAAAAAAAAAAAAAAAAAAAAAAAAAAAAAAAAAAAAAATAAAGAATTAATCGACAGTATCTCTGCGCTAGTCGGAACGGAGTCAAAACTCATTTCCAAGTGACCTATCCAGATATCGATAGAGGTCAATACTGATATGACGATGTCATGTACTTGTTTTAAAATTGTGATCGAGTTGGAAAACGAAATGAGAATTACTCGCACTAGAAGCTCTGTTAATAATCTACATATAGTTTTATCTATAGTAGATATTTATTATATGTAGTGAATTTTGATAACAATTGCTAATTGTCTTCATCTACTTCATTAAGCGGCAAGTATTTTAAACGTTCATTAATTTCAGAAAATATTCAAAGCGTAAATAACAAAGTGGAATTCCAACCATTCCGATGTTTCTAATTAGCAAATATAAATTTAAAGGTAAAATCAAAACCTTTCAATTAGAAGTGAGAGAATTTCTCAGAGCAATGGACGCTTGCTGTATTTAATGAAAGGCGATCTTAGTTATCGTGTTATTGAGTGTAATATTACCCAAATTAGTTCTTCACTTATTTTAATAACACCGATTATTTCAGCTTTAACTATGAATAGTCAATTATTCAATTTTAAAATAATAAAGGGCAATAAGTATTTATCTTTTTAAATAGATGTAACGTAAAGATGCATTAATTAATATTTTTATAGTTAATTTATGTGACAGGGAAAAAGACGTTATTTACAATATCCCCTAGTAATTAAATAAACGTTTTAAAACTATCATTTTACGAGTATTACTGTAAATTGCAATTTGTTTATAGTTTGCGTTATAATCCGTTAATGTCGAGTTTGATAATTTTCTTTGTCTAAATCAGGGCTTGGGACGCTGGTGTGCGACCGAAAGCAGAAGATGTCGCTGTTCGACGTGTTGCTGAAAGAAATGCTCTTCGCTGCTCATTACTGCGCAGCGAGGCAAGGAAGAAACAGCAAGCAAAGGTATGTGATTCAAAACATTGATGTTTCATTTATTATTATATTAGATACACAACAATATTTGCTGAAGCCGCACCGTGTGCAATTACTAGTTCAATGGCAATCGCCATCGCGCCAGTGGAAGTCGACCATACAAGCATTAATCAAAGATTAGAGGACAACGCGGCTTTCTCACTAGTGGAAAAGATGCGTTAAAATAAAAAGCTTTAATACAAAATGTTATATTGTTAGGTGTTAAAATTTAAAAAAAAAAAATTATACAGCAAATTAATGATTAAATGACAAGTTATGGATCTTGTTTCATCCATTAAAAAAATAGGATAGAACTATAGGCAAAATTAAAAAGCGGTAATCTTTTTATTAATTTAATGTAAAACTTTAAAATTTGCGGTTAGAAATAATGGTATGTTAATTATTTAACAATATCTTCCTCGTCATCTGAGCGTAGTTATGTTAAATTAGTTAGCAGTGTAATTAGCAATTTCATTGCAACTGCGGCAGCGAGCGCGGCTTTGACATTTATACGTTTCAATTTAACACGTTCCGTGCGTTACGGAAAGCATTTTCCCGCATTTCAGCTCCCGCGTGGGCGGTAGCTAATCGTCTCATCTCTACGTTCCCATATACGAACGACAGAGATAACTATATTCCTGACATCCTTGCTTCGTATGTATGAGTTTAAGTTTAGCGTTGACGCACGGAACGTGTTAATCCAATCCAACGCAGATTACGAGCTTGCGAATATCGCATCGGAACTCGGAACCACTACCAACGGTGCTCTTAATTGTTGAGTTATTACATTATAGAAACATTTATCTGTTAACAGACGATCTTCATTCTACGGAATCTTAATGCTTTGTCGTACGTTTTTTCGAATACCAATTGAATTTTTAATTTTGATTCGATTTACGTTTTCTTGTTTCGAGGTTTTAACATCATTATCTTCCTTCTTATCCTACTCCCGTAGGGTCGGCGCAACGGGTTTTTGTCCTCCACATAACTATCGTCATCTCAATCATCACTCCCATTTTGATCATGTTACCTTTCACGCAATCCATCCGTCTCTTTCTAGGTCTAACCTCTACCGGTGTACCTCCACACTCATAACTAACGTTCTCCTTGTTGCATGCGATTCATCCCTCCTCATAACATGCCCCCCCCCATATTATCATGTTGCTGATACATGGAACTGTAAATTGTAACACAGAACATCAAAATTTTAACGTAACCTGATCAATAGTTATGAATATAAACATCAAGTTTATTTTCACATAACGAAAGGAGAACAATTTTTTGTTTAAATCTTTTTTAAAATTTCTTTTTTGTAATTTTTTTTTATGGTTAGATGCAAACGCATGTCTTTAGGGTCGTCAATAAACTTATAAAAATGTTATTAAGACTTAATGTAAATATCTTAGCTGAGTAGAATATTTCTCATTAAATATATTTTAAAAGCTTATAAAATAAAACACCTTATTTTATAAGCTGTTATAATATTATGCTTTCAATTAAATAGAAGACGATTAAAATTATCACGCAAATGAAATAATTGAAAAGCGCTCTTTATTATTTAATTAAGTTTGTACAATCTGGCGCAGTAGACAATGGGAAAATAAATGAAGCTTACATTGGCAGATTAATTAGTGTGAAAAATATATTGTGAATTGCTACACGCTCGCCGTTTGGTTAAACATTGTTTTGTGTTTTCTATTAACACACGGGCATAATAATCACGGAGATTTATTTTATTTTGAGTCAATATTACACTATAAGCATTTTAAAACACAAAGATTAAATGTTTGTTTCAACTTTCTACTTTCATTTTGACTTTTAATAAATCCATTTTTACTTGATAAAGACGAGCCTCCACTATCGTAACATATGTATAATAACATTTCCTCTCAATCTCACCAATCATCATCGCCCCTACCTTAACCTACTCCCGTAGGATCGGCGCACCAGGTTTTCGTCCTCCAAATAACTCTATCATCCGTCATCTCAGTCATCACTCCCTTCTTAATCATGTCACCTTTCACGCAATCCATCCATCTCTTTCTAGGGCTCTCTGTACCGGTGTACCTCTCCACACTCATAACTAACGTTCTTCTTGTTACATGCAATTCATCCCTCCTCATAACATGCCCTCTCAATATCTCCGATAAACAGAGATAGCACATCATGGATGAATGAAAAATAAGCATTTTGCTCATACGAAGCTATTTTTACAGCAAGAAACAACATCGCTGGCTGAACGTATACGTCTGCTTACTTGTGACGTGGAGGACGAGCCAACCGAAGACCGCGCTTCTTCAGCGAACGTTAACGTTGACAAACTGTCAACCAGCAGCGACAAGTCGAGCGACAAATCGTTCACCAGCATGGATAAGAACAGCGAGAAGGCATTTGGAAGCGCTTCATCCAGCTCGTCATCTTCTACACTGTCAGCTCCAATGCTCGTACGACAGCACCCACCTGATCTAGGTGACGTTCATCATGAACAACCAAAGGTAGGATTTCGCATGTAATGTTTTTAAATTAACTGTATGAAAAAAAATGAAAATCGAAATACGAAACTTTATTACGAGCATTATCGAAATTAGGGCCGTAATTACAACTGACTATAAATTTTCTTTGCGTCTTATGTTACATATTTTATGAGAAACGTGCAGTTTTTTTTAAATTAAATATTAGCAGATTTTTGTTAATCTACTAATATTTATTTTACTATTCCACCTAAGGTCTAGTCTTGTACTAGGACATTCTTCACGACAATAATCGAATGGCGGGATTTGAACCCTCGACCACGTGATCGGAACTCCGTACCCCTAACTATTAGGCTATTGGCTCTTAAACTGATAAAAGAGATCATTGTAAAATTGATACACGTGAAACTTGCAATTTTTTTAACAAGGAAATCGATAGAATTACTGAGCATAGGTCGCCGAGGAAGAATTCAATAATAACAAAAATTCCTCCGTTCAAGCCATCTAAAATTCCAGCCATTTAGGCCACGACTATAAGCTGTTCAGTGTTGGTCGGATTATGTCGCATACACAGACGATAAAGAAATCTTCGAAGGCGACGATTAATGCCACCCTGAAAAACATTAAATTCATAATCTGTAACTTTTTATATTTATCTACAATATTTGGTTATTTACTTGTACTTTTTTCAATCCATCGTTATGTCTTTCAAAGGACTTCATTATGAATTTGACTTTCAAATTATTCCTCTCCTAGTTGACTATCAACTTTCGTTAGCGCGCTGATCAAAACTGACACTTGTTTATGTTTATTATTTGATAATCCGACCCCAAAACGTCACAGCGATAATGTAATTCAACAGATCTGTATAAATAGATATGCCATTGCTTTGAAATGACAGCTTTTGTTTCGTCCCGACTTAAACACGCCATTTCACGTTAGTGACAAATAATTTTGCCTCTATTATTAGTTTGAAATCTCAACCGCTAGCAACCGTAATCCCCACCGCCAAAATGAAAAAAAAAATAAAAAAGGCACAAAATACCACGTCTTATAACTTAGCCTGTCCTTATATAGAGGTCAGTGTGTAATACAATATCTATAAAACAAATGTCATAGCATTTAAATAATTATTATAAAAAAGTTAGATGTTCAAAAATAAATTCCTTTAACTTGGAACAGACAAATTTAAGTTAGAAGTTACGGTTAGTCTTCCGAGAAAAAAATCTTAAAACGCCATCTGATCGCTCGAGAAGTGAAACGACTTATTCTAAATGCACTTTAAATTTTCAAACTGGCTTCTTCGAGAATGTGCGGTAGTTTTAGTAATTCGATTTCTTGTTCTTTTCTTAAAACATCTGTCATGCCTAACGGAAATTTAACAGAATCGTTTTATTAGAGTGATGTATGATAAATTTTATCGCTAATTTAAGCGTAATTTGTGTTTAATGTACAAATATTTAGATCCTTTCGAATAACTAAACTACGTGATATGAGATTTTATTAACTACGTTTTTATATAAGAGTAGCTGTTGCTCACGACTTCGTCCGCGTGATACTAAAAAATAATAATAGATGTAGCCTATGTTACTCACAGATGAATTACCTTTCTAATGGTGAAAGAATTATTGAAATCTGCTCAGTAGTTTTTAAGTTATTTCAATACATACAAAAATACAAATATTTCCTCTTTATAATTGAACTGCTATCACGCTTGGATTCAGTCACCACTTACCATCAGAGATAAATAAAAAATACCCAATTATATCTCGGCTGTATTAAATGGCCATTATTTGAGATAAACCTATTCATGATTGAATAGTTCAACATTCAACGCGCCACTTGGAATTTCAGCGCCGCAGTTCAACAATTATTGAAGTAGCTCGCCGCCGCCGGACGGGCGCAACAAAGTAAGCGCAATTGAGATTTAATCCAATCCTATTGGATTTTGTGCGCCGATACCAAGCTTAGTACTGACCAATTTATCGTTAGCCGCAAACTATTGGAATAATCGAGAACTATTTACAGAAGATTATTTCTTCGTGTCTGATACACACTGCTTATAAACGATGAGATTTAGTTACAGCAAAATAACAACGTTTATTTATATTCGTAATTACAAGTCTTTTGTTAGATATTAAATATCTAAAAATCGGGCACTGATCCATACAAATGGATAGGCGATTGTTTGGAAATTACAGTTTTTGCTTCGGTTCACCTTAAATGCGTCGTTTGATGTTAACGACAGTCCATCACTATTATTAGTTCGCAATCAACGCGACCATCAGCGCCAAAATAGAGAAAATCGAATATACACAAAATAGCGCAGTTTTAAACCTGTCCATTTATACAAGTCAGGGACTGCGGGGCATGAAATAGCTTTCAAAAGAGTAGATTAAGTCCGGATTGAAACAAAACTTGAACTGAGCAAAAGGATTAACAAGTCTGTATCATTTCAGTATCTTGTCAACTCCGGGAAGATTTAAGTCGCGGAAAATCTTTAAAATGTTTCTGCCATTATGTGTCAAGTAGCTACAGCTGATCCTTACATTTTATAAATGTCTTAAAACTAGATATAGCTGATATTGTTTTAAAAGAAAAAGTTATCTAATAATGGAAATACATTGCATAATTTAGTCTCGTGTCTATTAGCGAATATCGAGCAAGTATAATTTTGTAATATATTTAGAAGTAAAATAAATCCAAGAATTAAAAAACATGTAAAATTACTGTCTCAAAGTTTAGAAAACTTTATAATGTTTACACATTACAAGCTAGTAAACTATAAGAAATGATACGTGTGTGTTGTGTGTTTAACTCGCAAAGTTATAGTCCCATATGTGACGTATACGAATTACTTTGACTAAACTATCGTACAACTGTTGTGCGATTGTCGATTGTTTCGGAGCCCTTTCAACTGTATATTTCCACAACTAAAAATCGAGTAGTACGCACACCTCCATGTAAGCTCATAGGAATCAAAGCGAGACTAAACAGTTGTGCGATAGTTTAGTTTCAGTTGTGCGCACGCTCTAAATCAACAGTATTTGTTGTACCACGTCATTATTTCTCGTTAAGGGTATTATTTTATCAGAACTGACATAAAGTTGTCAATTTAGTAAGATATATAGCATCGAAAATTGTTAACAGGCTAGATAATATTTTAACTGTCGTAAATTATGGTTTTTATAAATAATGTTCAATTAAATGTAATAACAGTCAGTAAACACGATGTGAAATACAATTCTTTTTTTATAACAATGCAGATTTTTTACTTAATAATACGTTAATTATCGCGATTTTTTTAATAATCTGGGACTAAAGTAAACTCATGGCAAAAGAAAACGCAACGCTCGTATTGACACACAATAATGTCTCTGTTTTTTAATCAGTTTTAGAGTCATACGGTTTAAACTAAGAATTAAAAAATTGAACGATAAAGTTCCGTCTACACATACCGAGGCGGATATGCTATCCGCTGCCATTCATGTCGTTTATACGTTTGGTCGACCACCCGGTCGCTTCTTATTATCTTTCTATACTTCTATACTATTATAATAAAGCGTAAACACACACTTCTTTGTTGCCTAAGATGTCAGCAATTACAGCATATTTTTGAATAATTCTTTTTTTAATAAAAAGCCCTACACTTACGTCATGCTTTAGGCTATATATTTTAACGCCATTAAACTTAGGGGGTAAATATTTTGGATAAAAACCTTAATGTGGGAATGGGACCATAAGTTGCTGCCAACATCAAGGAAGCAAGGTTGTCATCATGTCATGTCATTTTGACATTTACTATTGATAATTTGACAAATGTAAACAATAAAATAAAGTTTTTATAATTTCACGTGGATGAATCCGCACGCGAACAGCTAGTTTCACATAAAACAAATTACGCTTGATCGTTATTAAAAAAGATGTGAAAAGTAAAATTAAACCTTATACCAAATATATAAAGGTCAATTTGTACGATGAAAATCTTCGCTACACTCCGACCTCTCTGTGAACGGCCCCTTAAGGTGTTGTTGAATGATTTACAATTGCCATCCCCGCCGAGAGCAATTCCGATGCATGTGATGGACCAATTAATTTGTGCACGAAATTCGAAATACGCTCCGAAATATCGAACTCAATATACCTCTGTGTATTTACGATACTTCACTTGTTTAAATACGGTTTTGTAGTATTACTGTTCAACTCCATTGCAGTGGCACTTTAACTATAGATGTTGGCTTTCTATTCATTCTCTTTGACAATCAAGGACTACAATGTAATACAAGTGTTATCCAATTAGCATGGTATGTATGGAGGCAAAAGTCGCCTGTGACAAGGAGAACTTAATTTATAAGTGTGGAGAAGTACAAGTAGATGTGGGTTTGGAAAGAAATGGATGGATTACGTAAAAGGTGACATGATGAAAGAAGGGAGTATCTACTGAGATGAAGGAGGTAGATTAACTTGCAGGACAATCTGGTGCGATAAGCCTAGAGGAGTAAGATAAGGACGGGGAGGTGATTTTGACATTGCAAAACATTTTAAAATTTCCGTTTGTTAACATGAAAGAAATGTTTATTATAATCACAGCAATTAAAATGCAAATTACAATGCAAGTTACTACCGTGTAACTGTATTGAAGCCGTCGTTTCAAAGTAAAAACTGGATCAAATTTTACGCTTACTGTTTGTTTTTCGAATGAGTTACGGTATAGGAGTGCTAACAAATCTGAAACCTTCGGAAAATACGTCGAGAAACGAGCTACGTCGAAATTCCATTTTGGCAACGTATCGAGTGGATCTTTCTACGTAAAAGCTAATAGCAGAACTGTCCGAATTTGAGTGCTATTTTGTGTTCATACCTGGTCATATTTTGATTTTCACACGAGTTATCCTTTTTTTTTCTCGAGTAATTAAGTAGCGCAAAATGTTTAACGAGTAGCGTTTGGCTGTGGGGTAGAGCAACAGTAGTAGGTACCTGTGAAAAAGATGTAAAATCCTGGAGACATTTTTTTTTAATTCACGTGCACGATGTAGATGTAGAGTAATGCAAATGAATGATGCCGGGACACGTTTCGTGCATGATGAAGTACTCGGTTCCCGAAACGCAAACAAATCCTCGAAACAATTTAGTTACGGGTAATTTGATGAACAACCAACAGTTGGACAGTTTTACGATTTACTTTAACTTTAGTAAATCTAAATGAAAGGTAATTTAAAATTCAGTATTCAATGACCACTAGACCAATACTATCGTTATACAATGTTATATACCGTATCTCTGGAACGTGTGGACCGATTTGGACGGGACTTTGACTGGAAGGTAGCTAGTAAAAAATACACGCGGCAATAGATGACCATTTTTTTTTAAATTGCACGCTAACAAAGTTTGCGGGCGACAGCTCGTTTTAAATAAATTTGAAGTAGGTAGATATTAAAGCAATATCCAGAGATATATGTTGCTTACCGGTTCTGCATTGAAATCAAGCGCAGTTGATCATTCTTTAAACTAGGTCAAAACTTAGATGACTAGGCTGGATTAAAAAAAACTAAAAGTCCTATTAAATAATGATGATAATCCGGTATACTACAGCCAAGGCCGGAGCCCCGACGTCAGTTCCTGTCTACATTGGCACCGCTAACAGCGTGCGTTGGCAACGCCGCTCACCACGAGGGTTTCTACTACGTGCCACCGGGAGATAGGTCTTCAGCAGCTACCAACAATGACTACAAAGATCATAATGATGCACCAGCTCCTGACGTGGTCGCTGGAACTCCTGGTAAGAGTACCCATACACCAGGTATAGTAACCATTTCTACTCGTAACTACATGGTAATATAATGTGAAAAAGTTTCTTTTGGTGAAACGCCCGTACAAAAACTTAATGTCAAACTTGTTCCTTTTGAATAATCTAATCTTTTATGACGGTGCTGCGGCAGTGGAAACTCACTTTAAGATACGCACGGGCGTCCGCAATGTTAATGAAATTCGACTGGACCAACGCTACAATTAAAAAACAAAAATGCGTCTAAAACAGCTAAAACTGTGAGGCTTCAACACTAAAAGATCTAAGTTTTACATGATCATGAAATTTTCATCATTGTCACAAGTCAACGGTAGGAAATAAACAATAATACTCATCAATTCAATATTTCTATTTTATATTGTGTCGCAAACAGGATACGACCTAAATGATCAATAACATCTAACGTAATTAATATAAAGAAAACAATAACATAAAACGAAGTAACTAAGAATATCTCTCTATTTCCCGTAGCGTCGTAGATATGTTCTCATTAGTATCGATTAAACATAAAAACAACGTCCTTGGCTGCTATCTGACAAAGCGATCGAGTCTGGACAATTTTCTGATAAACGACTAATGAAAATGGACAAACAATAAAGCTGACTTTTAGTATAACAAACGTACGTAAATAAATAATTTAGCTTTAATTTGAAATGATTATTTAAAGTGAACATTTAATAAAATCGCTTTAGAGTAATTAATGTTCACATAATAATGTTTAGGTGTAAAGTACAACATGAACAATAACGAAATTATTTCTCAGAATTTTTGTTTGTGAATTATCCGAGGTCGTAAATTTAAATGAAAATGTTATTTAATTATAAGAACTTTTCGGAATAACTGAAAAATACTTCCAAAAAAATATATAGGACAAAGCTGCGTAACTTTCAATGGCAACAAAAACTCTGTTTTGTAACTTTTTTCAATTAAAATATTTTACGTAGATTTGTAACCTTCGTTGAACAAGAACATTGGTTAGTTAACATTGGAGACAAAAGACGATTTAACAGTGAAAGATGTTCACGATAGGTATCATTGATTTTGGTGAACTTCTAAAACTTGAACGTTCGAAAACTAGGCGTGATAAGAAATTCGATAATCTAAAAACAAATTGCCAAATGGTTGTGATCTAGCCTGGACATATAGATTTCGGTACGGTCTGTTCAGACGCTTAAGAAATGCACTCTTAACCTATATGCTTAGCGTTGTATTATGTACACCAGGCGCTAACGACGGCGACGATGGATTGGCTGCATTCGCCAGAGCAAGCGCTCCGCGAACTGAGCGCATACGACAACGGTACGGCCAGGATTCACATCCCGTCAGTAGCGATGATGAACATGATGATTACGGTAAGAAAACTACACTACGCGAATGTCTGTTAATTTCTATTTGCTAATTTATTATGTTTTGAAACAAGCCAATTGATATGAATAGAACACAAAAAGTACCGATTATGTAAAATAGATACAAAGTAAGAATACGCTAGCATGAGATGTTTGAATGTAATTTTGTAGGTTTCCACCGTCGACCTGCGGTCCGTGGCATTGCGGTCAAACAGCAGCTGGGCACATCGAACGACATGCTGCAGCAAATGCAGAACGAGCTGCAGCCAACATCGAGCTCCGCTGCCACCCATCACCAACCCCACGCGTGCCAACGCACTAGCTCCACATACTCTTGGCCGTATTACTCTGAAGCCAATCTTAATTCGAGGCCGCAAAGCCGAACGAGCACCAATGCTAATTGGTAAGTTACTCAATAGAAGCTATGAATATTTCTGAACTGTTTGGGAACTGTTTTTGTGTACGTAAATACAGTTACGATCTCCACATTCGACGGTTTCTTTATTAGGATGAAGGCAACAGATCACGCGGTATCTCGTCAGTGCAGCATCTCCTCGATGACGCAGCAGCAGCATTCGGAGATGTGCCACGCTCACGCCCAGAACATGGTGCCCTATCCGCAGTACCAACAGCGACAGCAAGAAAACATGTTCAGGAACTGTTCCCTCTACGCCAATATCGGGTAATTACTAATACGTAACCTGGTAGGACTTTCATGCTACTTTTATGGTGAGCCGAATTTTTTCACCAAACGCCGCGTACAACTCTGGTTTAGGTTTCGGTGCGGCGTAAAATGATACACACCCCTCCGCGCGCTTTCCTCGACCCTCAGTGGGTCACACTTCATTTGGGACTTGCACTTGCAGCTAACCTCGAGACACCATAAATTATAATCTAGTACTATATCTGTACTCCGTACTAAACAAGATACTCGTAGATAACATTGATATCTCTAATATAGTCTCGTCACAAATATAAAAAATCTTAAATTATGTTGTATTCGTAACAAACGATACTAAACACACTACAAAAATTTCAATTTCTTCACGATAAAAGTGATCCGAGCAAGATTCTAAGAGTAACTTTTTAAATAAAATCGATATTAAATAAAAAATAAAGCCACGTATCCCTTACTCAGGAAGGTTTTAATTTAAAAAAAGTTGACAAACTGCTTTCATGCCTAGATCCCTGAATCTATAGGAAATGGGACACAATGCGAATGAAGGAGACTGCACATTGCGGCCCAGATAGTCAACCAGGCCTTTAGCGATTATTTCAAAAAAACATGGATCAGAAACAGCGAGAAACCCAGATAACAGCCGGATGCCGATCTAGACTCCGGCTTTGTTCGCACGGATGTACGGGAAACAACAAAGTCCCTTTTACACCGCTGTTTATTGTCGTATCTGCACGTTCTATTTTTTGAGGACGTGCATTATCGCACTTTGTTCTTTCGCGAATAGATTTCAAACGATAGCGATCATGTTATGATACGTTCATTTTATTTTAACTATTCGACTTAGTTTAAAATGTCTAAGACTACGTAGGTGTTCCGACAGCAGTCAGGAGTTGTATAGCTCGCAGACGAGCTCCGAGCAGACATCGCCGGTGCGGGCTGCTGCTCGTGGTAGACGGCCGGAGTCCCCGCCGCCGATTCGCAGCCACCACCAGCTGCTCTACGTGCCCTACAGCAGCCACCACCACTACCAGCACGAATACCCAGCTCAGTGGCCACCTAACGACTGTATGTATAACATGTAACTACATAAAACGGCTCGTCGCGTGTTCATCCCCTGTCGCCACCGCTACTTTCGAGCCCTTCGAGGGAAATTCTTCAAGGTCACTAATGGTACTAGGATTATTACGCGGTCGCAATGGTCTCCCAGAGGCTGGTTTTGAAGGAAAAATTAACATTACACAATCTTCTACAAATGTTCAAAGATGCTGAAACATTTTATACTCACCCTGTAGGTAACGACCATTTCAAGCATAAAGTAATAAACAAATAGTTTAGCATATAGGAAGGTTTCAATGGTTTAGAAATAAAATTTGATGAGTTCTTTAGCACTTTAAGGGCCGTCGTACACGGAAAACTTTCAGCAAGAGTACCCAGTGGAAGTTGCTGCTTGAAGCAAGTTAAAATTTATATATTTGCTTGAAGTTTCCTCGCAATCGGCACCATAATTAACTTAGCTGATTACTATTAAATTGTAATTCCAGATAACCGCCAAGTGCAATCGTACTACCAGCAGCAAGCTCGTAGTGGGGCCAGTACGCCGCAGCCTAATGCCGCCCTCCAGCAACGAGCTCATTACAGCCACGCTCTACAGTTGCAGGTGAGACAAAAAACAAATGCAAACAAACTAAGGAATAGCGGTGGCAAGAAAATAATAATTTAATAAACTATCGCACAACTGTTTAGTCGCGCTTCGATTTCTATGAGCTTATATAGAGGTGCGCACACTACTCGATTTTTAGTTGTGCAACTAAACAGTTGAATGGGCGGCGAAACAATCGCAAATGGGCAATCGCACAACAGTTGTGCGATTGTTTAGTCAAAGGTATGCGTCCACTCTTAGTCGCGACAGGTTTGGAATTTGCGAGGTCTACATATTGTAGAATGTATTCAACATTTGGATAACTTGTCTGTATTTTTTTTATTTTTATGTGTGCTTCAACCAGTAATAAATATGAACATGATAAAAATCTTGTACAAAAACATTGGCGTTTGCAGAATTTATGCCCGGCCCCGGCAAGATACAGGCCAGTTCTCGCTGCTCAACCCGGCGGTGGGAAACAAATGATTTGCTATTCCGAAAAGGTAAAACATAGCTCTTTAATTTTTATATTTCTCAACTCTATCCATAAAATGTTTTACTACGCCCGGGTGAAATTAAAAAAATAGTAAAATGCCTATGTTACTCACTGATAATGTAGCTTTTCAATGTGCAAAAATTTTTGAAAATCGGTCCAGTAGTTTTTGAGTTATTTCAATACATCTAAAATACAAAAATCTCTCCTCTTTATAATATTAGTACAGATTAAAACATAAACAATAGACTTTTATAAAAACTCTAAAAATGTTCAAACGTTTATATTTTTACATAATAGGTGGTGCCACCGCTCTACCAGCCGGCTCCCGGGTCACCGTCGCGAGTTCCCCGTGTGCCGCCAGAGGGCGGGGCGTCCGCCTCACAGGCGACATCGGCTACGTCGCCACTAGCGCCGCCACAGAACCCGGTGTACTACGCCATGAACGTATGACGGGGTAATTCAGAAACTTTCTAATATATCTGATAATACAAAATTTAATACAAAATCACGTTCTTTGCACCAAGGAATTAGTTCTATATTTTCATAATATCAATGAAATAACTAAAAAATTGAAAAATAATGAATGTCGACTAACCTAAAACCAAAGATTAAAAAATTAATAGAGTAGGCATAGTTCTTACTCTCTCACTAACGCCATCTTTTGATAGATCCTCTGTCAATGTAATTAATTGTATTTAAATTAATTGTTTATATTTTATTTTTAGACACAGTTTATTTTATTTTGTGACAAAAGATGGAGCTTATTATAATTTTGTAAAATATTTTATTACATGTCAATACATTGACACGAGATGGCGCTGAAATGAAAAATTTTGTTTACAATATCTAGTCTGTATATTTCATAAATGTCTGGATCTAACAGTACAAAAATATTAGTACTAATTTTCTTTCAGTCTCCTCAAATAAAATTTACCGGTAGCTAGTACAATCTACCATAAAATTTATTTTTTAAAAGATATTAATAAATCAGGAATATAAGATGTTTTTTAATATTTCAGATGAAAACCGTGGTAGCTGCCGACATAGACGGTCACCATTCAAGTAAACTTCGACATTCAGCATGAACACGACGGATACTAAAATTTCCTTCTTCATATCCAATCTATTTCAATGTTTCTAATATAATACGCTCTATTTGAAAGCGTTGTAGTGTGTACATGAAAACGGAATGAAAAATAAATGTTGTAATTTACGTAGTTGAAACAAATGACAGCAATTGCTATGTTCATTGGTAAAGAGTTGTAATATTTAAGAAATGCTTAGGTTAGGAATTTATTGCGACATAGACTATGGTGGAATCTCAATCTTCAGGAACCACACAAAATTTGGTTCGGAATCATAAACAGCTATACAGTTTATAAATTCCTTACACTGTTTAAATGATACATTTAATTTATTAAAATACTTCATTTATAACTATAATAATGTAATTATAGATATTTCAACGAGCAAACACGTTATCTATGTTTAATAAACTCCAAAGAGAAATTCCAAATATCTAAAAAATAACCAAATTGATTTACAATCCAAAGATTAGATATTAAGAGATTAAGGGCCTGTCCCAACAAATTGTAAATTGTCTGATAACAATCCAACGTGTAAAATATGTGATGGAAATATCGGATTTTGTTACCTTATCTGACAGTGACGTCATTTTTAAGCGATCTGAGCCTCTATCAGCCAGTACTGGGACAGGCCCTAAGACATCATTTACGGGTTCGAACCAAAGACATAACTTGTAACTCTAATTTTAAAACATTTCTCTGGTAACCTCATGGACTCTCAATTCCAATTGAATAATGTACTTAGCTTCTAACAACACAGAATTTAACAAAATCCCTCGGAACTCAGGTAATTTAATGCAATTTCTTTCCCTGCCTACCCTTATAGGTTACTAAGGTTAGTTCAACAAATTAATTGAACAGTATTTACAAATAACCATTTTAATAGTCCTTTGAAATGGCTTTTAAATTTTTTATATATATATTACAAGTAACATATGGCAGCTACTAATAAACGACGAAATAAAAGTAAATATTTATTTTAAAAGTAGGACAATAATGAATTTATGTAGCAACTTTAGAAATAAATCAAGTTTTGTAGATATATCCGGAATTAATGTATTAAGAAAATATTGTGCCGATTTTAGTACGTACAGTATAATGAGTTTTTGAACGACAGCTATAACATTATTCAAAATTATTCGTAAAACGAAAAATATTCGGAAAAATGATATTTACTATAACGCAAACATATCATTCAAAATAATACATCTGTTTAATAGGACTTGTTCTTACTTCAGGTATCAAAATCGGTACAACTTTTCTGTTTGTTTTTATTTTTTATCAAAATCAAGTTCGGGTATATGTTTGTTTGGCGCAAAAAGTTTGTCATTTGTCGATAAAGGTTGCTAAATTGTCATGTAAACCATTCGTACTATTTAAATCGTATAAAGTATATAGCGGCGGAATACATTTCTCATAACAAACTAAGGAACTTTCCTAGTGACCATTTAACGAGTCTGGGTGTGGCAATTAAAGTAAATTGTGCGCGTTTGAAAGTATTGCCAGTGCCAAAATATTAGAGTTTATTAAATTATAATTACTAGTCTTAAAACGTTAGAGAATAGTGCGTATGCATAAATTTCCAATGCCGGCCTAGATACGTTTATTTTCATTTAATTGTAAGAGTGTAATGAGTTTTGTCCGGAAACAATTTTTATCCCAACATATCGTTACTCCAAAGCGATGAGAATAATTGTTTAAGGAACTATGGCCACAGCATACGTAACAATTTTTCAAATGTACATATTTGTGATCGTTGTCCAATTTATTCGATGCCTAACCTGTGACAATATACAAACGGTTACAGTGGTTTGTGATTTTTATAATCATATAAATCCAATTTAATATCTTATTTTATAAATAAAAATTAACAATCGCACAATCACATGACCAAATGGGAGACCAAAATTCGAACACATTTCAAAATATTTAGGAGACGTATTTTTGAGAATTCTGAGCAGGTACCATGCTAGACAACTCGGAGTTGTTTTAGTGAGATACGATGCATTTTAATATAAAGAGTGATATTGTTTTGAGATACGAGTTTATTATCATGGTATTGCAATGAACTATGGTACTAAATAACTCGTTACATAAATAAGCAGGCCTTTTGCTATCTTTTGCAGTAGATGATAGATGTTTGACAAATATTTAATTGTAAAGCTTAAAAGGCCAGCTTAAGCGTGAAATGTTTAATATATTATAATGCGGTGCAAAAGGATTGTAGATGAATCTTTTTGCGCCCGTAAATTAGGTTAAGATTTACCACTTCATAAAATGCCAACGTCGTAATGGGAACGATCCATGGTTTAGGATTTTATTTCGACAAATTAAACATAAACCTTCGAAGTAAAGAATTAATTTATAGTGAATGATGGTGTAAGAGTGTATATTACAAATTTTTAAATATAAATTTATTGATTATTCGAAAAGGAACAAAAATGTGTAGGTTCACTAATTTAGAAAAGAAGAAACAAAATTATTTTTGGCCATTTGTTAAACAATTAGAAGATTAAAATAAAAATACATTTATCTATGTATAACATAAATACAGTTTGTGTAAATTTTAATATGATGTAAATAGACAGTTATGATCGGAGGATATTATGTTTGAAAAAGATTAGAAGAAAAATTAATTATGATTCTAAAATTGGTAATATTAGATGGATCCGTTGGCGAAATTTTATGGAAATTTATAGATGTTAAGCTATTGAATGTATTTATAATAAAATAATATAAACCTAATTCATTTTCTAGCATCATGTAGATTGTAGTCTTGTAGCAAACATTAATCATTTCATCAGAAAATATTGTATTATGCCTATAGTCTTAGGGTATTCAAAATAATCTCGATAATATATTTATTTAGAGAAATACATTAAAATAATGGAAATTTATCATTGTAACTAACGTTTAAACTTGCATGGAAAATATTGATGTAATTCATATAATTTAGTTTAAATTTTCATTTGCTTAATTTGGTGTGGATGGTATAAAATTCTCTAGACCATACAATATCATTGGCTAAACATAAATGGCAAATTGACTTATTAATTAAAACTATCGACGTTGTAATTAACTGGCAGTGTACGTTTGTGGAAGATCTGCTGTTAATTAAACTTTTGGAAGAAGTCTTCCAACCGTTTCACTTTGCAAAACAGAGTTAACTTTGCTGAAATTCCTGCCAATCTTAGAAATTACCAACACACCAATGCACACCTTGGATGAGCATGAGTTCGCGTTTTAAATATATATTTCCATTTATATTTAATTTTTAATATAGAGGTTTTATTTGGGGCAAGGTAATTAGTTGTAAGTAATTAGTAGATGTATCAGAATGATAAATTTTGGTGATACTGGAAGTTATGTTCAGAAATGTGATACTATATTGTTTTTCTGCTTGGCAGTGTTTAGTTAAATAATCACCTACTGATTTGTAACGCCTAAGGCGTGATATTATTTTTCGCCAAGGTAAATGATTTATATTCCATATTTATATAAATTTTTCCCTTATTTATAGAAAAAATAATTATTATCATACTATACGTCATATAGTAGAACTTGTTACTTGTTAGGATGAACAAACATTTTACTACTATTTAATAATGTTTCTTCGTAATCATGTTTCGTTTTACATAGCATTATTAATTATTAATACAATATCAGAATTAAAGTGATGTTGTACATGTAGTCATTACATAGATGTCTAAGATTATCTTACATGTCGTAAATATAACACTCGATTACCTATAAATTATCTGTGAAACTCTCCGCTGGATTCAAACGTTATTTATACTAATTTATTTAAAAATGGAAATTCACCATTGAGGGCCTGTCCCACGAAATTGTAAATTGTCATAACAATCCAACGTGTATAATGGAAATATCGGATTTTGTATCCTTATCAGCCAGTGGTGGGACAGGCCCTATATGTTCTTTCTTAAAAAAATAGTAAGAACCTCACTTTATTGATAACATATTTCTACAATTAAGCTGTGCTAAATTATATGTTAACGCTTATTAAAATACACTATAATTTTAATAGTAAGGCTAAGACGTTCTAACCGTGAATCATTCTTGAATAATATAAAAACAATAAGTGTAAACGAGTTTGCTGTTTTACCTTTTTGGCTTTAATCTTTAAGATTTCCATCAAAAGCTTTTTGCGTTACCACGGATGTTAGTCTAGCCTCATTTATAATTTGTATTAAATTCTAATCTGAAAATTGATTTCGCATGTCATGGATGTTTTAAAATTTTTCGTTAATTGCCAGAAAGGCTAGGCTTGCCACAATCTGGCTTCAAAACTGCAACCATTCAATATTATGTGAAACAACATTGTTTTTATTTCAATTACATTAATTTAACAATGATTCTGTCAAATAATTCGTAAATAATATTTTGTTACTTGCAATAGTTTATTATTTGTTTTAGATTTATAAACGAAGCTATGTTAGTCATTGTGTAATTAAAATTTATCAATCAAAACACTTTAATATTATTGTAAGTGTTAGGGCAGTAAATGCCAACAATTTTTCAAATACCCTTGTACAAATGAATTTGTAGATTGGTAAAGTAATAAAGGATAAAAAAAAACTGTATATTTGCGTTTATTTATTTAATCCCTACTTTTTCTTATATGTTAACTTTAATTAAAGATATATATTTTTTTCTAATGATAGCTAAAAAAGATTATAGCTTTTTCGAATGAATTGACCTACAAGACTAAGAAAAAAAATCGATCAAATTTTTATCTTCTCTCAATTATTCTCTGACGATTATTTAACGACGAGGAAAATTTTATTCTTTTAAGTCCATTACTTTCATTTTTAATTCGGAGAAAAGTAAAATCGATTCGAATGTTATCGACTTCAAAATTCAAAAGTTTTTTACAGAAAAAGTAAGAACTTTCAAACGATTATTTCCTTCTCTCAATCATTCTCAGACGATTCTCTAACGTTAAGAAAAAATTGATCCTTCTAAGTCCATTACTTTCATTTTTAATTCGGAGAAAAGTAAAATCGATTCGAATGTTATCGACTTCATAATACAAAAGTTTTTTACGGAAAAAGTAAGAACTCTCAGACGATTTTTTTCTTCTCTCAATCATTCTCAGGTGATTCTCTAACGATGAGAAAAATTTGATCCTCCTAAGTCCATTATTTTCATTTTTAATTCGGAGAAAAGTGAAATCGATTCGAATGTTATCGACTTCAAAATTCAAAAGTTTTTTACAGAAAAAGTAAGAACTCTCAAACGATTTTTTTCTTCTCTCAATCATTCTCAGATGATTCTCTAACGGTAAGAAAAATTTGATCCTTCTAAGTCCATTACTTTCATTTTTAATTCGGAGAAAAGTAAAATCGATTTTAAAATTTTCAAATATTTTATACAGATAAAGGTAAGAACTCTCAAACGATATTTCTTTCCTCTTAATCTCTCTCAAACCATTCTCTAGCGATTTGCATAAAAAAAAGTAAAAAAGAACGAAGTGAGGGGGCTAACTTCACGGAGGATGACTTGTATTCTTGAATCACCAATTGACGTAATGAATTGATATAGACCTGGGTCAATCGATTGTATCTTGTGATTGAGATCGGTAACAGTTTAGTGATCGGCTCTTTAAGATCATTTGTGTCTTCGGATACTTGCAATCTCTTATTCATAATATGGAATGAAAGTGGTCTCTTGCTGTAAGGGCCGGCAACGCATCTGAAGTTCCTCTGGTATTGCAGATGTCCATGGCCGTCGGATCAATTGATTTTAGGCGATTCGCTGTCCATTTGACCCCTCTAGAAAAAAGTCTGGTCTGACGTTTGCTTTGTTGTATTGACCTGTGTCGTGTGTGTCGATCATGTCCCGTTGGCAAAACGATCAAATTCCAATGATCCGATCATGAAGGCGTCGAGTCCTATGGGTAGGTCGGTCACTTACAGGTTGCAGGTGGTGAGCGAGATACATGTGTATCTGCCCATCAACGGTTGGCTGGTTGCTAGCATGACCGACACGACGAGACACGAAGAGACAAAAAACCCGCATATTCTGTGACTTGCGCTCCGATCAATCAATCAATCCAATCACTCTGATCTGATTACTTATGATCGACACAGGACTATTATGACATTGACATTTTATGTTAACGATTTTTGTTTATGGTAGGGAAATGTATTGATTATATTAGTACAGTTTTAAATAATTTATCATATTATTGTGAAATATAAAGAATGGCGACTTTTCGTAAAGATAAAAAAGAAGAAGAAGGTGGCGGAATGGATACATTTCAAATGTTGGATAAAAATATTATTTTACAAGAAGTGCGACACTTCAACTCAAATCAAGTAGATGCGAAGAAATGTATTCTTATATTGAGTAAAACTTTAATCATGCTAAACCAAGGCGTACATCTTACAACAGAAGAGGCTACAACCATTTTCTTTGCGATAACACGATTGTTTCAATCAAAAGATGTGATGCTGCGTAGATTGGTATATTTGAGTATAAAAGAACTTAGTTCTTTAGCTCAAAATGTATTTGTTGTATCTTCTTCTTTAACCAAGGATATGACTGACAAAGAAGACTTAATCCGAACTGCAGCAATAAGAACACTGAAAAGCATTCCGGACATCACAATGTTACAAGGTATTGAGAGATACATGAAGCAGGCTATACTTGATAAGAATCCAGCTGTTAGTTCAGCTGCTTTAGTTTCTGCTCTGCACTTGACTGCATCAGCCCCAGATTTTGTTCAGAGATTGATGAATGAAGCACAGGTAATTATAATTTGATTTTTATATTAACTTATCTTAGATTATAATGTCTTAATTAAAATAGTGGTTATTGTCTGTTAAGTATTTTTAATCATATTATTAGTTTTTTAAGTATCAGTTGTATGCAATATGGCTTGCAATAGTGTTATTTTATGGATATGTAAGGATATAAATTGTAATGTTATATGTATAGAAAAAAATACTAAAAACATTTACAGAGGGTATAATAGAAGCGAGCAAGAAGTGAACAAATGCTTGATTTTATAAATTATTAACAATATACTTTTTTTACAGGTAGCTGTCACATCTGAGAATAGCATGGTAACATATCATGCACTTGGTGTAATTTCTACCTCAAGACATAATGACCCTTTATTTATGGTTAAATTGCTAAACAAGTTATTGCAAAGGCCAAATCAATCGCCTTATACAGTTTGTCTTCTTATTCGTCATGCTGCTAAACTAGTTGAGAATGAAACTGAAGACTCAGTATATTATTTAGAATTTATAGAGTCTTGTTTATACCATAAATCAGAAATAGTTATATATGAAGCAGCACATGCTGTTGTTAGTTTAAGCCAAAATATAATAGATCTTACTCAAGCTCTATCCGCATTACAAATCTTTTGTCTCTCTTCAAAAGCTTCAACAAGGCTTGCTGGTGCAAGAACTCTAGCACAAGTTACTGCGAAACATCCAAAAGCTGTGGTTGTTTGTACAATGGATCTTGAAAATCTGATTTTTGACTCTAACCGTTCAGTAGCAACTTTAGCTATTACAACTCTGCTTGCTCACTGTACAGAAAGTTCTATTGAGCGTTTGATAAAAGAAATCTCAAGTTTCTTGTCTGAAATATCAGATGAATTTAAACTTGTAGTGGTTGGCGCTATTAAGAACCTTTGTTCTAAATATCCTTGGAAACAAAAATTCCTTGTAACCCTGTTTTCTGATATGCTCCGAGCTGAAAAGGATGAGGAACATAAAATGGCTGTTGCAAATGCTATCATTTCATTGATTGAGGAAAATCCAGATGCCAAGGAAATAGGCCTATCTCATCTGTGCGAGTACATTGAAGATTCTCATCATGAAACTCTTGCAGTTCGTGTATTAAATGTTATAGGGCGTGAGGGTCCGAAGGTACGTCAGCCTTCAAGATTTATCAGATTCATTTATAACAGAATTCTTTTGAACTCCGAACCTGTGAGGGCAGCAGCTGTTTCTGCAATTGCTCAATTCGGGGCATCATGTGCTGGTCTTCTACCCAGCATAAAAGTTTTACTTGATAGATGTGAGACAGACGATGATGACGAAGTTCGAGATCGAGCAACTTTCTATAATGCCATTTTTGAATCTGGAGATCAAAAACTTATTAATGATTGCATTTCTAATGTGCCAATTTATAATTTTGTACTATTAGAAGAAGCACTACAAAATCATTTAAATACTTGTCCAGAGCAGAGTTTCGACATGGATACAGTTCCACTTCTAAAAGAAATAAAAAAACCCAAGGATAAATTAGCACAAATTGAACCTATTCAGGTAACTATTGTTTCTCTAGAACAACAATATGCAAATCAACTGAAGGTGATTCCATGCATTGCAAAATTTGGCCCAGTATTTAAAACTTGTGAACCAATTGAACTGACAGAACCAGGGACAGAATATCAAGTAAAGTGTATAAAGCACATTTACGCCAAACATTTAATTCTTCAATTTGAATGTATGAATACAATGTTTAGTCATCTACTTAAAGAAGTTCACATATGTTTAGATATGGCTCCTGAATATATTCTTGTCAGTGAAGTACCATGTGAAAGTCTACCTTATGAAAAAAAAGGAGATATATTTTGTGTATTGGAATTTCCTAAAAGTCCAATGAACTCTGTAGCATGTTTTGGAGCAGCTCTCGAATTTTCTGTACATGATTGTGATTCAATAACTGGGACGCCTTACCCTGGAGATTGTTATACAGATACATATACTTTGGAACCTATAGAAATTGGATGTTCTGAACAATTTAAAATTCGACCAGCTTCTGATGACTGGGAGGTATCTTGGGAGAGTGCAGAATCTCAAAAAGAAGTAATACATACTTTCGTCATAAATAACTTTGATGTTACAAAAGTTGCAACAGCAATGTGTAAGCATTTATGTTTACCAGAATCTTCTGTACAGGGGGATAATATAAAGAAAATCTGTGGTTTAGGGACATGGCGTACAGGCATTCCAGTAATATTTTTAGCTAGAATGGTACCGTCCCTATCAGGTGTTACCTTGCTACTTACTGTCAGATCACCCGTTGAGGCTGTGGCTACACTTTTATTAGCTGCTATTGAATAATTTAAGATACTAAGTATATTCCTATTTCAAATCATGAATTATATTTACTATTAAAAGTTAAGGTTAAATTATTGTGTTAAAACATGTATTATAAGTTCTTTTAATAAATAAGACTTTTTAATGTATTTATTTTAAATCTTACTAATACTGTATGTATTGTGTTATAATTATCTTACTAATAAAGTATAAATGCGAAAGTTTAGATGAGTGGATGATTGTTGGAAGGTATTTTCATGGGTCTTGGTGAAATTTAGCACATGTTACTATGTTATATTTACTATGTACTATTTACTAATAGCTTTTTACTAGCTTAATAGCTATTTACTATGTTATAATTTCGCTTGTATGGTCGCGGGCATAGGCTAGTTAGATAATATAGGAGTCGTAGAGGTAGTTAAGATTTATTCTACTTTAGTAGGTTAGTATTGTTGTTAGCTCTGAGGTATTTTATGTAAATGGGTGATACATCTTCCATTAACAACATAGTGCCATAGATATAATACCTCTGGACTCTTCTTATAATATATAGTTGACCCAATCTTTTTTTCAATGATTTCGGCATCGTCAAGGTTGAAGATAATTAAATAGTAAATAACAAGCTAGTAAATAACAGCAGTAGCTGATGATATCAATTGAGACACAATTCTCGATATCACCTCTATAAATAGATAGACGGCAGACAGTAGACGCATACCAGTTTAACATTTAATCGTAACACGATTTTCGATGTGTCATTCAAGTGTCATTGAGTGTGACAGCGTGACGTGACATATATGTCACGTATAATGGAAAAATATCCAAGTTCGGGAATACAATAGTAAACATTTGTTAAAATGTTAATTATTCTTATTTCATTATTACATCTGTATAAAATAAATTAAACCCCAAACCCAATATTTTTTAACAATTGCAATTATTATGTTTTATTGTTGATATAAAATTATTAATTAATGTTTTAAAAACTACATGACTAACTATAGCATTAAACTACATTAAATTAGTAAATGGATTCGATTTAATTCTTAATTAAATATAGGCCTATAGTGTGTTTAAATAAGATAGATTAGTTTGATAAATGACGCATATGAAGTATCGATTTAAATTTTGTATGCCATTAAATGCCGTACATAATAGACAGGTATCGTAGTGACGAACAAACACAGCGAACAATTATGAACTATCGATATTCGGTTTAAATAACATTATCGAACTTAACTAAATTTGTTATTTTCTTATTAACTAATTTAGAGGACAATTCTAGTATTGATTATAGTGTAGAGAATTTAGTGATCACAATAATAATAGCGAAATCCAATTCGATTACGTACGGCTGTAGTAATAATAAATGTTTATTTACTATTTTTATTTGTAGTGGTTTTGTCATTGTAAATTATAGAAAACAGTGTTTGTTTTTTATTCATAAGTTATAACTATGAATCTATCGAATCCTACTTCCATAAGAATAAAAATCGAAAATCGAAAAGATTCATGTCTGATTTTATACAACCCATCCCTACTAAATTGTCAAACTAATCTATAGTTTGTCTAAATAAGATAGATTAGTTTGATAAATGACGCATATGAAACATCGAATTCAATTTGATTGAAGGCAAATGTCGTACTTACTTAATAGACAGGTATCGTAGTAACGAAACAAACACGCATAGCGAACAATTATGAACTATCGATATTCGGTTTAAATACATTATGAACTATCGATATTCGGTTTAAATATTTATCGAACTCATCTAAAATTATTATTTTCTTATTAACTAATGAAGAGGACAATTCTAGTATTGATTATAGTGTAGAGAATTTAGCGATGACAGAAATTATAGCGCAATCCAATTCGATTAAATACGGCTGTAGTAGTAATAAACATTTATTTACTCTCATTATTTGTAATGGTTCTGCAGGTCATTATTAATTTGAGAAAACAGTGTTTTTTTAAATCTTAAGTTACAACTATGAATCTATCGATTCCAACTTCTATAAGAATAAAAATCGAAAATCGCCAAGATTCATGACTGATTTTACACAACCCATCTCTACTAAATTTCAAATGAATTGTCAGACTAATCTATAGTTTGTCTAAATAATTTAGATTAGTTTGACAATTCATTTCAAAATTAGTAGGGATGGGTTGTGTAAAATCAGTCATGAATCTTATCGATTTTCGTTTTTTATTCTTATAGAAGTTGGAATCGAGAGATTCATAGTTATAACTTATGAATTAAAAAAAACACTGTTTTCTCAAATTAATAATGACCTGTAGAACCATTACAAATAATGAGAGTAAATAAATTATTTCTGTCATCGCTAAATTTTCTACACTATAATCAATACTAGAAATGTCCTTTAAATTAGTTGATAAGAAAATAATAATTTTAGTTGAGTTTGATAAATATTTAAACCGAATATCGATAGTTCATAATTGTTCCCTATGCGTGTTTGTTCGTCACTACGATACCTGTCTATTAAGAACGAAATTTGCCTTCATACAAATTGAATTCGATATTTCATATGCGTCATTTATCAAACTAATCTATCTTATTTAGACAAACTATAACATAAGTGACTGTTAAACTTAACACTTTTATTAGTTCGAAAACTCTTCACCCCGAACAACCGAAACCAACAGCGCCAAAATGGCGAAAATCAAATAGACACAAAATACCACAGATTCTAGCCTCTTTATTTATATATGTGATTGATCTAGTCTTAATAATAAAGATTTGAGGTACCAATAAATATAAATACAAATCTACGGTTAGTGCCTTAAACTTCTGTATGATGACGCTTTTTATACCTATCTTTAAAAAAAACTAGTAAATAACTAAATAACTGCAGATTCACTTTCGCTTCATAAGTTAGTTTATTTATTTACTAGCTGTTGCCCACGACTTCGTCCGCGTGGAGTCTAAAAGTTCAAAACTTACTTTCGCCCCTTTATTCAACCTATCACCTAAAGTATTAACTTAGTAGTAATCTACGTAATAACGGAGATCTACTGATGCAAGATTCCAAATTTCTAAGCCCGGTAATTTGTGCGCTGATTTTTCGGTTACCCTGATTGTTTGTGTTCGCGATATTTTCTAAACTACCATTTTAAATACTGTAAAGGGCAATTTTATTCTACATTAAATTCGCCTGATAAGAAACGCATTTATTTGGATAAGAATTAATGTTGAACCCAATAAAAGAACGCCGCAAATAGCGTGCGGTTTTTACTTCATTTTGTAAGCAAAAAAGTGGTAATTGTTTGTGTTGTTGTTTTGTTTGTTGTTAAGAAAACCGTTAAAAATAGATATATGCTTTCGCGGACTTTTCCGTAGAACTTTTTGAGATCTACAATTCTTTCATACATCATTTTTATATACCTCTAACGGTTTAGGCAGCGTAAGCCGAGAAAAGTTAAAGTTTAGTGAATTTTTACAGCCGGTGTCCAGAAACACGCTGTTTATTAATAGTTCCTAAACATTAGTAATAATAAAATATAGCCTATGTTACTCAAAGATAAATTACCTTTCTGATGGTGAACGAATTTTTGAAATCGGCCCAGTAGTTTTTGCGTGAATCAAATACATACAAAAATACAAATCTTTCCTCTTTATAATATTAGTATAGATATAGATTACTAGCCATCGCCCACGACTCCGTCCGCGTGAAATTAAAAAAAAAAAACAAAATTAAGTAACCTATGTGTTTTTCCAGACTATCCTCTACATCTATACTAAACTTCAAAATCCGTTTAGTAGTTTAGGCTATAAACTCTAACAAACATCGGTCCATCAATCTGAACTTTACTTTAAAAAATTATAAATATATCATACTAATATTAGAAATGCGAAAGTTTAGATGGATGGATGGATGTTTGTTAGAGTTTGTAGCCTAAACGGCTGAACGGATTTCGATGAAATTTGTTATAGATGTAGAGAATAGTCTGGAAGAACACATAGGCTATTCACTTTTGTTTTTTTTAATTCCATGCGGACGGAGTCGCGGGCGACAGCTAGTATTTTTTATAAAAGAAAGTTAAGATTGGTATAAGGAAGAAAATAGTAACGTTGATTGGTCTCGTGACTCGAAAGTTTTCTCGTTAAAAAGACGCATAAGGTCCCTAAGGATAAGGAAAAACGTGTGTAAAGGGTTCGATGCAATAAGGGTCCGTTCACACAGACCGTACAGAAAAGCGTGTCCGATACATCGCTGTTCGTTTCACACAGATCGGCGCGAATTATACGCTTGCAGTAGACGAAAGACCGACTAGTAGAACATTGTTTAAATCGGATCATCCCGGAGTCGAGCAGATGGTCTTCGAGCGCTGAAGAATGATTACTATTGCTCCCTAACAGATTACGCTTGAAGAAACTAACAAATTACGCTTGACTACAATGAAAGGTAAAATGTAAAAAATAAATCTTGTATCAATTGCTGTCCCTCACTGGCCCGGGTCGTTTGAACGGAACCTAAAGCGACATGCACGCAGAATAATCACGCCGCCGCGCCGATACGTAATAGTATCAACTAAAACTAAAACACATGCTGGCACATTTGTCGCTTTTATGGCCACGTGCACTAAAGCGAAACGTAGATATCGTGTCGTTTCTTTCGAATAGTTAGCTCACGTTTTCCATTGCGTGAACTATAGTGATGTGCTCATCAGACACGATACTTATGAAAATACAAATGTATTTCATATAAAACAACTTCTATTTACTAATTACAGCTTAAAACAAACATACTCATTTTCGTACTTAACAATCAGCCTGGAATTTTGATTCGGGAGATGCCTTATCTACAAAATATCTGTCATGATTTATGCAAATAATGGAATTATAAAAATGTACGAAATGTAGAAAAAATCATCAAAGTAAATGATGGTTTGTTTATTTTTATTGAAAAAAGAAAATAAAAAATGAAGCTTATCGCTATTTCATAGAACAGTTGTTCATTTTATTAATTTCTCAAGAGTCTACATTTTATGTTTGGGACTGTTTAACGATTTGGACATTGTTAGCTTGAAATTTTGATAGAACTTTATAAATATTGCTTTATTAAAAAAAATCTAAATTGACCGTGTGGCAGTGATTATGAAGATATTTTTAAGCTCCCTAAATGGAAGTGGAAAATCACGGTCGAATCGATATCGACATAAAGTTTTACGAGTGAAGAACAACACTAAGAGTTTGAAACGAAATTCACTTGTTCTGTCAACCAAACAGTATAGTTCTGTTATGGCTCTGTAGCAAGTCAAAGAAATTTGAAGCTAAGAAAGCTTTTCTAGTTCATTGTTTTGAGTTATTGTATTCAATTGCAGTGTTATTAAGTTTTTTAAGTAAAATAAACAGTTTGGACAAAGTGAAGTTTAACTTTAGTAATTTTATAAGTTCAAAAATTTCCTTCACTCATGAGGTTCATTCAACAATAAATACAGGTAAGTTATATTATATTTTTTAATGTTAATGTTTATTTTTTTATGTTTATTTACTCTTGAATTAATTCTTTCTTTTTTATTTTGATTATTCATTACTATTCTTTTAATTATTTTCTAACAGATATGTAAGTAAATATTATAAGATTTGGGTATCATTATTCCTAGAAATACATTCTTAACTACTTTAAATGTAGCTTATTTTCACTTAAGGAGAAAAACATTTTATTGTTAGTTACCCATTGATACACTCTTTAACCGATTTAAATTTTTTCACTTTTATATTTAAATAGTTTTTGCCTGCGACAAATTAAAAAAAAAAATCCTTTCAGGTTGTACTCTACAATTATGCCAAATTTCATTAAGATCCATTGAGTGGTTTAGGCAGGAATTACATTGCTGTAAAACATATCAATTCTAAACTGAATTAATTCAGTGTTATTGATTTTGCTGGCGCTTTTACTTTTGCACAAAAAACTCAAAATGACACTAAATGTGTTAGCTATTAGTAAAAATAGGAAGAAACGAACAAAACTATAGAAAACATAGTATTATTATGGCCATGAGTCTACATTTATGTTTTTCTTCATCAGTGATAGGTAGAGATCTTATTGTGCTACATTGCGAATGCAGAGCGAAATGTTTAAGTGCCTCTTTAACACTGTTTATGTTGTACTAATAATAAAGGAGAAATAAAGAACCCTCTTGAAGGAAAAGTACTCTAAATACTAAAGCCAAGAGATATTAGAACATATGTGATAACACTACCCTTCTGAAGGATAAAATCACATATGGTAAAATTGTAGATTTGTAGTTCCGAGTGTTGAATAGGAAAACATACAAGTGTACTTAGTAAAGAATAATCAATTTATTTTAGTCCCTTTCCCTTCCCACCATTTTCTTGTATGGTAAGGATGGGAAGGAAAAGTGGATTGGAGTGCAGGAGATGCATAGGAAGGGGAAATATCCTCTCTATGTAGGTCTCCTTCTTCATTGTTTAAGGGTAGGCATGCATCTGCAATTACAGATGTATATGGGCAGCAATCACTTCGCTGTTTCGGCGAATTCAGGTCCGCTCGCTTGTTTGCCACCTTATAATATAAAAAAAATCATAAAGGAGATTATTGTAGAGTAGAATAACTACTAAGATAAACTAAATATTTAAAATCTTTTTTTGCCCCTTTGAAATGAAAATCGATATTCTGATTGTAAAATTTATTTGAACACTATATACATATGTAATTGTTTCTTGTATCTGTATTGTATTGAATGTCTTGAGTCGGTATTGAATCGTGCGACGCCACGTGACTCGACCATACCGCCCACGCAGTACGCATGACGTGACGACGACTTGAATGCGCCGGAAACGTGGCAGAACCGAATGTCACTGGGTTTCGTCTGATATAACCATTAAAGTTACAAATCGTAGTATTCTGTATCTGTTTGATTATCACCATTTTGGTGCCTAAGGTTGGCAATGGTGATGAGAATTTAAACTCGCGATAGAATTATATAATATCCACAGGCGCCTTCATATCGGAAAGAAGCAAAAGCTGACATTTCCAAGCAATTGCCTATCCATTTATACTGATCAGTGCCGTTTTGTTGTCTCTGTTTTTTATAAAGAGAATGAAAGATACCATACAAGTTCACGACAGTAGCACAGTAATACCACGTCGTTTATATTAATTATAAACAAAAAAGTGGTTATTGTAAGAAAACCGTTAAAGATAGATATATGCTATCGCGGACTTTTCTGTAGAACTTTTTGAGATCTACAATTCCTTCATACATCATTTTTATATACCTCTAACGGTTTAGGCAGCGTAAGTCGAGAAAAGTTAAAATTTAGTTTTTTAACGCCGCGGTCCACAAATACTCTTTTTATTAATAGTTCCTGAACATTAGTAACAATGAAATATAGCGTATGTTACTCACAGATAAATTACCTTTCTTATGGTGAAAGAATTTTTCCTCATTATAATATTAGTATAGAAATGTAGATATAGACAAATATTTTGTAGGTACATTGACATGAATAATATGCAATCCAGCAGGAATTGATATTATTATATAAAGCCTAAATATAATTACGACGACAATGCAACTGACAGGAAATTGCATAAAAAATTGTTTGTCATGTAAACTTATTAGGTTTTTAATTACTTGTAATATGAACCACGGAAATGTAAATCTTTACGATATTCTTTTATATTTACTGTGTTTTTCAATCATACTTCATACTTCATACTAATATTATAAATGTGAAAGTTTAGATGGATGGATGGATGGATGTTTGTTAGAGTTTGTAGCCTAAACGGCTGAACGGATTTCGATAAAATTTGGCATAGATGTAGAGGATAGTCTGGAAGAACACATAGGGTACTCAGTTTTGTTCTTTTCAATCTCACGCGAACGGAATCGCGGGCGGAAGCTAGTATTCATATAACGCGAAATATTACTAGGTTTTTGATAATTACCAAATTAACTATAACCCTGTCACACTTGTGGGAAGACTACTATTCATCATCATTATCACCAGCTCACTATATGTACGTCCCCACCAAGGGGCCCGGAGCCTACCCTAAGTAAGGGGTGAAGAATACTATTAGGTATTTGAAAAAAAATCTGTATTAGTAGCTTCAGATTGGGTTTGACTTTGGTTTCTTAATTGGTAGTTTAAATGTATATATTTAGAGATTGGAAACACAATACGCAATATATCTTCGCGTGAATGGGATTAAACTGTTTGCTTTAATGATTGTTTTGAACACGTAATATTGAGTTATGCATTCAACGTCCTCGGATTAGTTACATGTACAAAGGGGAAACTGGCGGTTTTCCATCTAAAAAGTTACATTTGAATATTTTGAAACGAGACGCGCAACAAAAATCTATACAACACAGCTTATAAATAAATGTGTCTGTACAAAAATTAGTCGTATGGTGATACACGGCTAGTTGCTTTATATTACTATCTCTTCGTTTGCAGTCACTGCTATCTAATTAGTTATTTGTAGGAAAAGGCGGAGTTTAACTCGTTGTGACGAAGGTAATTTTTCCTAAACTGGACACCGCGGGTTTCCGCGATTGTACATCCTGAACTTGAATACAAAATGTAAACAATATACAATAAAGTTGAACTACGAATCTCTATATACATAACTAGCTGTTCCCATGCGACTTCATCCGCATAGAATTATAAATATGTATTTCATTTTATTGTTCACATTTGTCAAATTATCAATTGCAAATGTAAAAATGACATGGCATGATGTCAAACCATAGCAACCTTGCTTCCTTGATGTTGGCAACAACTTATGGTCTCTTTCCCACATTAGGGTTTTTATCCAAAATATTTACGCCTAAGTTTAACGGCGTGAAAATATATAGCCTAAAGCGTGACGTAAGTGTAGGGCTTTTTATTAAAAAAAGAATTATTCGAAAATATGCTGTAATTGCTGACATCTTAGGCAACAAAGAAGTGTGTCTTTACGCTTTATTATAATAGTATAGATATAGATATGTGAATCTATGATTGAATATTGAGTGCTATTGTTAACACTTAGAAAAAAGAAATAACCATGTGTATGCATAAGTAATTTTAGGACATGACTTGTTTCGAACTTGTAACGTGATCTTATATTTTAGACTAGATGTTGCTGGCGAATTCGTCCGTGTAGAATAAAAAAAATAGTAAAAAATACAGTCTATGTTACTCAGCTATAACGTAGTTTATTAATGGTGCAAGAATTGTTGAAATCGGTCCAGTAGTTTGAGTTTCTCCAATTCAAAAAAAAAACGAAAAATACAAATCTTTTCTCTTTATTATATTAGTTTTAGATAACTTTCTGAGAAAACCGTCGGCTATTATTTGTTTATTTGTACTACTCTGAAACTTTTGATCATCTCACAAAATATATTTTCATCAAAAGGAAGTAGTAGGTACCACTTTAAATCGCATTATTCCTAAACTATATAAGTTGGATTTTTGGAACTTTTAAAAAAAAAAAAAACGAAAAATACAAATCTTTTCTCTTTATTATATTAGTTTTAGATAACTTTCTGAGAAAACCGTCGGCTATTATTTGTTTATTTGTACTACTCTGAAACTTTTGATCATCTCACAAAATATATTTTCATCAAAAGGAAGTAGTAGGTACCACTTTAAATCGCATTATTCCTAAACTATATAAGTTGGATTTTTGGAACTTTTATCATTTTATAGAAATAAAGTGGTAAACGGCTTGTGGAAGCTGTGCGAACTATTAAAATGTGAAACCAAAGACATTTAAGAATTATATAGACGAGACATAGTGAACATTTTTCTCACCGGTAATTTCTTTTAAAGGTACTATGTTAGTAGACACGTTTAGTACGCCACCTTATGTCCTTCTATTGACTAAAACTTAAATATTTAATAACATAAATATTAATTATTGTAATTGTAAAACTTAAATATTTCCATTTCAGTGGATTGTCAATTGACGACAAAGACATTTAAATATGTTTGAACCTCTTTGTTTCTCGCAAACAATTAGGGCGAAAGCCCCATACTCATAGACAATTCACGTGGTTTGCGAGATATGAATCGGTTTGTAAGATCGCTTTGCTCACTTCAACGCTTGTGCGAATGTTGATACCGTCATTTTGACGCGATGCAATGATTTATGCGAAAATTCAATTCAAAAAGTTGTAAAACATATTTATGTTTAATTTTTTGGAGCGGCAAAATTATATCAGTATCATCCCTCTGAGAAAATGTTACCATATTTTGTAGTTTGTAACTGCCTTTCAAAAAAACGTAATACTTAAAAATGACGTAAAGAATTGAAGCTCCTTAAAAATGCTAAAAAAAGTTTCGCGATAACATATCTAACTTCTATGGTTGTATCACATCAACCATTCTTTTCTCTAAAAACATCAATTAACATGCGTTTGACTTGTGACGCTATTCTTCGTATTCGGTATGAATCTTTCCAATAAATATGTTTAAAATACACTAAAAAGTATCAAAACAAATTGATAATTGAAACACAATACATTCCCTTCTAACTATTATGTCTATATTGTACAATAGAGCATACGCACACCTGAAACTAAACTATCACACAACGCTTTGATTGCTATTAGCCTTATATGGAGGAGGCTTATACGCACACTACTCGATTTTTAGCTGTGCAACTATAGTGTGTCTAAATAAGATAGATTAGTTTAATAAATGACGTATATGAAGTATCTAATTCAATTTGTATGAAGGCAAATGTCGTATTTAATAGACAGGTATTGTAGTGACGAAACAAACACGCATAGCGAACAATTATGAACTATCGATATTCGGTTTAAATAAAATTTATCGAACTCAAATAAAATTATAATTTTCTTATAAACTAATTTAGAGGACAATTCTAATATGGATTATGGTGTAGAGAATTCAGAGATGACAGAAATAATAGCGAAATCCAATTCGATTACGTACGACTGTAGTAGTAATAAATATATATTTACTCTCATTATTTGTACTGATTCTGTAGGTCGTTATACATTTGAAAAAACATTGGTTTTTTAAAAATTCATAAGTTATAACTATGTATCTATTGATTCCAACTTCCATAAGAATAAAAATCGAAAATCGAAAAGCTTCATGCTTGATTTTACACAACCCATCCCTACTAAATTTTCACATGAATTGACATGAATTGTCAAATTAATCTAATTTATTTAGACAAACTATAAACAGTTAAATTGGCAGCGAAACAATCGACAATCGCACAACTTCTACAATTGTTTAGTCAAAGGTGTGCTCTTATTGCACGCTCTTATTCTTATTTAGAAGATGGTGTTGGTCAACGTAGAATCAGAACTTAAACGTAACTATACGTTTAATAGCGTATGATAATTACGTCATAAATATAGTAAGGGTGAGTTGCATCGAATCGCCGGTTATCGTAATAGTTATTGTTATAGTTAATAGGGTGACAGGTGCAAAAAACATATTCTCGCAGAGGTTTTATATGTTTTTCGTTTTTACAATGGAAACATTTTAACCTGAATGTCACTAAAGTGTCAAGTTGGTGTCAAGAATGACCCTTTGTTATTATTTGTAATTTAATTGTAAATTAAAATGTTAGGAAATTCATGTTTCGACGATTATAATTACGTGTCATAGGCGTGGTATTTTATAGTTACATAAACTTTTTGCCCACGGAGATGGAGAAAATGGCAAACTCTTGTGAAAATAAACTAGTTTGGGCCATTATTGAAACTGTATTTACATTACTACTCAAGCATGTAGCGCGAACAATGAAGCAATAAAATTATACAAATATATAAATGCATCTTATTTATTTTCCATCGCTATAAATTGTCAATTTATGGAGTACATTTTTTTTTAAAGGAGTTTTCTCTTATGGGATAAGGATAAGGCGCTGTTGCTATGGCCTTAGACACTCGAAATTTGTCCAAACATTAATTCCATCTTGGAAATCTATTAATCCGAGCACCCAAGACTTCTCTCTTCTGGATTGCGTATAGGATATTAGTAGATATCTTCTTTTTCCATTATTTTTTAATTTATTTGTACTTTTGAAGATAAGAACGTGTGACAGTTGACACTACCGAACTGACACTAACGGTAACCATAATTATAACCGCCCAAAATCGGGCGGTTATGATTAGCGTCAAATATGACGTCATTTTGACCAGCTTAAAACTGGTACAGCGAATATCATGAACATGCGTGGACGTAACCATCGGGAATGCTCTGGTTAATATTACAAATAATTTTAACTTTAACTATAACCGGCGATATGGTGCAACTCACCCTAAGCCTCACGTTTGTAAAACAAATGTTACGATCGACCTCAGCTTACACGTGCATAATCCCTATCGTTAAACGATTAAGTTTACCACGGTTTGCACTCACGTTTCAAACGTGGGATTAAAAAGAAACTTTGCCCATTTCACGTGTTCAATCCTTACGATATTCGAAACTACCTTTATATGGTCTCACTTCTAAAGTAGTTATACAATTAAAGTTACTTCCAAACTTTAACTCCCGTTTCTAAAACTTTATTCACATAATAGAAATTTGTTAATTAACCATTAATTAAAACGATTATGACTTGAAATTTTAACAATGTAACTTGTAACAACAACTGAACTTACTTAAATTTAAAAACTTTACTTAAACTTACAAAACTGTTGTTTAACATTTCTCAATTTTTGTTATAGGTTCTCTTTAATATGGATAGCATGGACGACTCAGAGAATAATGCGAAGATATCTGATTCAGCTTACTCTAATAGTTGCAGTAACAGTCAGTCCAGGCGCAGGTAATTATAATATATTTTTTGTATTCAACAACAATTTAAAGTCTTCGCTTAAACAACTAAACGATATTTTACGACTCGTTTTTACTGTTTATTTTTTAAAATTACTGTATTGTGAAGTTCGATTTATGCAACCTCAATTTTTTTTTTGAGCCAATTTAATATGTCACGTTTGTGTCGTCTGTTAGTTTTAGTTTCATAATGAAATAACCTGCTTAAAAATATCAGGTTTCACTGACCCAACATTGTAACGACGTTCGATGGTAATTAATAGAAATTATATAATTGTATTTTTATAAAGTAATTGCGTAGTTACACATGAATAGATGAACAGTGCAGAGACAAAGCTTTTTAAGAACGTTCAAAATTACCTATTTTGTTAGGATTGTTACAATAGGTTAAGACAAATGAAACGTGTATTAAATAGTATTGTTAATCAATATGATAGAATACTTAACAAATTACTTACTATTCTTGTTGTTCTTACTTCAAAAATCTAACTAATATTATAAATGCGAAAGTTTAGATGGATGGATGGATGGATGTTTGTTAGAGTTTGTAGCATGGTGGTGTCAAATGTTCCCTATTAGAATGGTCAATCTATGTCCTCTGCCTTATTTTGTTCTGCTTTAGTACTTTTAAATGACGATATTGTAATTAATCGAAATAATATTGTTAAGAATAGTTTAATAAAAATGCGATTAACAATATTTCCTAGCAATGGCATATGCTTGACTTATTTACGTTTCTATATCGCTAAGTCGCAAAAACTTATTGTTATGGATTATCTTTTGGTAATGTGTTCTGACAGTGGAAACCCACAGTTACACCAAATTGATGGTGACAATTTTTTGTAGTTCGAAGTCAACCCACTCTGGAAGCAATTCGAGTGGCAGTAGCGGATATGGCGGGAAACCATCTACATCCGGTTACAGGTGCGTCATCTAAATTTTAAGCACCGTTTAATGATCGTTAATTGTTTTAAATCATTGTCTTTATTATTGTTGATAATGATTATTATAAAGTCATATTTCAAGTAACTTGAAGCGATGGACAAGAAATTAACCCCCCGTAGTATAGATGACAGAGTTTTTTTATTTACATTTTCATATGTGAAACCTGAAAAAGATAACTTTAGAGAAGTAATGTAATATTGAAAGAATTATCAATCACTATATAAACCTACTAAATCTTGCTATCTAGAATCTAGAAAAGTTTTCCACATTATAATAGATTCGGTATTCTAAAGATGCCTTTATCTTGCATCTTGTATTGCAAGTTTTAGAATTTCAATGACGTCATTTGCATGAATTTACAAGGCATGAAGCACTTTCAAGGTGCAACTGCGTAATGCTTTGGAATAGTGGGGATCGATAAGTGATATTCATATTTAAAATTCCTACTATCTTTTCGAATTATCAATCTTTAAATATTTTTTATTCGTCCACTCAATCCACTCAAGTTTATAATAAAGTTTTATTTTTCGATTTCCAAAGAAAAAGCATTGAAACATCGCGGTATTCAAATTAAAAAGAAAGACGATCTAAAGCGATTACGCCATCCTATAAGAATTTAGTTACTAAATCTGTTTAGATCTTATGTGCATATAGCGTTCTCCAACGAGTTTTTTACCGAGTTGAATGTACTTTTACATATATATTTTTCTTATAGTAGCAACAACATTAATCAACCACAAGAGAAAAGGCTGAAAGAGAAAGATTCTAAAAAGAAGAAGCAAGCGCATACGGAGATGTTAACTGAGGCGCGAAATGAAAGTGATGATGGTCTTCCAGAATCGGCGCCTATTTTTGAAACCCCCAAAGAAGATATTGACATTGGTGGGTGATGCGACTTATTAAAAAATAAATTATATATAATAACGTATTGTATGGTATAGTTGGACAAACATATCTGGACCGGTAGGCGGCGTTGCTATTACGATTAATTCTGGGAGAATTTACATATGTATAATTAATTTATAGCCAAACAAGGATGTCTAGACCGATGAGGGTGCAGCTGCTATCAGTTGATTCTAACATAGAAAATGACAAAAGGAGGGCGCTAGTGCGTTATCATTATTTAGTTTTATCGTCGGGTCACAATTGTAGGTCTATAGGCATAGAAATAACAAACAACACAAAACATGTCAGATATAGAACGGCATATTATCTAGCCCAGCTAGAAGCGTTGCTAACTGCCATATGGTAGTGTCAGAAAATATGTAAACATGGACATAAAAATGACATAAAAGAAAACACATACATAATATGACAGACACAGAAGGGAAAGGATCTTAAGAACTTGGAAGGATGGTGCTAGAGAGCTATTATAAACATAGGAAGGGGAAATTTCCTCTTTATGTGCATCTCCTCTGTCGATTAAGGGTAGGCAACGCATCTGCAATTGCGGATGTCTATGGGCAGCGGTCGCTTCGTTATTTTAGCGCATTCAGGTTCCCGCTTGCTTGTTAGCCACCTTATAATATAAAAATATGTCCGCCAGGTCAGATATCCTTGTCGGTCGATGGCTATTTTAATTTATTTTCACTAGTCCACCGGGCCAGATAAATTTGTCCAATATTAAGCAATTTTAGGTGGCGCTAAGTGACATCAGATTACATTTTTAAATATCGCGACGATATAGAAGAAAACGCTGATCTATTATGTCGAAATACGGTTTTGAGTACATATATGTGTAAGAAATACAGAGCGTTTCAAATAAGAAAGTGCGTGTGAGGATCAGTGAAACTGTTTATTAAAATAATGTTTACATTCAAAGAAAATGTATAGGAATCAGAGACCAAGAAACTCTTTGTTTCGCTGCGCCAGCGGAGTAAGTGAATCTCCGATTTAAAAAAATACGCAGTGTTGTTAAAATCTGTACTTTTGTAGGTATTTTGAATAAATATAGGTGACAGGTGCACAGTTCTTTATTTGAAACGCATAGTATTTGTGTTGCAGATTCAATTCATCTTCATTATAACTTAGCCCGGTTTAGGAAATATATACATCTTTTACATAGTACATACAACATGATTGACAAAATATACTCTACAGCAGTTTATTCCGTGACAGAAAAAAAAGACAGTCAACTTTTAAGGAATTATAGTTTAATTATTGCTCACAAAAGTAAAGAAAGATAATACAAAGTTTTTTTTTTTTACATCAAACCTCACTTATCTATCTAATCCTGCTGGTAATATTTTTTTTAATTCGTGAATTATTCGATATTATTTTTTTGGATTTTTTTGGATATACCTGCTGTGATATAAATTATTTCTATAAAGATTAATCACAATCCTAGATAACTTGCTTGTAATAATTAAAAAGCAGGTGTTCTTAAATTTAAACACAGTTATTATTATTACAGAAGGCCGAGGAAAGTACGGGGGTTAAATTAAATGTAGTATTGAATAAATTATTCTGTATTTCCTTCGGTGTAACATGCTGACACTTTTCCATACTTAAAGGTAAAGTACAATGGGCAGTGAATACACGGTACGTAATGATGTTTTTCCTTGTCAGTAATGGGAATACGCATTGTACAAAAAGGGTACGGGTTGTAGTATTCTCTGTCTACACAATCCTACACTAAGGGACTGCTTAAGTAACCATTTAATGACTCTGAGTGAGTTAATGTCGAGAAATTTTTGGTTGCATCCATTTCGTTACATTTGTATCGTTACAAAAACCTTTTCTAACTAGATATAGTTGTAGATTTTTTGTTAACTATTCATTACCTTACAATTCGTTATGTTAAGTAGATTTTTTATAAATTTTATTATAAAATCGCGACAAAAATCGTAAAAAGCTTTCATCCCTTCATACATTTGCCATCTTGGATATTCATGGACTAATATCAGGTTAAAATGTTCGATTGCATATCCAATTTAAAAATATATTTTTTTATGTTGCGCAGTTGTACCGTTGACGTCACCAGCGCTTGCCTCACCCGAAAAGGGTTCGGAAAGTATGGATATTTCGACATCAGAAAATAGAAGTAGCAAAGGGGACGCCGAACCCGTGAGTGTTGTTTTTCCTTAAGGTTAACCCACGTGAGGTTGCTTCGTTGTTACATCCCAAATTAGAAATTCACGTTTCTTTATCCCATGTTAATCCGTCATATCGTCAGTCGGAGTTGAACATTCGTACCATAACGTTCCATTCGAAATGGCTGACAAGTATTGCGGTGTTATATGGCCGGCTATGTACATATGCAATTATAATATTTATTTAAAGGTACTTTTGCTAGAAATAAAATAAATAAATAAGAAAGTGCTAACTTTACACAAAATAGTGTATATAAATGATCTAACTTAATTTATATTTGATTTAAATTAAAATTTGATTATTTTAAATTCTCTGAATCGGGTTTTATTCTAAAACGTTTATAGTTTAATATTCTAACGGTATTGATACTAATATTGAAAAAACTTTGAAGCTTGAAGTTAATTTTGAGATAATTTTTAAAATCGTATTTTGAAGAAAATAAGGTTTATTCAAATATCTTTTATAATTGCCAGTTTAATCCTGAACTCGTCAAAACTAAATCACCGGTCCAGAGATCGTTCGACAACGCAATCACCCGATCATCGTTATCTTGTCGTGTAAGTATTTTTATATTTTTAAGGTGCTGTCGCTTTTTCTCTTGGTTTCCATTAAAACTTTTAAGTATTAACGTTATCTAAGACTTGAAAGTAATGAACTCTAAGGAATATAGGAACCGTGTGTTAATAACGTAGGCATTTTTAACGATTTTAAGCCTTATCCATGTAGAAGGGTACATAAATTTCTCAAACATTACTAATTATTGCGTTACAATAGTTTAGTATTTTAGAGTTGGTTTGAAAGCATCACGAGTGATAGAGAAACATGCAATAGATTTGCATGTTGTGAGTATTTTATGAGATAGGAATTTCATGTGACAAGAAATTTTTGAACGTGCATACCTACACCGGTAGTGGTAGGTCTAAAAAGAAATGAATGGATTTAATGAAAAGTGGCGTGATTATAGTTTGTCTATTTAATTTGATTAGCTTGATAAATCCGGATACGAAGTATCGGATAAATCTTGAATAAACTTAATAAACGGGTGTCATAGTGACGAACATACGTGTATAGCGAACAACTATGAACTATCGAAATTGAACTAAATCTATTACTTACATATTAATTAACTCAAGGGACAGTTCTAGTTGTGAATATAGTGAAAGCAAATGATAATAACGAATTCCAATTAGATTATGTAGGATCGTATTAAAATTAATATTATCTCTCCTTTGTAATTGTACTCATTTTTTATTTGAATTTGAATAACCGAATGTAAAACAGTGTTTTTTTATATTTTGATCCAAAATGTATTACTACGAATCCAACCATCGATTCCAACTTCGGAAATTGAAAAAATCATACCTTATTTTACAAAATCCAACCCTACTAAATAGACAATATGCATATGACGCCAAATTGGACCAACCTTTTTTACGTATACTTTATTACTAGAAAAACATACGTGATTTTTTTTAATGAAATGTGATTTACTCGTAGTAGCGAAGTTTAATAATTAAAAAGTGTATTTTTTAAAATTCCCTCGCCAAGTTCTGAAACAAACAAGCAAAACAAGGTCAAAGCAAGTGACTTATCTATTATGGCGACACGGTGTGTTGTCAATACAGAGTTCATCTACGTTCATATAGAAATTCACTCTTGACGAATTTACTGTAAACACGATAATAAAGATAAAGATAATAAAACTAGCTTTTAAATTAAAAATTAATGAAAGGAATAATTAATTACCACTTATTTATACCAGGAATAATGAAATTTAAATAAAATATTGGTCGTGTATATTTTCGAGTAAATATTTTCATGAACACAATATTGTGTATTCTCACATGGTTGTATTGATTTAACATTATTTTTAACACTTTTTATGTGCTTTTCCAAAGATAAAGGACGATTTAATCGATTTTTAACTTTTGATAACTCTAAGAACCAATGAAATATTACATTTTGTTGTTTTCTTTACATCGAAGTGACTTCTGAGCGGAATATCACGAATGACGTCACGTGTCTCGAGCCAACTCCGGCCGCGTTTTAGTCGCACGAAAAAGATCGTGGTTTTATTTATTTAAGCTCAATAGTTGAATTTTTTCAAATCAATATTTTTTTCTGGTTATCTTATAACAAGTAGAAACGTTTAAAAAAGAAAAAAAAACGCGCATATCCCCTAGTGTAAGACAAACTATAAGAAGGGAGTGACAACTGAAATGACGGATGATAGATTGACTTTGGGGATAAAAATCTGGTGCCTGACACCGCAATTAGGGTTGGGGGGTGTAAGGGCAGAGAGATGATGAGGTAGGATTTTATCGTTTTCCACTAAGGTAATAACCCCACTTGTTGACCCTCAGGATCCTTAGTTGATGAATGGTTCCATTGGCATGGATTTTTTTGGATTTAGAATTAGGTGACCCGAATTATAAATGTATCATCAATATTATATGTTGCAGGATGGATTCTCTTGCGTAATATCTATGCATGATGGTGTGGTCATGTATACAACTTCATCTCTTACCTCAACGCTCGGCTTCCCAAAGGATATGTGGGTTGGCCGATCTTTTATAGATTTCATTCATCCGAGGGTGAGGCGACTTTAGCAATGATTTCGATATTTCACGTAAATTTAGCGATTACTAAAACTAAACAATTTTGTAACAGGACCGCAATGTCTTCGCTTCGCAGATAACTAATGGGTTAGCGGCACCGAAAAATGTAAATGGTACGCAAGAAAAAGGTAATATTTTTTTATTTAACAGTGGACCACGCAACTAGAAAGTTGCATGACTGTACTTTGCTCAGGACTGTCCCATTTGTTTCGAGCTGTCTTTGCTTTCTTCGAAACATTTAGTTTCACGTAAGTTCATACATAACATTATTTTTATGTTATCTTTATATCTTTTTTTTTCATAAGTTTTTTTTAATATATATTTTTGTTAATATCTTTTTTTTTCATATAGACTACTCTGATTTTTTCTATTTCTCGTGAAAAGCTAATAAGAAAGCTTATAGAGAAATACTTTAACAAATAAAAAATGATAATCAAATTTTACTAATATAGTTAACTTATTAATTACAGAGTATCGTTTTTTTTTATTTCGATTATGTTTTCTTCATTTTAAATATATTATATGTATTTCATTACACATTCCAAACATTAAATGTTACACTTTTTAAAAGCAAACAGACAATATTAAGTGCGCATAACACAATAGGTGTAGTAGGAAGGAACAATCAACACTAACACGAATTTATTATTGAATTTCCCGAATTATTTCATTATGTGAGTTAATTTTATTTTCAGTGACAGAAAAAGAAAAGTTAGTTTCATCTATGGTTTGCCGTATCAGACGATTCCGAGATTTAGCTTCGGGTTTCGGAGTCAAGAATAATTCTGTTGTATACATGCCTTTCCTCTTGAAGTTATCTTTTAAAAACGCTAATAACGAAACGGTTAATGATGTATACTTAGTTATACAGGCGTCGCCATTTTACTCGGCATTTAAAAGTAAGTACGGCTTTTCGATCTATACTTTATAATATAATAAAGCGTAAACCCACACTTCTTTGTTACCTAAGATGTCAGCAATCACAGCATATTTTCGAATAACTCTTTTTTTAATAAAAAGCCCTACACTTACGGCACGCTTTAGGCTATATATTTTCACGCCATTAAACTTAGGGGGTAAATATTTTGGATAAAAGCCCAAATGTGGTAAAAACCATAAGTTGTTGCCAACATCAAGAAAGAAAGATTGCTAAGGTTTGTCAAGTCATGTCATGTCATTTTGACATTTGCTATTGATTATTTGACAATTGTAAACAATAAAATAAAGTTTTTATAATTTCACGCGGATGAATCCGCACGCGAATAGCTAGTTCTAATATAATAAAGCGTAATCACATACATACTTCTTAGTTCTGTAGGATGTCAGCGATCACAGAATATCTTATCTTACTAATTAATTTAATAACAATTTGAAATGTGAAAGTTTGTATGAATGGATGGATGTTTGTTGTTTGGAGCCTAAACTGCTGAACAGATCTCGGTGAAATTTGGCATAGATATAGAGGATAGTCTGGAAGAACATATAGGCTACTCATTTATTTTTCGTTTATTTCTACGCAAACAGAGTCGCGAGCAAAAGCTACTATGTTATAAAAAGGAAGCCTTTGTCTGAATCAATTGTTTAATTAATGGGTTTTGATACTTTTTCTTTGCAGTACCAAACGAAGTGGTAACCAAACCAATACTATTCGTAATTCGGCATGCTGCTAACGGCAAACTGGAATACTTGGACCCTGAATCAGTTCCCTATTTAGGTTATTTACCTCAGGATGTTACTGATAAGGATGCATTGCATCTTTACCATCCCCATGATTTGGTCTATTTGAGGCAGATTTATGAAACTATTGTAAAAGAAGGCACGGCACCGAGATCTAAACCATACAGGTGAGTACAAAATAAACACGCTACAGTTTGAATCCTTACTTGAATTTACACACTTATATGCACTAAACTATACACAAAACACAGCTTTAAGCTGAAGTAGTTGTTTGTCAAATATTTGGTTTATCAACTTCTTCTACTTTGCTGTTAGTTAAATTTATCGCAGAAATTCCCTGCAGTCTCATAATTTGGAATAAACATCATATGGATGGACGTTTTTACGGTTTATAAGAAGCCGAAATTCCTATTTTCTTCCATGTTAAATACAAAAGTATACTGTAAGCAAATGATGGACTGATGACCTGAGTGGTCGTAAATGCTTACTATTTATATTATATTTAAACAAATTGGTACAGCTTTAGGATTACTAAAGAACAGATAACTTTCATACTTTTTGTGTAATTTGGAAATAGTAAAAGTGGCAGTATTTACCCGTGCATTGCTCTCTCTTTGGTCAAAATATGACGCGGTCAACGTTACATTGGTTAGTTCACATATTTTCCTACTGCCATAAGATTTCTGTCGAACTATATCACAATATTTTAGTTGATAATCAATAAAGTTAAGTTAGTTACCTTACAAAGCTAGTATTACAACCAAGAGCATTAAATCCGGGTCACTTAAAAAACTTGAAAATTCAACTTCTTATACGATTTTTGTTAATATACTCCCCTTCATCTGTGAAACAGAGAGAGAAACTTAGTTTTAATATCTTAATTTAAGGAGTATTGTTTTTTTGATTAAGCTAGCATTCTTAGTTTACGAAATTTATAGTTATTTTGTTTTAAGTGGCCCGGATTCAATGCTCTTGAGTGTATTGACTGTGTTACAACGTTATAGTCTTTATTTTTTTATATTAACGATTATTTTTGTTTTTTTCCAGGATGAGGGCACAAAATGGTGATTTCGTGAAACTAGAGACCGAATGGTCATCATTCATTAATCCGTGGTCGAAGAAACTTGAGTTTGTTACTGGAAAGCATTATATAATTGAAGTAGGTGTTGCTTTTAATTATTTTTTATGTGTTGTAATGCCACTTTATTGTATTGTATACATTATAAAGTAGATAAGTGGGATAATTTGAAAGAAAAGATAGTTATATCGAAATTTTTTGTTAAAGAAAATATTTTTATTCCAGGGACCTTTAAATCCTGATGTGTTTGAATCACCTGATCCCGATAGAGGTCAAATGTTCTCTGAAGATGACAGGTTAAATGCTCATACTCTTAGAGAGAGTATTTTAAACATTTTAAACGAGGTAAGTCTTATCTATACTAATATTATAAAAAATTGTATTTTTGTATGTATTGAAATAACTCAAAAACTACTAGGCCGATTACAAAAAATCTTTCACCATTAAAAAGCTACGTTATTGCTGAGTAACATAATATTTTATATTATATAATTTCACGTGGACGTAAGAAAATATATTTTAAATAACAAAAGGCTTAGGGTATTTAGATAAAATTTCTAAAAAAATAATTAAAAAAATAAAACATGGTACTGACTTTTCGCATACAAATAGTAAATTTACTGATATCGGCTCGGAACATTGTAGAATGCAATTTACAGCTGAAAAAATACGCTCAGGACTAACTGAACAGAGAATAGAGTAGCTCTCTCATTGAATTGAGGAAAATATTGAAAAATGCCTATAAATGTATGTTTCCTCAGGTTCTCACTAAGCCCGCTGAGGCTGCAAAGCAACAAATGAGCAAAAGATGCCAGGATATTGCTAAATTTATGGAAAGTCTTCTGGAAGATGAGCCAAAGAATGATGATGATAATCGCGTAGATATGCACGATCCAGAACTCAGTTATTACGTAAGTTTTTACATTGAAATATATATGTACAAATTCTTATTTAAACAAGGGATTTCATATCTACATACATATCTAGATGTTGCATCCCTGGCAATCCATGGTGGGTTAGTAAAACGGTAGTTAACAGTAGGTTTGCATTACAGGAACGTGATTCGGTGATGCTTGGAGGTATATCTCCTCATCACGATTATGACAGCAAATCGAGCACTGAGACTCCAGTCAGCTACAATCAGCTTAACTACAACGATACGTTGCAACGGTAAGGGAAATACATTTAAAATACACAATTATATGAAATATGTTGCTTTTTAAGCTTAATTAAAATAAACGTCAGTACAGCAATTTTTGGGCGTTGCCAGTTGATCTAGGGGAGGGAAGGAAAGTTCGGGGCCAGGAAAGTGTCTAGTAGTTTTTTTTATTTAAAGGGAATGCTTATCAACATTTTTTACTGAACAATTAACAAGGTTTTAAGTTATCTATATATACCCATATATAGGAATCGATTGCGTTTTAGTTTTTCTCAATAGTTTTTTCGAATATCTAACAGGGGGCAGCGGGCAAGTGAAAAAGAACTCCTAAAAGTTAATTTTCAGATATTATTGTAATAATTTCTGTGTTGATTTGTTAAAAATATAGTTTAATGTTGTACTAAGTTATGTGTAATTATAAAATTAACGTTTTCTAGGTATTTCGAGAGTCATCCATCTTGTGCGTACGAAGAGTACAATACTGTGTCCGGTGAAAATGTTTTGGGAATGCAGGATCCGAAAACAAAGTGAGTTATAAAAACGACCATGATCAGTCACAATTGATCATGATCAGACACAATTGATCATGATCAGTCACAATTGATCATGATTAGTCACCACTGATCATGATTTGGTTCGTTTTGGTCTAGATAAAAATCGTATCGATATTCAATGAGTTGTAAATATCTATTACTTGGAATGTAGAACTATTAGAAGGAATGAAAAGTAGTGGAAGGGAGAGGGTGTGTGAGCGAGACAGAAGATACAGTTGAAGGACAAAAGGTGACCTTAACCAATGAAGGACGTGAAGAGAAAACGACTTGTGACGGAACGAATAAAAATAATAATATGGTTTTCTCAAGTTTTACTTGAACGTTGGGATATCTTCTATATATTGTCTACGATTTGTTTGTTTGTGATGGTTAAAATTATTGTTTTACTTTTATAGGGACCGTATTACACCGACGATTATAGTAGATTTTGTTGATGATATAAAACCATCGAAGAGTGACGAAGATAACCTAAACTCTATTGGAGATTATCAGCCCATTCGACTCACTGAATCTGTTTTATCAAAGTAAGTAAATAATACTAGCTTTAGCCCGAGACTGTGCGCGTGAAATTGAAAAAAAAAAACAAAAGTGAGAAGCCTATGTGTTTCAGACTATCCTCTATATCTATGCCAAATTTTATCGAGATCCGTTTAGTAATTTAGACTACAAACTCTAACAAACATCCATCTAAACTTTCGCATTTATGGTATTAGCAAGGAATAAACTTATGCCCTATTTTATGATAATTAAAACGTGAAAATAATATTTATATACATGAAAAATTGTATTTCTGAACGTGTAAACATATGTTATTTGTATAATTTATGTTTTTTTATAGGCATAATGCGGTAATGGTTAAGGAACTTGTAAAGATACATAGGGAAAACCGCTCTAGCAAGGGTGACAAGGAGAAGCATTCTAATGAGACTAGACAGAAGAAGAAAGAGCATTTAGCTAGATGTAACGCTTCTTATCAACCGACATCTGCTGGTGTGAACTATTTGTCACAAGTGAGTTAAAAAAACCTATATTATATAAATATTTCGCATTTCACACATGACAATTTTTTTCCAAATTATTCACCCCCTAAATTAAAGAACGTGATATTAGCCTATAGCATGCAATGTAGAGTTTTCTATTAAAATAAGAATGATTCAAATATATGTTACGATTACTGATATCTTATATAACAAAGAAGTGTGTGTATGTGCTTTATTATATTAGTAAAGATCTATAACAAGACACAACATAGCATGGTCGTGTCACCCATATGGACGAGGTTTTTCGTCTTTTATATCTATTTTAAATTTTATTGCAGTACTACATATTTAAAATTGTATATTTACTCTATATTATCGGATATCCTTTTCTGGCAATTAAAAATTATCTCTGTATATTCCAATTTTATTGGAAACTAACTGTTCGCGATCGTTGGTGTGAAGTTAGAAAATAGTAAAAAACTTAGCCTATGTTACTCATTGATAACGTAGCTTCTAAATGGTGAAATAATTTTAGGTATCGGCCCAGTTTTTTTAATTATTTCAATACACACAAAAATACAAATTTACTTATACTTAAGTATAGATATAGATTTTAAAGCAATTTGATTACTCTTATAGACTGTTTTGTGCTTATTTACGTTAAATTTCTCTATAATCAAAAATTAACACCATCTGTCGCAAATTAGAAACATAGACTTACTGTGACAAATCGTAACTATTTTTTTTAATGTATATTTAATTGAATTTTTCAGGCTCAGGGAGTTAAACGATCTTCTAAACAAATTGATTTAGAATCCGTGGCGCATAAGCACCATTGTACCACTCCACGACAAACCCGTCGCAAACAACCTATAACAACAATGCCGCATACTATAACAACACCGGCAACACCCATTGGTAAGGAAATCTCATACAACAGTCAAATTTATTTTCCAAACCACCTAACAGTTAACGTATAGCACCATCGTTGAAAGCTAGAAAACGCTAACAACGGGTTTTCAGTAGATTTTCTTTCTGACAAAATATGGACGCTATAAAAAGTGGACATTTCAAAAAATATTTTGTCAGAACGAATATAGACTTTTAATATCATATTTTAATTTATGGTCACTATGGGCTATATTGTAACTTTCCTCTTTTCTTCGTTAAAGCACATAATGCCATATGGGTTTAGAAATCTTTCATCTCTATGCAATATATGGGAAAAAATAGTGTGAGATTTAAGGTTAACGCGCAAACGTCAACTCGTCCACCCGACACCGCCCCGGAACACTATCGCCGCAGCGTACGCTTGCCATTGCTTAAATGTTTCCAATTAAGCCAGATAAAAATTTAATTTATTTATCAAAATGTACGCGAATCGTTGGCGATGCATCCATTCGCCATAAATCCGACTGCTTTGTGAGTGGACGGCACGTTGACGCAACGTCAACATCTCGGCAATCCCGAGGCAATGCGGTAGGCGAGGTTGACGAGTACGCGTGAACCTTAATATTTTTGAATGTAGATTAGTTTTCTGCTAAAAATTTCGGAATCACGATACTAATCAGAATAAACTAGGCATAAATGCGTGTGTATATTTATAATTCATATTGGTTCGGTAGCTCCAACAACCTGGACGCCAAACCCCATGAACACGTATATCTTGGGCGTTGGAATACCGCAACAAATGTCAATCGTCAGTCCCGTAGCCGCTATGCCAGGTATTAACATTACATTTCTTAGTACTTATTTCTAATATTTTTATTTGCTTGCTTGTTACTAACCTTGTTTTATGCAAAGCTGTATTGTTTGCGTAATTTGCACACAAATTTTAAAAGAGTATGGCAACTCATTGACGACTTGTTGATGTCTGGCGTTCGTGTCGTTCTTTTAGCGGAATTAACAAAAATATATTATACTATCTGTTGCTCACGACTTCGCACGCTTGAAATTAAAAAATAATTAAAAATATAGCCTATATTACTCACAGATAAATTACCTTTCTATCGGTCAAAGATTTTTTAAAATCGGCACAGTAGTTTTTGAGTTATTTCAATGCATAGAAAAATAAAAATCTTTCCTCTTTGTCATATTAGTATTGACTAATATTTTAACAGATTCTCTATTCAAAATCGAACAAAGAATAAAATATTTGCCATTCATTATGCGATAGATAGCCAAAACAACTTAAATAAAGGAAAAAAAAGTAATAAAAAACCTTACAAGGCCATAGTTCGTATTTGTACGTTGTGCGCATAAGGCGTGCGCATAATTGTCATAAAAAATCTATACTTGGTAGACCCTAAGCTAGTGTAAGTTTGTTCAATAGTGAGAAATACAGGCTATAAAATGACTTCAGAATTATTAATGTTTTTATTAATCTATTTTTAACGGATTTTTACTCGGCTTATGATCGTTATTAACCTCAAAATCGTATAAGTGTTTTAGGATGGACTTAATATTTTTAATTAAAATTACAGGTATGTTTCCAATGCACTATATGCAGCCGCATTTACCGCAAATGCAAGCAAGTACCTCTGCAAACAATGCAGTGCCTGGAACTAGTCTGGGACAACAATATCAAGAACCACCAAGTAAGTTCACATTTTTATATTAAATTTACGAGTAATTTCTATAGCTCATTGACCGAATTGAAGTCAAAGATTCTCGCCCCTTTTAGGAATAAATATCAGCTTGTATGTATTGAAGTGTTCTACTTATTGTGATACTAGCTTTCGCCCGCGACTCCGTCTGCGTGGAATTGAAAAAAACAAAAGTGAATAGCCTATGTGTTCTTCCAGACTATCTTCTACATCTATGCCAAATTTCATCGAAATCCGTTCAGCCGTTTAGGCTACAAACTCTAACAAACATCCATCCATCTATACTGTCGCATTTATAATATTAGTAAGATTAGTATGATTGTCGGTAATCTGGATATTTCAATGTTTAATCATTTTGTTTTAGTGCAAGGAATGATGTACGGCCAAGCAATGTACGGACCGCCGTTCATGTACTCACCTATCAATCCTCAAGTCTCGTACCCAGTGGCACAAAACTTTGTACCATCGCATGGAGTCCAATATGTAAACCATTTAAATGCACTTGACTTAGGGAACAGCAATTATGTGGAGGTAAGCGACTAATAGCTTCCATCTGTTTCCGTGTCTAACATATTAATAGAAAATCATGTTTGCTTGGAAACGTACGCTCTAACCCTATTAATTCTTTCCCATTTAGCCAGTTTTTATCGTCGCATTTCTTTGCTTCTAGAGTTAGGAATCTAAAAGATTTTTTACTTCTAGAGTTTAGAATCTAAAAGATTTTAATTAATAAATGTTTCTTTTTTTTCCTCATTCTTTCTATTTTACTGCACAAGATAATGATAACATCGTTTGCATTTAATAGTTTCAAATGAAGGTAAAACATTTTTGGGCTACTAATGTGATGTCTTAACCTATATATTAAGTTTTCGCGTAATAATGCCATATGTCTATGGTAAAACAACTGTATTATTTGTAAGAAAATGAAAACATATTTTTGTAATTCAATGTTTTCAAAAGATCTGTATGATGATATTTAATTTAATTTATTGACAATAATTTTTGTGTGATGTTTGAATAATTTTATAATAAAATGTTGATTGGATAAACGGCTTTTTCTCAGATAACATTAGCATGCAGTAAACGGATGCACTTTGTTGGGTTGTGGTGTGTGGACAAAATTCATTAAAACCAGAATGGTGTTTTTCTATAGATAACGTCTAAATGTTTTTAAATTGTGTATCAAGGTGTTTTAAAAGAAAGATTGGGAAGTATGAAATGAAATGTTTATAAACTCAACTAAAATACCTGCAGGACGAATTTGTCTTAATATTATTATCTACGTTTTAGTGAAGGCTTCCATTGTTTTGAAACTTGTATTAACACATATTGTTGTGATGTTTTTTTTTGAAAGATGAAGTAATGTTGACAATTTGTATTATTAAAATCGAAAACGACAGTCAGAATTTAACATTTGCAGCTCCGATATGATAAGTATCGCATGTTTTTATGATATTTTATGAATTTTGTTCATCATTTTTTTATTTTTATTTCGATAAACCATAGTAGTTGAGAAGTTAGTCTACTAGGATACTTGCTGTACCCTAAATCATCGTTCCCAGATCAATTTTTATGGCTTATCAAATGAAATATTCTTTGTGAATTCAAGTGAAAATCTCTTTTACTGTCTTAACCATTAGGGATTACAGACAGAAAGGGTTTATCACGATTTTTAAATACGCCAACTTCACATGTTTTGATAATACAACACATGTTTTAAGATCAATATTGATCCCTATACTTCTGATGGAAATTGTTCTTATGTAATAATGTTTGTACAGTCAAGACATATTTGGTTGCCAGTCCTAAGCCTGGAGAAAGTATGAAGGAAAATTTTAATCATTGTTAAAAGGTTTCGGCCTGATTTTTTTATTACCTTTTAATTTTGTTTAAATTATTCATTAATTAAATTAATTTATGTTTAAAGTATGCGTGCACATCAAAGGTGCCGCGGATTCACATTGTTTTTCTGTAATTATTTTTCATATCATCAAAAATATTCGATATGTAAATTTATTTTGTTGGTGGCAATATTAACGTGCCTACGAAATATGTTGATAATTTATTTAGGTTAGGACAAAGACTAACAACACTTTACTCATTCACATTTTCACTCATTATTCTGCAGCCGATTCATCCTGCTTTATCATTATTAATTGCTTACAAATAAATTATAATGGGTAATTATGCGGTCGAAGTTGTAGCAGAACTAGGTGTAATATTAGAATGCATATGCAGGCGTGTAAGACAAGGTTGCCTATGAAGAGCGGAAAAACAAACTTTGGATATCACAGGAGGGGCAGGAAACGAGAAAATCATGGCACTAAAGGCAGCTTATTGAGTAATTCTTCAGCGAACGCTTCATACATGGTATGCGATTTTGAACATTATTGTCGAATAAACCTTAGTTTTTTTTTTCTGAGTTTGAACATTTGGAAAGGTAAGATTTTGCACACAGCACTGGCGTTTTCATAATTCAATAATTAACTTGTTTCTGTTAGGGATTCAGATTTAATTTCTCAATTAAGTTGTTTTACTGTCCCTATTTATTGATATCAGTCACGATGTTTCATTTATGATAGATTTGTTCAATAATCGACTCTGGAATCCGCTGATGTAATGCCAATTTCTTGGCGTGAACAAGTTAATACTGTATTAACTACTTCTTCTCTGTATGAGAATATATCCAATTGTACACTTCATTGAATATTTTCCGGCGAAGATTGATACAGTTTATATTTCCTTAGTTTCTATTGTCCGTTTCTCTTATAGGACTCGAGCACTCTAAGTAGCGATATAAGTGGGATCAGAAAATCGCCGGAGAATTCAACAGACTTCAGTTGCTTCAGGACCAGTTTCAGTGTAAAGGTTAGGGAAGTGCTGATTTAGGTCCATTTTATCTTTTACATTTCGTTTCACGATAACTATTTATCCGCGCGTGATGCGATCTGTCTTATAATGACATTTCCCTTATTTATTTTGTTTTTATATTGATTTAAGTATTATAGGTAAGTTTTTTGGTTATTGTATTCATAATCATCGTTCGGTGTCATGTGCTTTTTATCTGCTGTGCTATGCGCTAGTTTATAAATCATACTAACATTAGTATATTTAGATTTAAATGTATCGTACTAGTACCTTCTCCGATAGTTTATATGTTGCTATGATTCTTGTATCCTTTTTTGTTCCCGAAGTCGAATAAGAACTTTCTTAAAACGAGAGGTTAAAATTACTAATTAAAGTAAGAACTCGAATGCGTATGTTGCGTACAATGTACCAATATCACATAGATTATTGTGATGATGTGAAAAACAATTATTTTTATTGTATAAAATAATTATTTTAGTCAAGCTTTTTTTATTGTATAAAAAGGTACCATGAATCAGCGATAGTGGTTTCAAAAGAAAATGCACCACCGAGGTTCATATATGAGTGTGAAAATGTTTTTTTTTAAAGAATTATTTATTGTATTGTGTATTTCAGTTGTTTGTTAAATTTATTTGTGTGGCATTTTTTTACATGCTTGTATTGTGAAATGTTTCTTTTACCGTGAGTTCGCATTGCTTACACATAAAGAAAAATAGAGTGTTTACCAACTTGATCGTAATTATTTAAAATAATGGAGTTTCGAATAACGAAAAGCTAATACGTTTTAACATTTATACATTCATTACTTATTGATTATTTTGTTGCAAACTCACGGTAATAGATTGCGAGGTGTATGTACAGTGTGATATAGTTTGGGTTATTGTTTGTTAACAGAGTGTAAAGGCGGTACATGACATAACGCAAACTGATGTATCTCAACCTACTAGACCTACCAATAGCGAGGGAACGATAGAGAAAACTGACGAAGATTCAAGCTATTCGTCATTTTATTCATCTTTCTTTAAAACTGAATCCGGAAGCGCCGAAGAAAGTAACGATACTAAAAAGCGTGGGAAAGGAAGTAAAGTAAGTGTTCACTTTTTGTTTTGTTTTCCATGACAGAGAATAGTTAGGGTTAACGCGCACTTGTCAACTCCTCGTTTACCTGGCACTGTCCCGCCTCGTTATCGCAGCGGCGTTCACACGCTGCCTCGAGATTTCTGTTAGAGCGGGATAAAGATATGAAATTATGATACGTCGTTTTCGCTTGTAAGGGACGAGCCGCTCGGTGCGCGAGGCGCCTGCGAGCCATTCACCTGCCATCAATGCGACCGCCTTGTAATAAAAAAAGAATGCCATGAAAATAAATATAAACTATTTATATAAATTAGCTTTCGCCTGCGACTCCGTAAATAAGCGAAATAGCCTATGTGTTCTTTCAGACTATGTTATACATCTAGACAAATTTCACCCAGATCCGTTGAGGCGTTTAGGCTACAATCTCTAACAAACATTTATCCATCTATCTAAATTTTCGCATATATATAATAATATCAGTAAGGTATACACATTTGGCCTTTTTTCCAATTTTTTTTGATAATTACAGAGCGCTTGCGATTCGGGAAGTAGCTATCCCAGATATAGTAAGGCGCAATCGAAGAAAGGACCTCTAAGGAAAATGCAACCACCATGGCTGGAACATGTAAGTAATCCTAGGGCCATAATATCCCGATAACACGAAGTATCGAACTTACACACCTAGAAATTTGTCCTATGGCTAATACAAATATACTTCTCTTAGCTTTCAATAATTTATCGCGCTTAAATTTCGTATTAAAAGCTTAGTTACACTTGATGCGCTCAGTTGACTGCGAAACGCTGATTCAGTCTGTTGTTATTAGAACTCATTCAAAATTACGATTATGAACCGGGATTAAGAATCAAATCACAAAAAAATTGAATTGCTTTTTATTATTTTCTTTACCGTTTCAGGTGTGCGTTACATCCGAGCTTATTTACAAATATCAAATTCAAACGAAAAGCAGGGAGGAAGTCTTGTTGTCTGATAAGATGAAATTAAAGCAGTTGGAGCAGGTATGATTGTATAAATTATATGAAGAGTAGTAGATCACGCTTTAACATCTTCGCATTGGACTGGCTCACCCCCAGCAATACCACGAAGACCACACAGAACACAGGCGTCAAGTGGAAGCAATTCCGCGTATAGTCTGAGTGTGGTCATGAGGCCAAATGTTAGTCCATTTCCTTACCCATCATTTTCTTATACGGAGAGGATGGGAAAGGAAAGTGGATTTGACGGAGGAAGAGACGCATAAGAACGGGAAATATCCTCTCTATGCCCTTCTCCTCCGTTGATTAAGGGTAGGCAACTGTAAATGGCCAGCGATCGCTTCGCTTTTTCGGTTAATTCAGGTGGCCGCTTCCTCGTTTGCCACTTTATAATTAAAAAAATGATTACTTACAGTAGTTGAATATGTGCGTACGTCTGTTTGTGTTAATATTGAATTGTTTTTATTTTAGCCATCGTTAGTGAATGAGCAATTAGGTCAGTTATATCTGGACCTTCAATTAGAAGGTGTAGCATCAAGGTTGACACTAGAAGAGGGTATCACAAGTTCCAGCAGTTCGGGCGAAGAGAATACTGTAACAGTTTCTAAGGTTTGTTTTGCGTTATAAGTTTTTCTCTGTGATGTTGGCCATTAAAGTGTATTTGGCTAAGGTGGCAACACTGATGTCAAGTTAGTACTATCCGAGCCATCGACGGGAGTAGACGTATTCAGCATACAATACAGTATTATTTTTCTTAAATTATCAAAGATGTCTTCAAATCTATCGTTCTACTGTTCTATCTACTGTTGCTCAAATCGTAGCAGTGGTAGCCTACAGCGCCCTCTACTCAAGTAAACAAAGAAAAACCTTTTTTTTATTATAATGAGCATTAAAACATTTTGAAGCTACTACCGCCATCTGCAGGTTAAGATACACCATTTTAGGTATATCTACTATCATATGTATTGTATCTGGTTTTATTTTCAATCATTCTGTAGAGGTAGACTTCTCCTTTATTGTGTGAATTGGTTGTTTCCCGTTGGGACGATCCACTCAATGGGATTTTCCAACGGGAACCACCCTGTAAATTTAGTATAAAAATCTAAACAAACTTGCCTTAATGACTGTTATTCATACTAATGTTATAAAGAAAAATTGTATTTTTGTATGTATCGAAATAACTCAAAAACTACTGGACCGATTTCAGTAACTCTTGTCCCAGTACAAAGTTATCACTAAGTAACATAGGCTATATTTTTAATATTTTTTAGCAGTTTGTCTTATCTGAGGCTTTTCCTTGTTAACAGACACAAAAGAAGAAACGCGAGTACAGTAAACTGGTGATGATATTCGAAGAGAACGCACCTCTGCCTCCCCCGGATTCTCCCCCAGCAGCGTCTGTGTCGTAACATTGTGACAACTGTCACCAGTAAAATTCCTGTCAAAAATTGACGCACAAATGTTTGAAATTAAAATAATTTTGACTTACGTGTGATACGGGTCGGGATATGTCTTGATATGACGAATTTCCTGAAAAAAACTGTCGGATTAAAATTTTTTGGGCAATATTACTAATTATTTTTGGGAAAATTTAGGAATGTGTACAGTTTAAAATGACGGTTGATAGGTGTTGAACAACTAACACGTAAAGACATGAGCAAAAAGAATATTTTTGATATATGTATGTTAAGTATTTTTAGGTGTGTTTGAATATTAAAATTAAAAAGCTATTGCTAATTACGTATAAATGTAGATTTAAATAAGTAATAATAATTTTAAGTAAATAATAAGTTTAAAGTAAGTAAATTTGAAACGTGCTATTGAAAGTCCTGTTGGAACTGAATGCAATATAGAAATGTATTTGGATATCGATAAATCCACAAATATGTTTTCAAAACTTTTTTGGCATTATAATTATTATATTTGATAATTACGAAGTTGTTTTTTTGAAAATTATACTACACTGCCTACCCCTATGGTTTACGCGTGTGTGTTAAATTAAATTTGATGTCAATATTAAGTAGTGTGCTTTATTATTTACTATTCTAGAATGGGCATGTTGCCTAATTTTTGGAATTGCTTTTATTTTGTAGATAATCCATATCTAAACACGAAAAAAAATGTAACAAAATCATATACGCATCATTTCATTACAAAAACACTTAACTAAAAACAACTTCTCGAAAGACCGCGAATACGCCTCATGACGTCACTTTTTCTGCTAACAAACCTCGCGTCGCGTTCTGTCAAAGTCATGCTAAAACAGACATCTTGAATTTTGATAGTTATTAAAAAATCTTTACATGTTTCACAACTCCGGTACAAGTAAATACTTGTTTCTAGTAAAATAACTTGTCACCAACAAAAAATCTATTTTCGTTAAGTTTCTTTGATGAATCCAGTTTCCATTATGTTAAATCTTTTATCAATAACAAGAAATTTTGAAGAGAAGGTTATACTTTCAACATATTATATTTTTTTGTTGCTTATTTATGGCAAAGAACATTTAAAGTATAAATTATGAATACAAAAATATCAATTTAAAAAATGTAACTGTAATTATGATTATAAAATTGTGACAAATACTGACGACAGCTGATTCAATGTGACCAGATGCAAATTGAATTAGCTACTCAAATAGGTTTTACTATTTTTTTTTCGTCATATTGATCGAAACATTTGCTCGTAAAATATGTCGTAAATATAAAAACACTTAATAATGGAGTTCTAATAATATAACACACGAAAACTCAATTATTATAAGCATTTAGACAAAAATTATAACTACAAAAGGCACTGACATTCACCGAAGCAGGCCACACTGCCATGTTGTTTGCGAAGAAGCGACGTCACCGAGCTCTGATTGGTGTTTGAGACCGAGTAATGGAGGGTAAAAAATAATGCAGCGTTTTTAATTTATATTTCAATTGAGACAAACATTCAAGGTCTCCAAATGTTATTATAGGTTTTAAAATACTGTCTTTAAAATATTAAACATAACTTTATTTGAATTTGTAACATTAGGAAACATCCCCATTCTGATTAAGATATCGTAAGTTAAATGTAATTATGATACTTAAACATAATTTTAATCATATCATATTTTGAATAAGATAAATATATAATAAAGGTAAATATTGGATAAATACATATACCAAATTCAATTTCTCAATCTATTTTATAATCAATTAAAAAGTTATACGATTATTGCATATTTTATAAAACACTTTTAAAAGAGAATAATATTATTTGGAAAATATTTTCTTCATACTATTATAGAGCGAAGATCAAAAATAAAACGTTTAGACTATTTTTAATACGATTAGTATTGTGCAACATTATCTATACTATCTATATCTATACTATTATAATAAAGCGTAAACACACACTTCTTTGTTGCCTAAGATGTCAGCAATCACAGCATATTTTTGAATAATGCTTTTTTTAATAAAAAGCCCTACACTTGGTTCACGCTTTAGACTATATATGTTAACGCCATTAAACTTAGGGGGTAAATATTTTAGATAAAACCCTATTGTGGGAAAGAGACCATAAGTTCCTTGATTTTGGCAGCAAAATCAAGGAAGCAAGGTTGTCATCATATCATATCATTTTGACATTTGTAATTGATAATTTGACAGATGTAAACAATAAAATAAAATTTTCATAATTTCATGCGGATGATGTCAAATGGGAACAGCTAGTTTTTCATAAACAGCCAATGTCACAACTAAAATTACCGTAAATTAATATTAAAGTTGATTTAATCATGTTATAATATCAATGTTAATAATAATAAATAAATAAAATAATCAATGTTAAGTTTGAATCAGATTATGTTAAACATTTAGCCAGATGTTTTTATTTTAGTTTATAGATAAGTTTAAAATTCGAGTAGATGAAGAAATTTTGTCTTAAAGATTGTGTTAATCGTGTCCAATATAATTCATTACCTTAAGTTAGATTTATAGTATTTAGGTTCGGAAACAATAAATAATGTACGCATGCCAGTATTCCACTTGTATTCCAGTTACTGGCATGTGACCCTTAACTTGCATGCGAGAGTAGCTAGCACGATGATTTTGTGACAGCTACGTTCATGTAAGTTAACGGTCGAGGGGATACGAAATTGGACATTGACGTCTCGTACGTTTCATTGTCTTTATACTGGCATGGGTATATGCAATGCGCCATTTGCTGGCAAGCCGGCTAATACTTCTAAGTGCATTTCCACCTTAATATCTCACTTTGGATCCTAGTTTTGGCCACGTATCTTAACATCTTTAAAGGCAACATTGTTTTACGTACAACGTTTTATTAATGTTTAGTATTAGTTTTACATTATACATAAATGTTAGTTTATAAGTAAATTCCTATAATTTTAAATTACGCAAATTAATTATATAAAATATAGTGATGGAACAAATACTTGTAGTTTTTTTTTGTTAAGCCATTACCTACCATTTTTATTATTATTACCGTCCTACCACATTATTACCACTTTACGTCCCTACTGAGGGGCTCGGAGCCTACCCTACGTTATGGGTGGCTAGGCCTAGGTTGACTTCACACATATCTTTGAATTTCTTCGCGGATATGTGCAGGCATCAAGATGTTTTGTCACCGTAAGAACGTCTGGTAAATTATGTACATATGAAATTCGAAAGTCGAAACATTGGTACACGACGGGATTCGAACCCAGGGTCTGTAGATTACAAGTCAAATGCTACTATTATATAACTACTACTACTACTATATAACTATAACAAAAAAATACAATAAAAAATAAAACATATACTTCGTACTAATATTATAAATGGGAAAGTTTAGATGGATGGATGGATGGATGGTTGTTAGAGTTTGTAGTCTAAACCGCCGCCTACTAAAAACCTAAACTAAAAACCGCTGAACGGATTTCGATGAAATTTGTTGTAGATGTAGAGGATAATCTGGAAGAACACATAGGCTGACTTTTGTTTGTTTTTTTAATTCCACGCGGACGGAGTCGTGAGCGAAAGCTAGTTGAATAATAAATATAAAAGTTCGAAGCTGTTAAATGCAAAGCAACTTTGACCTTAACATGATATTAAATTGTTCTGAACTTTTAATAACCAACCGCATATAAGTTGTTAGGGCTAGGGTTTTTAAATGTCATATAGGTAACAAAACAGCCTGTAACTGGATACCTAAACAGGTTTATAGACACATTTCGTTCCAGTCCAATCCTGTTTTCCACATATGGATTAATTTATAATCCATTCCACATTCTTTTTAAAGGTCATACCAACATATATGTCTGGAAGACACTTTACATTACTGTATGTACATGACACCTGTATAACGAAATTCTTACCTTCTTCTATATACATATAATGAAGTTGGAGTGTCTGTTTGTAATATCAAAAGAAAAATTCCAGATTTCGGCAAGATGATGTATTTGTGTTGCCGATAACGAAAATCGCATTTAAAATTTTTTTGTCTGTCTGTCTGTCTGTCTGTCTGTCTGTCTGTCTGTCTGTCTGTCTGTCTGTCTGTCTGTCTGTCTGTCTGTCTGTCTGTCTGTCTGTCTGTCTGTCTGTCTGTCTGTCTGTCTGTCTGTCTGTCTGTCTGTCTGTCTGTCTGTCTGTCTGTCTGTCTGTCTGTCTGTCTGTCTGTCTGTCTGTCTGTCTGTCTGTCTGTCTGTCTGTCTGTCTGTCTGTCTGTCTGTCTGTCTGTCTGTCTGTCTGTCTGTCTGTCTGTCTGTCTGTCTGTCTGTCTGTCTGTCTGTCTGTCTGTCTGTCTGTCTGTCTGTCTGTCTGTCTGTCTGTCTGTCTGTCTGTCTGTCTGTCTGTCTGTCTGTCTGTCTGTCTGTCTGTCTGTCTGTCTGTCTGTCTGTCTGTCTGTCTGTCTGTCTGTCTGTCTGTCTGTCTGTCTGTCTGTCTGTCTGTCTGTCTGTCTGTCTGTCTGTCTGTCTGTCTGTCTGTCTGTCTGTCTGTCTGTCTGTCTGTCTGTCTGTCTGTCTGTCTGTCTGTCTGTCTGTCTGTCTGTCTGTCTGTCTGTCTGTCTGTCTGTCTGTCTGTCTGTCTGTCTGTCTGTCTGTCTGTCTGTCTGTCTGTCTGTCTGTCTGTCTGTCTGTCTGTCTGTCTGTCTGTCTGTCTGTCTGTCTGTCTGTCTGTCTGTCTGTCTGTCTGTCTGTCTGTCTGTCTGTCTGTCTGTCTGTCTGTCTGTCTGTCTGTCTGTCTGTCTGTCTGTCTGTCTGTCTGTCTGTCTGTCTGTCTGTCTGTCTGTCTGTCTGTCTGTCTGTCTGTCTGTCTGTCTGTCTGTCTGTCTGTCTGTCTGTCTGTCTGTCTGTCTGTCTGTCTGTCTGTCTGTCTGTCTGTCTGTCTGTCTGTCTGTCTGTCTGTCTGTCTGTCTGTCTGTCTGTCTGTCTGTCTGTCTGTCTGTCTGTCTGTCTGTCTGTCTGTCTGTCTGTCTGTCTGTCTGTCTGTCTGTCTGTCTGTCTGTCTGTCTGTCTGTCTGTCTGTCTGTCTGTCTGTCTGTCTGTCTGTCTGTCTGTCTGTCTGTCTGTCTGTCTGTCTGTCTGTCTGTCTGTCTGTCTGTCTGTCTGTCTGTCTGTCTGTCTGTCTGTCTGTCTGTCTGTCTGTCTGTCTGTCTGTCTGTCTGTCTGTCTGTCTGTCTGTCTGTCTGTCTGTCTGTCTGTCTGTCTGTCTGTCTGTCTGTCTGTCTGTCTGTCTGTCTGTCTGTCTGTCTGTCTGTCTGTCTGTCTGTCTGTCTGTCTGTCTGTCTGTCTGTCTGTCTGTCTGTCTGTCTGTCTGTCTGTCTGTCTGTCTGTCTGTCTGTCTGTCTGTCTGTCTGTCTGTCTGTCTGTCTGTCTGTCTGTCTGTCTGTCTGTCTGTCTGTCTGTCTGTCTGTCTGTCTGTCTGTCTGTCTGTCTGTCTGTCTGTCTGTCTGTCTGTCTGTCTGTCTGTCTGTCTGTCTGTCTGTCTGTCTGTCTGTCTGTCTGTCTGTCTGTCTGTCTGTCTGTCTGTCTGTCTGTCTGTCTGTCTGTCTGTCTGTCTGTCTGTCTGTCTGTCTGTCTGTCTGTCTGTCTGTCTGTCTGTCTGTCTGTCTGTCTGTCTGTCTGTCTGTCTGTCTGTCTGTCTGTCTGTCTGTCTGTCTGTCTGTCTGTCTGTCTGTCTGTCTGTCTGTCTGTCTGTCTGTCTGTCTGTCTGTCTGTCTGTCTGTCTGTCTGTCTGTCTGTCTGTCTGTCTGTCTGTCTGTCTGTCTGTCTGTCTGTCTGTCTGTCTGTCTGTCTGTCTGTCTGTCTGTCTGTCTGTCTGTCTGTCTGTCTGTCTGTCTGTCTGTCTGTCTGTCTGTCTGTCTGTCTGTCTGTCTGTCTGTCTGTCTGTCTGTCTGTCTGTCTGTCTGTCTGTCTGTCTGTCTGTCTGTCTGTCTGTCTGTCTGTCTGTCTGTCTGTCTGTCTGTCTGTCTGTCTGTCTGTCTGTCTGTCTGTCTGTCTGTCTGTCTGTCTGTCTGTCTGTCTGTCTGTCTGTCTGTCTGTCTGTCTGTCTGTCTGTCTGTCTGTCTGTCTGTCTGTCTGTCTGTCTGTCTGTCTGTATGCATAGAATTGTATTTCACCGCTACTCACACACACATCGACAGTTGGCCATGTTTATGCATTGTAACTACATTCACCCACACAAGCGCACACCAACTAACACATACGCGACTCTACCTGCGCAAGAGTCGCATTCCGTCACCCACCTCCGCCATTGGCCGTCGAGCCTCTAGAGGCTTTGAGGTGTCATAAATTTTTTAAAATTTAGAAAGTTGGTTCAAGTGTTTGCTTTGTTACCACCATGTTTGAAAATTAATGTGAGTATTAACTAATTTTATTTTATTTTTGAAAGTGTTATGTACAGTTAATTGTTTTCTCTTATCACAGTGTTGAATCATTACTTTTACTTGCTTATATTTTCATATCAGAAATGTAAATTAGATATACACTGTGGTAAGAAAATATTACCGTTTAAGAGCGTTATGTTTTAAATGAATTAGTTTACAAGTAATTTATTTAAGGCAAATGACACGATAGGGTAATCACGTGAACTGAATATAATCTAGAAGGCGTGATCTTATAGTTTTTCTCGATATTGTTTTCGCATGAGTAATTTTCAAGCGCAGAGGAAAACGTTACAGAGACGTTAAGGTTTTTATTAAATCTGATGTCATCTTAAGATATCTACTACATCGACTTAAGATATTAAAAAAAAACTTAATTATAATTTATTTATTTATTTATTTATTTATTTAAAAATATTGTTGGAAATACTTAAAATATTAATTATCAATAATTATTAATATTTATCGTATTTCAAACAATAGGAAATTTTAATATATTGTATATTAAATATCAAAATTAATTTAACAACTTGAATAATTTAATGGCTGCAAGAGAATCTTACTGCACGACGCAAATATATAAAAAAAAACAATTTCCTTCGAGGTCAGCGTGTTAACTCAATGATACGGAAAACAAACTGGTTACTTGTACTTATACGTACTTAAAAAACTTGTACTTAAGAGTACAATTGTATTAGCGTATTTTTGTCATCTACGAATATTGAGTTAATCAGTAAGATTTTCATTAACAAAATGTTTAGAGTACTTGATAAATAGACGCAAATGTTTAACCGTGTTCATATTGGGTATGTAAAATAGTATGTTTAAAGCAAAATTCTCCCTCACACTTCAAACTATAACTCTGAGGTCTAAATCTTCCAATAAATGCTACAATTGTACAATAAATAACTGAACCTGGTAACAATATGTGGAATGGTGGGTCCTTCTTTCCCCGTCTATACCCGTCTCATCTCTAAGGTCATTGGTCCCATTTAGCCTTAACTCTTACCACTCACGCTCACGCCTCTTAGTTGTGGGTTCATTCCAGTCGTGAAAGCCTACTGTTAACAGAATAATAATTACAAGTTAAAACATATTGTCGATATTGTGCTTACCAGATTAGATCTCCTAATTCAGGGTAGTAATAGATTTTATCATCATCTCCCTGCCTTTATCCCAAGTCGGACCGGCGTACAAATGTTTTGGCATAATTTTTGCCAGCCTTCTTTTCAGAAGCTCTGATCCTTCCAAAGATTAAAAATGTTATAATTATGTTAGCCATCGGCAATTTTAATTCGTTTACTCGATTAGGTTTTTTTTAAGGCGAAACAATTTAAATAACTCTTTATGGTATAAATAATATTTTAAGTGTAATCATTACTACAATTTAGTCGTTCTACAGAATAAGTGAGTCATTTGTGATTAATTGATGTTTCTAAGATTACACAATGACGTATTAAACTTGCAAATTAAGTAATTGTAAGGACATTAATGACACGTTACAAGAACTTGACTTAAGTAGAAATTTAAGTAGTTAATAAAGTAAAGTATAATATGTTTAGAAGAACTCATGTTGTGATGGTAGAAATTGGCGCTGAAATATGATGACTCGGAGCGGGTCAAATGTGTTGTACACATTTTAAGAGTCTTTCAAACTCTTAAAGTAAACAGAAATAGGCTACGAAAACACACGCCAACGTTTCAAACAATCTAACTAATATTATAAATGCGAAAGTTAAGATGGATGGATGTGTATTGGAGTTTGTAGCCTAAACGGCTGAACGGATCTCGATGAAATTTGGCATAGACGTAGAGAATACTCTGGAAGAAGGCTATTCACTTTTGTTTTTTTTAATTCCACGCGGACGGAGTCGCGGGCGAAAGTTAGTTTAGATCATAAAAAAAATTGTATTGATACTTTGACATAGCTAATAGTTGCCTCACAGGCGTAGCGTTTATCCTTAAAAGTGAATACTATGTTAACACTATACTAGGAGAGATTTATGAGAAATTATATTACTAGATTGCAGAGACTGACCCGATATCAAGATGTTCTTGCTGAGATGATTTATGTGACGCATAAACAATCCTATAAAAGTCGTTTGCCTTTTGATGATGTGCGATTTATAGTCATATCTTGATTGTTCCTTGAACTTACACGTATCAAAACAAACGTTTCTAAGAAGCCTTGTAACCTTTATCGCATTAAAATCTTATTTTTGTACAATTACACTATGAAACATACGAGTTCTCCCAAACAGTCTACTTGAGAAATCAATATTGTATAATAGATAAAAAAAATATTTTACTTTGTCGTTTAGTAAAAAAGTTACAGAGGAATTGAAATGCCCCACTGTATAAATTTATTAGGGGGCAGCTGACCTCACTATAGAATCCTAAAATGTAGCATAGATTTAAAAGCTACTTCTAATTTACCATTGAGGTTTATTTACACCATTAAGGTTTATTTAGCGTTTTTTTTATATAACTAGATTAAATTGTTTTATATTGTTAAAAGAAAAAAAAAATTAAACCATATTAATCATAGCTGCCCCCATTTCCCTTAACCCTTCCCAGAACATCGCCTGATGACGAACATGGCAAAACGTTATTATACGAGTAGTATCCGTTCTGTAGAATGAAATGGATGTGAATGAGTTGCTTAGATTTAGAGAGAATTTCAGTTTCTTTCCATCTTGTACATGAGATTCATTAATAATACAGCTTAAAATTAACAAATTTATAGGTATTCCATAAGTGCATCTCCTAATATGTGCCAAAGACAATAATGACATTTATAAATCTGTATATTTTTTTTGTTATCATATTCTCACATGACAAACCTGACGCCGGAATCAAATAACTAAGTCATTTACTAATTACTTCGTGTTAATACAACACCTGCTCACAGAAGCTAATGACCTCTTTAAAGTAAAGAAAGATAAGGCATTAGTGTAGCTTGAGTGTCGTACACTTGTCATCTCTTTCTTACTCTTAGCATAAAACAGAGATAACCATATTATGTTCTTGTACATATTGTGAGAGTTGAAACCCACAGTAAGAAAATTATATGTATTTCATTTTAATTAAAAGAGATTAAAATTAAAATCCTTTTTAAAACTTACTAAGTTTTGAAAAGAACTGAGTTATAACTCTTTCCTCTTTTGCATTGGATATAAAATAAGATGAAGTGAAATGATATGAAGAAAAAAATATTGTTGATTATCCAGGGATGAAAATCAAATTCAATGAAAATGAACAATAAACATTTCCGCGTCAGAAATGGAATGTTGTATTGATTTTTCTTTTCCTGTAGGTACCAACTTGACGGAATAATCTCATCTTGTTTAAAAATCATAAAAATTGTTATCACAAACAACATGACTAACGTCGCCGATGTTATTATAAACAACCTTTGTCTCCTTTTATTAAATGTTCCTGAGAAAATTGAATATGTAAGCCGGTGTAGTCAGTAAATAATGTTTGAGGATGATTCGTGCAATATCCGGTACAGACTTGTGTTTGCCAATCATATCCGGCTGCGTTGCACTCAATACAACACTTAGTATATTCCTTTTCTAGGCTATTACAGTTTAAATTTATGTCGTTTCGATATTATAATTTCAAACCACAGATTTAATATTCCGTTTCAAACTGATACTGTTAGTAATAAATATTTGATGAAAGCATTACCTATTTTCAGCGAATACACATCAAATGGGGCTCTTACTTTATTGATGCGTTTCGAGAGTTCACTTAACATCCATGCATTTCTGTAATCCGAACAACGGTCAGTGGTCCTACTATTATTTTGCGAACTCGATTTTAACTCGAACGAATAAACATTGTACTATAATATAGATCAACGTGGACTCGACTTGATAGCTTTTTATGTTATCACTAGATAATACCATTTTTAGTATTTTATATAAGTGTTTCATGTTGTAATATTTCCTGTTTTTAAAAATAGAGATCAATGTTTTTACAGGTGTTATAATAGTCATTGTATTTTCGTAAATAGAAAGTATGGGGTTCTTGAAGTTTACAAATATTAAGTGAAAACAGAGTGAGTAAAATCATGGTAGGGGTACCAGATATTGAATACAAAATTTCAACTACAAATTAACAAAACAATTATTTCAATATCCAATACCATCATTTACCGTAACGCATTTCTATGAAGCCTTATTACGTCTGGGTGTAGTATTTAACGCAGCTAGTATATCATATGTTTTTAAAACTATTACTTCATAGATTTTTCTTCATACACACTTCCTATTTAAGTCATGGGTAACTGCTTAGTTTACAAAGTATTCTACATTTATTAGTCACATCACAATTTACGTCTCTACTAATACTCTATCTTTTTAGAATTACCTTACGATTATTCGCAAATCTACTCTTCCCAATTTTTATTATAAACTAGCTGTTGCCCGCGACTTCGTCCGCGCATTATTAAGATAAAAAGTAGCCTATAATATTCCCGTTTATGTCAGCTACCCTTCAGTGAAAGTACGGTCGAAATCGGCCCAGCCGTTTCGGAGATTACCCGAAACACACGCGGCTTGCGGAAAGACAGACAGACAGACAAAAAAAAAAATATGCGATTTACGTTATCAGCAACGCAAATGCATCATCTTCCCAAAATCTGGTATTCTTCTTTTGATATTACAAACAGACACTCCAATTTTATTATATGTATAGAAGATATACATAGATAAAAAAGTTTGTACATTTTAGTTACGATTTAATTAAAGGTTTAATCATGAAATTAAATTTGTTCCTTTATCGTTATTCTTACATTAATATTTAATATAATATTGTATACTTTTTGTAAATGTCAAATAACAAATACATTATAGTTTTCCATTATTTCTCAGTAAACTCAAAGAGGATTTGTGTAAATCGCAACACAATGGAGTCAAAGCTCGGAGAATCCATTTGATGCTTTCAAATTGCAATACCAATATCGTAATCCTTTAGTACTTACCTCAAATCTGAGTACTACTTCGTATTGATGCAATGGCTGTCTGTCTACAGAACCCGACTGCTTATTATTAATGAATTTATGGGCGGTTTTCGAACTACTTTTAACCATTCGATAGTGCTTATGGCTCGATAAATTCATAAAATCTATTTCCGAACTACGTAACTTTAGTTTTATTTCGTTGACTAATGAATAACTAGGTAAAGATAGACTAAATGGAAACTTCAGAAACCTTGCATTAGTCTAATTAGGAACGTAGAATGTGGCGTACATAGATGGAGGTAATTTTGATATTTAACTTTTTTAGTTATTTAAAAAATGTGAAATAAAGTAAGGTGCTAATGTAAAATGTATGTAGTTGTGTTAGAAGAAATATTTGGGAATATGCGACTTTTAGCTAAAATTCTATTTTGTCTATAGGGTTAAAAGTTTGCACAAGGTTGAAGAATAATGTTTAAATTGAGTCTTGTACCTTCAGACAAAGAAAACACCTAGATACTTAGGGTATCTCCTTACTGATTGTTATCGTAACAAGTCGGTAAGGTGTTAATTAACAGCGACCTACCACTGAGTTACGTCTGTGGTAGTGTTGTGTGGTACAAATACTAAGTACTACACATTTCACTGTTGCGTGAATTTCCCCTTTAAATGTTTCTTCAACCACTAACTTCGAGTGGCTTTAACTGATCAAATCCAATTGCTACAATTTTCGGCGTGTATAAGATTTAGTTCTAATTTTTTTCTTATGCGGTTGCTATTTTTAAAATTAATGATAACAGACGCAGTGATTATCTGCTTAATTTTTATTTGTAAAGATTTCATTTTCATTTCAAATACATCATATTTAAATAAAAAGATAACATTTTATATTAAGACGATGCTTTCTTTTCTTTAATGTAGCCAAAAGATATTTATTTTTAAATCAATATGTGCGTATTATTAGTTGGACAATGCAACATAGAGACCATAAGAACATACGACCGTCGGTAGCAAAGACCCTATTCGCATACAAATGAGATAAAACAATCAATTTTATAGTCACCATTCTCGTAGCCATGTCTCACTTTCCTTAATGTTTTTGTACCTATCGATGACTTAAATAATCATACCTCCCATTTCAAGGTTTTTTACAGTTACTTCATTTAAGTGGAAAGTAACGAGTTCAAATGCGTATGAAGCGTGGTATATTGTTCACGGTAAATAAAGTAAAACCTAAGTTACGTGAAGATTATCGTAATTTGTACTATGAAAAAAAAATCATTGATAAAACATGCTTCGTACGTGATCGATCGCCGACGCTCCAAGGTGAACTGGTGGTTAGATCACGGCATACCTCTCGTGTCACGTTTAAAAATTTAACATCTTCACTATCTTACGATAAAGGAAACCGAAAATATAAATTAGTAAACTAATTTTCGAAATGACAAAAACAGTTAAGATTTCATTGCGTCTATAGCGTGATAAGATATCAACGTACACACACAATAAATGACTATTAAATCATACTAATATTATAAATGCGAAAGTTTAGATGGATGGATGGATGTTTGTTAGCGTTTGTAGCCTAAACGGCTGAACGGATTCCGATTAAATTTGGTATAGATGTGGAGGATAGTGTGGAAGGACACATAGGCTACTCTCTTTTGTTTTTTTTATTCCACACGGACGGAGTCAAGGGTGAAAGCTAGTTATTCCTATAATTTTATGACATTGATATTAAGTTGTTAATTTAAAACTCATACCTAATTACCTAACTGTCCTTCAGGGTAACCTACCACCGCGGTAAAATATTACTTGATACTTTAAAAATGGCCTATGTTTTAAAAATATTAATGCATGTATACAATAATAGCATGTATTCTTAATCGGAGGCATCATCATCTAGACGTATTCATGCAATCATGTTTAAATACAGAAGTTGTATACAATTCTCGGAAGCTTCCGAGAATTGTATACAACTTACAAAGGTATATGTATGTATATACAAAGGTATACATTTACAAAGGTAAATATATACGTATGGATACCTGACATTCGTATTCCTTGTTTTTCTTGTTAACCTTGATTGTATTTCTTAGCACATACGTTGAAACTATATTGACTTATTTTGTTTTTCTTTTATTAAGAAACAAGTGACCTGTACGTGTTTATCATGGTTTGTTGGTAATTCCCAATTAATTTGTTATTGTTTTCTTGAAAAACATTTGCTAGAATAATATGTTACAGTATTTTTTTGCTAAGAACAAATAATATTATATGGTACGAATTTCGTGCAAACGCGTACGATTTATTTGAACATTATTTATTGGATATATTATATGTTAAATCTTTTCTTCTATGTTGATTCTATTAGATGGATGGATGGATGTTTGTTAGAGTTTGTAGCCTAAACGGCTGAACGGATTTCGATGAAATTTGGTATAGATATAGAGGATATTCTGGAAGAACACATAGGCTACTCACTTTTGCTTTTTTTTAATTTCACGCGGACGAAATCGCGGGCGAAAGCTAGTCTTAAATAAAAGAAATTGTCTTTATTCCGGTTGCCTTTGTGGCCGGTTGCCTAGCAACCGCAGTAAAAACTCTAGTCGTTCACAAATGCTATGCCCCAGCGTATTGTAAACATGTGTAAGCTTTCTGAGATGTTTAAAACGATGTTTCCACCCTGAATAAGATACTTTGTAGTGTTCGTAGTGTAATAGTGTCGCCGTCATCTTATCAGGTAAATTCCATTCTACATTCCGCCTGTTTTCTTACTGATGACTAATCTATGACTTACAATATAATGCTATAGAATCATTTCATCTTCATACCCTTACGGACATTACCTTTGTGAACAAAGATTTCATTTGACATCAAAGGAATGTTACTAATCTTACTTCTTACTAATATTATAAATGCGAAAGTTTAGATGGATGGATGGATGGATGTTTGTTAGAGTTTGTAGCCTAAACGGCTGAACGGATCTCGATGAAATTTAGTATAGATGTACAGGATAGTGTGGAAGAACACATACGCTACTCACTTTTGTTTTTTTAATTCCACGCGGACGGTGTCGCGGGCGAAAGCTAGTACAATAAAACGTTTTTGATAGTCATTTAAATATGTGGCGACATCAAGCATGTCTGCTAATTGATGTCAAAATATCTGTATCAATTAAGTACAGAAAACTTTTCATCTCGCATCAGTAATTTCAATTAATTGAAACGTATTGGTAATGGCTCTTTAAATGCATATTACGCTTCAATTAATTCATAGCCCGACGTTTTAAAGTTAAACAAATGTTTTCATATCAATTAGTAACATCTTCACAATCAGGTAATATTTCCAATATTAATTTTCAATACGAAGTCTACTTGTATTTTTCATATCGCTGAATATTAATTTATGTTTTTTATTTATTGTAATAATTCCTACTGGATCTGGGGTACTCTACATAAATTGATTATATAAACGTGTATTATATAGACATATTATATACGTAAATATAATAAACTTATCAACATTGGTCACGACACATTACCATGTTTTCTATGACTCACACATTACTATTCAAGCATAGTCTGTTACGATCTTTTCGATATTAAGTTTCAACACCATACTCCGAAAAGTATGCTACCTTAAACATTATAAGACATTAAATAAAGATTACTTTTTAAACAATAAAAACATGCTGATTTACACCAAATAATCGTAAACTCGTATGAATTTTTAATTTTTTACAATGGGTTAAACGTGTGTACAGTAATGATATATCTTTATGGCTGAACCTGTTTAAAGTCATGCCGACAAACGGGATACGATATTTTACGGTGGGTTTCTATTGTTATTGAAAGTCCCGTCTAGAGAATTTTTTTTTTGTATACGGCGCCAAATTTTGGAACACAGTCTATTCATATTCTGGAGGTATTTGAATAGGCCGCGTTGGCGTTGCTTATTGTATAGTGCACCTGTTAGGTTGGCCCCTGTGTGACTCATCGCCGCCGCCGAGCACAATTTGTACATAACTTATTTGACTTATTTTCTTAATGGCGGATATCGTATTTTGAGTTGATATTATCTGCAAGCTTACCATTTTTTTCCAAAGTACCCTTTCTAACATTACATTTTTCAAGGTAATTTATAGGTTGTTTAGAATAGTAACTTCTTTAAAAATATAAAACCGTATGTCAAATATATTTTATCAATTTATCTCGATGTTATCAGTTTTATACTATGTTATACTTTCTAATTGAAATCGCAACATCTTTTAAAAAGCTAAGAGACTTTTAGCTTATTTTCTTAAGTAAATAACAACTACGTTAACGGAAAATTTCTGTTAATTATGTTTTGAAGTCGAGATAAATTCTAAGAAATTTATCTGTATCTCACAATTAAACTCAAGAAAAACAGTCTTCGATATCCATTAATTAATCAATACAAGCCTACGGGTAAATAACGGGAGAAATGCTGTTTGTTTATTTTAGACGAGTTGTCGCCCACAAACTTCGTTAGCGTGAATTTAAAAAAAAGGTCGTCTATAACATTCCCGCGTGCATCTACTTTTTACCAGCTACCTTCCAGTCAAAGTCCCGTCCAAATCGGTCCACCCGTTCCAGAGATAGCGGTCCGGTCGCCATTTTGACAGCGCGGAATTTAAAAAAAAGTAGCCTATAATATGCCCGTCTATGTCAGCTCCCTCCAGTGAAAGTCCGGTGGAAATCGGCCCAGCCGTTTCGGAGATTTTCCGGAACTAACGCGGTTTACGGACAGACAGACAGACAGACCGACAGACAAAAAAAATTAAATGCGATTTTCGTTATCAACAACGCAAATACACCATCTTCCCGAAATCTTGATATTACAAACAGACACTCTAATTTTATTATATTTATAGATTCGACGATGTCACGCCTCACTATTCTCTTGGCTGTCGCCGGTGCAGCATCAAGTCAGCTAACGATGGATGGTGTGAAATGCGGCCAGCTTACCTGCCTCTACGAAGAATACTGCTCGCCAGAGACGAACAGATGCGCCCCATGCTCCGCTGTTTGCAACAGAACTCATCACAACTACGACTCCGGCTTATGCGTTAAGGAGTGTCAAGGTCAGTCTGTCATGTTTCAATCATCATCATCATAAGTGAACAGTTGACTCATTTTAAGTTATTTATCTATCAATATCCGTATCAAGGGATGTAACAGAAGCATTACCTTTTAGTAGAAATAATAAAAGAGTTGTTGAGAAAATAGAAGGAACGGATGAGATGCGGATGAGTGGGTATAATGGGTTTATCATATCATCAATTTTTCCTTAGAAAATTATTAAAACGATTTATATTTGAGTTAATAAACATGGTTTTATCATGAGTTTGATGAATCATGTATTCATATACTATCGATTTCACTTATTGCATTATTAACTATTTTCAATAAATATAAAATAAATTCTTTATTTCAATAGCTACAGCATTATGTAACTGTTATAAACTTAAAATAACTCTGGAGTTATCAGGCATTGTAATAAATGACAGTTTAATAGAACCTAATTTTGAACCTTTGGATCAAAACTCGCCGTTTCCAACCGTCAAAGAAAACCGCACGAGGATATAGCTGTTTCAAATGGGAGAGCATAATTTATTCATTTAGTTATTAAAGTGTTCACGAATCTCAATGTTAAATAGACACATAATATGCGATATAAGATTTTAATCCATATCTTAAACGGAAATTTTAAAGTACAAAAAGAAAAAAAAAGTAAACATAGTTGCTTGATATATAATAAATCAAACGGGATCCGTGATTGTGAGTACAATTTTGTTTTAAATAATTGGATTTTTTTTTATAATAAATGTCAATAAAGTTTAAATAATTTATTAGTAAATAGCTTTGACCCGCGACTCCGTCCGCGTGAATTTAAAAAAAGAACAAATGTGAATAACCTTTGTGTTCTTTCAAACTACGTTCTTCATGTATCCCAAATTTCAACCAGATGTGTTCAGCCGTTTAGGCTACAAACTCTAACAAACATCCAAACTTTCGCATTTTCAATATTAATATGATATCAATAGTAATGTGTAATCTTTTGAAATTTCGTTAAGCTCGCAAGAGCTCCGGTCTGAGATCCCTCTAACAGGAACGCATTAGGATTGGAATATGTGTGTACTAAGCTTTATGGCTTTGTAATCGTATTGTATACGAGCTGTCGCCCGCAAACTTCGTTAGCGCGGATTTTTTTTTAAAAGTCATCTATCACATTCCCGCGTGCATCTACCTTCTACCAACCTTTAGTCAAAGTCCCATCAAAATCGGCCCACCCGTTACGCCATTTTGACAGCGCGGAATTAAAAAAAAAGTGGCCTATGATATGTCCGTCTATGTCAGCCACCCTTCAGTGAAAGTCCCGTCCAGGCCCAGCCATTTCGGAGCTCACCCGGAATAAACCCCTTGCGAACAGACAGACAGACAATTTTTTTTAAAATGGGATTTTCGTTATCAGCAACGCAAATGTATATTGAGTCCGCATCCTAAAACTGAAGAATTTTTATTATATATCAGCAAATATATTTTAATTCAAATTTTTAATATTATGTCTTGATATATCCTTAATTTCGGTAGAGATTCATATTGTTTTGAATTTATTGTGTAACATATCCTTTAAGACTTTTATCCAATGAAAGCCTTCGAAAGGGCTTACGCCGAGTAGTTTACTGATGACTAAGAGTTATCTACATGCAATAATAATAAGAGCCGTCATATTGTCTGCAGGCAAATATTGACTCTATTTTATGTGTCATAAGATTCCTTATCATGTGCGATGACAACTTGAACAACCAGTTTTGTGACCGCAGACCGCCTACCTGTATAGTTAGTCTTCTCTAAATATTATATCCGTCTCTCTCAGTTGTTGATTAAAGAATGCGTATGTTTCAGGTCAAACAACTTTATAAACAGTTTCACAACCAACCTTTAAAGTTTTTACTTCTGTTTAATAACAGGCTTTAATTGGAAATACAGCAATTTATATGAAAATTACATTACATCTGCCCTACGTTTAAAAATAGACAAGAAAACAGATTAAAAAAGCAAACGGAATGTAAGAACCTTATTACCGTGGAACTTTATTGAAGTTATTTTTATACCTCGTACTCAGTATTTTTCCATTACTAAATATTGGTATTATATTCTGTTCACTTATTTGTCGTTTTATGCTGGGTTTCTGAAGTTTCTTTTTTTTTATCATTACCTATTGATTAATTAATCTTAGGTTGACTCAAGTTTCAACTGAGTAAAACTCAAGATACAAAGTTCGGAAACGCATATCATGAATTTATCGGACCAAAAACACTAACGAATGGCTAAACGTTGCTGGGAAACTGGCCATTAATCCCTCAATTATTTCCCTGTAAAAGGAATAACGTAACATGCTCATTAATTTGCGCCAACGATACGCAAAATATCTCGAATTCACATAACATAATGATGTCGAGATATTTCAAAGAAAATATTTTTTTATCGCAAAAACGACAAACATGTTACATATATTTTTTATGCGCCAAACAAGCAAATGGTTGAGTAAATCTCAAATCTTCAAATCTCAAATCATCTTACTTCTTACTAATATTGTAATGCGAAAGTTTGTATGGATGGATGTTTGTTAGAGTTTGTAGTCAGAACTGCTGAACGGATCTTGATGAAATTTGGCATGGATGTAGACCATAGTTCGCAAGAACACATAGGCTATTTTTGTTTTTTATTCCATGCGGACAGAGTCACGGACAAAAGCTAGTTAATAAATAAAACTAACATTAAATACTAGACCACATGGAATCTGAAACAGAATCCTAATAAAAAAAAATTTCAATAAACTTGAAGAACTTCTAATAAAAATAGATTGCCTTTCCGTACTGAATAATCTTATAAAACGATAAAACATTATGAAGCTAAATAGAAAAAGTATGACGAAGCGTAGGAACGGATCATTGGTAAGGGAAGCAACAATACCCATACACTTTATGGTCTGTTGATTCCGACAGGTACAGTATACACAACTGTTACACACACATGCAAGTAGCGTTAGCGTAAAAAACTACGCCTGTGTGCGTTACACTTGTTCGAGTGTGCAGGTGCATCACCGCTATACAAAGTACAATATGACATTCCTTCCCAACGTTTTGAAACAATTTGTGATATCCGTTCGTGAAAAGGTACAACAAAATGCACGGTAACTTTTCGTTTGAAAACTTTGCCTTTTCAGCATTCGTTCTCACTTAACTCGATCTATTTTTGAACGGTACTCGACATTTTTTCACTAAAGAGATTCATCTGGAAAATTTTTCACGGTCGGTAAAGTCCGAAAATTATTTTCAAAGCTATTTAATTTGTTGCCTTCTTTGCTGACGTTACCCGTGTTTCATGTTTGCTAATCCCTTATGTTGAGGATGTGTGTGTATAGCAACATATAACTATGTATACAGGCACCTGTCTATTGGGGTGCTTTGCATTGTTTGCGTGACGCTACAATGTTTGCATTGGAAGTATTTTTATTCTCTTATACAATTTTGATTAAAATATTACACGTGAACACATCATTATGTTTTTAACGGTTAATTAAAATTCTTTAGAACAATTAAGAAGAAGAATAGAATAAGAAGAAAAAGAAAAGAATAAGAAGAGAAGAGATTAAATATTCCTTATTAATTTAGTTGTAAGTTATAATTCATTACAATGAAACTTATATCACTTGGTATAAAATCAATACTAGACGGAGTTTGTCAACACCCCAGGATATAGAACGTCTCTAAGCAACGGTAGACATGTCAATAGAAAGTTGTGTTTGAGAGAAACGATTCCTCCATAGCATTAAAAAATAACTTCTTTTTATAAAAAAGAAGGCGAATCTAGTGTTTGTCGGTAAACTATAATAGTTATTACTCTGTTGAAAACTGATTCTTAATTTAAATAAATATTTCTAAACATTTTCCTTTTCTTTCAGGTTACCTGCTTGACTTGAGATATTTGCGGAGAGACGAGTATGAACCGCCGACTTTAAACACTGATGGTAAGTGCTAAAATTTTAGTTAATAACGAGATAAATTAGCTTATAAGAATGTAATTATTTTATCACTATAACTGCTAACGTAATAGTCTAAAAATCGATGCTATAAATGCTACTTGAGCTCTGCAAAGCGAATTTCATTGACAAGAATTTTCTTTAATATCATGTTTTCGTCTTGTGATATGATTACGACGGATGGATTCATCTTCATATCAATTTGAGCACATTAAGCCTAAAATAACCTTACAAAGAAGTAAATATCATCAACATTATAGTCCATTATGTTAAAAGCTTATATATTACAAATATTATTTAAGCACTTAGATTATATATATTTAAACAGAGTTACTCTAAACGAGAAATTCAAAGAAATATTGTGTTAATTGCGAACGTTCCACTACGCTGTTTCTTCTATAACCTTTTAGCGATTACTTTTTTTTCTTATTTTTTTAATGTTTGTGTTTTGTTTGATGCTTTGCTATTGCTATTTTATTAAGTAAATGACTGTTGTATTGAGAATTATGGTAGTCCAATAATGTTATTGGACTTAAAATTAAAGATATTGTAAAAAGTATGAACGTCGATTTTATGTCGTCGTATTGAGTGGGTAGTGGCATTAGCGTTGCCAGGGGGAGCAGGGGCGTAGTGCAGCTGCTTCTAGACCTAGCTTATTACATCACCTGGCTCGCCCATGGCTCTTGAACTTGAATTTCTAATAGTTTCAATTACAACACGCATATTTTTGTAGATTGTCGCGATACAATAACTTAATTAACAACAAAAATTTTACATTTCAGCCCTTCTTACAACATACACAATAATTACATCACATATTTAGCTTTTAAAAGCTTTAAAACAACTAAATGGCTGCGTTTTAACTACATAAACAATTTTATTAAATGAAGTCTATACCGGAAACTTTTCGCAACAATTCATAAACTCATGCAATGTAAACTTTTTGTGTCTGGCAACAACTTTACCCCTACCGATATTTATTAATAACCGTGCTGTCTGTTTGTGCGTCCATTTTCGCAGCACCTATATAAATATTTAACAATATTGAGCTGAGTTTACAAAGCCGTACACACGCCAATTAAGTGAAACACTCCGATCTGGCCAACGCATGGTTTTAACAAAATATTGAACTATATAGTTTTTGTGCCAATCAAATCAGTAGCGGATTATCTACCTACGGACTTATCTACCTGATTTGGTAAACAAAAATGATTAATCAGGTGACAGAATAGAAGTTTTTTTTTAATTAGGTATTTTTGGGGTGATGGAGATAGTTCTATTGTACATTTTGATATAAATTGAAGGAAAATAACTAGGATTGGTTTAAATACTAACATATGCGATTAATATAGGTAGGAGAATTCTGAAACCAGACGAAAAATTGTGTGGTTAAGAGAAAAATTAAGATTTCTACCATGAAGACTTCAGCTTTTAAATTAGTCTATTTATATCATTCTACAGAATCATAAAAGAGTGAAGAATCATCTTTTGTATTTCGTTCTTTATTGTTTTAAATGTGACTTATTTCAAACTTTAACTGCGTACTCATATAAATGATTTACATTTGATCTTTTTTGCGCTATTTTATAATTAGTAAAATTGCTATGCGACTAGCGTATTATTGGCAAAGTATTTTTATTATTGTTGTTAATATACTTCGATAGTTGCTGGGGTTTTTAATCTGAGTCCTCTACTATTTCTAACATATCCAACGCGTTTATATTGTAAAGGTGGGCTTGCTACCAGATACCGACGTACTGTTCAAAATTGCGGGAGTGTTTACCCGAGGTTAAGAAGTTACCAATCTTAGCGGCTATCTAAATGCCTGTGCGTCTTAATATTAATAAAAAATTGACCCACGACCAGTCTAAAATAAAAATGTAGGAAATAACAAATCCTGGTATTTGTCTATCTATTTTAGAGAATGGATACTAATTATGTTATTTCTTAAAATCTCTGTTGAATAGTTCTCTAAATATTCAAACTAGCTGTTGCCCGCGACTCCGTCCGCGTGGAATTGAAAAAAAACAAAAGTGAATAGCCTATGTGTTCTTCCAGACTATCCTCTACATCTATGCCAAATTTCATCGAAATCCGTTCAGCCGTTTAGGCTACAAACTCGTAACAAACATCCATCCATCTAAACTTTCACATTTATAATATTAGTAAGAAGTAAGATTATAGGATTATATTATAAGATTGATTAATATGATTGAAATTAGTTATTTGATGATTGCCGTTAATATTCCGCACAAACAGAACACGGAGATTTCATCAACAACAGCAAATAACACGATATTAATTCAAATTAGCGATCGTGTTCATTCCACCGCTACTAAATTAATATTGTGCCACAGTGTAGTTAGTTCAAACAGTGAAAACGCAGCATTCCTAGCATACAGTGCAGATTAGATGAACCCGTTTACCGGAGACAAATGCTGGCTTTATTTGATTATTGTTTACGCTTTGCGAAATACAAATATTAGATATTTTATCTTTTTTGAAGTATTAAAATCAAAATTATCATCAAGAAATTTAACAAAAATTAACATTAACGGGATAGACATAGAGTGATTTCGTTTTTCATTACATCCTAAATTAAACCAAAGACAAATTGAAGGTCGTCTATTTGTTTTAGCATGACATTTTATCCCGTTTGTTATCAATGACAAATTCAAAATTCAATTAAAAATGATGCGCAGATCTTATGAGAGGTATACCATATGCTATAAGAGTACATATGTATGTCTCTTCTTTTTTGATATTACTGCATCCTAATGTTGACCGATTTCGAACAGCGAGGGGTCATTCGATTCGTATTTTTCCCCGGTTAGGTGACCTATTACTCTGATCGGCTATGCAAGCTTATTGTCTTTTTAAAGGAAAACCTAGTTAATATAGTGTTTTAACTTGAAGAGTGATTCTTTAGGTGTTCAGCGGCAAGCTCAAACGGCGCTGATCGTAAGCGGCGTGGCTCTGGCTGTGTTGCTTCTGGTTCTGATTATCGTATGCCGGAGCAAGTTCTCGTGGAGGTCTATTAAGAAAAGATTTCAACCACCTAAGGTAATATTAGGGGATATAAACTTTTTAATTTTGAATAGTGTATTTTCTTCGTCCTTCTATTGATCATGAACTTCATTTGTTATATTAAGGAGTTTCTTTCAAGTTTCAAGTTCTTTTTTCAAAAAACCTGCTATTTATCCAGGGTTCTGTGTTGATGAGTAAAAAAAAACAATGTTTTCGAATTCTGTTTAAAGGTTAAGATGATGATGTATTGAATTATTTGATAAATTTATAGATATTAAAGCCTTTTAAACCTTCCCCAGAGTATGCACAATTAACTCAGCCGGACTGGTTCAATATTTATCAATACATCATCTCAACCTTTAATCGGAATTCGAAAACATTGTTATTTTTACACTGTTTTAAAAACTTGAAGAACACGTATCTTAAAGTTTTCCGGTTCTTTGTTTAAAGATCAACATAAGAAATATTTCCTGGTATTCAGAATGTCTTTTGTTTTTATTCATGTAAATAACAGAAGATATTGTTGCAGGATGTTTATGTATATTTTAAATACTAGTGGTTTTAAAAATAACAACTTTTTATCCATAGTTGTTAAGTAAGTCTTTTTATACAGGATACTTGAAATGCTTGTTTATTGGATACTAAAATTGTTGTCTATTATAATTGTTATCAAGACTACGTTATATGAATTTAAGATAGGATAGATGATAATAGGATATCAGGATCGTCGGTGGCTCAGTGGTTTAAGCCCTTGACTTGTAATCTACAGGTCTTGGGTTCGAATCCCGCCATGTACCAATGTGATTTTCGATTTTTCGAATTTTCATATGTACATAATTTACCCGACGTTCTTACGGTGAAGGAAAACATCGTGATGCCTGCACATATCGGCGAAGAAATTCAAAGATATGTGTGAAGTCAACAAAACCCGCATTGGGCCAGCGTGGTTGACTATGGCCTTGTCACCCTAGCTTAGGGTAGGCTCCGAGCCCCTCGGTGGGGACGTATAGTGAGCTGGTGATGATGAGATGATAATAAAGATCATCATTCTTTGTCATCTTAGATTTTTTAAGAGAATAACGTACATATATATCGTATAAGATCAATTATTATGTTATTTTATTAATTAGTTCTGTAAAGTTTGTTTTTTTGTGTTTTTTTTACTTTTTTTGGCCAATAAATAGTGTTTTTATTTTTTTTAATGTATACGTACTTGTAATATTATATTTAACAACATAATTTATTGATTTCCAGAATCAGATTAAGCATTTCCCAAGCGAACTCACTCATCACAATGCGCACGCTGATTTCCCGCGACCGAAACACGAGCTCAAACTTGAAATACGAAATCCTGAACCAGCGAAACGTACCACCCAGCCCTTGAATGTAAAGGACCTCGAAACGAGAACCTCGCAAACCGATAAGAGCCAAGGGGCAACCACGCCTAAGACTGTCAGCACCGCGATTAGTAACAGACACCCGGCAGAGGACACTACCTTGGACTTCTCCTACGATAATATGGCTATGAATGTCAATCCACCCGAACAGCCCGAAACAACGAACAGATTCTAAGATATGGTGGTCACATTTGTCGATAATAGTCCCGACTACATCAGCATTTACTGAACAAAGAGCATGTTCTATATCAGCTATGTTCAGTAAATGCAAAGTGCTTTTGAAAATTCGTACGTTGTCTTATTCGTATTTTTATAAAGTTTAAAATTAAACTGATTCTTAAATTTTCAGTAATAAGTATTATTGCTATATTCATACTGCTTTCAGAATAGAAATTCAAAATATTTCGTTAAATCGAAAACATTGAATTTTACCTTCGAAATGTTTATCGATAATAATGTATCAGCCACTCCAAACCATTCATTAATTGATTTAATGCCTGTATATATAAGAGCGGGCGCACACCTTTGACTAAACTATCGCACAACCGTTGTGCGAGTGCCGATTTCGCAGCCCATTCAACTGTTTAGTTGCACAACTTAAAATCTAGCACCAATAAGCTCATAGGAATCAAAGCACGACTAAACAGTTGTGCGATAGTTTAGTCAAAGGTGTACGCGCGCTCTAAAAGTATTCAATAATTAGTTTCCATATTTTTGTAAAGATAAAACCAATATCTATATTCTATTGGTTTTAATTTAATTGTAAAGTGAATATTATTTCATCCGTTTAATGTAATGAAATTAGTTAAATTTCTTTATTTTTACAAACTTCGTTTTATTTTAATTACAGTTTTAATACATGTGCATCTGATTTGTATTTCTAATTGATGTTGTACTTTAGGCATTTAAAACACTTAAAAAATAAATTTTCATATAATTAGATAAGCATTTGTACATTTCGCAATGTAGTAATCATTGTTAATGTGCCGGCTGACCATTGATACGCGATGTAACGTAACGTGTTACATGGTGACCATTTAAGTCAGTTATTACGTGGAAAGTGTGTGGCGTTGTGTTACGCGGGATATGTACAGGTGTAGTGTTACGCGGAAAATGTACGGAAGCAGTGTTACAGCATGAATGCTCATAGTGTAACGTTACGCGTAACAATGGTCAGTACGCACCCTTAGAGTATCACGTATAATCTAGATTAGATATATTTTAGAATAACCTAAAAACAGTATCACACACAATACAAATTCAAATTTTATTCAAAGTGTGTTATTACTAAGTTGAAACATATTTTGTGAACATAATCTTTTATTTCCTTTGTTGTTCAACGTTACGAATAATACATTAGAGATTCTTATAATTCCAATTTAATATATGAAATATTGTATTTCGGAACCTTTTTTTATTGCGCACAATATTTCTGAGAATCTGATAACGATATAAAATAATCGCTTCGAAGCTTCACGTAATTCTTTTCGCTATGAAATATCAGGCCTATGTATAATCGTTTGAACTAGCTTATAATCTTTTTAAGTCGTTTATATTTATAGTAAAATAGTTTATAGTATTAACGTTAACATAAATTTTCCACAATTAAAGAATCAACGTAGCGTAAAGTAGTTTCTGAAAAAGTCACAAAAATCATCAAAACCTATAATTTTTCTATTTACTGTTCATACGGAAGGTTAACCATATCAATGAAAAATGAATGTTTTTCATCTAAATACATACACATTTCATGTTTTTACATTTCTTGGCAAATTATATGTATACATAGTACTATGTATTTAATTTAACCTTAGAATATATAGATTTCTATTTAATCATACATTTTATTAATTAAAGATGCACTTAGGTTATTATTAATTAATTAACAATAAGAGTCGCTTATCAAGCGTTAAATGTTAGACTATTTTGTGTTTAATTAGAAGTTAATCTAGTATAAGTGAGTAGATGCTTTCTATAATTATATTTTTAATTATTCATAGGTATTTAGTACACGACCGTTTCGACTCTTCAAGAATTCATTAAGTATGAGAGGAATTGTTTAGGGAGTTATTTGTTTACTTACTCAATCTTAATTAGACATCAGTTGGATACTTCTATAAACAAATACAATCTAATTAATTAATCTTCTGATAAAACAAATCCCTATTGTATCGGCTACTTATTGTTTGAGATAATTGATATTTGACGAATCAAGAATACTGGCTGAGCTGCGTATGTTAAGATGGATGTGTGGTGTGACAAGAAGGGATAAAGTGTATAATAGAAGGAGTTTGAAATAGCGCCAGTATTGGAGAAATTGAGAAGCAAAAGGTTAGCGTAGTATGTACATGCGGTGAGATGATGAGGACATGAATAGGTAAATTAGTACTTTAGAAAACTAACTATTTTTTAAAGTACTAACTTTCCTGTTCATGTCCACCACGTAAACCATCCATATACAATCCACTAGGATTGTATGTGGATGGTTACTAAGGGAGAGGAAGACTGAAGAAAGAATGGATGGAATGAAAGAAGATATGCTTAAGAAGGGAGTGAATTCTGATATGATGGTTGATAGAGACGTATGGAAGAGGAGTACATTTACTGTTCTAAAGCAAATATGTTTGTTGTCTATTACACAATTTTGTTTTAATCATAAGAAAATTTTTATTATCCAACTTTATTTTAGAATCATTTTTATAAGCCATAGTGAGTCGTTGCGCGTCTGTTATTATATTTCTAGCATAAGTACTAACTTTAATATCTTCGCGTTGTTTCAAAGCTCTTCTTATCTGTTCTTGGAAACAAATTAAATTCTAAACATAAACAATATTTGCAAACCTTCAGATGGAGGTTTCATACAAATTTGAGGTTCGTCGTTAGGACTTTTAACACTATGTAATTTTTTTTGTTTTAAATGCGGAAATTCATATTGCACGAAACATTTTTAATTTGTGCCGCTTGACTGCGGGATTATGTGGCATTAATGAAGTCATCAAAAGGTTACTTCAATGGCTTCAAATTCGGACACTAGATAGTATCTGGAGGTATCTTTAAATTTATGTAAAGAAATAAATTCATCTAAACCTAGCGAACTGAATTAAATCCCTTAGCAACAAACATTTTAACTTCCCTCAATTGTAAGGAATTCGTGAAATATTTCCATAAAATGTTCCATAACTAATTGTAAGATTACGCGCTTTAGCCGTAACAAGCAGATTTTCAACGAAACAGAATCATTAAATTGCGGGGAACGCGCGCTTTGAACTGATTGTGTGGTACTAATGATGTGACATCTTATAGCATTTTGTTGTAATACTATTGAAGCGGCATTCTCATTCAGGAGGAGTGCAAGCATGATTAGGTTTCTTGGAAAGACACTTAAGAAATATATAGACTAGGCATAGTGAACAATTTTTTTTCACCGGTAATTTCTCTGATAGATAATATATGAGTTGTCAAGTTTAGTTCGCCACCTCGGGTAATTGGGTTAACATTTTACAAAATTATAATAAGCTCAATCTTTTGTTAGAAAATAATTAAATAGTGACACCTATTGATAATACATTTAAATACAATTAATTATATTAACAGATATCATTAATGATGGTTATGTGAAAAATGTCTTAAGTGAAGTGTCAACTATGTCTACTCTATATATTTTTTAATCTCTTTGTAAGTTTCTGGAAAATAAAGCCGTCAGACGACTGCGATTTGTATGAAAACATGAAATTAATTTTTCTTTGAGATAAATGTGAAGAAAATTTTACTGGAATATTTTGCGAATTGTTTACTTTTTAACTTTTGAATGTAATTTCATAATTAACTAGTTGTGTAGCTGTGCATGGGTTAAATAAGTTTTTTTCATTTTTAGTCGGTAGATAATATAAATGTACATTCAGGTATTTCTCTGCTCGGATTTATTTTACATTTTAAAAATGACTAACGTTTTCTCAGTAAAACGTTAGCATATATTTGTTAGTTAATTAATTTCTCTTGAACTACCAACTAAGACTTGTGTATATGATTTACGACAAAAGTCGAATGGCGGGATTCGAACTCCCGACCGCGTGTTTGGAAATCCGTAATATTAACCATTAGGCTATAGGCGCTTGATTTAAATTCAAATTGTATTTCTCAACGCATTACATCAATATTACTAAGCATATCAGTATATCAGCGATGTCATTTACAATTCACAATTCGTTTGGTTTTTTTTATACTTTTGACATTTAGTGTGAGTTTCGACAGTAATGATACTTACATTGGCACATAATGTTGTCTCTGTTTTTTAAATGAGAAAGTAAGGGATGATGATATGAGTTAATAAGAGTCACGGCAGTCGACCGTTGCATCCACACTAACTACATAGACTAAATAGACTAACTAACTACATATAAAGACATACTTAACATGAAGGTAAAAGGCGCGATTTACAAACATACGTTAAAAATGTATAAAACTTTTATGTATTTTCAGTCATTTTCTAAAATCATTATCATAATTTTATGAATGCGAAAGTTTGAATGGATGTATGGATATTTGTTACTTCGAATCTTCAGAACGGCTCAACGGATCACGATAAAAATTGCCAAAGTTGTAGAACATAGTTTAGAAGAACGTATTGGCTACTTAGTATTCTTAAATCCGCGCGAACGAAGTCTCGGACAAAAGCTAGTAATAATATATTTTAAAATCTATTTGATTCCATAATGATCCGTGGAAATTGATTTGTTTCTTGAATTAAATTTTCTTTGGCACAAAATGTTTCGTTAAGTCCTAAACGTTCTTTGTATATGGCAAAATGTATCTTAAAATAGTACCGCCTACTGCTACCTATAAGCAAGAAAAGTAACGATTACACATTGCAAACGTACAACTACAGCTATGAAAGATATATTTTTAATATGAAAAGCATATCATAGACATGTCAATCACAAAGTAATCTGCCTTTGTGTCTCGTCGCAAATTTGATTAAATATTACGCCACAAGTATGTCTACGTTAAGCCTTGTAAAGATATTACATGTTCAAGTTTTACCGAGAAAAATGTATATGTAAGTAAAGAAAGCATTATATTCGTGTTTTGTATTGTTGCATGTTCTATATGTGTTAACTTAATTGCTAATATTTGTTTGTAATAGTCCTTTTTGTTACCCTTTCATGTTTGTATTGTCTATATCGTATTTTCTCTATTCTATTTAACATAGGATTTTAAAGTTGAATCTCTTAGTCCTTTACACATTTATTCAATTTGTTATGTAAAATTCATTTCTCTTTTTTAACTATGTATGTAAATAAAATCACATTTCTAGTGACAGTTTGGTTAAATTAACAGCATGTCATAAACTGAGCGTGAATAATTCGTTACCATTGGAACAAAAATGTTTTGCGGCGAGATGGTGGATACTGATCAATTATTTAAAACGATCCGACTGTTTCAACCTTTGACTTTTAAGAGAAAGGACCTGTAAAAGCGCGCACACCCCTCTTCAAAAGACGAACAAAAAGTTTTAAAATCGAATTAGTCCTTGTTTGAAAGTCTGTAATTATTATTATTATGTGTTATAAAGACGTATCAATTTTTACCTGTCATGATCACACAATTTTGATTGTCAACATTACCTGCAAAAAGTATCAGATTTCGTTTCAGTTCCGAGGCGGCTTTATACCTAGTCCATTTCTTTATAGTCAAAGGATTCAACTCATTTCGTAAATGTGCTTACTAGACAGACAGGAATTACATTTCTGTGTACACAATCCATTGTATGTCCATGTCCACATGGCTCATAAATTAGTATTTGGAAATGAAATGTTCTACGTTAATCAACGTAAGCTTTTACCCGCAAACACAGGCTCATTTTAATTGATGAAATAGTTACTTCTGTAATATCAATACACATTCTTTTTATTAAACTCAGTTCCACCCATCCAAGATAATAAACACGAGTTAATTTTCTTTAAATATATCATTCCATGCTTAGTGTAGTAACGTAATTTTATAATTATATTTAAATGCATAATAAATCAATTTTATTGATTTATTATTAGATAGGCTTTAGTCTCATAAATGAACATTTTATTACAACCGTACATTACATTCCATAGTCGTTAGGAAATCTGACCTAAAAGGTTAGTTAAATTTTAATGTTAATTATAAGTTTTAGTTTTAATTAGTGACTAATTATTTTAAAAAATATAATAAATTGGAGTTAATAAGATGCACACAAACACTTATCCGTATTAGCATTTTTTCCAAATTGTTTTGTTTTCTTAAAAAAATGCAACCAGAAATGATATTTTAAAATGTTTCGTCCTTAAAAACACTGTAGGTTTTCAGTTTGCATTACCGAAAGATGTGTATGAAAACATTTTTGTCTTATCTTTTTCCGAGAGACAGGATCTATTAAGAGCACACATTTTTTTTATACTTTTGACTGTAATACTATAACCTCGATCTCTTCATTGAAAAAAAAAAAGTAATCGATGAACTACGTAACAATCGATTGACTCGTGGAAAAAAATTAAAATCTACCTTATAATAGTTCATGTCAATAGGGAATATGCATGTATTTTTTTTTCTTTTTTTAAACGTTTCTACTTGTTATAAGATAACCAGTAAAAAATATTGACTCGGAAAAATTCAACCACTGAGCTGAAAAAAATAAAATAAAATCGCAATCATTTTCGTGCGACTAAAACGCGACCGGAGTTGGCTAAAGACACGTGACGTCAATCGTCACATTTCATTCATCACATTCGCTCAGATGTCAGTTCGATATAAAAAACAACAAAGAATCTCATTGGTTCTCAAAGTTATCAAAAGTCAAAAATCGATTAAATCATAAAATAACTTTGGAAAAGCACATAAAAACGTGTTATAAATTATGTTAAATCAATACAACCACGAGAGAATACACAATATTGTGTTCATGAAAATATTTACTCGGAAATATACACGACCAATATTTTATTTAAATAAAATTATTCCTGGTCAAAAAAAGTGGTAATTATTGATTAAATTTCACTACTAAATCACATTATATTAAAAAAATCTTTACAGGTATGTTTTTATAGTAATAAAGTATACTTAAAAAAAGTTTCATCCAATTTGGTGTCATATGCATATTGCCTATTGTAACAGACATGTATCGTAAAACGCACAGAGAACATTTTCAATGTAAAAGTTGAAGGGCTTCGTCGTCTCCTTTCTTTGATCTGATTGAAAATATGAGTACGGTTCTTTGTTGAAATTTACCGTATATGATATATTTTTTTTTTAGATTTCATAATCTATTCTAAAGGTATACAATTTCAATACGTTTATGTGTTTGCGTGTGTTGTTTTGTTCATTGTTTTGTAAATGTTGCTTTTTTAACAAATTAATCCTGCGAAATATTGTACTTAATCAAAATTACATGTTAATTATTATATTTGCACTTAGTTTTTATCTTAGTATAGGAAAAACTAGATGATAATGTTAAGGCAATCTGTACATATATGAACTTCTCAGGTCATTCCGTCCAATACGTGTAGACTGTATCATATGAATTAATATAAGCGTTTTTTTAAACTTAGCTATTAAATAATATTTAAAAATCACTTTAGTTACGTCTGTTAATGTTAAAAATGGGACTGGCATGTTCTAAGGAACCAAAGTCCCAAAAAAAAAAAAGAGAAAAAAAATGTTAGAAATAAAGTATCAATTAGTATCGTTTGTTTTAATTACATTATTTTAAGAGCGACATACAAGTACGTGATCTATATCGTAATTCGTTTTTTTAAACATTTTTTTAAACAACAATGGTGTCATATTATTTTCTGCTATTTCGAAATTCCTTAACAGAATAGGGTGTAGTGATTTTAAAATTTATTTCCTTTTAACAAAGTTAAAAGTTTTTATAATGAAAGGCCGGAGCAATTATTCAATTGAGCATTATTACGTAGAAACGTGTATCAAACAATCGCTGCATGAAATATTTAATCAAAGGTCTCTTTGAATGACTACTTTTTAATTAAGAGTATCGTTAAACAAAATTCAACGTATTCCAATACTTGGTAGCAATTTTAAAAATTTTTTAATGTAAAAGCACATATCATTTTTTTTATAAAAAGGTGTATTTGTGTATTCGTCTTCAGAGTGCTACCTAAACGATTGATAGTGATGAAAATAAAAAAAGTACTGAAACATTTTTTACATCATCATCTCCCCTGCCTTATCCTACTCCCGTAGGGTCGGCGCACCGGGTTTTCGTCCTCCAAATAACTCTATCATCCGTCATCTCAGTCATCACTCCCTTTTTCATCATGTCACCTTTCACGCAATCCATCCATCTCTTTCTAGGTCTACCTCTACCCGTGTACCCCTCCACAATCATAATTAACGTCCTTCTTGTTACATGCGATTCATCCCTTCTCATAACATACCCATACCACGCTAACCTTTTACTCCTTATTTTCTCATTTTTTACATCACAGTACTTTAAAGTATCGGGTTTTGTATTGCTAGCAATTTACGTAATGAAAAGGATAAAATAAAACTGTGTTAAATCTTATCTTTAAAAATGTACTAACCTGTACTATGCTATGCGGTGTTAATATCTGAAAACTATACAAAAAAATTACATTAGACATTTATTGACTTATAAGGCACGTGAAATAATAATTTAGAATTCATCGTATTTTAATTATAATATCAATGTAAAAAGGTTTTTGTACAGTGAAAATAAATCTAGCATCAATTAAGTTACGGACCGATGTAAGCGGGAAGCTCGCAGCGTGAACGCTGACTTCCGGGAAAGGATATTGCATCCGGGAAACTTCATGTGATTTTCCCTATCAAAGTTAGCATCAAAATAGAAAATTCCATATAAAACGTTCTTTGTATTGAATTACACTGAACTGTAAATCTCTTACTACACGCTTTAGGCTATATATTTTCACGCTATTAAAGTTAGAGGGTAAATAAATTGAAAAAAAAACCTTATGTTGCAAAGGGACCATAAACTACAAGCTGCCAACATTAAGGAAGCATGGTAATGGCAATTTTGACATTTGCAATTGAGAATTTGATAAATGTAAACAATAAAATAAAGTAATTATAATTTCATGATTTCATTCATTTCATCTATACTATCTATATCTATACTATTATAATAAAGCGTAAACACACACTTTTTTGTTGCCTAAGATGTCAGCAATTACAGCATATTTTTGAATAATCCTTTTTTTAATAAAAAGCCCTACACTTACGTCACGCTTTAGGCTATATATTTTCGAGCTATTAAACTTAGTGGGTAAATAAATTGGATAAAAATATAATACTAATGTGGGAAAGAGACCATAAGTTGTTGCCAACATCAATGAAACAAGATAGCCATGGATTGCCATCATGTCATGTCATTTTGACATTTGCAATTGATAATTTGACAAATGTAAACAATAAAATAAAGTTTTTATATTTTCACGCGGATGAATCCGCACGCGAACAGCTAGTTTAATATGAAGCCGTACGGGAACAGCTAGTTAAATATAAAATAAAAGAAAATAATCCAAGCGCTGTTCATTGTAAAATAACATCCTTATTTTGGGAAGTCGGTTAAAAATATTAGTAATTCAAAATAATCTCATAGCACTTTACGCGACGGTTGGTCGTACTTTCGTAAGTATATCTTCCTATAAAACAACAGTATTTGGTATAAAACTAAAGCAAGTTAAAACTAAATTAATCCAAATATCAATCAGGGTAATAACGTTAACTTAAACACTTTATTCTGTATTTAATTGCATTTTAAAATGTCTAGCAGTTACTTTTCACGGCTTTCCAGGGAATACAATTCAAGATGTTTCCCGAGACATCTTTAATTACAATAAACATAGCTTTTCAATTGTACTGTAACATTGAGTAGTCTGGAGATACGCTTTATTGCAATTACTTCAGCGAATATTGAATTTAAGTAAATTTAATTAAAAATATCTGACTTTGAGATTTTACATCAGATATCAGATATCTGCTGGCTCTACCGGTGTTGAAGTTAAAGTGTTTACGTCGCGTCATCTGAAGTGTGTGAAATCTTACTATCTGACTAATATTATAAATGCGAAAGTTTAGATGGATGGATGGATGTTTGTTAGAGTTTGTAGCCCAAACAGCTGAACGGATTTCGATGAAATTTGGTATAGATGTAGAGGATAGTCTGGAAGAACACATAGGCTAGACACATTTGTTTTTTTTAATTGCGGACGGAGTCGCGGGCGAAAGCTAGTAAGTAATAAAATATTTAATTTAATGTATCAATTGATAGTATTTCACTCTATATATGAAATAGTGCATCTGCTTTCGATGTTTAACTGATTCGTTCGTAGAGTGACCGGAACTAATATCAACGTTTCCTTTGTGTCTTGTTACTGGAAAGTTGCAAATGAAGCTAGTGCACGACTGAAGTGTGCGTCACTTCTTTACAATACAAATAGTTTATAGCTTGTCATTTGTGAACTAAGAGTTAGGAAGTAATTAGTTAGTTTCAAGCAAATAACTTGAATGTTAGAAATGGATGAACGTATTCTGTGTTATATTGATTTTTTTATGAATTCAGATAAGTCAGAAAGCAGGTGTTACTGATTACTTTTTTGGCAACATTAAATTTTAGAAAATAGTTCGTTGTCAGTTATGAATGTGTACAAATTTACTAAACGCTAAAATGTCAAATGGATTAGTGCCAGTAAATTTCGAGGAATTAATCTTACTGATGTTTTAAATGAAATTTTGGATGGATGTCGGATCACGTTACAATATTTATGGTTTGGTTGCAGCTGTTGACAGTAAGTGATCAAAATATTAATTAACATCTCTCTTTAATTATCCGAATCAGGTCGGTGCTCCTAGATTTATAAGCGATCCTAATATTAAAAGATTAAAGTTTTTTTACTATAACTTTTCTCGTCAGCAGATAAAAAAACGCGGCAGTACTGTAACTAAAATAAAATCAATATACGCGAAAAAAAAAAGAATGATATACGTATAACTAAACTTATTCATATTTGCTGATTTAAAAAAAAACGGAACTGTTCCTTTCGATAAATAAACATCCCTAGTTTCAAACGTGCAGTTTGTATTCCATGTAAACACCATGTCATTTCAAATACCTTGTTAATACTTGACGTAGTCTCACGAACGTTTCCTGCTCTCTTGCTTAAGGGTTGCCATATACAAACTTTAAGCAGACGGTCCCGGCAGCTTCAAGCGATCAGGCATTGGAAGATCTACAGTTTCCTTACCAAATTGACTCTTGACATACATGGACCACAATATGGATCTATTGTTAAAGTTCAGTCGACTGTTTGAAGCTGGAAGTACTGAATGCTTGAAGTGGCCCGTGTATGGCGGTATTATATGTAGCAATTAGAAAGGCAACCTGCATTTACCATTTCAGTGCGACACACGTTGAAAGGTAAATGCATTGAGTGTGTGCGTATCCTAGTTTCTCGGGTTCGTTTGCTTACGATCTCCTTTACGAGCTTGGTGACTTCAATTCAATGAACGTTCCAATATCACTTAATACATGTGGGTACTACTAACTGAACCGATACATACCTGGTAAAATGTCTTTAGCTTTGAGTCAAATATATTGAATGTTGACTTCACAGGGGATCGTTTCGATTTTACTTAAAGCGGGTGCACACTTTTGACTAAACTATCGCACAATTGTTTGATTGTTTCGCAGCCAATTCAATTGTTTTTGCACAACTAAGGAGTAGTGTGTGCACCTCCGTATAAGCTCATAGGAATCAAAGCGCGAGTAAACAGTTGTGCGATAGTTTAGTCAAAGGTGTGCGCCAGCTTTTAATCGAAGTTTCTTGCTGTTGATATTTGTCAAACTAAATTACAAGCTGACAAGAAAGTCTATGTGACTTTTGATGATTTAATTTTGTAAAATGAAATAGAAAAATCCGTTGTGCGAACGTTAATTGAATTAAGAGTAATAATCTTTCGGGAGCGCATTAAGGTAGATTAAATTGTAATCAGCAAACGCAATGATCTACAGAATAGTAACGAATATGGTAGGTACGTTAGTATGTATGCGTAATGAGAGATTAGTCCACTAATGGCGGTATTGATTTTATATTGTATTTTCGTTATTTAAATTGTATGGTACTGCAGTTATTAGTGCTTAATGAAGGAGTATCGAGACGACTGCTGTAATTTCTGTTTTCATTTTATTATGACGATAGATATACAACTATATAGACAGACAAATCTATAAAGATACATGTCATGCACATGATGTATTTGACGAAAATAGAAATTAAAAACTGTTTGTCTATAACTCTGCGTCCATTATGGATAATCTCTGTAGGCACTGGCCCGATTGTACCGAGACTCTTAATACATGTATACGAGACTTACATAGCCTTATTTTTTTTAATTCGATGCCGTTTTGTTGCGAGCAGATAGTAATTAATAATCTAATTTCCATGTAACGTGTCATATTAACAGCAACTATACGAGTACTCGTAGTAAGCATTATAAAAATATTAAATGCTGGCTTTCGACCTCGTCTCTGTCCGCGTGAGATTAAAAAAAAACAAAAGTAAGTAGCTCATGTTTTCTTCCAGACTATCCTCTACATCTGTGCCAAATTTAATCGAGATCCGTTCATTAGTTTTGGCTACCAACTTTCCCAAACTAAACTTTCGCATTTACAATATTAGTAATATAGTAATATTACAGAAGACTATTTTGTTCTTTGATGTTTATATGCATTCACGTTTGAATTATTCCCTTTACAGAGGTTGGTAAATTGTATATACGCAACCACATATTCTGAATCAGTTCCTGGTAATTCTCTAGACTCGATCAAATACGATTATTTGCCGATGCGATGTGACGTAAGCCGATGCTTGCCGTAGGTAAGCTTGCTCCCGATGTTAGTTGTACCGTGTTACGGTATACAAGCTTTATTTGATTAGTAGGAGTAGTATGGCCTAGCATTTGGATATTATATTTAACTAGTCATCTAATTATTAGGAACTTAACTACGTTAATTGTTGAATACTATTGGTATTGAATATTAAACGTCCTATAGGGTCCAAGCGCCCGACCTGGTTTCTCAAAAGTGACAATTTATTTCGTCTGATATGTTTTATTGTACCCTATGTTACTCAGGGATAACGTACCGTACTAATGGTCCAGGAATTTTTAAAATTGGTCAAATACTTTGTGAGTTTATTTGTTACAAACTCCTTCCTTTTTTTTTTTTGTAGCAGGGATTGCCTTTACGCACTGCACCGTCCGTGCTGCGGAGGCAGCAGGGACGGTTTCGTGAGGGACTCCCGGCCTTATATTTCGGCCAGACTACCCACTAAACCCCGCGGTGCTCTCCTTCGCCCAACCGGGCCGTGTCATCTACGTTAGTTCATCCACGACCCGGCTAGGGGGAGCCCCTTTCCTTCCTTACAAGTTCCTTATTAAATCATAAGTGCATTAATGTCGCTTAAAGAATAAGTTAAAATTGTCATTTTATATCTTTTCACTCGATTGCATTAACTTTTTTTTTTAATTTTGAAGTAATAAAAATTAAATTAAGAATGTTTGAGTTGATTTTGTCGTCTGGAATCTCATTTTTGTTTACCTCAGTGCTTGCGTTAATCAACGCGCTGTCACATGAAGGGCATGGATGAGACCGAAATTGCATTAAAACGGTATAAATGCGGTTGAAGTATGACGGAACAGATAATGTAAAATGTCACTGCACGGCGGGCACGAGAGGTGACGAGCTTGATTGGAAAACTTTGATGAATTCCATTTAGCCCGTTTTTAACCATGTACCGAAAGGAGCATTTTCGTAATTAATTTAAATTCTCTGTTATGTTATTGTAAAATACCTGTTTTATGTAGGCTTTACTTTATTCAGTTGTGTCGACTAAAAGAAGAAAAAAAACTTAATGGCCCGTCCCACCACTGGCTGATAGAAGCTCAGATAACTGAAAAATGACGTCACTATCAGATAAGGGAACAAAATCAGATATTTCCACGTTGGATTGTTATCAGATAATTTACAATTTGTTGGGACAGGCCCTTAATTTCAGACTTTAGCGGTAGTTTAAACGTTTAGAGATTTTCTTTAAGAAAGCGAAATATTCACCAGACAATGTATGCAGGATATTTTGAAAGCAGACGTAGTGTTTCAGAATTTGCAATACAAAAGAACTATTTGTTTTAGCCGCACTGTTAAAGCTGACATTGATGTATTATATAACCATACATTTCTTTCACGTCACGGAAGTGTAGGATTCCTCGGATCTCTCCCGTTTCTGATGTTTAGTCAATTAAGAAAACAAATCGCGTTAGTTAATTATCTTTGTTAGAAAATATTCATTTCGATTTTAAAACGTATGCGTGTTATTTTTTTTTTGTAAAAAAATTAGAAGAATTTTTGTTAATCATACTATCATACTAATATCATAAATGCGAAAGTTTAGATGGATGGATAGATGGATGGATATTGGTTAGAGTTTGTAGCCTAAACGGCTGAACCGATTTCGATGAAATTTAGTATTTACGTATAGAAAGTATAGTCCGGAAGTACACTTAGGCTACTTTTGTTATTTTTTAATTCCACGCGAACGGAGTCCCGGGCGAAAGCTAGTTTAGTAATTTTTTTTCCATTTTAACTAAGTTCAATTCAAATTCGATTAATAAACTGATAAATATTTTGAAATACAGAATTATCCATGTTAAATTAAACATTTATTTGAAGAGCAAATTATTGCATTAACTGTTAATTCGACGATTCAATGATCAAGTCCAATTAATAAATGAAACATGAATAACATTTGAGTTGTATAATGTAAATAAAAAATACAATATTTTGTAAAAGTTCCTCTTCATAATTAAAAAGTATTTCATTCCTTAGTGAACTAATATCATAACGGTTTGGTCTCGCTTTGATTCCTATGAGCTTATATGGAGGTGCGCACAATACTCGAGTTTTAATTGTGCAACTAAACAGTTGAATTCGCTGCGAAACAAGCGACAATCGCACAACAGTTGTGCGATAGTTTAGTCAGATGTATGCGCCCGCTTTAAAAGAGCTAATTTTATTAAGCTAGTTTAAAATTTTCTTGCTATTCTCAGCATAATTAACTAAATGTGCAAGAAATCTGCGAACATCTTGCTAAGTAAATTGTACAAGTTAATGCCGATCTCAACTCTGTAACTGTTATACGGATAATTAGTAGTTTGTGCAAGTTTTTCCTCTGGACTTGACTAGTTTTAATAACTTAGACTAAGTAAATATTCTATACACCTAAGTATGTTAAAGTTGCAGTTGCTTTAAGGAACACTAGCTGAGCTTATTTTACCCACAAATACATGAATATCTTTTGAATTTCAAACGCCATGCCTCACAATGTTCGTTGCGTTCATTAGTTATCGTCTGGTATATTATAGGATGTTAAAATATTATGTTAAACAACGAACGAACAATGTTAAAAAATAGTACCACTAATGAGGAGTTAGACTTTATTAAAGCAGTATCTATCTATCTTCTATATATTCTATACAAATAATAAAATTGCAGTGTCTGTTTGTAATATCGAAAGAAAAATTCCAGATTTCGGGAAGATGATGTACTCGTATTTGCGTTGCTGTTAACGAAAATCGCATTTTGTCTGTCTGTCCGTCCGTCCGTCCGTCTGACTGTCCGTCCGTCCGTCCGTCTGACTGTCTGTCTGTCTTTGTTTGGTTCGGTAAAATTAATTGTTCAATGTCGCTTTTGTCACCTATCGTTTTGGTCGGTTCCTCATATTAATATATTGCAATTTCCAATGCAATTGTAATTAAATTTATTTAAAAAGAATCACTTTAAAAAGTGAAACGGCGTGTCTGGATCAAATTTGATTTCATTATCTTTTTATTTCAGGGACTCCCTAACAGATCGGATTCGATTCAAAGTGTTCAAAGTTCACGACGTTACTAGGCGAGAGTAATTTAATACTCTGACTAAATTGCTACTGCAATTTAGTTACTAGTTTGTTACTACAAATCTACGGCTCCTTTGCGTAGATTTTCCGTAACGTTCATACCATTTGTGTAATCTATACTAATCTATATCTATAATAATATTATCAAGAGGAAAGATTTGTATTTTTGTATGTAATGCAATAACTGATAAACTACTGGGCCGATTTAAAAATTCTTTCACCGTTAGAAAGGTAATTTATCTGTGAGTAACATAGGCTATATTTTTTATTATTTTTTTAATTTCACGCAAGCAACAGTTAGTAATATTATAAAGAGGAAAGGTTTGTATTTTTGTATGTATTTAAATAACTCAAAAATTACTGGGCCGACTTCAAAAATTCTTTTTTTTTTTTTAAAAAAAAGCTATCTTATCGCTGAGTAACATGGACTATATTTTTCATTTCACGTGGACGAAGTCGCGGGCGAAAGCTAATAATATATAAATGCTCTCTACTTTATTGCTTATATTGTTATTATCTTGATTAGTAAAAGTAAATTATTTACCTAAAAATGTTGAAATAACGAAACAAAACTCGTTGTTGGTTTAATAATTCAGATTTTACAAATAAGTTTCCATTGACATGTATTTAAAATGAAAGTAATGTATAAAATGTAATTAACTCTTTTTGAAAGATAATCTTTTATTTGTAATGCAAACATATTAATTGCAATTTTAATTCCATATCATACGCCGCGTCACTCAAAGCTAATGGAAATTGTTGCAATGCTAGTGGATACATGTGTACAAAGTTTTGTCATTAAAAACTATAAAGTGACTGTTTTACAGAACAGAGCGAATTTCAACATTACAATATGGGATTGTAGTATTTCATTTGTTTATTTTTATTTATCTATATCTATCTATACCAATATTATAAAGATGAAAGATTTGTATTTTTGTATGTACTGAAATAACTCAAAAACTACTGGACCGATTTAAAAAATCTTTCACCGTTAGAAAGGTAATTTATCTGTGAGTAACATAGGCTTTTTTACTTTATTTAAAACTAGCTGTAACTCGCGACTTCGCCCGAGTGAAATTAAAAAATATAGCCCATATTTCTCACAGATAATTGAGCTTTATAATGATGAAAGAATTTATGAAATCGGCCCAGTAGCTTTTGTGTTATTTCAATAATATAAAAATACAAATCTTTCCTCTTTATAATATTAGTATAGATTGATTTACTTTTTTTATTTGTGTGCTACGCAAACGGTGAAAATGTGAAGTATTTGGTGACGCGGTTATATATTCGAGTATATCATCCTGTAAATATAACATACAATATTGAAACCTCATTTCTATAATAATTATCCATTTGCATAGTAAAATGCGATCCCTTTATAATTAAAAGCTGCTGCATAGATTGACAAAAACCACACAATTATTTCCATTTTGCAAATGCGTTTAATGATTTCATGGATAAAAAAAGAGTTTTTGCTGTTTTACAACATTACATTTTACAAGAATATTTTATATTTTAATTACAAAAGAGTTATTATTTGTTATTTAACTTGAAACACTTTTTTTTTCAAAATTCACTTTTTCTTAATATCGTACCTCAGTCAATGAATGCGTTTCGTAATCTCTTTCTTAACCTGTAATAATTCCTGGGATAATCTTCGTAGTCGTCGAGAACTCTCTGAAGTTTTCTTCGTATCATTTTCTGTTTATGTTTCTCTAGCATATCCGAATACGCGTCAGAAAACGGTAAAATGTTGATTCCCCCATCGCGTGTAACTAATCCTCTTATTCCTGGCACCATTCCTGCTTGTTGGTTTCCGTAAGAAGCATACGTATTATATGGGAGGAATGGCGGCGGCGGTGGATTTGAGGCAATTGGGTAAGCTACTCCAGAACCTATTGGCATAGGGTTTGGGGCAAAAGGTAACCCAACTGGTAAAGTTCCTGGGATTACTGGAGGAGGTGGCGGAGGTAATAGAGGTATAGGTCCTATTGGTTTTGGAAACACTGGTATAGGAATTGGCATTGGGATAGGTCCGGCTACCGGCTTATCTGTTTTCGGTCCAGTCTTGAAATAACAATAATCTGGAATGCGTCTCGGATACCAATATAAGGGATTACAAGGATCCTCACCTTTAGGAATTGTATTGTATTTTTTTGAATTCTGTATATCCATGTACGAAAGTCCGTCTATAGAACATTTTACTAAGTTCATTACAAGAAGAATAATTATTTCCTGAAAAATAAAATTGTTTTGTACTTTTTATTAAATAGTGATCACTAGAAGTCGTAACATATCCGGCATTTTAGTTTTTGTGATAGTTAAACAGTGAGTTTTTTAAAAAAATGTTTCAAATATACATATTTGCAATTGTAACTTAATATGGTTATATTTATGATAAAGCTATATAAATCGGCTATAGACGAATTATTAAAACTCGCTGAGTTATTACCGATGGTGCGACGTACATTACGATAAACGAAGAGTTGATACATACCTTGAGTAATAATTTCATTTCACTGCAAAAAAGTACTAATAAATTACACGTCTGACTCAATAGGAGACCGCTTTGAAAATGGACAATTACTAAAACATTGATTTCATGAACAATGCAATTTTTTTCCAAAAGGTAAAATAAAAATTGCACAATTGAATTTACTTCAACTAGAATTCCACAGGACAATTGATATTGATTTGTAAGATGGTTCTAAATTCATAACATTCATATTCATATACATAAAAATTCTAACATACGAGTATAACATTAATTTAGCAATTTATAATTCATAAATTATACCGAAACGCCGTAAGCGTAGGTTTTTAGTAATTTAATGTATGAAAGATTTTTCCTGCTGTTTTCGATGCCCATGATACAGGCATTGCCTAGTGTGGGCATCACCAGATTAATCATACGAGTATATTAACCACAATTTGTATTTATCTTTTAATTGGTATAACTGTTATTGTAATTGTTAATATCTTATTTTTCAATAAAATTATTTCTATTTCTATTTCTAATTATTAGACAATATTCCGTGCTGTAGAAATTGAGAAGCAAACTTATAGCATTATATTATACGGATAGATAAAAGAGGTAAGAATGAGATTGAACGTGGATGAGAACAGACGTAAAGGAAGACGAAAGAAAGTATGAATGGATTGTTTGAAATAGGATATGTGGTAGAAGTGAATAGAAGAATACATATTGGTTTAGGTATTCGAAAGTTAGAAACTTGACGGACAAATCCATAAACCATTGCCAAAGTATCGTTTGATACATTTGACGGTGTATTTCCAAATAAAAATACAAATTTCGAGGGATTTCAATACAAACAAAAGATTAAAAAAAAGATATTTAACATTTCTTAATAAAACGTTTATTGAACATAGATGTAATGCTAACTAAATGTTGATTAACTTTTTTTTGTATTTGACTACTTTATGTGGCATCATTGCTTTTTGATATGCTCCTGCTATTTCTTTTATTGCCTTTTCACTTTTTTTAGATACCGGCTGACGATAGACTGCAACTGGCCCGTACTGTGGTGCTATTCCTATCTCCGGTGCGGTTGGTATAGTCATTGCGTCACCTCGCATCATTTCTATCATCTTTTTAACAGGATTGAACGGTTGCTTTTTTTCGTAAATCACTTGTCTTCTATCCGAAATTACTCGAGGTAATAAATACTCTGGTGTAAAGTGATGATACTCATAACTCTCTTCAGAATCATCTTCCATTTCATCGAATAGTCTATCTTTAAATACTTGAAGTGGTCCCATAGAACCTAAATTGGAACGAATCAATTTTTCGTACATGTCAATGCAATCTCTTGGCAAATGTAAAGGATGCCAGTATATGGGATTGCATTCATTTACGTTCCTGTAGCGTTCTTCGAAATCAAAATCGTCCATGTATGTTACACCGACTATTGACGCTTGAATACATATAGCCACTTTCATCAATAATAACGTCTTTATAAGTTTCATTAGTATCTGTAAAAAAGAAAATATATTTTAAGGTCTTAAAAATTTTTAAGTAAACGAATTTGACTGACTGCAACAGACTGTATCAATTTTATTGCAGTTTAATTTATTTTGGTGTTATAAAAACCAATCTCGATACTACACGAGTAGTAAATTACTATGAAAATATATGAGGTGTCACAGTAAGAAAGGTCAGAATATATTTGGCAACCAAACGACGGAACAATGTGCTAATATTTACTATTGTAATCTTGACTCAAAATGTTCAAACTGGTGATAGACATAAGCGTTTATGATATGAAGTGTCTGGTGTGCCGACTGTCACTTCTTGTGCCAAAACGATGATGAGTTAAATCCACTCAATTACGATTTTGAGACAATGAGTACTCGTATGTTTCTCTATTTTATTTACTTAATAAATGTATTCTATTTATTGGTTTATCGATACTAAATGACCTCCAATTTTCATAACATAATCGTTTCAAAGATATAATCGTGTATAAAAATACGAAACCTAAATTCTTTTATTATTTGCAAGAGTTACATTGTAATATTTGAAAAAATATAACGACACTGGTGGTTACTGTAGTAACTTAGTGGTTAATGTACATAATATATTATTCATAACATACATATAAATGGGTCTTCAAATTGATAATAGAACCGGCCAGATGAGTTGGCGTTGTAATTAATTAAATGGATTTCTGTCAGACGAGCATTGTTGAATCAATCTAGTCGATGATCTAAAAGCATTCAAGGAAAATAGGATTAGTAAAGATTCTGATAATGTTGTCATTGTCACTCAAGAATTTTATTAAAATGAATAATGTGATATGAAAAGGATGAATGTGTACTCGCACGTCATAGAATAGAATAGGTCTCAGAATGACAAACCTTGATCACCATAATAAAGCAGAAAAATAACTAACTAATGTCAGTTTCTATGTTGGATACCATTTGTAATAAACGCGAACTCATTACAAACTTTAATTTAATAAAAGCATAACGGGTTAAACTATCAAAAGGTATTTTATGAACATGAATATAGAAACGAAAGTGCATCAACTAGCACATTGGACGAAAATCAACCCAGAGTACTAATTTATTCTGTGACGAAATAATTTATCATTCGTGTAATGTCCTAATGGAGTATTTGAATTTTCGTTGCTTTGATGAATTATTGGTTTTAATGCGCTTATGTGAAAATTGACATCAAAGCGTAAAGTGGCATTAGCAAATTAAGCATTCAAAATAATTCATGAATCAGTGCGACAATACTGCCTATAGAAAATATATGAAATATTAGCTTTCGCCCGCAACTCCGTCCGCGAGGAATTAAAAAAAACTATAGTGAGTAGTTTATGTATTCTTCCAAGTTATGTTCTATATCTATGCCAAATTTCATCGAATTCCGTTTAGCTGTTTAGGCTACAAACCCTAATAAACTTCTATCCATCCATCTAAACTTTCACATTTATCTTGTAATATTAACAAGATTGTTCCGCAAAATGCAACCGAATAAAATGATACAATAAATTCACGAAACAAATCAATAGCGATAAAAATAACTCAAGCGACGTATTAAAAATTACGCAGTTGAGTCATCATGACGTCTCTGGGTCTTGGACAACTGGCGCTGGTACTATGCCAGTGGCTAAAGTAATAATATGACGCATAAAGATCAGGGTTACGACGTTTCAGGTGAGATACTAAGAGCGCGGGCACACCGCTGACTAACTATCGCACAACTGTTGTGCGATTGTCGATTGTTTCGCAGCCATTTCAACTGTTTAGTTGCACAACTAAAAATCGAGTAGTGTGCGCACCATATAAGCTCATAGGAATCAACGCCCGACTGAACTGTTGTGCGATAGTTTAGTTTCAGGTGTGCCCTCTCTAAAGCATGAAATGTTAAAAAAGGCTTATTTTACTTACTTTTTATAATTCGTTTGTGGTCTGTATATGGTATACCTCTCAGATTTGTGAATTGTATTGTTCTGAAATAAATTATATTCAGTAAACAACTATTAAAATTTACCTACCTCACAGAATTAATAATAGATATCCCTTGACAATTATGGTAAGTGACTAAAATAGTAATTATTTTGGAAAATGTTGATAATTTTAAATCTTAAGAGAACTACGGACTCCTAGTTGTAATATACAATGGCCTTCGTTCGCGGTGCTCCTCCTAAAAAACGACAATCGTTTGAGATATTTGATACATTATACATATAATCATCATCATCATCATCATCATCATCTATCATCATCATCATCATCATCATCGTTACCATCATCATCATCATCATCATCATCATCATCGTTACCATCATCATCATCATCATCATCATCCTTCATCTGCTCACTGTTGGACCTTCCCCAATACCCTTTACACTATACATATAATAGTCAGAAATATGTAAAGGGTAATCTAAAGTTGTTTATTAATTGAATAAACATCGTTAGACGGCTTATTATTGTGAGGTAAAGTATAATTTTTGACCGACTTCCCAAAAGAAGGAGGTACTCAATTCGTCTGAATGTTTTTTTCTATTTTTATTATGTGTGTTACGCGATATCTCCCGCCCTGGTGGACCGATTTTGAAAATTCTTTTTTTACCCGAAAGGTAGTGCTTGCAGGTGGATACCACGAACGAAAGCGGCTGCACCTCAACAGTAACTCAAACAATCAAATATATTAAACTGCTTCTGTAGTGTTTTCGAAAAACTGACTTTAAGATGGCGTAGAAGAAAACATTGAAAATAAAACTAACGTTCATTAACAATGGCAAAAAGTGATATTAAGGTATTTTAGACATCAAAACAATGAAGTATGTACCTAAGTTCTCGAGTTAAATGTCACAGCATTGTACCTTTCTTAGCAAGAAAATTTATGTTCTTGTAAGACAATTTCTAAGTGAGAAAATATGCATATAAAATAACAATGACACGTATGAAAGTTAGAGGTTATTATTTTAAATATGAAGAACTATCATATTAAAGTGTATACTAAAATACCAAATGTAAATTGCCAAGACGTAAACAATACATAATGCTCACCGTTATGACGCAGCGTCCTTAGGAATTGTTGAAAAGACTTATTTTAGTCTCGCTACTTCGACACCTGCCACTTGCATTGTTTCAGTGTACACTATTTCCACAACTTGTGCAGTATCACCGACCAGCTGTGCGATTTGTACTTTGACACGACTTCTTAATGATTGTTTGTCGTTACGTCTATTGAAGTATAGTTCACAAAATACCATACCATTGTTTGGGATCTTTATGATGTTCATAATTTCATAAATGCTTGGTAACGGTAAGGTTTCAATTTTTCTAGGTAGTTAAAAATTTGTAGCAATAATAATTGCGACTCCACAACCAGGGACGTAAGAGTTGTGTGTTTTACATATTTGTAGTTTTTTAATCTAAGAACTTAGAACATATCAAGCATTTCTTGTGGCAATGGAAACAAATAGATTATCATAATAAAGCACCACTAATTTGGAACGAGTAATAATGGAAACACCATTAGAGATATTAAAAAATAATAGTTAAATACCAATCAGTAAACATTTAGAAAACTTCATGATAAAGTATCAGCCGAGAGAGAAGTGGAAGTAAGAGTGTAAGAGGTCGAGGACAGAGAGAAGTGAAAGAGTTTACTCGTAATTAGGAAAACCGATGCCACAACAATAAAGGATACGATTTAGGAATCGATGGAGAGGGAGAGAGAGAGAGCTCTTGCTAAAATTATTATAGATATATTCACGTTAACATAATAACATTTTATTGAATGGTATAAACATAAATACAGTTATCATCCTCTAAATTCGATTTAGTATTTGAGAAACTATTTTAATACATAAGTGGCGAAGTCATAACACGTCTTGATTCAGGGTATCGATAAACTTTTATTATAACTGGTTGGATTATGATTGGTGAACGCTGGAGCTGATCAACTGAAACAAATGTTAAATATTAAAACTCTCATAATAAAACAAGAGAGAACACTCACAGAGTTAGTATACACCAGCAAGGAGTACCTATTTTTGAATAACTAAGACTAACTTAAAATTACACGAAATCACAAACCATTGCAATGCTACCTGCTTAGTTTACTCTTGAGAATATAAAGCTGTAGTAATATTGAAAACAGATGTGTAAAAAAATCAGTAAAATACATCATTGTTTTTGTTACCTTTTTTAACTTGTTGACTTAAATTTCCATCGTTACTTTCCTTCTGGGACAAAGAGTAATTTAATAACACAAAAGCAATAAACAGAATCGTCGAGTGCATTACGATGTGTGAGAGAATGAATTCGAGGCAGAAAATTTTATTATGCTCTGAAATAAAGTTCGCCGTGATTTTAAAACGTTTTATCGAATTACCTGAACAGTCAGTAATGTTCAAAGGTTTAAAACTTACTTAAAATTACTTCATGTTTGCTTTCTTTTTGTGATTCTAATGTAAATCGCAAATTAATCAATGTCCTTGAAAGCGAATGAACGTTTTTTGTTATTCTTTACAAAGCTACTTAAATATTAATGCCAAACTTTATGTTTCGATGTCGGAAAACTCGTTAGTCTCGGCCATTATAAAAGATGTCTTATGAAATAGATTCCTATAGGCATATTTTTATAATATCTGATCCAACCTTTTAGATGGGCATATTATAGGTATTTTTTTTTAAATTCTGCTCCTTTAAAATCGCGGTCGATCGTTATAACCAGAACAGCTGAACGTGACTTTATTAGGAAGGTACTTGATAGGAATTATTATTGAAAACCTTTTTTCTTTTGAACGCTAAAGAAGTTTAAATAAAACAACAAACATAATTTTGTTTATGTGCCAGTATTTTCCTTATAATTTTATCGAACATTTTATTTGTCATAAACGAAGGCATAACGATAGGCGAAGGACAGCAGACGTTATTACCATCTTCTTTTTTCTCAAGCGAATGTTTACTTTTAACAGCACCGGTAGGACTGGAGTTTTCCTCTAGTACTTTACTAAGAACGTTAGGATGTGTCGAACCGTTCTTGTGTGGTAAGACAAATATCTCGTTAGTTTTCTTCGCCTCCCAAGCTGCAACCGTAAATGTAAAATAAACAAATAAATATAAAATGAAATCATCTAGCAAATGTTATTTTGTTTACTGCACTAACAAGTTGTTTGCCATTTGATTGCTCGCCAAATTAATAAGGCATCTGAGTTGTCGACAGCAACAAGTGAAATAACATTTTATTCCATTTCTGACTTATTACTTGGAAATCGAAATTGCTTACTCGAGCGAAATTGTTTTGTTGTTGACTAGCGATCTTATTAGTCTGAGTATTTATTAAATGAAAATAAATGGAACTATTGAGAATATCCAAATATTATTGAACTAAATCTGTTATTCTCCTACTTCTAAAACAAAAAAAATCTTTTAGACATTTAAAATCGTTGTATGCATTATCCAAATACTTTTGAATAAAATGATAAGCATTTTGTTAAGTTATATCTTTTGTTTTGCGATATACAGTGAATAATTTTTTGATGTCATCTACGATGATTTTATGTCTTTCTCTTATAGCCGGAATTCGTTTCTTATAACAGACATTGGGATCTAAATATGGACAGGCACAGTCTGTTTTTTTCTTAATTTTCATATTCAATAGGGCTTTTTTATCATTGTCGTCTTCGTCGTCGTTTTCTTCATCAATGAATGTCGGTGGTTGTGTAGATGTGGTGCTTCCCCGGTTAGGTGGTGTTTGCCTCTTTTTTGTTTTAGTGTTTGTTGTTGTTGTTTTTTTTGTTTTTGGCGGATGAGTAATTTTATTGCGTGGGTCCTCCGGCTCTTCCTTATTGAAATTTTGAATATAGGTATCTTGATATACTTTTTTAGCATAATTTCCCAAATACACAGGAAATCCTATTGACAATTTCTCATCACTACATTCACCTTCGCATAACTTGTATGGTGCGGTAAACATAAGAAATTTCGGCCTTGATTTTAATTCTAAAAACAATATATACATATTTTATTCGGCCTATATTTTTATAGATTGTTATAACCAACTTTTCAAGGTTATTCAATGATTGCACTTGAAACATATCATAATTACCGAGCAGGGGTCCATTGTTGGAAGGCGGAAGTAGTAAGTATTAATAGTATAATACATCTTACTAATCTTACTTCTTACTAATATTATAAATGTGAAAGTTTAGATGGATGGATGGATGGATGGATGGATGTTTGTTAGAGTTTGTAGCCAAAACAGCGGAACAGATTTCAATGAAATTTGGTATAGATGTAGTGGATAGACTGGAAGAACACATAGGCTACTCACTTTTGTTTATTTTTTAATTCCACGCGGACGGAGTCGCGGGCGAAAGCTTGTAATATATAAACAATAGTATATCCATATAGAATGTAACATTAATATTTAATTCATGAACTAGAATAGGACTTTTGTACACGGACAGCTTTAAGCAGTTGAGGAGCTGGCTGCACATTTTTCAGCCATAAAGACGACAGCTCGATGTAGCCGTTGCCGACTTGAATCTGGCCGTGTACGGCGGCCCTTTGATTTATAAATCAACTGTCAGTAATTAACACGCTTACTGCGTAACATGCCGATATCGGCCTGACGCAGTACTTAAACTGGTGAGGCGAAGAAAACTATGTCCCTCTCGCTAGTGCGAAACTCTTATCTCAGGTGTATACATTACATTACATAAAATGTACAAATTATGTCTCCACAAAGTTATAGCAATTTTAATTTATCCTAGTGCTGGTGGGTCTAGAAAGACCTGCCACGCACTGGCGAAATATCATTGGGGGCGCATTTAGGCCCGCCGCCGCACCAGATGAAGAATTATGATTTTATTTGCCACAGTAAATATGTTAACGAGTAATTTTACTTGTCACTGTAACCTTTGTTATATTTTGCCTACTTACTTGATCCACTGATGATACGTTCCATAAATTCATTTCCGTCTATAGGTTGCTCATATTCCCGTCCTTTCTTCTCATGAGTAGTGTATGCGGTATCCAAAGTGAAATAATAAAACAAAATGAGTAAATTTAGATTCCGGTAACCAATCATCGTTTATTCTCAAACGAGCTGAGTGTTTACTCTTCTTTTAGATGCCAGAGCTGTTTCACAGTCTTTATAAATAGTTTATTTTGCATTTTCTTTCAGGTTTAAGTATATTTCTCATTTAAAAAGATAACAAATATAGTACTTTAAATAAATTATCATATATCGTTTGTACACATTTATTTATGTTGGCAAATCAATTATTTTCATACAGTCAGACTTTACCACGTCGAAACTAATTTTATGTTATATAAACTATTCGACGCCATTGCGTGTGAAATAAAAGTTTACGCTTGTCATAAAAGTTTACATTGATTTTATATGAATTTTACGATTTACAACATCATATAAAATAGGCACTGAGTTTTAAAGTTTTATATTGAAACTAGCTTACGACCGCGATTTGTCCGCTTGGAATAAAAAAAAAAAACAAAATAAAAGAAAGTAGCCTATGTGTTCCTCCAGACTACCCTTTACATCTATGCGAATTTTCATCGAGATCCATTTAGTTTAGGCTACAAACTGCATCAAACATTTATCCATCTAAACTTTAACATTTATAATATTAGTAAGATTTACTTGTAGTCAATAATTTACTCTGAATCTCGTGGAACTCAAATTATTTTTAGATATCGATTTATTAATGTCGATGAATGTAAATTATTTCTAATAGACAAAAGAGTTAATGACAATAGTTTCGCTGGGGAAGGGATTAAAATAGACGACCAAGAGACTGGCATAGAATGACGGAATGTTGAATATATAGCCGTCTAATGACATTGCAAAAGTAGCATTGTATTTGTATTTTAAACACCTACTACTAATCCGGGATACAGGGCATAAACATGTCGATGAATAACATTTTTATCTCTATTTAATTAATGTTAATGATTAGGACAATTAATTAAAATATTATTTTATTATCAGATAAAAATAATAATAACTTTAATTACAAATTACGTTATTTTTTTTTTTACAATTTACGTCTTTTTTTTTTGACTGATTGGCCACTGTTTGCCTTGAAGAGGCATTTACGGATATCACTCTAAAGTTCGTATACTATTTTTTAAATCAGCTCCTGAGGGTCTATTACGGATATTTGCGTGACGGTTGCGAGAACGTATTCGTAATGTCTTCATCAAGATCGTATAAGATTACGCCCATTAGGAGCACTGCACAAAACGGTTTACACTTGGCCAGACCAATTGGTCAGTAGCGCTCGATAACCACCGTAACTGTCCCAACTGTACTGGCTAAGTGTGAACCGCACATTGTACAAAGTTGAAAATGTCAAGTAAACGTTCTCATTAATATCCGTGATAAGCCAGTATGATTTTCATCGTTGAGCCATCGCCGCATCCAATTAATAAGTCTGATTTTATTCTTATCTCCACGTTACTAATCGAACATCTAGGATATCTTGATTATTGTAACATTTAATTATCTACAATTTGGCTGAATGCCGCCTTTACCTGGTAGGTAACCAAGTGTTCTGGACAACGTCCAAACGATTACATTCACTGAGCTGTCAAAGATAAGTTATTTTAGATATCTCGACATTGAAATTTAGTGGACGACGAACGAATATGTCACAACGGTGACAATAAGCGATATAATTCAAGTGTTACATTACGATATGTTCTTGGTAATTTGTCCAACGTTTTGTTTCTCAAAGGACTTTTCTACAGATAAGACAGAAGGTATGAATGTAATTAATTTAGAAGAAAGTTAATATCGAAACAAAGGATGACATCTCGTAATTAATTAAAGCAAACCAAGAAGCCGTGACTGACGCTTGTAACTCTTCAAAATCAGTTGTCTAAAAACATTAGCATCTTGTCAGGTAGGCAATTATTAACTAAAATATCACTACATATTTATTAATACTATGTCTTGTACAATTTCCAAATAATAATAAATTGTTATTAATAAATCTACTGATAATAATGTTTGCGCACAAGTTTATTTTGATGTAGTACCTACTTGAGAGCGAGGATAGATTCGACGTTCCTTTATTAATTCAGCTTCCGCCCCCATCTCTTTTCCACAATAAATTGTCTCGGAACAATTTGTTATTCAAGGGGATTAAATAAGGCCCATTTATATAGCAATTTATCTAATATACCCTATTAGTCGAAAAACAGGATCGATTATTGTACATTACTCACCGGCATATTAAATTACGAGTAATTTTGATGTTAATTATTGTGCCGAGGCGACACCGGAAAACGACGTTGGTATTTATTTCCTCGACTGTCATTTGTTTTACTTGTACTAAGAGCTTCTCTATGTTTCCGTCACAATGAGCGATCGCCAACTAAAGCATTTCTAAAAGCATTGTTTAAAATTTAAAGAGAAATACACTACACGTTCAGAGCTAATTTTGAATGTTTAACAAATAACTAAATTGAGTGTAAGCAATCCAGACTTGTTAGCATAACTATTTCTACAGTATTATATTTACGAGCTACTTCTGTATCTCAATTTAGATCATAAAGTAAAGTGCAAATATATATTTTTGTTTACATCAAGAATAGTTTGAATCGTCAGGTGCGCTTTTCTAAACAACAGAAAGTGGCTTAAGAGTTTCAAACGTAAAGTTACTAAAATAATTCAAAAATACATCGCCTTGCATCTGTGTCTAAAAATCGCTGTGCTCTGTTAGTTTGAGGAATTAAATAAATATGTCTACTGTTCAATACCAGATCAGATATTTTAGTGAAGGCAAATCTTAGTCACTTGTTATTTAAAGGTCTTCGCAAGCATAAATTAAAGGCAATATAAAACTTATTATTTATTGTCTTCTCAATGATGTTATAATTAGGAATGCGGACAGCTTTCGATGTGATGTGTACTTGATGCGCTTACCGGCCATCGGCGAGAGATAGCTCACGCCAGCGAAATCCTGTAACATCGATAAATAGGTCACGCCCGGTTGCTGGGGCCTCGTCCGCCTAGCGATGATAAGCGAGGGTGTTAATGCAAAGCTATAGGGATACTGAGCTAAATCCGAGATTGGAATACTTCCTCGCGATGCGAGCCTTGCTGTGGTAGCGTTGGAAACGAGCAGCGGTCGAGATGTGATGGAGCAGAGTCATGTCCCTATTGTACGTCCTTGAAGAGTAACTGTTATCCTTGGATAGGTACGTCCTTAGAGCTCGTTCGCCCCACGTCTGAGCGCGCGGTCTCTCTACAGGCAATCCCCTGTTACGTCTGTCCAAGTACGAGAGAACATCGTCGTAGTAGTTACGCTGGTAATCATAGATGTAGTTGTACTGAAGGAATTTTGGTCTGAAATAAAAAAGTAATCTTGTCAATGCTGCAAACTTTTTTGAAACACAAAAAAGCTGCGATGACTTCTTAAGCGTTGTTGTTAATATGTTGAATTATGTGATTACTTACCGGGTCCAGTGCTTGAATACAAGCCGACGCGGCTCATTCTTTGTGTTGTCAATCGGCGGCGGGGGCTCGGCTACCTCGGGTTTGGCGTCACCGGCTGCGTCTCCCGCCGGGGCGTCGGCGGCTGGCTGCGCTGGCGCGGCCGGTGCTGGGGTTTCTTCCACTACGTCATCCCACATCGCGCAAGGAGATTCTGAGATCAAAATTCATTTATTATTAACTGACACTCGTGAAAATTATAACTAGTTCATTTTTGTGATAACACAACACATAACATAAACACGTCACTAAGATAACACGAACCTATTTCGGTATGGAGAAACGTGTGAATAGTTTGATCGTTCGACTGCGACTGATGAACGTTGCTGCCTCGCGCCGTAAGCAGCCTCCCGATTTATCTCCCTTCGACCCCATCTGGCTCAGCACACGTTACTACGCCCGTGGTAATCGCTGCCAATGACTTTCTGTCAATACATTGAACGTTCAAGAAATTCTTCAATGCTACTAATTGCCAGCGTAATTTGCACCAGGGTTCACTTTGATCTATAACAGCTAAATACAATCGAATCTAGACGTTTGCCAATTGACAAGTAGCTTCAGTACCGTCACTGAAATTAAAATGCAATAGAACATAAATTATATCGCACGGTGATATTACGAATGTTTGATGATAGAAAAACATGGACGCGAGCCAAATTGTGGTCAGCTGTAAAGATAAATATCAATTAATATCGGAGTTCTAGATTACTTGATAGACGTAATAGATAACGCGGATGTCACTCTGTATTTTATGCGAAAATTAAATAAATATTATATTTGAGGTATGGAAGGTACCGATATAACATTTTTTCTCTTTATTGAAAGTAAAATACTACTGAATTACTTTACTTATAGCAAATGATTTTAAAATTGTTTGAAGAAACAATGCATGATATAGGACATAATGTTTGAAGAAAATCTTTACATCTTGTCTATGAGTAATGTCAGTATGAATGTTAAGTACTCAATTGTATTATCTTCGAGCTTGGTTTGGGAACTTATCGTTTAAATTACTTGGTTTCTTTAATCAATAATCATACCAAGTTATGCATCGGTATCACACATATTGAAAGAATATGGAACAACCGGATGATACTTGGCAGGGATAGAAAAGCTTGGAAAACGGCGAAGGAGGCCTGTACCCAACACGGGATCCATATCTAAAACTAAGCAACTAACAATTCTATCGCAAATACTTGTACACACATACTTTTTATAATTCAATTACTAACAATACTAACAAATACTATGTAAATCAATTGTAAAAATCTTAGATATGGAAATAAAAAAAACTTTATTATATTACTAGCTTTCGCCCGCGACTCCGTCCGCGTGATATTAAAAAAAAAGTGAGTAGCCTATGTGTTCTTGCAGGCTATCCTCTACATCTATGCCAAATATTATCAAAATCCGTTCAGCCGTTTAGGCTACAAATGCTAACAAACATCCATCCATCCATCTAAACATTCGCATTTATAATATTAGTATGATTATCACACACATTTTAATGCATTATTGTAAAATTCCGCCACCGTAGTTTTAAGTAGCATTTTTAATTTTGAATCAATGTTAATACGCGAGTCCTAACTATTAGAACTAATTTCGTTTCCATAACGATTATCTATATCTATACTAATATAATAAAGCGTAAACACACACTACTTTGTGGCGTAGAATGTCAGTAATCACAGCATATTGAATAATTATTTTTTTAACAAAAAGCCCTACACTTACTACACGCTTTAGGCTATATATTTTCACGTTATTAAACTTAGGGGATAAATTAATTGGAAAAAACCTTCATGTGGGAAAGGGACCTTAAACTATAAGCTGCCAACAGCAAGGAAGCAAGGTTTGTGATCATGTCGTCATTTTGACATTTGTAATTGATAATTTGATAAATGTAAATAATAAAATTAAATTTTCATAATTACATGCGGATGAAGCCGCACAGGAACAGTGTTCGTATAAAATGTCAGGAAATTCTAGGTAACATTTTCTTCAAGGATCGCGTCTTCTTTGAATCACTCTTTTCCAGGATCCAGTTATAAATATATATTAATTTAATTTAACTTATCATTTTATCAAACTTGCTTCAAAATATTAAATGAAACCAAAAAAATGCTCTTTAGCAGAATAACTTTCCAAATGATTTACGAGTAAATTAATTAACTTTCATGTATAATATTGGCTTTCAAAATAATTATTCGTAGAACTGTGAATCCTTAGAAAGAAATAATTTAATAGTACCTGTTCATTGTTTATGTATTTCTTTCTGTGAGTCTCCACTGAGTAGCGCAAGTATTAAAATGTTGCCATCCTCCTTTTATTTTTAACCCTTAATTCGACGGAGTTTTTTTGTATCAAATAAAAAAAAATATTATATTACCAACACACTAAAATCATAATCTTTTTTCATATTACGTATTTTTCTCTAAAATAGTTCAGTAGATTTTTTTTTAAATTAGATGTTCGTTACGCTGGACACTGACTGTGACACACTTAAAGAAAACAAATCATACTAATATTATAATGAACGGATTTCAATGAAATTTGGTATATAGATGTCGAGGATAGTCTGGAAGAACGCATAGGCTACTCACTTTTATTTTTTTTAATTCCACGCGGACGGAGTAGCGGGCGAAAGCCTGTATAACATAAATATCTTATAGATGCACAGTTGAAATTCACGGTTAATAAGCAACATTCGAACGCGTGGTCAGAAATCCTCAATTAACACGTTAGTAATAATCAGTAGCAGAAAACCGATAGCTTGAATGTTTATGAAAAAGTTCATCCTTATTTTTATTGAATATTACTGAAATATCTAAATCTTTCTTATATATTGTACGTCTTTTCTTATAAATCGAGGACTCGGAGTGGCGTCTTTGTTGCCTAGCAACGCTCGTTAGACTAATAAGCAGGGGCAACACAAAGATGTTCAGAATTTTATCCTCTTGTCGATTGAGTTCGAGTGTAATAACATTTAATATTACATATTCCAGTCTCTGCACTGATCTGTATAAATGGTTAGGTCTTTGTATGGACAGCTTTTGCTATGTTCCGGCTTAAACGCGCCTGTAAATGTTAATTCTGTTATTGGTTCCAATTTTTTTTTTATAATTTAAGGTGGCAAACGAGCAAGCGGCCACCTGAATCCACCGAAATGGAAAGCGACCGCTGCCCATAAACATCCGCAATTGCAGATGCGTTGCCTACCCTTAATTGACGGAGGAGGAGACGCACATAAAGAGGACATTTCCCCACAACAATTCTTGCCACTATTGCCAACCGCGACTGTTTACGCCAAAATGGAGAAAATCATATAGGCACATAACATAATATCTCTTCTTATCTCTCTTTACTTAAGAATTATGTAGATTCGTTCATATCGATGGATAATTTTCCAGTCCTCTGTCTATCTCTTCTGGATTTAAAAAATAAATTCAATAAAAAAAGTGTAGCCCTTGACTAACAAATAGGTATCAAATGGGTTCACTGACCGTTAAAATATTGACATCAGGTGATTAGCCAAAAATAATTTTAAATTATTTGAAAATCTCGGCAACACTTACATTGTTACAAGAACACAACATTGAAAGCAAATTATGTAAGCAGATTTACTTCAACAATGACAATGGACGTATGAACAATACGTATTGACGAATTATTTGGCATCGATCACTGGACCACAATGCCGAGCGAATTCTTTTGCCAATATAAGGGGTGTTTAAAAATGTATATTTAATTTAAAAACACAGTCACATAGTAATTAAAATATAATTAATTAAATGAAAGATGATTTTTTTTACCAACCACTAACCAAAAAAACATTTTATCAAATTATTATTAGTAATACTTAAATGGTTAATACCGAAATTACTGTAGGCACATAGATAGAATTCTATTTCAGGTAACTGCGTCGTCGATACCTTGATAACCTATGCCTTGATGAGCCTTCAACTACAAAGGCTCGAGACATTATACAGGAACAATTAGAAATCAGATATTCGACGTCAGAGGGCGCTGACGTTTCCATTATGCTAGGGAAACATGAGAAACAAGATTATCTCGTAGATAGTCTGTAGAGACGGGCTTTGTCTAGTGAAGATGTCAATAGATACAGTGGTATTGTTTGCTCTTTGGTACATAAAAGATTTACTGTTAAATTGCCATAATATTTGTAATAAATATGTTTTTTAAAACCAATATGAGGGACTACTTCCACCAATACTACTACACTAGTGTGTGTCTGGTGTGTCGTCAATGAAAAAAAAAAACTTAAAATAAAACACACTATTACAACTTGATCGATGTTAAAATCCAGTATTATCGCTTTTGAAAAATGAATAGTGCATGTGTCTAATACAATTATACGAGTATGCATGATTACTTATTAGCAGCTTTTTAGTTATTCGTGAAAAATGTTTTTTTTTTCGAATTCGAAGTAAGTTGTATATTTAAAAAATATGAAGATAACAATGTTTTCATAGTATAAGTAACATTCGTAGTATCCTCGTTTTCTGAAATTGTGGCAAAATGTAAACGTTGTGATTAGATTTCATATTCCGTTGTTAACATAATAATGTTTTACAGGCCCGGCCTATACACATTACGCTGACAGCGTAATTAATTTTAAGTCAGCCCGTATAACATCGCGCTCGATTTGCGAAACGTACATCCCAATTAGCTGAGCCCCAGCCTTGTAGTCTTGTAATGGAGACAGGGCATAACATTCAACTCAAAACGAAATTTAATAACGATCCACTCGAAATGACGCGTACGTAATTATAGCCAAGTAAGAAAATAGCTCCGGTTTCACTATTTTTGATGATAATTGTTAAATGTTTCACTGCTCGTGACGGATGCCGGAGACGGGCCAGGATGATGTGCCAGACTATAATTGTCTGGCATTGATATTTTTTGTCCCAACCATTTGTTACCCTTTGTTCGCATTTTGTTCAAGGATTTTAGTGAAAAAAAAACACAAAACTAATTGATTTTTAAGTTTGCCAAAAAATCTTAACCGAGAGTTTCCATTGCTAAAATGTTGAAAGTGTTGAAGTACATGCGTTTTAGCAGTGGACTTTCACGGTATTAATATTTATAAACGTATTCTGTCAATCCTTTATATTTTTTTTTGATGTTTAAATTACCTATCGACCACGATCCCTTCAAATGGTAGTGTCAAGCCTTACGGTGTATGAAAAATAGTACATAACGAAAAATTTTTATTATAAAACTTCTACAACTATACGATACCTATGATGCATCAAAGGTATTATATATAAGCGTTATTCCTTTGACCATAATTGAGGAAGAAAAAGACAGACAAGACTGCCAAGAACTCAACTTGCCAACGTTCAACATATTACAGAACAGAATTTAAATTTGAACAAAACTAAAATACCACCTGAAATGATTTTAAAAGAATAGTTAAATAACATTACTGCGTGTTTCTACTGTAGTGACACTTGTATTAACACAAACATTTCATTCAAATTCTCTTAAAAAAATAGACACATCGACATGTGTCAATACAAGTTTCGTCAGTCGAAACTGGCCTTTACACAAAAACCTCCTTTGCCGCTATTAAATTCCTTACGTTGAATGAGAAATGTTTTCTGTAATCGAATTTGATATGTACGATTTATTGTTTCCGATCATTTTGAAAATAAATAATTTCTGCGTCTAATAAAATTATAGTGCAAAAACGTTGCCTAGTTTCCTCCAACCTTAACCCACTTCCAAGGGGGAATGGGTAAAGTGGGGTAGCGCCCTTGTGTACGTAGTTAGTCATGTAGCCGATGCAGGCTTTATGAGAGCACGTTACTTGCATCTCGTTTCATATCAAAGTAAACACTAATTAGGAAAACTGACACGTTCATTTGCGAAATAAACTGGCTTGTTTGCCAATATTTCGTTAGGTATTTTATATATTATGCACCGGGGCGACACATCAATCATACTAATATTATAAATGTGAAAATTTAGATGGATGGATGGATGTTTGTAGCCTAAACTGCTGAACGGATCTTAATCAACTTTGGAATAGATGTAGAGGATAGTCTGGAAGAACATATACGCAACTCACTTTTGTATTTTTTTAATTCCACGCGGATACAGCCGCCGGCAGAAATAAATATTGAAAAAATAATTGGATTTTTGGTATAATATTACTTTTCGTGTAAAGTTACGTTTAAAATATATTGTGTAACAAAGATTCATGAATTTATTGTAATTATCCTTCTTTTCCTAACTAAAAATGAGTCAAATACAATTAACATTTTGAAATAATAACAGTAATAATGCAGCTTTGACGCACAAATACGTATTATCGCCATTGATGCCAATTAGCCGCACGAATAGCAGCGACTAGACTACAACGAGACACAGATATAGGCATTAATTAACAGGGGTTTACAAACAGTGACCATAATGTTGTTGAATTTTGGGAAGAAGTGAATTTACGAAATAACTAGAAACAAAAGAACTTGATCAAACTATCAACTGTTTAATTCAGATTTATATTTTATTTCTTCAATTAAAGAATTAAATTAATTATAAAAATCCTTTTTTGTTACTCATAATTCTAAAAAATATGATTAAACCTAAAAAATCATATGAAATCTTGTAAATCTAAATTCATCCGTTGTTCTTTTTTTTGTAAAAAATAAAAATATTAGTACATTTTTTGTTAATTCACTAATATTTCCTTTAACCATTCCAACTAAGCTCTAGGCTTGTGCTAGGATGGTTTATGACAATAGTCGAATGGCAGGATTCGAACCCTCGACCTTAAGATCGGTAGTCCGTACCCCAAACCATTAGTCTATTGGCGTTCTGGCTAAATAAATACTTGTTATAGTAGTTAGCGCACAAATTAATTGAAGATCGTATTATATTTACTTTGTGACAGTTTCCAATTTATGTTCCCGCTAAGATTATTGCATAAAATTCGGAGGTTAATAGCTTGTTAATTTATACATGTTTTACTTGACAAAGGAATTCTGTTTTATGTTTTTAATTATTCAGCTATTTTAAAAATACTCTGGGTATTGAATTTTAAACGATAATAATTGTGCTTCAAAATATTTTAACTCATTACTAAAGGTTATATACATGAGTTATAGATAATTCTATAAATTATAGACAAATACATAAAAGTACCCTAAATGTAAACAAAACATCATTTTTGGCCGAAACATAACCAAGTATCTTAAAATGTATTTTTTTTTATCCACGAATCTCTAATTTGTCGCATTTATGGATATTACACAAATAATCTAACCCTAAGTTTAATAATGTACAGACATTTAAATGAAATGTTATAATACTGTCTGGATTCAAAAGCAGATACAATTTTCAATTAGTCGTTGCGATTCATTAGGGACATAAGTCCCTAAAAGACTAAAATTATAATTAATATTTGCCAAGGGAACGATCAAAGGGATGTAAATTATTGTTGCGTTCACAGCATCCTGGTCCCGACTAATTGAATGTAGCGTACATGCAGAGATCTATATGAAAGTCTGGCATACTGCGACAAATTTCCCTGCCGGTTATACCTTGTCAGATTGTGTATGTCATGATACGCTTAAAGCTCGGTCTAGTGCATTCAATTAAAAGCATCAACCCTTGCGCGTGTCTACGTTAACTGGTTAACTGTGATGATAATTGAAAGCTTTAGCAAATGTTTAATAGCTTTTTTGAAGTGTTACAACTTTTATTAATTTGTTACTCTTATGATTTTACAAGAAATAGTTATATTAATAATCCCGATCTACTCATCGTGGAAATTACAAGCGCAATAAAGAAGCAGTAAAGCCGTCTATATGAAATTATTTTATATAAGTTCTTTTCCTCTTTACAAACGTGAAAAAAACAAATCAATTTTTATTTTAAAACTAGCTTTCGCCCGCAACTCCGTCCACGTGGAATTAAAAAATTACAAAAGTGTGTGAGTAGCCTATGTGTTCTTCTAGACTATCCTCCACATCTATACCAAATTTCATCGAAATCCGTTCGGCCGTTTAGGCTACAAACTCTAACGAAGATCCATCCGGATGGATTTTTAAGAATAACGCCATCTAGTATAATATAACTGTCAACTTATTTTTTAACTTATAGATCCAAAGATAAAGCGACGTCTAATTTCAACAGCAAATAATAGATGTCGTGACTTTCTCAACAAAATATAAGAACAAAATCATACTTCATACTAATATTATAAATGCGAAAGTTCAGATGGATGGATATCCATCCAAGAGATTATGGATTTTAGTTGGGTATGTGCACTGCGGAAGAGTTACAATACAGATCCATTCTTTTATCGAACCCGTTACTGCTGTCTCTATTTTTTCGTGGACGATATACCGCGCTTTTAAATTGATTGAAGTGCTTTGCAGTATTAAAAAAATAGTGCCAATATTAATAACAATGAAAAGTTTAACTAGCACTATCAATTTGTATAAAATAGTGATGATTTGATAACCTCCATCTTTTGGGTAGTCGATTAAAATTTAAGTTGTAACATAACAGAGTCAAAATATATATCGTAAGAGGTGAGACAAACTAAATTATTTGCAACTCGTTTTACTTAATCTATACTAATGTTATAAACAGGAAAGATTTGTATTTTTGTATGTATTGAAATAAATCAAAAACTGACCTGTTTTAAAAATCCTTTCACTGTTAGAAAAGTAATTTATCTGTAAGTAACATAGGCTATGTTTTTTTTATTATATTTTTTAATTTCACGCGAGCACAGAAGAGAGAGGCAGAGAGATTAGCAATGCCCTATGATTACTACATTAGTAAACGGCTTTGAAGCCTGTAATTACTTCGTGATTGAAACATTGATATTACAAATCCATTAGCACATGTTTAATTGGAATATTCACGTATGGATGCTAAGAGGATTATTGACAACTAGATGTTAGCTTCCTGAAACGGACATCCTAAGTACGTTTAAATACGTTATTTTATTATTGCTGTTGCAGTATATATATAATAGAATTCGATTAATGAGATAATCCGGCTGATTACACAGTGAAAATATTAATTTAAATACCTAAAAAGTCTGTATAAAATTAAATTAAAGTTTTAAGTTAAAACGAAGGAACAGTTATGCAGGATATTAACTTGCTTTCAAAATATCTCCTGAAAATTGTTTATTTATATTCCATTAAAATGAGTGCTCTTCTAAACGCTTGATGAAAGGCGATGAAGTGACTGACTATTATGTGCTTTTTAAGCCCACATTCTCTCTTTTAACCAACAAAGCTTCATTCTAATTCAAATGAGATAATTCACACCATTCTACCGCTTTGTAGACGATTACTTCAAAAACACTTTGTTTAAAACCAAACAATGTAATGGCCAGTCTGTTATGCAAATCTCTTTATTTTCGTATCACTTTGAATGACGTGTTGAAGTCGGTTTTAAAGTTTATGATTCTAAAATAGCGTTTCTTGTAACGTCTTGTTCACTTTTATTCCAGGACCGAAAGAGTTTCGGGTGTACTTTCTAATGTTTAAAGAAATAAGATTTAGTGAAAAAAGTAAGAAAGGTAAGCAGTTGGGAAAGAAAGGAAAATTAAAAAACTGATTGATTACCTGATGCACGCTCGTTGGATTCGTTACTCATTTGGTCTTCTAGATAGTCTACTGTATTATAAATTAGTTACTAAGTAATTCATTATTTTATGTTATTATTTCGGATTAATAAAAAAAGTCTGCTTCGGCATTTTTCCAAATCTGTTCATTTAATTGCACCGGAAGAAATGTACACTCTAAGACTACCGAGGTATCTAATCAAGATATTTCCTACTTTTGGTTATCGTGGGTGTTCTTACGTATTGTCTAAATTAAAGATGAGATATCAGGTGAAACTTTGTTCATACTTGTTTATTTTTTACTATACTCGTAGAATCCTAGCGAAACTAGAATCTACCTTCTAAGATTTGTAGTCGTGGTTTATAATAAATTTTCAATTTATAATATTAAAATCAATAAAATAATTAAAGCGTTTGCTAAGGCCTAGTCACCCCTAACCAAGCTCCGAGCCCTTAAGTGGGGACATATAATGAGCTGGTGATGAATTGTTTTCGATGGTTGATAATGAAACATCAATAATACTTAGCAATTTATTCTATGCAACGAGTATAAAATAGACATCAATTCGATCATAATACATTGACAAATGCAGGTCCACACGTTCTAGCAAACTTATCTATCTCCGAAATTAGAATTCTTAATAGAATTTATAGCTCTTTTTTTAAAGATAAGGCTATTTTGACACTTAGAAAGTGACTTGTTTCTTTTCCCTCTCTGCACGGATTGTAATTTTGGAGGCGGCAACGGTAGTATCAGTGGAGTCAGCTTCAGCTACTAAAGCGCGCAAGCGTGCGGCACGTTTCTCTCTAGCAGCTGTTCTTTCAGATAGTTCAGACATCTCATCTTCCAAATCTGTCAGACGGGCCCGTGTTGCTTTTGCTCTCTGAGCAGCAGCGGATTCCTCATCAACGTTCTTCAAAGCTGTCCACTTGGTTAGAGCATTTTCTTCGTTTAATCTACGTGCAATACGTTTCTCTGTACGTTCTTCGTTCTCTTGCAAAGCTCGTCGCGCTCCACTGACTTCAGATTGACCGATGCCTACAGTTTCGAGAATCTTATCGGAAATGCGCACACGATTTTCAAGATTTGAAAGACTGTTTTCAAAGTCGATGTCCTCAGTGAAACGCTTCTTGCTCGCCCGTAGACGCTTTAGAGATTCTGAGACCTGAAATTATCGAAATGACAACAATTACTATTGATTACAAACAGAGTTTAAAATATTCTATTTATTTTCCTTTGCATAATCAAATATCTTATCTTATCTTTTTTTCTTACTATAAATGCGAAAGTTTTGATGGATGGATGGATGTTTGATAGAGTTTGTAGCTTAAACGGCTGAACGGATCTAGATGAGATTTGGGATAGATATAGAACATAGTCTGGAAGAACACATAGGCTACTTGCTTTTGTTTCTTTTTAATTCCGCGCGGAGGAAGTCGCGGGCGAAAGCTAGTTTTAAAATTAGGACTTTATTCCTATCATTTTGTCATTTACGTGCGCTTCATAAAGGTAACTGCGTTATTAACTCTTTTAATTGACGCTACTGTTATTAAGTTGTGCGCAGTTCACAACATAACACCTAACAAGCCGCACTGCCCTTTTTGGACTTTGATTTTATAAAGTTTTTTGTAAGAAAATGTAAACCACTGTGGTGTGGATAGATTCTTGATAGATTTTTTTATAACAATTAGTAGTTCCATCAACTACATTCGTCGCGTTCTACAAGATAATTGTGTCTCATGTATGTTGGGGATTTGGGCATAGTCTGCCAGCCGTAAATCTATTCTAACACCTAAGAGAAATGTCAGTTAGACGTTACGGAATTTGTTTTAAATTTAGACGCAAGACGTCAGTGCCTACGTACTCGTTAAATCGGCCAGAATCAGGCAGATGTAACGGTTCACGTTACATAATGTAGAAGTAAAAACAAAACAGCCGTAAATTATTTACACCAACCAGATACAGGAAGTTTAATATTGCATAATTGCCGTGACTGGTGTCTTTATTTTTAGTCAGTACTACGTCAAATTAAAAATGTAATTTACAATTTCTTTATAACGAAATATAAATAACCTTTCAGTGTCCAAGTAAGAACCACAAAACTCCTTTTTAATTTCAAATAAAGCATCAAATATTAACTTATAATTTTCTGTACTTTGTAAATAAACAGAGAACTCTTTCAGTTAACTGTACGCCCGTGTTCTCAAAGGAAATGTGAATACACAACAAGTTACACATTTTTTTTAAAGCACCGCATCGAGTAATTATTAGTTAGAAAGTTTCATCTCTCTGAAAGTCTAATATTAAAAATATGAAAAGGAAATGTTTTGAAGCTATTACTTCTACTTTTACTTCTGCTATATTCTAAACGGTATCACGGCGTGTTTTTCCTTTGAGTTAAAATATCGTTAAGTTTGATGGAATATTGAAAACATTTTTTTTTATTTTTGTTAAACATATTTTTTAAGAAAATATTTTTTTTTAAGTATTAAAAATTTATCAGTAAAAGGAAATCTGTGTACTTTAAAAGGCATTGGAGAAGACGGTCTATGTCCAGCAATGGACTGCGACGGGCTGATGATGTAGATGATATAAATGTTATATCTTGATAAAAATATTGAAAGTACTCAACTTATATGAACCAAAATGTGATAAGTAGCAAATATATGCTAAGTGGTCGATGTTTATAATTACATTATTTGTGTGTACTTCAATATACTACAAATATAATATTTGTGGATAACGCAATCATAATGAGTTTCCGTAACGCGTGTGTTTTCGGAGAAATTAAATTTACCGGTAATGACTGTGTAATTAAATTCGGACATGTAATTTACAGCTACTGTTATAATATGGAATTAATAATATGCGAAATTTTGTATGTTACCATTAAATTTTAAAATCAGAAGATAATTGCAATCAACTGCGTCTGGATGGAAAAATGAACACGGAAAATTATGAACGAAATATTAAATACATCGTCACAAATACGTTGTGCAAAATAGTGCAGTTTAAATAGATACTGTATAATTAAAGAGTTTCAAGCAAATTATAATTATTTTCCAACAAAAACGTGAATGAAGTAAAATTCTAATTAACTAATATAACTTTCTGCAAATGAAGCGCTGTATTTACTGGCATATAATTTACAGCTACAAAAAATATACTTGTCCACTAGATATTTCCTTAGAACGGACGAAACTTTGACTGAACTATCGCACAACTGTTATGCGATTGTTGATTGTTTCGCAGCCCCCACAACTATTAAGTTGCACAACTAAAATTTTGAATAGTGTACGCATCTACATATAAGCTCATAAGAATCAAAGCGAGACTAAACAGTTGTGCGATAATTTAGTTTCAAGTGTGCGCACGCTCTTAATGTTTATATTGTAGCTACCTGATTACTTTCAGAATATCAAACAATTCTCATAGTACAAGAAAAAGGTTTCATTAAACTACGTCATACTTTTTATATTTTTAGCACCAACCTGCGTGGTGTCCCCAGAGGTTCTTACCAAAGTTTAATCAGAATCGGTCCAAATTAATTTTTATTTATAGAGAAAATAATAGTGAGTGAAGTAAAGTCGCAGCGAGCAATATTAAACTAATATGAAAGCCGGCGTTCTATTATATCGAGCAGAATTCTAGCTGGGAATGTAATTTACTCGCTACGTTCATTGCTACCCATCGGTCTGCAACGATCGTCTCATATTCCATAAACCACGGCACGAACTATTGCTTTATTTGTATCAGAGAATATTCGAAACCTTCCTTTGTAAAATCGAGACTGTTGCTTCCATTTTAGATTTTGCTTCAATATTAGAGACTGATAGAAATGAAATATTGTTGTTATGAATTAGCGAAACACGTAATACAATTAGAATAAGAGCGATAGCTGTTGTGCGATTGTCGATTGTTTCGCACCCCATTCAACTGTTTAGTTGCACAAAAAAAACTAGAAGTGTGCGCACCTCCATGTTAGCTCATAGGAATCAAAGCGAGACTAAACAGTTGTGCGATTTAGTCAAAGGTGTGCGCGCGTTCTAAATATTGGATTGTATGTATCTCATGTTTAGAATAACGTTTCACATGTAACACAATATGGTTAAAAATGTGATTACAAACTGTTCTGATATTTTTACTATACCAAGACCGGGGCTGATTTTTCAAATGATGAAAAAATTGTAAATTAGAGTAGTGTCTAATATGTATAAGGATATTGCGCTCTTTTTCGTAATCGACTCATGACTTATATTCTTCGATAGCAAATAAAATTATTCGCAATTTCCCGTTTGAAAAATATCACCTTCAGTTATAATTGGCTACAACCTAGTTTATTTTCCTCGGTGCTCATTACCCGTCTGTTGAAGTGGGGAAGAGGAAAATCCGGTCAAGTGTCAGGTCCCGAGCGATTACTGTCGACTTTTACATAAGGGGAGGGGGTATGGAGGAATACAGAAATCTTTAGAACGTTTCTATGTTAAAGGGCCAGGGTTGGAATTATATTCATTAAAGACAATGAAAAAAAATTAAAATCCCTTTCTATAAATATATTCTATAATATAGCCTGAATACTGTATTACCCTTTTGAATTACTTAACGCCGTGACATTCGCGCGGTTTTCACGGACACAGAGTGAAGGCCGTCAGGGTTTGAGCGAAGTGGAGACGTTTAGGGTAGGCAACGCATTTGCAATTGAAGATGTCTATGGGCAGCGGTCGCTACGCTATTTCGTCGGATTTAGGTAGCAGCTTGCTCGTTTGCCAACTTATAATATAAAAAAGACGTCCAAAGTATTATAATAATATAGCATATTTTTCCTGCCTAATTAAAAGTACTCGGTATCGGCGCACAATGTTTTATAAACATTTTAAAAATATATCTTTGTAACTAGAGTTACGAAAATGTTATTTGCAACTTCTGCTAAGTCGCGTGAGCCAATTAGCTCACTGGGAAAGGGTATCAGTTGTAAATAACTCTCTGAAAAAGAGTCTTTCATTTATTCGAAACCTTCGTGGAAATTGCGTACCTTGATAAAAATAACGGCAACGGATTCGAATATTAAAAATGGTAAATGAAATTTCAAGTGGAGATATCAGAGCCGAATTAATTGACTCTATGATAGACAGAGAGTGCAATCGTGGAGCGATGGAGAATTATGTCATTCACACTGCTCCGTTAATTACAAAACCTTCCACTACCTTTAAAAACAGAAATTCGTCCAAAGGGAGTATACGCGTTTTTGAATTATTCAATTAATTTGGAGCAGGCCTGTGCTAAGTTGTTTTAAAAGCTGTAAACGTCACAGTGCATTTCAATCAGTCCGTCATACGGTCAGGAAACCGAGATTTAAGGGCGCAATTTCATTAGTCGAAAACTCGGTCGTTTTAAAGCATGCAAGGTGCGAGATATTTCCAGTTTACGCATGCCATTGCATCCGTTTTTGAGGACCGTTTTTATTATATTAGTATATTTTATTAGTCGTAAGCGCTTTTTTTAAAAAAAAAGGGCCCGCATGCGTTGGGAGATAGTCCTCATTTTTTCCTCATCGCGCATTGTACTGGTCAACTGAGTTCCCGCACGACGTTTGATTTATATCGACTCATCATTTTCGTCAACCATTAGCCCGTATGCGGGGACTCCCCGCAAGCTGTATAACAATCGAGTTATTATGATGGTATGGATATTCAAAATCATATCCGAATTTCAGTTTATTATTCCATAGGCAGAGTGCAGTTATTAATAAATCCGTATCTAGAAGCACTATTCATTCGACAGAGGCGAGGCTCTTAGGATGTAATGGAATGGTAAAATAATCGAGTTTAACACGTTGCAGTGCCGTAGGTTCGAGGGGTGGCTTTTAGGCCCTACGATGGAGGCTCCAGGAGGCCACCGCCCCCTGCATCTACGGGTCTGTAATCTTCTCATTGCTTGTCGATATCAGTAAAGCCTTTAATGGTAACGTGCTCTTACGTTGCTGGAGAAAATTAAAATACAAATAAACTTAAATAAAATATAAAGATATAAGTAAGGCTCGATTTTCTTTTTTTAATTAGTGATGTAGATAGCTGACATATTGTTACTGTGGGTTTGGACGTTTAAGAATACATATGTACAATAGTTAGTGCCACTTTTAGCGCTAACAGCGCCCTGGGCGAGAAAACGATAGCGCCCCGTTTTTTACCATGTCTTTACGGGGGAGGGTTCCTTAAACCCCCTCGGGTTACGTGTTATTTACAGACATGCTGCCCTACATTATGTCCAGCGCCCTGGGTACTACGGTTTTTTTTAAATATTAGTAGATTTTTGTTAATTTACTCATATTTCCTTTAACCATTCCAACTAAGCTCTAGGCTTGTGCTAGGATATGGTTCATGACAATAGTCGAATGGCGGGATTCGAATCCTCGACCTCAAGATCGGTAGTCCGTACCCCACACCATTAGGCTATTGGCGCTTAAAACAGTCGAGTTAGAAAGTTTAGATCGATTACGTTAGACGGCCGTGGGAGCTTTTACCCTTCGGGGCAGGTATCGACTTGCGTCTATTTTTAAACGGTACCGAGTAAACATTATTGTTAGAAGACGTCGTGGCTATAAAACTTGTTTAATGATGTTTTTCATTTATTTAGTTTTTTTCACTAATCAAAATGCTTTTTTAGTATTCATTATTTTTTTTCATTAATCTTCTCAAATTGATTAAACATTGTTAGGATAATAATATTTATTTCTTTTAATGCGTATCTTAATGGATATGATTAATGTGACAGTACTTTGCTAATATTTGGATGACTTCCAGCCGCATACCATTACTACTATTTAAGTTCAACGCAATTCAAATTCGAGTGTTGTTCATGCCATAAATATAAATGTTGCTCACAATGAAACAATGTATGAGCTGTTTCTAAAGAGAGTGCAATTGAAATTTGGCATGGTACATTATTTATTCACGAATCTATTTGTAATACATTTATATAAGATGCATGTTTGCATTGGTTTTGTTGTTTTTTCTATATTTAGTACAATTTGAATATATGAAAAGTTATATCAAGACCCCATTTTCATTCAACGGCTAAACATTTAAAGTCGCGTGGTGTGTTTCCACTAGTGCGATTGTGGCTGTCGGAGAATTACCTCAATATTAGGACTAGACACGAACGAATTCGCGGCAATATAAACAACATTTTCCTAACTCCGCATTTTATTTTATCTGCTTTGCTTAGAAATGCACTCGAAACTCTACCTGTTGAAGATATCTGAAAGTTTCAAAAACAATTGATATCAGAGGAATCGCTTCTTTAATTAATTATACGTATAAAGTAAAGAAAGTCCTTGGATTCACTACGCCAGAGGGAGAACGACGCACAGTGTTTCGCGTTGTACGGAGAGGTTGGCCAAAATGCCAAAATAGAAATTGAAGTATTGTAAACTTTTAAAATATCAAAAAATAGCTCGATATATAGCACATTTAGATTTGTAAATAAGAAATATATTCAATGTATGGTTTAGTCATAATAGTCGTAGTAAAACTAGTCATTTATTGGACATCGGTTTGGTCGAGAAAATATGATAACTTTAAACAGAGTATTATTCCGCTAAAAAAGTTAATTATGTAGTAAATCTTGATAGATATTATTTCGTCATGATATGTATTATACTTAGATCCAAAAATTATGTGTTTTTGTGTATGTGTTACGTTTTCACAGAGTATCGAAACTTGTGATAGGAGCCTTGGCACAATCTTGTTGTAAACAAGCATTTTTGTTTATGTTCTATGTATTTCTACCCCATAGTATGTACTACCGAAATATAGCTTAGAATGTGTTCTTCTTGATTCCATTGAAAAATGTTCCGCCTTTTTCCGGCGCCCATACTGACTTAGCCAAAAAACCGTAGGTGCTCATATAGATCTTGTACGCATTGTAATTTTTTTTCTGTGCATTTCTACCCCCTAGTATGTACTACCGAAATATAGCTTAGAATGTGTTCTTCTTGACGTCATTTAAATTTTGCGTGTCCTTTTCCGGCGCCCATACTAACATAGCCCAAAAACCGTTGATTTTCATATGATTTTACAAATACCCTTTTGCAAGCAATGTAATTTTTTTTCTGTGCATTTCTACCCCCTAGTATGTACTACAGAAATGTAGCTGAGGATGTGTTCTTCTGGACGTCATTTAAATTTTGCGTGTCCTTTTCCGGCGCCCATACTGACTTAGCCAAAAACCGTTGATTTTCATATGATTTTACAAATACCCTTTTGCAAGCATTGTAATTTTTTTTCTGTGCATTTCTACCCCCTAGTATGTACTACCGAAATATAGCTTAGAATGTGTTCTTCTGGACGTCATTTAAATTTTTCGTGTCCTTTTCCGGCGCCCATACTAACATAGCCCCAAAAACCGTTGATTTTCATATGATTTTACAAATACCCTTTTGCAAGCATTGTAATTTTTTTTCTGTGCATTCTACCCCCTAGTATGTACTACAGAAATGTAGCTGAGGATGTGTTCTTCTGGACGTCATTTAAATTTTGCGTGTCCTTTTCCGGCGCCCATACTAACATAGCCCAAAAACCGTTGATTTTCATATGATTTTACAAATACCCTTTTGCAAGCATTGTAATTTTTTTTCTGTGCATTTCTACCCCCTAGTATGTACTACAGAATGTAGCTGAGGATGTGTTCTTCTGGACGTCATTTAAATTTTGCGTGTCCTTTTCCGGCGCCCATACTAACATAGCCCAAAAACCGTTGATTTTCATATGATTTTACAAATACCCTTTTGCAAGCATTGTAATTTTTTTTTCTGTGCATTTCTACCCCCTAGTATGTACTACAGAAATGTAGCTGAGGATGTGTTCTTCTGGACGTCATTTAAATTTTGCGTGTCCTTTTCCGGCGCCCATACTAACATAGCCCAAAAACCGTTGATTTTCATATGATTTTACAAATACCCTTTTGCAAGCATTGTAATTTTTTTTCTGTGCATTTCTACCCCCTAGTATGTACTACAGAAATGTAGCTGAGGATGTGTTCTTCTGGACGTCATTTAAATTTTGCGTGTCCTTTTTCGGCGCCCATACTAACATAGCCCAAAAACCGTTGATTTTCATATGATTTTACAAATACCCTTTTGCAAGCATTGTGATTTTTTTTCTGTGCATTTCTACCCCCTAGTATGTACTACAGAAATGTAGCTGAGGATGTGTTCTTTTAGATGTCATTTAAATTTTGCGTGTCCTTTTCCGGCGCCCATACTAATGTAGCCTAAAAACCGTAAAAGTGCATTTTTATTGATTAGCGTATGTACATAATTATTATATTTTTGTTAATACAATAATTCAGTGATTAATTTATAAATTTTTTTATGAAAACAAATTAAATATCTCCAAATTTGTTAAAATAATTATGGCTAACCTCCCCATACAACTCGAAACACTGTGCGACGGGGAGGCAAAATGCCGCCCATAAAAAAAAAGAATTGATTATACGTATTTTAAGAAGTCTGCGAATGTCAAAATACAACTGAAATCATGGGTTAACTGTATAAAAATCATTATGAATACTACTATATAAGGCGCATCGTAAACACAGACATTAATAAATTCATCTGTATATGAAAAAGTTTATTAAACGCTTGTCGGCAGTTACCTTTGAATGTTTGTTTCCAACAGTAAACCTATTACAGAATGTCATGCAACGTACGAGTGGAAAGACCAGTCCTTTTTCATGTTTTCTTTTAAATTAAACTTCAAGTGAATACATTCTGGCTTGATTACAATAGACCGCGGACGATTTGCAAATCGGATGCTTTTTATCTGAGAGTTGGTTTTGTTTTTGTTTGTAAGAAATTTAATTATTTACAGCGATTTCCAATTATAAAAATGTCGAAACGTTAAGCGGCTTTTTTCTCCGTTTTGTTCACGGTTATGCTTTGCAAGATAATTGAAAAGGTGAAAAAAATCTGTACCTAATGAGATATAGCGTACTATTTTGAAATCTAAACATAAAGGATACGAAGGGAATATGTATTGATTTTATTGCAACGTATTTTGTGATAATTAAGAACTTTCTAGACAAAACCTATAGATTGTGTGAGTACGCAGTCGTAAGTCAATTAAATCGTAAAACAAAAATTTCGCAATCACTAGTTGGGATTGCGATTTTATTTTTGGAAATCGCACTGCATATTCGATCTACAATTTTTTTCCTTTACAGGTTTCTTTTTTAGCTTTCACGTTATATCGTGATATTTCAATCTTTTATGGAAGATAAAATTTTGATTGGATATGAATTTGACTTTTACAGGGACATGTCTGAATTTTGTGTCATCCAAAATGTTACGGTTCATTCAGGTGACCATGATAATTAAACTAAAAGATTATAAACGAAATGTTGTTTGTATTGAAATTTATAAAAAATATTTTAAATTTACAGACCAATAGGATTCCTGTATCCAAATCAAAGCAGTATAAAGATGATTACTAAAAATTATTACTATGTTTTACTACAACATTGTAACTCGTATTATTTTTGTATAAAAAACAAATGTTAAACACTTAGAGCCTGTCTCACCACTGGCTGATAGAGGCTCAGATAGCTTAAAAATGACGTCACTGTCAGATAAGGGAACAAACTCCGATATTTCTATCACATATTTTACAATTTCGATTGTTATCAGACAATTTACAATTTGGTGGGACAGGCCCTTAATATTTGTATGTACGGATTGATAGTACACAAGGTATATTACGAGTTTTGAATTAATTCTTACAAGTTTTAAGGGTTCACATGTATCGTGTTATATATTTTAATTGGACTTATATAGTACATTTTGAACCCCTCATCTCTGTTTCAACAAACAAAAACATTTCGCAAGTAAAAGTAATATTTTCAAATCCTGTGAGATTTTATAGCTCCCGGCTGCAGATTCCGGTGTACGAAAATTTGAACTAGTTGCGGCCACACTTGAAAACTTAATTAAAGTATCGCTTCGTTATTTTCAGTTCTGTTGTTCATTTTCGTTCAGTCTATGAACTAATGAATGATTGCTAAAGAAAAATGAAAACCTTAGCCTATAACAATAACAAGATTAAAGTTAATATGCTGCAGAATCTGGGCCCGAAAGTAGATAAGTGAAATATACGAGATTACTATTAGATTTTTGCAACGCAAATAATTATCTAGTAGGAGGTGGTAAACGCACAATCTATTTATTTTTATTTCACTTTGATGGTAATTCGAGCATTAGCTAATAGACTCTATTGTTTCATAAAGTTTTATTAAAGTAATTTTAAAATATGAAATCTTCATCATCATCACCAGCTCACTATACGTCCCCACCGAGGGGCTCGGAGCCTATCCTAAATTAGGGTGACTAGGCCATAGTCAACCACGCTGGCCCAATGCGGGTTGGTTGACTTCACACATATCTTTGAATTTCTTCGCCGATATGTGCAGGTTGCATCACGATGTTTTCCTTCACCGTAAGAAAGTCGGGTAAATTATGTACATATGAAAATTCGAAAAATCGAAAATCACATTGGTACATGGCGGGATTCGAACCCAAGACCTGTAGATTACAAGTCAAGTGCTTAAAATGAAATCTTACTTCGTCATTAATATCGTCATCTTCAAACGCTGATGACAATGGTCTGCCACGCTGCGCTCTGGCTCCCCTTGAGTCGAACAGTTCATCAGTTGGAGATTCGATGTCATCAAGAGCGGTCTTGATGCGGTTCTCTACGGCAGACCTGATGCTGTCTCGGTCTGGTTCCCTGGCGACGGGCACTTTACCGTCCAGCCGGTCGAGCACAGGTCGGTAGTAACTCTCGCCCTTATTGTAGTTGCAATCGTAGACGCGGGTGCGTCGGCCTCTTCCTGCGCGACTCATTTCTGATATATTCCTGTGAATCGTAAAATGTTAATCAACTATTGAAACAAAGCTTCATATTACGGAAACCGAAGTCTGTTTGATTTTCAGAAATTATCTTCAGTAAATTTACGGTAGTTAGAACTATCAGATGTTACAATAGCTATCTTCCTTGTTAGATTAACTAATAGTCAAGCATTAATTTAATAGTTAGTATAAATTCAAACTACAGCATCGATTTTCAATTTTCTTTATTATTATGGATTAGTATAAAAAGTGTAAAAAATAAATGAATATAGGATATAGGATGATAAAAAGTCCGTAGAGTGTGGTAAAGAGTTTTTTTCAATTCGAAAATGCACAGAATCTCATTTTATTTTAGTCAATTGTAACACGGTATACGAAATAATCCCCGAATGAGTACAAAAATCATTGAACTATAAATTTACGCGGTCAGTCGGGAACGCAGGGCGTTTGACACGCGAACCGTAACCAGTCTGTTTGATCGATGTTCAATATTATTACAGTGGACATTCGAATTCACCGAAACACAAACCACCTTTTCGTGTCGAAGTTTGCATTACGCAAAGGGATCTGACGTTTGACTGTAAACCTAAATGTTGAACATAGTCTGTGTATTTTGTAGCTGGAGGTAAACCTACTATACAAACACTTGCCCGACATCAAAATGTTAGCTACATCGTGGGATTTAATGGTCGTGAAACGAAAACCAATGATTAAAGTACTTATTAATGTAAACTCATTTGAAATATTTGCTAGATGGAACGTTTTCTTAAATTAATTATGGTACAACGTGGTCTGGCCAAGTTAAATACACATTTGATATAACGTTGCAGTATTTAGAAATTCTATATTTATTTATACTAATGATGTTGTACATTCATCTGCAAGTGTATTTTTAAATTAAGATATATTCATTAGTTTTGTTGTTTAAATATTTATGAAAAAAATATAACAAACAAGTAATTGCATAATCTATATAAGGCAATGAATGTTGTATTTTTTCTAACTTTTTTTTTAATTACGCAAGCTTATTTTGAAGAAACAAAATTATTAAAGACTGATTTTGTTTAATCTAAAAAAACAATAACACAAATCACATTTTCAATTAACAAGCATGTTCGTGAAACATTTCTATTTAATATCTCTATTATATTTCTTTCAGATATATTTCTGTGAAAGCGAACCGTTTCGTGAAATAAATGTTATCAAACTATGTTATCATTAAAAGCAACTTACAATGAATACATCTTGTATTCAATATATTAATGTAAATGTTTGTATTAAATATATTTTATATTTCTTCTTTGTGATCAAAATTGTATTTATGTTTAATTATTTTTATGTTTGTTTTGTTAGCAGAACCTTTCAATAGCAGTTGTTTGTTTGAAAATTAAATTTTATACTCGAATTTCTTTTTCAATATCACGGGTTTCACAGAATAATTCGTCTGTTTTATTCGCAAAACAGCTATTATTTCGTCTACAGAGTAAAAACAAATACGTAAAATCTAAAGGCATTGTCGCTTTTATTGAAAATGTTTACTTAATTTTAAAACTAAGCGTTGTACTAAATAAAAACAATGTGTTATACGTAACGTAGTATTGTTTAGTAAACGGGAAGATATAGATTTAAAGACTTTTATCATTTTTAGTATTTACTCCAATTAATATGGAAAATTTACTGAAATAGTAATGTTGATTAATATTAAATGAATACTTTTGTCCGAATGTAATTTTTCGTCAATGAAATTCTTAGATATCTTCTGAATGGTATTACGTCTTGATTTCAACGCAAGCGCCGAACACTGAGAATGATTTAAAATAGATTTCAAACATTCGATATGTAGGTATTTTTAGTTCCAAAACCCGGTTTTTGTTCGCTCGACAAGTCGTATTGTATGCACTCAGTGTATTAAACGGCACAGCTAAAAATAAAACGCGCGAACGTAATTCGAACATGCATTAAGATCGGATGGAAAAGAAAATTATATGATTGAATTTTGTTAAGGAAATTATAAACAAAATATAATAATATTATTGAAATAAAATGTCGCACTGCAAATCATTTCACATTTACGGGATGCATTCGCTTACAGCGTTAACAGATATGGGAAGTTAAGGTGAATTTCCACTGACCTGATGCGTGTTCAGGCGTCGAGGTACCAGTCGGGACTGGGCAGTCCGGTAGCGGCGCTTGCGACGATGGACTCGCGTAGGCGTGACTATGTTTAACTGTGAGCTATACAGAAATATATTGACTTTTGTTACAGATGATTTCCTAGTCCGAAAATTGAAGTTTACGCCTCCGCCGCCCTTGTTGTTCATATGAAAAATGTTGATGCGTAGTAAATGGAAATGACGTAGGCTTATAGCTAGATAAAGATATTTATAGCAAGTAAACATAAACATTATATTATATCTTTTTACAATAGTTTTGAGTGGTTGAGATACGTTATGATTTAGAGTAGAATTAATAAGAACTTTACTTCGCTTTTCATTTAATTATTATTAAATGAATAATTTCTTTTTTTTCACACAATGACAAAGCAAGACAATTCTTTTGATTACTATTTTTCATAATCATAAACGAATGAGATATTTATATTTTAATTAAAATAAATCTATGTTTGTTAATAGATAACATAAGACTTATAATATAAGGTCCACGTGATCTAATTTAATTTGGCTATCGTTATTGTTTGTGTACAAAACGTTGATGAATTTTGACAAATATAAGGATCAAAGCGGACTGGGAACGTTTAATATGACAAAATATGATTACACAATAGACTGTCACTTGGCAGCCAGTTTCAATGCTGGGTATATCTGCCTTATTGTTTTCAGTACAATAAACGCCTTTATACTACATGTCCATTGTTAGGGACGACACGAATTATTGACATTTTATATCTTTTGTTAATTTAATGGAATTTAACATAATTTTGCAGTTGAAATCCACACTGAGATAAACGTACATATAATAGCATTATTTCAAAAAATGCTTTAAAATTTTATCAATACTAATATAATAAAGCGTGGCGTAGGATGTCATCAATCACAGCATATTTTTGAATAATTCTTTCTTTAATAAAAAACCCTAAACTTACGACACGCTTTGGGCTATATATTTTCACGCTATTAAACTTAGTAGGTAAATAAATTGGAAAAAAACTCCCATGTGGGAAAGGGACCATAAACTACAAGCTGCCAACATTAAAGAAGCAAGGTTATTGAGGTAACAGTAATTTTGACATTAGTAATTGAGAATTTGACAAATGTAATTTCGTGCGGATGAAGCCGCACGAGAACAGCTAGTCATACATATAATGGAATGGGGTCAATACTAAACTATTTGCAGACTTGATTGACAAGGTCTTCATTGGAATGCATAGTGATACACGTAAACAATATAAAGTAAACCTGAAACGGGCCACTTAGCATTATATAATTTTATGTAAGATAAATAAGTCTGGCCAGAAATAAAAACTCCGTCGCCACATTGTAGAAAAATAAGGAACTAATTACTTTGCGCACAATAGAAAGTGATGTGATAAAGAAGTCGATTTAAGGGCCCACAAGACAGTATTAAAATATTTTTGGTTAGATTAAGGTTAGGTTGATTATTAAAATTATTATCATGGAATTGTAAATTGATTTCAAAATCAATATTATACCAATTACCTGTATGACGTCGTATGACGCAGATTGGATACAATGGAAACAAACTTTGACTTCTCTAGAACTATTCTCAGCGTACAGAAGCGGCACCACATTGTACAGTTGACTGGAGTATACAGTCGGTAAATTACCAAGTTTCGCTGACTTGCTGTGCTTGCATATAATTATTTTAATATCAAATAATCTTAAATTTTCAATCTATACTCTATACATAATAAAGAGGAAAGATTTGTATTTTTGTATGTATTGAAATAGCTCAAAAACTATTCCATCTCCGTTAGAGTAATTTATCTGTGAGTATAATAGGCTATTTATTTTATTATTTTTTAAATATCACACAGATGAAGTCGCGAACAACAGCTAGTGTTATATATTTTTTTTCTACTATATATACCTAGTAAATATAAAAATGTATCCATATTTCCCTTGGTCATTAGAATCACGTGTCGGGTGGATCGATTTCGCTAATTCTCTTTTGTTGTGATCATTATGTCAGGCAATACTTACTTTATTTTTATTTATTTCTAAAGTTGACCTAGATTCAAGCAATTATATTGTCTCGTAAGTTCTATAATTCATACAAAAATTCAGATAAATTATATTTTAATTAAAATTTATAAAGTGCAGTTGAAAATGTTGTAACATAAACATCTATTCATATCCAGCGCCTCGCAATTAGACCTGGCACATTTCTTAAAATTCACTATACAATTTTATTCGCACATATAAAGTCAAATAGCTTTACTAAGGTTGCAGTATTTGGGGTAGAATTAAAAAGTATTATAGATTAAAAAAAAACATTAAATGACGATATATTAAAATCGATCACCACTATTTGTTACTTAAAAAAATGACTGCACTTATCAAAATCAGTTTAGTCGGTTAGGCTCAAGGCGGTCACAATGGAACTAACAAACACGCATAAAAAAACTTACAAACATGGGAAAAACATAACCCCTACTGAATCGATCAAGTGAAAAAAATTAGGATTCATTTTTATATTTTCCTAAGTCGGATAAACTCTTGTAGTTCAGCAAAATATTTTCTACGTTATCTTTCGTAAATATAAACATTCAAGAGACGGTAAATCTCGTATAAGGTGAAAATAAATCACACGTCAGTATCCTACGCTTAATTCGTTGCTGACTATGTCTACAGGGACTATCCAGCCCTCTAGTCCCCTACCACTTTCGGAAACGTATCAACATTTCCGGCGGAAGCATTCCCGCCACATTCTACCCGCTGATTGTGTTGCTACACCTTTCTATTAGCGTAGTTATATAGGCTTTCTGCACCTATTAGATCTTTCGTCTATTGAATAATGATAATAATGGTTTAATACGTAATTCGTAATTTTGGTCTTACAAATTATAAGTTCTTTTCCACCACATTTATACAGTTAGTTAACTTGCTGTTTGAAATTAAACATCTGTTGTAGCTTTAATATGGAACAGTTTAGTAACTTGACCTAGGTTTGATGTATATCAAGCACGATATTGGCTTATTTTGTTGGATAATAATTATGACCTCTAGTGTAAGTGATCACCGACGTCCATGGACATCTTCAACATCAGAGAAACTGCAATGCGTTATTTAATTTTAACCATCTTAAAAGAGTGTGTCCAACAGTTTAACATTTGGTATTCAATTAGCATTTAAAATGTACATACCTCGTGTCGTTCAGATAGCAAGAAGAGTACACAGAGTAGACAGAGAAGAAACACGGAGCATGTAGCGATCTTCTTCTGGATGAAGTGAACCTCAAAGCTGTTTTCGATAATGATGTAATCGATAATTTAACCCACCATTCTTCCAACCTGCTCTGTACCTCGCATTCATCGTCTTCGACAAGCACGATGTCATCGGCATAAAGCAAACACCAGGGTGCCTCCTCCTGTATGTTTAATGTCGAAGCATCCATTACCAGGAGGAACTGATACGGGCTTAAAGCCGACCCCTGGTGTAAACCCACCGAGACATCGAACCTGTCACTATCGTCAGCAGCGGACCGGCCGTACGTACTAGCTCGCATGTACATAGCCTGGATAAGCTGCAGTAATACCTGCAGCTTGGGAAATAATCCAGGCACTTCTTTCACTTCTTCACGCTTATGTAAGTTTTTATTTACGTGGATATGTATGTATGTTAATGTATGTTAATCTTGAAACGACTGAATCGATTTTAACGAATGATTCAATCCATTCGTCTTCTTACCCAGAGTGTCATAAAATGTATTACTTCAGCACAAAACACCTACAGTGGACGTGAGAATGGAAATTCTAAAAAGAATAGTGAAATAATCGAGTTGGAATCTCACTTGCCATAACTTTCTTTTCTTTTATAACCCTCTCTTGGATGTTTTGAAGTATATTCATCTATTAGAGCGTGCACACCTGAAACTAAACTATAACACAACTGTTTAGTCTCGCTTTGATTTCTATTTTGATTGAGCTTATGTGGAGGTGCGCTCACCACTCAATATTTAGTTCTGAAACTAAACAGTTGAATTGGTGGCGAAACAAGCTATACAGTTCAGGCGTGCGCCCACTCTTAGACTTAGTCTGTCGGGTTTTTTTTTTCGTTTTTCAATTATAGAACTAGGAGTAAATTCTGTGTCAACGGATTTTACGTGTTCACTGTTACCCATAACTTAATAAACAGTTGTAAATATTCATATGTATGTCCTTCGCAAGAACCAATATTATTCAAGTAAGAAGTTAAGGAATTGATAGGTAAGCAATCAATAGTAGGGGATATAAAAACAAAAATTGTCTCCATTAAATACCTTTAATATTAATAATAAAAGTTTACAATAATAATGAAGCTTTACTTGCTTTGAGATAGCACAATAGTTTATATATTATACTGCATTATACAAAAAAAATCGATAAACCGTTATTTTATTTATTATCATGACCTCTACTGGATATAGGCCATATACGATTAAAAAAATTACATTAGATTTAAATTTACGAACCTATTAAAAAAGTAAACGTCAAACTTAAACAATGTAAAAAAAGACGATCCTATTTATTAGTGTTTCTCTAACTTAAGGAGATTTCAGTTCAGATAAAATATTATGTCCAATTAATGACACTTTCAGTATTTCTAACTTTTGTCATAATTAAAAAAAAATATCACAAAAAACTTAATAAAACCTTGTAATCTAGAGTGTCTTACTTAATATTCCAATGCTTTAGCTGACATTCCAATCTATATCTATACCTCTATACTTATTACTTATCTATATGTATATGTCTATACTAATATAAGCGTAAACACAAACTACTTCGTAGCGTAGGATGTCCGCAATCACAGCATATTTTTGAATAATTCTTTCTTTAATAAAAAGGCCTACACTTACGACACACTTTAGGCTCAAACTACAAGCTGCCAACATTAAGGAAGCAATGTTATTATGGTAACATTAATTTAGACATTTGCAATTAAGAATTTAACATTTGTAAAAAATAAAATAAAGTTTTTATAATACCATGCGGATGAAGTCGCACGGGAACAGCTAGTGTAATATTTTTAATATTTAAATATTTTTAAAGTATTTTAATACGCAAAAAAACATTTCGTAGCTTTATTAAAGACTATAAATGTTTAGTTTAATTATTTTGGGCATATGGCTTGTTTTCCGTGTATCGCAAGAACCAAGGCATTTTGTCATAATCAGGGAAGCAGCCTTCTTTAATGTCGGCTCTTCTGTAAAAGAGCATGTACGGTGTTTCGTCGATTTTAAGACAATTCATGTCACTGAAGTCTATATTGTGGATATCACTATCGTTAATCATATACCACTGATTGTTGTACTTTGTTATCGCGGTGTAATGTCCAGTCCTGAGAGATAGTCCATGGTGAACGATCACTGCGTACAGCTCGTACATAGTGCGTTCTTTTTGCCTTGTACTAGAGTGCAATGTTATTGTTTCTTCGCAATGAATCTTCGGGTTTTTCTTTGTTGACATGCGCAGTTTTGGGTCATAGCTGTAACAAATCAATATAATTTTCCTGAAGTACGTATTTATTAAAAAAATATTGAAAAAAAAATATTGAAAAATATCAAAAAATGACTTTATATAAATTTATTTTAATAAATACGTACAAGTACAAATATGTACTTTCAAAGTTGGAGAACAAAAGTCATTTTTTGAAATTTTTCAATATTTTTTTTTCTTTAAAATAAAAGCTTGTGAATCTGATGTTTAGTCTCTTTTTACAAAAAAATAATTAACTTTAGAACCATAGAAAATCTCTTTACATGCTTTGGACTTAAACGGCAACTATTAAGGTCCACTGCATCCACAAAACTTTGAATCTTTCCATTAAGAATCACCGGTACAAAATGTTGGCATACTTAAATGCATTGATTTATAAAGAAAATAAGTGAAATGTACCTGAAATTTTTCAGTGTCAGTACTAAATGTTTAGGCGTGCAAACGACAATCGAGGACTTTTGAGCGTTCTGTTGCCGTCGACATGTATTGCACATGTAACGATTCACCCCTGACAGGGTTTCAGGGGTGAAATATTTTTCCAAAAGCATCTGGATCGTGAACACCTCGTTACTGGTTGTATCGGGAATCGCCAGATGCAATATATATAACATTTCATGTCTGGTTGTAACGTTCTTGCATACATTGCATTTCACCGTTGTGGCGATAATACCACCGAACGTATGATTCACAAAGAACTTTCTGGATTCGTCGAATCCAATGATTTTAGGTCGTTTTTTAGATCTAGCATCGGGTGTCTGATCTGTGAATATTAATTTATTACTTAATGTTATTAAAATGTTATATTGAGAACGGTTGAATAACCATTACTAGATTATAATAGAAATTGAATCGGGCTACGTTTCAAGCTTATTGTATATCTTGATGTCAGTGCTTTTTAGGCAGTTGTACTCGTAGATTGTAATAGATTGAAAGTAATAAATTAAAAAAAAAACTTACATGAACATCCAGCCACGGCGTGATCCCGTACGTCAGACCTGGTTAGAAGATGGCGTTAGTAATTAGAATATAAAAAATACTAGATGTGGTTACGTATATATACGTAATTTAAAAATTAATACAATTACAACCCAAAACGATGATGAATAAAGATATATTTGAAGAACGAAAACCAGTTGTGTCCTCCCCACTTTATCGGACACTGGCAGTAAGGCAATGATCAGAACAATGAGAAAATGATGCATATAATGGGTGTAATAATAAAAAACTCTTACGATGTAGAAGGTCCGGCGTTATCAGACCAGTCTTTGTCCCAGTTAGGTTCAAAACTCCTCAGCAGCTCAAGTAGATAGCTATAAAAATAACATTCTTTAAAATAATATACAAATATTTGTTAGTTGTAAGAAAAATATAATTGAAAACTAACATTTCTCTACGCAATCTTATTAATATTATAGTTATATGTGAAAGTTTTGATGGATGGAGGGATGGATGGATGTTTTTTAGAGTTTGCAGCTTACACGGCTGAACGGATTTCGAAGAAATTTGACATAGATGTAGAGGATAGTCTGGAAGAACATACATATAGGCTACTCGGTTTTGTTTTTTTTCAATCCCACGCGAACGGTGTCGCGGGCGAAAGCTAGTAGTCAATAAATCTAACAAAGTTCTAACTTAATACTCACATAAAGAATTCAGATACATCGTGTTCTTGAAAAATGTTGAAGTGTAAAGAATTAAGTCGTGCGTAATATTTTCTAGGGTTTATAACGGGATACACAGTGAACATCATAGATCCGAACAGCTCTGCGAGTATAGCCCAATAAGGATATGTGTACATTTTCGTGACGGTAAACACGCTGAACCTAAAATAAAACAGCTATGTAAATATTATATAAATAAAGAATTCGACAATCTACAACGGTAAACATATTCGAACGACAATAAGTTTTTGTTTTTTACAATTTAACAATAGATTCAACTGCAATGATACAATTATAATTTTTATTCTCCCTGACGAAACAGAGATTACAATACGATATAAGTGTCACATCAGTGGAATTCTACAGTTAATTAGTAGTATTTTATTTTGAGATTTTTGATTGCAAATTTTGCTATGCTTATGAAGTTGAGGATGGAAATATTAACATGAAATCAATCAGGATCATGACAATGTTATAAAAATGTCATTAGTAATTAAGTTACAAGAACGAAGATTTTACTTTAATTATGAAATGAGTTAATAATGTACAAATGAACACTTACTTGTGAGTTGCAAGCAAAACTTGCATCACGCAATTTATATAGCACGTGGATTCAGTGTTTTTGAGGCCAATCCTGCGATTGTCGTTACCGATTTCCTTGTACTGGGTATTTGGTAGAAAATATGTGTTTTCTATATTAATGTTCCCAGTATTCCTGGCTGGATATGCGGCCCTACCTTGATACGAGGTATATGAGCATACCGTACCAGCCGATGTAACATTCTGTTTTGAAGAGACCGCACTGGTAGACGTATTTCCCAACGAAATTTGGCTCAGAGAAATTTCTACATCTTCTTCGTCCTTCACAATCGGCGTGAACCGATACTTGATCTTCGGATATTTGACTCTGTCTTGTATATTTAATGGTACGGCAGGAAACAGTTTGTGGGCTGAACATATTAACGCTGCTGGTACATCTTTCACTGGAACTTCCTCGGAAGGAGAGGGTCTGTTTGTGTCCTTTGTTTGTTTGTATGTTGTGAAAGATTGTCGTTGTAAAGATTTTTTAGCGCGTTTAGGTTCTTCGCAATTATCCCTACGAATATTAAATAGCATTAATAACAAATACATATACTACCAAGTTATCAACACGATTTCTTATCAAATCTACAAACATTTCCTTGCAGACTTCTTGTCTGGTTACAATGGCTGCGTCTGCGTTTGCGCATGCAAAATTTTGCTCATCGTTTCTTGGATTTTTTCCATCGTTTTCCTCATGAGAATTCTCAGCTTTAGTTAGATTCTGTAAAGAATTATCTACAGAAATCCCTCTCTCGGAAGTTTCTCTGAAATTATCGATTAATATATTTGATTAATTAGTTTTTATTTTCGTGAAAGATTTAAATTACATAGAATTATTTAAACTTTTTCCAGCTTATTATTAGGAATGTCTCAAAGAACAAATGTCGTATTTATATAGATTTTATAAGAAATGACTACTTACTCGGTCACGACCGTCACTTCGTGGCTAACGGGGATGTCTATCGTCCATAAATCTTTAGACATGTCTACATCTTCTTTTACCTCCTCCATGTTACCTTAAATGTTCAACTTATCTCATAATTCGTTTGAATATATATGTCTTTACATAAAAAAAAACTTTTACTTTACTACTGCTTTAAATCATTTACTGAATTTTAAATATCTAATACGATCCAAGTATACGAGTACTACTAAAAATTCTAAGGCTATCCACACAAATGTTCTTTAATTGCTAAAGTTTTTAATAACATCGTTTTAACTGTTAATTCTTTCTTCATCTTAATAACGTTTACATATTGCGCTTAACCATAATTTATAATCTGGTGATGTGTGACCATGCTTTAAAAAATAAAATTCTGCGCAGACAAAGTCGCGGGCAAAAGCTAGTTGTATATATTTATACATATAAGATTGGTATACATGTACGTTGCTGTATAAATATGTGATCAGTTCCAGTCATACGAAACATTCCTAGAGTTGCTGAAATTATTTCAAAGGGTACTTCTACTCGTAGATTGAGTATAATGCGTTGGAACAAAATAGGTTTACGAGCTCTTGGGAATTACGCGCCTACCTTAAAATATCGTTGGAAAACAGTAAATTACGACGTTGGCTGCAATTCTCGAGGGGATCGACGAATAACAGAAGAAGGTAACGCTGAAGAAGTTTAGTTTGAAGCTATTGCCAATCACTGAAACTTTGTATTTTGTAGATGGATAATATATTAGTCATATTTAAAATTACGCATACATTAAACATCAATGAAGGAGTGAAATCGCTTCTATGGCTTATTAGATAGTTATATATTACCTATGATTTGTCTATTTGTGTATCACTACTAAGAATAATGACCACCAAAAAGCAGAGACTTTCTGACATTAAAGTTTGCTGTGTATTTGCAGTACATTTTTACTTTATTTGTATAAAACAAAGTATTATACCAAACAATTATAATAAACGTTGTCTATAGTTACAGGTTTATCTAGACAATAAGGGTTATTAGGGTAAGAAACAAACGGTATTTTTTTATATTATTACATAAGGAGGCAAACGAGAAACGAATCCTGAATTCGTCAAAACATCGAAACTATTGCTGCCTATAAACATCTGCAATTACAGATGCATTGCATACCTTTTAATGATTTCATGGCCAGAGGCTGGGTTATTTATAATAAAACAATTACAGAGGCGGCGATGCACAGAAAGAGGATATTTCCTTTCGTTTGCCAAATCCACTTCTCCTCCCCATCATTTTTTATAAAGAAAAGTGTGGGAAGAAAACATTTAATAAGAAAAAATATATCAGAGAAATATGCATTTAGTTTTAAAAACTAAAAAAGAAACTGATACTTGTTACTGGTTTGATAAAAATAGAAATTGTCATCGAAAGAACTTTACGTCATTTTAAATTATGACATTATCGTTTTTTGTTACTTATTTTAGTTGCATTAAAATATTTGATTTGTAGGTACATAACTAATAAATATATGAATATATGTACGAAGATATAAATAAATATTCAAGATGACTGGTATGGTAAGAAGTGAGGAGATGGCGCTATGCGACGTGTACCTTCAGCCCGAAGCTGCATTCGACATCGTGTCACGATTCGGCGAAATGGGCTGCTTGCAATTTTTGGACGTAAGATGATATTTCGTACTTGCAGTTTACATTTAGTTGATCATTTATTTTATTAAAGTAAAAAAAAAACACAGAAACAGAAATGATATATTTTGTTAAAACTTTCTGAGAGTCTGTCTCTTTTTTGCTAAAGGGAAAATTTTGTCATTGTTTTTTTCTTTAATAAACGGCGAGGAAACACATTTTTAAATCTATTATTAATTAATCCGTGAAAATAACAGGTACTAATTTGAAATGTTTGAAAAACCATACGCCTGTGCTGACCCTCCTTAGGGATAAGGGCAAGTTGATGATGATGACGCCTAAAAGTCGTTGTTATTCACAAAAGTGAATGCCATGGTAACATCCTTAGGAACTGCGTATTAAGTTGTCATTAATAATAATAATGCTGTTCGCCGATGACATTGTTCTTGTCGGGGAAGATGCGCTTGAGGTCCAGAGTAGACTGGAGAGATGGCGGGATAAACTGGAGACAGCCGGCCTGAAGATAAGCAGAGCGAAAACGGAGCAGCTATTCTGCGACTTCGGGGGCTTATCTAGTTTTATCCCGATTGCCTTGGATGGCGCCCATCTTCCAGTTTGCTCCGACTTCCGGTACCTCGGCTCATTAATCCAAAGCGACGGCGATATTGACCGTGACGTGAGAAATAGAATAAAAGCGGGATGGATGAAATGGCGACAGGTTACAGGTGTAATATGCGACCCGCATATTCCCCTTAAAATAAAGGGAAAATGTACAAGACCGTCGTAAGAGCTGTCATGATGTATGGATCTGAACGTTGGGCAGTAAAAGGGACGGATGAAAGGAGAATACATGTGGCGGAAATGCGAATGTTAAGATGGATGTGTGGGGTAACACGATTGGATAAGATACGAAATGAGTATATTAGAGGAAGTTTGAGAGTAGCCCCAGTGGTTGAGAAAATAAGGAGTAAAAGGTTAGAGTGGTATGGGCATGTTATGAGAAGGGATGAATCGCATGTAACAAGACGGACGTTAGTTATGAATGTGGAGGGGTACACCGGTAGAGGTAGACCTAGAAAGAGATGGATGGATTGCGTGAAAGGTGACATGATCAAGAAGGGAGTGATGACTGAGATGCCGGATGACAGAGTTATTTGGAGGACGAAAACGTGGTGCGCCGACGCTACGGGAGTAGGATAAGGCAGGGGAGATGATGATGATGATGATAATAATAAACCTACTTAACACTCCACCGAGGTATTTTAGCCTACACTATGTTCGGGGTGACTAGACCATAGTCAATCATGCTGGCCCAGAGTTCAGTGAACCAGAACCAGATATGAACAGGTTGCATTACGAAGTATTCCTTGGTCATAATCTGACAAATGAAGATCTTAAATTCCAAAATCAAAAACATATCGGTACATGACGGGGATCAAACCTTGACTAAAGAATATGGTAGTCATAATAGTCCAGTCAGGTCAAGCGCTTATATGCGCTGTCAACGCTTCAATTTAATTAAGTTCTTATATTTATCTTATTTAAGTTGTATTCCAGTGATAAAGAACTGATGATAAAATTACAACGTTGCCAGTGTATTTCCAGGAATTTGCAATTAGAACATTTCTGATTGCGAAGCAGAATCTTTTGTTTATTAACTTGTTTACATTGTTTTATCTTTTTTTGCAGGCTAATCCAGATGTAAAGCCTTATGAAAGGAACTATGTTGCGGAAGTTTGTCGTTGTGCTGAGATGGAACGTCGACTTCGTTACATGGAAGGCGAGATGAAAAAGGATAGTATTAAAATCCCTGCTCTCGACCACGACCCTCCGGCATTACAACCGCACGAAATGTCCCAGTTTGAAGTTAGCACTTTTATTTAAATTTTTCTTCATTATTTTAGTTTGTCTCATTAGCTCTGTTGATTACTCGTTCTGTTTTGCTTTCTTTTTAAATACAAAGCAATGTATTTTAGTAGACTTGATTTTATTGAATGTTAGAAGTAATTTTTTTCTAGTTGCGGTTAAAAATTTTATTGGGTTTATTTCTTATATGTTAAAGATTAGGCATATGATGTTTTTAGTATTTGATGTATTTTGCTACAAAAACAGTAATGTCATGGTAAAAAAACTCACATTTAAATTGTACATAAATATTATGAAAACTTCATTGCATGTAGTCTCTTTTCTGCCACTATCATTTCGCGAAACAGTATGAAGCTTCGATTATTCACGACCGAAAATGATAGTTCAAATTTACACTACGATATTGCAGCCTTAAGAAGAAGGAAATTAATTACTGTCTTCATTTTTCTTGGACAGTTATTTTTTCTTAATAGCGAAGTTTACACTTTGAGTTTCATTTTATATTAAATCAATTATCTATATAATGTCAACGGAATATTAAGAGAGAATTGCATGGATATTATTTACATAAGTTATTATAAATTAGGGTCGTAAATGATTAGTTTTAAGTTTGTTTTTGTATTATAAAATGGAGAAGTCATTTTACTCACTTTTATTAAAATATTTACAAAATCGGTCAATCTTCAGTAGGTTAACAATTGCAAAAATACAAATATAATTTTTAATACTTCAGAACTCTCTAGAAAAATGGGAGGCAGACATCGTGGACATGTCTGAAAATCAAACAAATCTATTAAACAACTATTTAGAATTGAGGGAGATGTTATATTTACTGACTCAAATCGGACCCTTGCTTGGAGATGCTGAATTGTCACCGGATACTCTTTTATCAAGGTAATTTGAAGGTTGTAGCGCACTAGTAAACTCCTCAACCTCACGCCACTGCTCTACCTCGATATCTGCCTCATTGTCGCCGATTGAGTGGGATAAAGATATGAATTTGTTATCAAAACGTAACCACATTCTCGCTTGCATGCGTTACGCCAGCAGTGCAATGTAGTTACAAAGGCGGGGCAGAGCCAGGTAAGCGAGAAGTTTACGAGTATCTTAGAATGCGCAACGTTGAAATTCAATATTCATATTTTAGACAAGACAATGCCTATTAGGTGAGCTAGTTCTCTATGAAAAAGAGATTTATTTTTATACAAGTCTTTCGACAGTTTAAACTCACAGTTATAGGTATTGGGGTAGTGAAAGATAGGAGATATATATTTTCAGGAAGGGAGGAGGTGGTGCAGGTGAACAATCAACAAGCGCTGGTCGCCTGGTAGTATTATCTGGTGTAGTGCACCGCAGCAGAAGTTATCCTTTCCAGATGATGCTCTGGAGGGTATCGCGAGGAAATATTTATTACAGACAAGCAACAGAAGATGCCATTTTGCTGGACCCAAGCACGGTTAGCTGACTTGTTATTTATACTTTAATAGATAAGTAGCCAACATATATAAGATAGATTATTGCAGCCTTTATCTGTCCTATTTTTGTAATGTTTGTAACTCAGGGTAAGGATATACGGAAAGTGGCATTCCTTGCGATATGTCAAGGGGAACAATTAAGTTCTCGAATGGAGAAAGTGTGCTCTGGTTTTCGAGTGAACATCTATCCCTGTCCTGAGACAAAAGACGAGCGACTAATGATGACACTGAAGCTTAACACAAGGGTTTCTGATTTAGAACAGGTAAATACATCAATCGCATCATTAGAAATTTACTAATTAAGAATTTCATTGGTAAAGTGAAATTGCCGATTGGCGCGGTCGAGAACCCTATCTTCACGATGGAACACGACTTGATAGTAGAAATAGTATTATATTTTAATAATAAAATTACAAAGACTTGAAGACTGCAGAAGGTATAACTCGTGCCGGATACCGAAGTTTGGCAAGCGGTGAACTTTCTATAAAATTCCTTTGGAGAAATGATTACAAAAATATTTTGGCACGATTACAAGGTGCTGATCAGTCAACATGGTCTATTCGGTGAACAGGTGAGATGTTAGCTGTAATCTGTTGGCAGCCAACCGCTGGATGGGCAGTCATTAGGCTAATTTAAATGAATTGAATCATCGTATTAATCATATACAGTGCAATGTAACGGTATTCAAAATAATGTTGTTAAATAAAGTTCGGGATTTTTTTAAATTACTTATTACAGAATGATTTTTAAATATAATTGTGCAGGTCATTAGAAAGACGAAATATCATCGTTGTAAAGCCCTTCGTACTGTTGGTAAACGATGGGCCTTGTGGATGATGCAAGTTAGAAAATCTAAATCTATTTACCACACAATGAACATGTTCTCTATTGACATAACTAAGAATTGTCTGATTGGCCAATGTTGGGTACCCAAAAGTGATTTGGAAAGAGTGAACGTTGTTTTGTCCGAGGTTTCGGTAATTATTTGCTTTCTTTTCATAATTCAGTACTTTAAATACCCCTAATTAGAATTCCATGTTGTGTTGAAATTTGTGATCGAAACGATCAGTATTATTAGTCTTTGTTGATTGACAATAAAGTAAGCTTCCTTATGCGTAAATAAACAGGTTTTAAAGATCTGCTTAGTTTCACATGTAGATAATACTATTTGTTCCTTTCCATAGGCAAAGATTGGTACTAATGTGCCGTCATTCATATCTAAGACGGAGACGACTGAGATGCCGCCAACATACTTCAGAACCAACAAGTTCACTAACGGATTTCAAACGCTTATAAATGCGTATGGTGACTCCAAATATAGGGAATTGAATCCCGGTAAGATGACTTCTAATTTTATTTTTAAAGGTCCTTTTGACTTTTTACAAATTAAAAGTGTTATAAGTTAGAACATTTAAAACTTTGTAATATTATATTATATTGTCATTTATTTTTTCGCAACTGTTGTATTTGGAATTTCAGGTCTCTACACGATTATCACTTTTCCCTTTTTATTTGCAATAATGTTTGGTGATTTTGGACACGGTTGTATACTGATCATATTTAGTGGTTGGATGATCCTTACGGAGAAAAAACATATGGGTATACCCTCACCTAATGAAATTTGGAACATAATGTTTGGTGGTAAGATTTTTGGTTGTTTGAATATGGTTGATAAATTAAATTCGGATATAATTGGACAAAAAGATCTACCAAAAAGCCACTCATTGCAGCGTAGTGAATTGGCTATCCATAGCACACTCCTGTTTTAATACTAACGATTTATTTCCATTAAAGGACGATATGTGATCTTCCTCATGGGTATATTCTCTGCAATACTTGGGATATTATACAACGACATATTCTCCAAACATGTGTATTTGATGGAGTCTTATTGGAAGAACACGTTCACTCTTGCTGATCTACAAGGAAGCCACTATATAACTTTAGACCCTTTATTAGAAACTAATCCACCGTATGCTTTTGGTGTTGATCCATTTTGGGGGGTAAATTTTGTTTTAATTTTTAAATTAATTAAGAAACTTTTAAATGATAATTGATATTTTTAACAGAAAAATAAATAGCATTTTGCTTTTTAATTTTTTTCAGTTCGCAACTAATAATATTATGAATGGCAATTCTATGAAAATGAAGATGTCTATCATTATAGGAATAATACATATGATATTCGGTTTGACGTTAAGTTTATTTAATCACCTGTGAGTATATTAAAACACCTTTCTTTCGTCCTTTTTTACTTCTTTCGTGTTTTGGGCAGAAATGTAACTAGACAATATATATCTCTGAAATTCGATTTAAGTATATCGATAAAGTGGTTACAAAAATAGTTACCGAAATAGCTAACCATGTGTGCTCTTAATTAAATTAACTTTAGAATAAATCGTGTCGATAATTTGTTTTTTCTATTTCACAGATATTTTAAGCGATATTATGCTATTTACCTTCAATTTATTCCCCAAGTTTTATTCCTATGTTGCATTTTCTTGTGGCTGGTTATTTTAATATACATGAAATGGTTCATGTTTAGTGGAAAATCGAGTAAGTACATTTTAATTATTTTCAAAAGTTGACATATGTATGTCCCTTTATGTTTCAAATAGCAAAACTTTATAGTTCGAATTAAGTACATTTCTTGGGTATTTTTTATTGAAATGTATGATTAATAAATGATTTTATTTTGTTAATAGCGGACATAAAGCGAGGGCCGGGATGTGCCCCTCTCATCCTTATTCTGTTCATTGACATGGCGCTGTTCACCACCTCGAAGCCCGTGGCCAAGGAATGTGACGCCTACATGTTTACATTCCAGCAATCTTTGCAAAAGTGCCTTCTCCTAGTAGCATTGTTGTGTGTGCCTATCCTGTTTTTTGGTACTCCATTTTATATTTACGCGAAAAATCAAAGGAAAAGAAAAGAATTAATGGTAATTGTCTACGGTATTAGAATATAGTCACATAAGCTACATGGGTTACTTTTTTATCATTCCGCGCGAACGGAATCGTAGGCTTAAGCTAGTCAATATTAGTACGAAAAGCATGTGATTGTATAATATACTGATACTATACGTTTATCATTTTACAGAAATCAGGATTTGATAGTAAATTTCGAAAGTATCAACATAGGGGAACGGTGTCGAAGTCCGAAGAGAGAATTAATGCAGAAATCGCTAAATATTCTGTTCCCCTTGGCGAGATTTTAATTCACCAAGCAATTCATAGCATTGAGTTTACTCTTAGTACTGTATCACATACCGCATCTTATCTTCGGCTATGGGCACTCTCTCTAGCTCATCAACGTAAGTCTAATTACAAACCTATCATTAATTATGATCCAAATGTGCTGGTATTTCAACATAAAAGCTATTATAAATAACAGTTTAAACAATAAACGAAATAAAAGCGTACCCGTTTTATTTGGACTGTTACATTTTACCTTTTGATGTTGCATTGACGCCTCAATGAACACTTTTCGAATTGATTTTAAAGCGTCGGCTTGAATCGCACCACGGTTTCAGTTTGTGAGCGTTAAAACAACTGATATATCAACATTGTTAAATCCACCTCCTTTATCCGAGCGGCAAAGCGACACTCGCCCATATTTACATGGATCTGTAAAGGCTCGTTTAATGGAAACTGCGATAAACGGGAACAGCATTTGGACTGTTGCATCAATATGTATACAAGAGCCATTGTCGGTTTGATCGTGACTTTACAGCTTGTTGTTTGTCAATGATTGAAACAGAGCGGAAGTTCAGGACTCCCTTTGATGTAACACATTGAGATTAACTACTATTTTAGATGTAATTTTGCTCTTACAACTGTTTGTCTTTTAAACAATTAAGTTTGGTAAAAAAGCTTCAAAGGAATAGAGATTGAATTTAATATTTGAAGTACTTATTTATTTCTTTTTAGAACTATCCAAGATGTTGTGGTCGATGATCATGGCGAAGTTAGCTTTAAAAGATCATACTACTCTTGCACCAGTGAAAATATTTGCAATATTTGCTGTATGGGCTGTCTTCACGGTGTCCATTTTAGTCGTTATGGAAGGATTGTCTGCATTCTTGCATACACTGCGTCTTCATTGGTATGATGATAGATTTTAAATATGAGCAATGTAACTATATGTAAAAACTGCTTGTGCAAAAAAATAAATATAAAAGGGAGACAACGATGCAGAGATATTTTCAAAGAGAATTAAGGGACACTGTATCTCGGAAGTGAAAAATCACGGTGCCTTTCGTGCAGCGTACGCGCTATGCGATATTCTAGACGCATGGATAATATTAGTTTCAATCATTTACCTTATCTTGCGTACGAGGGAAACTCACACCTTTATAGAGATGAAAGTATTTAATGTATAACAGTAATTTTTAGATAATTAGTAATAAATATTCAGTATTGTTTTTGAATTAGTAAAGATGAAATTCAAAAGAAATATGAAACTTTCAACAGGGTGGAATTTATGAGCAAGTTTTTTGAAGGCGAAGGTTATTGTTTCCGACCATTCAATTTTAAGGAGTTGTTCACCAAAGATAAAGACAGCGGGCCAGAAGCTTCGTGTAAGAAGAAAACTGCCACGGATATCTAACTTTTCACATTTTTCTCAGTTTTTGCGTGTTTGAAGTAATGTAATTTAGTTCATTAAAGAATAACGTTTCTGTTTAAGTTATGCGAAAATAAATAATATATAAAACAAAAAAGTCTTTGTTCATAATCTTTTTAGTTGGGTTTTAAGTTGTGCAAATATTTTTAACTCATCCTGAATTTATTTTTTATTTGCCGGCCTTTTGCTGTCCGTTGGACACCCCTATGATATATGTATGTAGTTGCCTACAATTTGCCAGTAATTATTCCTTTTTTTTATATATATATATTAAAAGGGGGCAAACGAGCGGCGAGAACACCGAGGTATTCTAATGTAATCAAAACAGAAATTCGTTCAGTGCCATTTATAGCCGGTTTCCCAGCTACGTTTAACCATTCATTAGTGTTTCTAACTTGAGTTTTACACCGTTGGAACATAGGTCAGTCTAATGAGTCGCTAGGTATTGACAAAATAAATGGAAACTTCAGAAACCCAGCATTAATGGCGCAGAATTTTTTTTCTATGTTGATATGAATTCATGCAATATTCGTTCTAGGCATTCTGTTTGCATCTGTAAATTCCACGTGTTCTACACTTTTAATTAACTGGAGGTATGCACTTGATAGGCATCTGCACCGGATGTTCGATTTTGTGCAGTGAACCATTGCTGGAACGGAATAAACGTTGCTACGCGAATTTCGACGGAATTTCGATTGTGCATCGCATTTGTTTGTTCCCGGTGCGTTTGATACGAGAATACAGGTAATGTTGACTTGAACGTTCCCTGCGAAATCAATGGTTACTGTGAATTTCGACTTTGGTATCTCTTGTACTCACGTAGTGTCTCATTCTCTTTATTATTAAAAACATTTTATCCATAGTTTGATATGATCGCAGGAATTAATATATTTTGATTTATTAGATGTTTCTAGGAATGTCTTCTTACCCATAAGTCCGTGTTGCGTTTAATTATTGATATTTCAGATAGGTATCGATCGATCGATCGATTATCGAAACTCTTGTATTAAAACGAATTGTCAATTCTGAGCAGTTTATAAAAAAATCGAGTAAGCAATATGTTTAAAACCGATTATTTCAGTTATTTCCGAAAAAAAACTTCTACCTCTTAAATTTCTTTTATAGAAATAAGCGTTCCATACATCCAAACTTTCACATTTATAAAAGTAATCAGCTTTCGCCGCGACTAAATCCGCGCGTCCATGAAAAGAAAAAAAACAAAATTAAGTAGCCCATGTGTTCTTCCGGAACTACACCAAATTTCACCGAACTCCGTTCAGCAGTTTAGGCTACAAACTCAAACATCCATACAGCCATCCAAACTTTCGCATCTATACATGTAATAAAATTGGAGTGTCTGTAACATCAAAAGAAAATTCCAGATTTCGGGAAGATGATGTATTTGCGTTGCTGATAATGAAAATCGCATTTTAAAAAGCTCGTTTATAATATTAATAAGAGTAAGAAGTAAGATAAATAAAATTCCTTGTCACTAAATAAAAAAGATAGAACTTCAAAGCTTCGAGTAATTAATTTCTCTGCGTTTCTCAATGCAATGCCGGCTCTTTCAACGAAAGCTCGTAGCGATTCGCTTTTAATTCAAAGGTGTTTTGTCTCAAACGGAATATTTGAAGCTATTGTCGTAACTTTTACATCGTCACAAAAAATCCAACCTAAATTGAGATGACGTGTTCAGTTTGAAATACTTTCTCTGTGTTGGAGAATTCTGGCGATTTTAGTATACGCCCGAAGCACAGAGGCGAAAACGGACCGGAACTGAAGCTTCATTTCATGTTGCTTTGAAACATTTTCATCCACGAATTTCATTCATCTACGTTTCATCATCAATTTATCTGTGAGTAATATAGGCAATTTTTTAATTTCGCGCGAGCGACGTCGCAAGCAACAGCTAGTGCCAAATAAAAGCACTGTGTTAATAATCCTCGAAATATTTTTTAATTAAAATTGCTCTAGTTATAAATTAGAATTGAAGTCAGTCACGCCGCTCGTATTCCTACAAAATGTAATGATGATTAAAAACTGTCTCTACGAACAAAAAGGAAGATGAAAGTGCATTGAAAACTTATAAGTACCTGTCCGCGCTCGACTGCGACAAACGTTTTTAATAAACGTACCGTCCTTTGATAGGGTATCTAAAGGAAGACTACTTTTAAGGAAGCACTCAGATTTCGTTACCTATATTAAAATCATGAAACAGGTGATCTTCTCTTAGCCTTTCAGAGTAACGTTAGACGTTAATTTTCACAATATTAAAAAACTCTAATAAAGTTCGAGTTTTAAATAAAACAAAATACAAATATTTGACTAGCTTACGCCCGGGACTCATTTCGCGTCGAATTAAAAAAAACAAAAGTCTGAATCCTATTTGTTCCTTCAATCCATCTACTATTATACATTTTATTACTTGCGAGTATTCATAGATGCTAAATTTGCTAATGATTGACTTTGAGTACATTTCTTATAATAGGCCAATTCACTAATCGTGTCGTATTTTCCTCGATACACGTGAATTCGATTGCTGCCTTGATCTGGGAAAACCGCGAATTCTGTATATATTTCATGAACTGAAAAAACATGTCTTTTGTATCAATAACTATGTCAAATTATTGCCCAAAATTCCAAGAAATACTATCAATTGAGTCACGTTTCCAGTTTATTTCGCTAAATTAACGTATCAATAATTTCAAAAAGAAGAATTAGGTCAATTGACATCGTTTTCTTAAAATATTGTTACTTTTACCTACATAAATCGCTTCTATTTTTACATTTACAAGAATGTATCCAATCGGTTCCATCGTTTTGGAATCCATACATCCATCCAAACTTTGTGAGAGTCAAGATTGGTGGTGTACTAATGGCCGGTTTCCCAGTTACGTTTAAGTTTTAGTCCGTTGAAACATAGATAAACATAACAATAATGAATCGCTAAGTTAAGACAAAATACGTGGGAATTTCAGACTGAACATAAGCGAACTAAACTATACTATTTATTTATTTATTTAGCTTTATTTCATTCCATACACAAATGTTACAATATATGTATTACAATTTCAATATCATACACTTTTTCTCTATATTGTATGGACCCCATTACGGGTAAAAGCCTCCTCCAATTACAATGCAGCTTTTACAAATTTATTTTTGACATAAAAACATATTTAAGTAGGGATTTTGATATGGCATAAGATGTTGATACATAATAAACACACACTTTTTTTTTTCTTTATATCGACTTAAATATTCAATACTAATTAAAGAAAAACCTTGAATGGACCATTTTGTATCTAGCTTCACATTTACAATATTAGCAAGATGTAGATATTAAATTTATCCCTAGGTACAGTCGCGTAAATCCGCGGTGTTCACAAAAATGCTTTGTTCTTCAAAGAGCCAAACTCCGCCTCTTACAAATAAAAAATAAGATAACAGTGAGTTGCGCAAACGATAGGAAAATAATAAAAAATCTCAAGAAGCTCTCGCTATACAGTTGGATTAAGGGCCCGATTCAAAAGGCAGTTATTTTAGAAACCGCACGCATAGTGAGGAGGTTCCTGTATCTGCAGCCGTGACCACTGGTTGCTTGAGTCATCGGATTCCGCAGCCGGTTGTGCTCTATTTTTTATATAATTCGTTTTATTTTATTTTTATACATATCTTGTAAAATGTATTATATAGAAAATAAGAAATAAAGATATATGTGAATTCTAAAAGAATGGCTTTTTTTCGTACAGATAGTATTAAAAGCTGCGTTGTTCTGCGTCGTCCTGTCAATGCGTATTGTAGATTTTCAGGTGGAGCACCGTCAGATTTCCTGACTGTACTTGATAAGATTATTCTATGCACTTGGGCATCAAAGAGAGGCTTAATATAAGCTGACGTGCATGCAAACTAATATTATTGGAGTACTAATATTATTAACCGTCAAAGTCTTGTATTCTGAGGTCGCCCGTGACCAAATCTAATTACTCCTACCTACGAGTATGAATTCATCGTATTTTCAGTTTAGAAACTGTTTCAATCATACTTCATACTAATATTATAAATGTGAAAGTTTAGATAGATGGATGAATGGATGGATGGATGTTAGAGTTTGAAGCCTAAACCGCTGAACGGATCTCAATGAAATTTGACATACATGTATAGGATAGTCTGGAAGAACACATAGGCTACTTAGTTTTTTTTTTAATACCACGCGGTCGGAGTCGCGGGCGAAAGCTAGTAACTAATACATATAGAATCAAGTTTCGTTATAAAGCTTTTAATTTGAAGTATTTTTTTATACACGGCATTGCAAAGAGAAAAATATATTCTGTAAAAAAATAAATCTAGTATCTATCAGCTTTAAGAACGATCAGTTGTATTTTTATTCTTTCGGTTTGTTCAATATGAGAGCACTCCTGTTCATTGTTACTTTGAAGAAGGTTCCCGAATACATATAAAAATCAACTTTGATCTCAAAGATGTCCAAGTTTGGTCTCGGACGTTCAAAGTATTTGTGCAATTTAATGGATTGAAACGTTTTGTTAATCGAGCTAAATCTCTACTTCTAAAACGTCTATTTTAATTCATTTTATTTTAGTTTTATATAACAGAATAAATAATATTATAAATGCGAAAGTTTAGATGGATGGATGGATGTTTGTTAGAGTTTGTAGCCTAAACGGCTGAACGGATGTCGATGAAATTTAGCAGGTGTCGAGGATAGTCTGGAAGAAAACATAGGCTACTTGCATTTTTTTTAATTCTCGCGGACGGAGTCGCGGGCGAAAGCTAGTGACAGAATAAATATTACACTATTTGATCTAAGTTATAATAAGCTTTAAAGGCGCTTATATCGAATACAAGACAAGTACTTTGTCTAAGCTGAGTAATAATCCCTTGCAGCTTCCGATGCTATTAAAAATATCTATAAACTAAGCGAGGTAACATTATTAGCGTCGTTTGAGGTTATAGTTCAACAGGAAATTGATGTTATCATGTTCCAGCGTACTGCTCCACAATCTATTAACTCGGAATTGCATTAAACTTGTTATAACTCCATGGCAAAATTTCATAAAGCCTCGGCCATTTTACTGTTAACGCATATTGTTCAACTTACAACAGCAAAGTGGATTTGTACTGTCAACCTTTTATTAGTTGCTAACTTGTTTAAATTCAACAGAGCTTACCATAAAAGTAGCCTATGTTTCAAATACATTTTTGACCGATTTCCCACAAGAAGGTACTCAATTCGTTTTTATTTTCAGAGTGGATTTTTCATCACCAAAGAATTTGAAGGGTTTAATCGTGATTTATTATACTATACACAAAGCGAAAGAGGTATATTTGAGCTTGAGCGTTAATTAATTTCTGAAGTTAAAAGTAACTTTTTATCTACCGTGGTATACAAGTGTCAACACACTTAAATCAATGAAGAGAATTTGCCAAGTTGTCTCGTAGTGATTGACATTTTAACTTTTAGATAAAATTAATAACCGCCTTTAAACATCGCAATTCTGTATAAACAAATATGCTTACTTTCGTAAACATACGTTTCAAAAGATGAAAACTCCCAGCAGTATCTTGTGAGTAAAATATCAATCCGTGTGTGCTTTCATCTCGAACATTATCCTGCCCGAGGGTTCGCAACGTGTAATGCTTTTTGTCCAGTTTTATTTCGAACAACTTTCTATCCTTTACGCAAAGGAAAAATGCATTTTTCAGTCTGGCGTGTGCAATTTTCCAGCGGAAATGTTTATTACATCTAATGTAAACAATTTGTTGGAGAATCATTCGAGTTCCTGAATTCATATGTATTTTAAACGGGCATTTGCCCACGACTTAGTCCGCGCAGAATAAAAAGAAAATTTAATAGCCAATGAGTTATTCCAGACTCCTTTTGTCTATTCTAGGTTTGCGCAAATTTCATTTCAGTGGAAACGTACTCTAACAAGAGTTTGGTAATAAATACTATCGTCACGTGATCGACTGAACAGAACAGCGTCTATTGATTTTAATTCAATACATTTATAACACGAATGTTAACTTATCTCAAACATAAACGTAACATTGAATTACAAATTACTTCTAACACTCCACAAAATTATACGATCGAAATATTCAACTATTTCATTTAATTTTCTAGATAAAACAAATATAATACGAATAGTAGTAAATGCTTTTGTTTCCAATGCATTAAATTTGTCATTATTCTGGTAATCATTCTTATATCACTTCTTGCTAACTGCACTTTTTCCAGACGTGGCAGACTTTTTACTCATTATTGATTTCTGATCGCATTTCTCTTCAGCTTGTTCCTCAGACAAATCTTCTACAGATATCGCGGGAGTTACTGTTGCATTACCTTCACTAAACTCAGACAAACCATACGGTAGATATATTCCAAAACGATCCTTTAATATAAAGTTAATTTTATTGTAATTATTTTCAGAATAACTAAGATGTATTTAAGTGGTAAAAGTATATCATAATGTGGTGACCATAGTAAATGTCAACGCAAACTAATTTACAGCCGTTAATGCAAATAATAGAAATTAAGCTATAAACTAAAAATATCAAATACATACATGATCAATACGCATAACTAACATGATGTAAACAACATAAAAATTGAAATAATAAAAAAGTAATACACTGTACAGAGTAATAGTTCATGATCTAATTAGCCTTATTGCGTAGGAGGGGAAATACACGTGTATTGGGAAAATATTTCTGAGAAGTCGCGTAAAGAAATCTTTGCGAACAATGAGAAATTTCCTTAACGACAACGACGACAGATTTGATCGATAAATATGTGTCACGTGGCTTCTAGACGAACCAATAAAACGAAGACGAAGGAAAATCATTGAAAGCACGTAAATTATTAAGATGACGTCACACTCATTGGAAAATCGAATTCATTTATTTTTTCAATGTTTAGTTGGAAAGTAATAACAATCAAACCAGTTTCAATTTTCACAGAGCACTTCAAAGATATGTTATTTCTTGTTCGAATAGTCTCTGTATAAAACCAACATGTATTTTACAATTCCAGTTACGGTAAAGTAAACAACATTTCATCCTCCACGAATGCATTTAATAAACCTCAGTGGCGAAATGTAAAATGTTTTTAAAGCTATTTAGGTCTTCGAGATTTACTTTGGAGATTGAAGCGAAAACGCTGTGTAATCACGTCTATATCGCAAGTAAAGGCCGATTAAATACACCTTTACTTACCTTAAAAATTGAGAGAGAAAACATTCATTTCTTTGAGTATAAACGAAACACAACGTTGCCAGACGTTCGTTTTAATTATTAACAGACTTTAAAAATGAGGATGTTCTCAATTAACTATATTTTTTAGTGTTTTAATACTTCAGTTATTTTTCTAGGTGTATATATTTTTTACTAGGACCATTTCAGATGGAAATACGTGACTCGGTTATTGTATTGTTAAATATAATAGAAAATTAAATAAATCTTGGTGTAAAATCATCGATATTCTTGATAGTCTTGATTAACAAACCGTTAACAAATAAAACAACGCGTGTAAGCAAAAATAGTTACCTTAGGATATCGATTATAATTATATTGCGGATGACAGATGCATGGGCGAGGTGGAGGTGATTTGTAACTCTCATGCGAAGAAGCTTCGCTCTTAGGTGTCGGAGGTGTCTCATAGCCTGTAACGTTTTGCAGTTTTACCGTGATTTTAGGATTTAATTACTGAGATAAATTTGCCTTCACGTCTAGTTAATAAAAAAGTCATTAATTACGTTGTATAAAATGATACGCAAAATATATTTCCAAGTAGTGGCGAAATGTTAAAAATTGAATATTTCTTTCATCAATTCATGTGACATTTTCAATGTAAAATTTAATTTTCTGCTTTCAACATAAAATTGAGTTGATGTCATCGACAGATTTTTCGTTTCAATGTGGTCGTTTAACAATGTATTAATAATTAAAACAAAATTTCCTCCGAAGCGACATCAAATGCTTTGTAAAATATAAACGACGCTTTATGAATGTAATTCAGTTTCAAATTAATCGAATATTCGCTTACATCGTTTTAATTATTTTTCATAATTACTTTACCATTTTAATGAAGTGATTTAACTACAGCAGTTCAAAATTATTATACTTTGGATAATAGCAGGGAAACATATAAGAGCGTCAGTGTCAGAAACATAATAACCAACGGATTTGCAATCCACAAATCCTTACAATGTATCAGTGCGTTTTTTAAATTTCGAATTTCGTAACATATTATATATTCTTATAGTGAAGAACATCGTGATGCATCTGCATATATAATTGAGAGATAATACAACGATGTGTGTGAAATCAACAAACCTGCATTGTATCAGACTAAGACCTCGTTAACCTAGCATAAGGTAGAGTCGAGTTAATTAGCCCTTAACTAAAGTTTCGTAAGCTGAAGACGATATGTTTTGATATTTGTATATGTCTTGACGCGACGCGACAGACTCCTAACAACCCAGACGGCGCGGAACATGAGGAATATCTAAACTTGTCCATATCGAAATCAGTCGTTAAAAGTTATTCTACGAGTTTTCCTTGAGATATTTAAAGTTGAATGTATCTCAGACTTATAAGCCATTAGGTTTTAAAAATATGTTTTCTCTAAATAATGATAGTTTTTTTCAAACTGATAAACGAAATAAGAGGAATATGTCAAAGTGATTGGCATTACCTGTTTATCAAAAACAAGTATACCTTTAAAATTATTCATTCGACGTAAAGTTCTCTTCAATTTCTTTCGCATTCGTTTTTCCCATGCTCGCTCAGCCGCTGCAAAGTATTTATTAAATTAAGCAAATATTAGTACAAATTTTGCTTATACTCAGTATATTTCTAAGTTTAACTTTATACCGCGTTTATTAGTAAGGATGTAAGAGTTAAATGAAATTTGCTCCTTATACTCATTACTAAACATTTTCTATGAAGACAATACTCATATTTATATTAGTAGAGTTACATGACGCAATATCACACATATGTATATTAATATTCTCGTCGCTTTTTATTTTCATTTCTCATAACTTCGTCGCTCCCAGAGGTATTAACAGTTTATATTTAGAATACTAACAAAGCAATTGTACAGTACGTTGAAGAATTATGTAACTTATAAGGTACATTTTTTTTTATTATCACGCGCAATATCACAACTAAATCTAACTATTACAATCTATTGGTCTATCTTTCTAATCAATATTAGAGCGTATATTACGTAATTCTGTAAGATAATTAAAAAAATATCTTTGAATACTTTAAAATACAATTTTCCATCTATGTTTATTATTGATATTTCAAGATTAAGTAAACACTAAAGAATTATGTAATACAGTAAAGAATTTGCGAAATTCAATTAACTTTTTTTCTTTTACGAAATCTTTGCACACTATCAACCTATAATCACGCTTTGAAAGTCAAAATTAACTAAACTAAAGTAAAAAATAGATACATTTCAAAATTGTAAACGTATTTCAGATCATCTAGTCACTTACCAAGTTTTTCCTTTGCCATAATATCGTACTCGAACATATTGTACGCATTGAAAAATAATTCCGCTATGTCTTGTCGGACTTCTATAACCGGTATTTCCATGGCTTCCTCAACAGCCTTTGCAAGTTCTACGTAAGCGGTATCGTAGCGGAGTATATCATCATTTACATGTTGATATACAGCTTTGTCAACCGTATTCGAAACAAGTGCGAACATAGTCTCCGATAATGTTGGTTCCGGTGTTGGGACAGGTTCTAGTAAGTCGTGGATAATATTTAAAATACTGTATGTATACTACGACTATAAACGCATTCAGAGATTAAGATATTGGAGAAGACAAGAGTGGTTCTCATGACTGTGTTGTCGTTATTTTTAGGGGAGAATAGATGAAATCAGAAATAAACAGGGGATGGCTAAGTTTATATTTTTAATCATAATATGTACCTGGTGTAGGAACGGTGGTAGTCGAAGTAACAATTGATATAAACGATGAGGATTCCGTGTTTATATGACCGATACTTTCTTCAGGAGTTTCGATATATTGTCTTGGATTAAATTTAGTATATATTTTATGTAAATCAGGTATCAAATCTTCGTCATCATATTGAAAAATTATTTTATCGGTCTGTCAAAAGGTATTGAGAATTTTTTTTTATTAATGATATATTTTAAAATTTTAGCTATGCAATTATGGGGACTAATTTATTATCGTCATCTCACTATGCGCTCCCACTGAGGGGTCCGGAGCGTACACCTAGCCTAGGTGTGACTAGGTCTTAGTCAACTAATGTTTGCCCAGTGCGGGTTGACTTCACCGCACATTCTCGTATCTTTGAATTTCTTCTCTGATATGAACTGGTTGCATCACTATGCTCTCTATCATCATCATCAACTTGCCCTTATCCCTTATGGAGGGTCGGCACAGTATGTGCTGCTCTTCCATACCTCTCTATCAGCCGTCATATCTCAATCCACTCCATGGTATCTATGGTATTAATACATTCCTAATCTAATATATTAATGAGGTTATGGTGAAAACAAATATGAATACTTGTTTATCACTTTTTTTATAAGAGAAGGGGGCAAACAGCGGGAACACCGAAGTATTTATCTTCGCCTATGGACATCCGCAATATCAGAGGAACTGCAGATGCGTTGGCGAACTTTAAGATGGCCTCGCTCTTTGAAGGACCCTAAGTCGTAGTCGTTATTCGTTCATCATTTGTAAACAAATAATTGTGAATATACCTGCAAGTATGGTGCATCGGATGATACTCCGAGCGAATCTCTTATTTCTTTATCAATGGCTTCAGCTGGCCTTGTGAAAAACTCGGCAGCTTCTTTTAATATTTCCTTTCTCTTACCCAAATGAATCATTTTAGTGACAAAAGAAGACATCATCGATTTTATCTTAAAACATTAAATCAATTTGAAATATACCTTTAGCTTTGAGACTATGGATTAGGCTATTGAAATGAATGGAACGTTGTCTACTACTGCAAATATTAAGTGCCATTCAGACTCGTCCGATTGGATGCAATTTAATTAAACTTAACGGCTTTCACTTCCAGACACAAATGCTCACAAAGTGGTCATACCTCGGGATGCTTTGTTAAATACGCTTCTTGTTCCAACTGAATTGTCAATCCTAGTCGTTTAATACATTCATCTTGATGCGGCGCTAAAACTTCCCAGTCGTTTTCTAAAATGCCCTTTACTGGTAGATTTGTTGATGGTATGCCTTTCATTACCTGTCTAATTGCCATGATTACTAAATATTAATTAACTGTAATTCTTTTACGATTTTTCTTTGATAGGTTACGATGACATTGAGATTGTATTATGTCATGATATTTGTCATTTCAAATTCAAATTTATGATCGGCCAAATATATCAAACTTTTTAACCAATAGAAAACTTTTCTGTTGCCGTAATACTAAAGCTATATTCTATTTTTGTCTACCTTTCGCTTACCTTCTCGGAAATTATGTTGAATCTGGCGCTTCTATATACTAATCAGGCTGAATGCGTTATGACGCCAATTAAATCGGGGTTCATAGCATACCGAGATCAAAGTTTCGTAGCAATCATGACCCAAGAATTAATTTAAAAAATGAATAAGAACATTTCATTTAGATTTATACAGTGTAGATAGAGTTGCTTGCTTGTTAAACAGTTATTTGTAAATATGTTTTGTTTACAAAGTGAGAATGAAAAATACATCAAAATTGATGAATTGATGTTAAAAAATCGCTATGAGTTTTATTATATCAAAAACTTTATTAAATTCAACGCACTCCTCCAAATGTCATACGATTATTTATAATATTAATCCTCTTAAAATGTATATGCCAATAAAACTTGCCTCGTTTGTATTTCCCCTTCGCGGATTTGGTTACTTTCCGCATTACATTATAGCCTAATGATTCTGTAAGAACTAGAATAATATCCAGATAAAAAGAGGCTACCTATTTTTTTCTTTTATTTCAAAATGATTAGTCATATTATAAACTTTAACTAAACTTTAGAAATTTTATAGATTTCATACTTCGTATGGAAAAGTACGAAAGAATCTTACTAATATTATAAATGCGAAAGCTTAGATGGATGAATGGATATTTGTTAGAGTTTGTAGTCTAAACGGCTGAACGGTTCTGGATGAAATTTGGCATAGATGTAGAACATAGTCTGGAAGAACACATAGGCTACTCACTTTTGTTTTTGTAAATGCTACGCGGACGGAGTCGTGGGCGAAAGCTAGTATTAAATAACTTAACTATGTACTGCTAACAAACATCTTTATAACCTACGAAAATAGTATCATTCATCTCGATTTATTAAATTGGAAATTCGCTGAATCTCTATGAAAAGAATATAGTGAATGAAAATGTGATGCTTACGATGCTATCGACCTCAAAATAGGGTTTATTAAGGAGTCAAAGCTCTCAATAATACCTTTGCGATTTTATTTGGAACAACATGTGGGCGAGCAGACAGCCCGTGTTGCTTATATAAACATGTTGACGGTTTTATTATATTTCATTTTCTTTGTGAGGTGACTTCTAATTTTAACGATGTAGAATTAAAAATGTTTTCTACGTAATTGACACTCTTGCCTTTAAAGGTTATTAATTTACCTAAATATAGATATACAAATCCAGAATGCTACTGACGCTAATACTATAAAAACATCTCATTCACGTCTATATTTGTTTGAAATACAATGGAACGTAACATCGAGAAAAATAAACTTTATCCTATTTCAAGATTCTTCGCGGTTGAAGTCGCAGGATAAAGCTAGTTTTCCAATAAAAGTTTTGTACACTGTACACGCCTCTTCGGGCCAGTGCGGCTAGCAGCGTCAAGAGTAAAATGTTCTGGTTTTCTACAGCTGTTGAAAGGCGGAAACGCGAAAATAAGGAGACTTAAGTCCGTTAATTTTCCGAAGAGTTGACTAAAAAATTGTTATTGAAATTCGACAACATGGTTTTGATACTTGAAAATTATTCAATACTAAGCCATTAGCAATCTTACTAATAATAAAATGCGAAAGCTTAGATGGATGAATGGATATTTGTTAGAGTTTGTAGTCTAAACGGCTGAACGGTTCTGAATGAAATTTGGCATAGATGTAGAACATAGTCTGGAAGAACACATAGGCTACTCACTTTTGTTTTTGTTAATTCCGCGCAGAAAGAGTCGCGTGCGACAGCTAGTCTAAGTATAAATACATAAAATAATCTAAACATGTAACTTTACACTTTCAGTTTACATCTGTATTTCAAAACGTAAATTAGATCGTTGTTAGAGATTAGATTTATATTCCAATATTCAATTAAATCGACATTTCATCAAATAACATTTTAAGGTGGATGAAACAGTATCATTCGATGTTTATGATCAATTTCAAGGAACAAATCGAGATGCCGAGGTTCTACAAATTCTGTGTAATTAGTGGAATTACACAGAATTTGTGCATCGCGCAAATGCGAAACGTACATACCTGCATGCAAACGTGGGAAGGTAGATAAAACACGATCACACGAGTTGTATTAAAATGTTATTATTTTCCTTTGAATCCCCACGACTTTATGTGACGTGTTGATTCTGAGAAATAGAAAGTACAGGATGTGATACTTTAACTTTACTAAACATCTTCTTAGAGATATTTATGAGAATTAACATCACGGCGAATTTTAACTGACATAACTCTTGTTAAAGAACATTTTTTTCATCTCTGTATTTTTTTGCATCAGTGGCGCAGGGGTTTAACACTTGACTTGTATTGTACAAGTCTAGGGTTCTAATCCCGACATGTATTAATATAGTTTTCGATTTTCTAATTTCATGTGTATACATAATTTACCCGACGTTATTGTGAGTGTGGAAGGGTACATCGGTAAAGGTAGACCTAGAAAGAGAAGGATGGATTGTGTAAAAGGTGTGATCATGTGATCAAAAAGGGAGTGATGACTGAGATGACGTATGATAGAGTTATGTGGAGAACAAAAAACTGCTGCGCCGACCCTACGGGAGTAGGATAAGGAGATGATGATGATGATGATGATGATGATGATGATGATGATGATGTTATTACGGTGAAGGAAAACAACGTGATGAAACTTGCGCATATCGGCGGACAAATTTAAAGATATGTGTGAAGTCAACCAACCCGCACTTAGCCAGCGTGGTTGACTATGACCTAGTCACCCTATCTTAGGGTAGGCTCCGAGCCCCTCGGTGGGGACGTATAGTGAGCTGGTGATGATGATGATGATGATGATGATGATGATGATGATGATGATGATGATGATGATGATGATGATGATGATGATGATGATGATGATGATGATGATGATGATGATGATGATGATGATGATGATGATGATGATGATGATGATGATGATGATGATGATGATGATGATGATGATGATGATGATGATGATGATGATGATGATGATGATGATGATGATGATGATGATGATGATGATGATGATGATGATGATGATGATGATGTTATTACGGTGAAGGAAAACAACGTGATGAAACTTGCGCATATCGGCGGACAAATTTAAAGATATGTGTGAAGTCAACCAACCCGCACTTAGCCAGCGTGGTTGACTATGACCTAGTCACCCTATCTTAGGGTAGGCTCCGAGCCCCTCGGTGGGGACGTATAGTGAGCTGGTGATGATGATGGTGATGATGATGATGATGATGATGATGATGATGATGATGTTTTACGGTGGATGAAACAGTATTATTCGATGTTTATGATCAATTTCAAGGAACAAATCGAGATGCCGAGGTTCTACAAATTCTGTGTAATTAGTGGAATTACACAGAATTTGTGCATCGCGCAAAATGCGCAACGTACATACCTGCATACAAACGTGGGAAGGTAGATAAAACACGATCACACGAGTTGTATTAAAATGTTATTATTTTCCTTTGAATCCCCACGACTTTATGTGACGTGTTGATTCTGAGAAATAGAAAGTACAGGATGTGATACTTTAACTTTACTAAACATCTTCTTAGGAGTATAGATATTTATGGGAATTAACATCACGGCGAATTTTAACTGACATAACTCTTGTTAAAGAACATTTTTTTCATCTCTGTATTTTTTTGCATCAGTGGCGCAGGGGTTTAACACTTGACTTGTATTGTACAAGTCTAGGGTTCTAATCCCGACATGTATTAATATAGTTTTCGATTTTCTAATTTCATGTGTATACATAATTTACCCGACGTTATTGTGAGTGTGGAAGGGTACATCGGTAAAGGTAGACCTAGAAAGAGAAGGATGGATTGTGTAAAAGGTGACATGATCAAAAAGGGAGTGATGACTGAGATGACGTATGATAGAGTTATGTGGAGAACAAAAAACTGTTGCGCCGACCCTACGGGAGTAGGATAAGGAGATGATGATGATGATGATGATGATGATGTTATTACGGTGAAGGAAAACAACGTGATGAAACTTGCGCATATCGGCGGACAAATTTAAAGATATGTGTGAAGTCAACCAACCCGCACTTAGCCAGCGTGGTTGACTATGACCTAGTCACCCTATCTTAGGGTAGGCTCCGAGCCCCTCGGTGGGGACGTATAGTGAGCTGGTGATGATGATGATGATGATGATGATGATGATGATGATGATTTAACTGAACTTCTCATAAATTAGATAGTAGATAAATTACGTAAACATAATTTGATGTTGGTCTTGATTATCGTGAATCGCGTGACGATGTACATTCTTAAAATCGTTCAAAACTTCTCAGTTTTATTAGGAGTTCATACATGAATGGACGCACCGCCTGCCAGCCAATGGAAATGTTTCGCGTTGGGTCAATAGTTGTCAGTTGCCTTTAATATTTTATCAAGCTGTCTTCTCGTTTTGAACGTGATTAAAGCCAAACTGGCGACGCTCTCATTACGAGTGAACGAATATAATATTGATTTAAGTTTATTGATATTTCATGTTTCTAAAATTGGAATCTTCAAAGTCTAAAGATTAGCTTTTAGATGTTGACTTTAAATTAAAATCAACATTAAGAGTTCCCTTACTGACCATTGAAAGAACCTCGGTGTTTTTGATTATTATTTTAATTAATATAATTAAATAATCAAGTTTTATGACCAATCTAGGGTAGACAGATGATTTCTTTTCCTACAGTATGTTTTGAACAACACAAAAGTGTTTCTTAAAAAGAACACAGTAAAAGTAAAGGGAACATTTAAAAATAATCGGAATTAAAATAAGTACTGTTAATTTACAGTTTAATAAGTTCCCGGTTAACAGACGGTTTAAATGACAGTAACAATTTTAGCACTTGTAAATTAATTAGTCTCCGTTGCTGCAAACTTTGTTGTAGATATTATGAGTTTTCACTGTCCAGACATCTGTACGAAACCTTGTTTGTTTAACGGGACTCACTAACTAATTGACAAAACTGAAATTATATAACATACTAGCTTTCGCCCGCGACTCCGTCCGCGTGGGATTAAAAAAAGTGAGTAGCCTATGTGTTCTTCCAGACTAAAATCTACGTTTATGCCAAATTTCACTGAGATCCGTTCAGTTGTTTAGGCTATAAACTTTAACAAAAAACAAAACAAAAGAGTAGCCTATGTGCTCTTTTGTGCCAAATTTCATGGAGATCCTATCAGGAGTTTAGGCTACAAACTCTGACATTTATCCATCCATCTTAACTTTCGCATTTAGAGCGGGCACAAACCTTTGACTAAACTATAACACGACTGTTGTGCGATAATCGATTGCTTCGCAAAATCAACTGTTTAGTTGCACAACTAAAAATAGATTAGTGTGCGCACCTTCATATAAGCTCATAGAAATCAAAGCGATACTAAACAATTGTGCGATAGTTTAGTCAAAGGTGTGGGCGCGCTTTTATTTTTTTGCGTCCTAAAATGTTGATAGAAAAAAATACATTTTAATTAATTCCATTTAAACTACAAGGTATTATTGTTTTATCCATAATTAGATATTGTCTATATGGTAGATGGATTCATAATTGTATAATCAAACATGCGTATCATGGAAAATACCCTGAGGGCATCCATTAACGTACTCGTATATTATTGGTTCTGACTTCATTTAGAATAGTTTTGTGTATACTGACAACTATTTTGACGTAAACAATTTTGTTTATGTTTATTTGTATTCCCTTAGGATGCTTAGAATCGAGAAATCAGTAAGAAATTATTATTCTTGGCAATTAATAGCTGCGCAAATGGTGAAATTTTTCATTGTCCTAAATCCCAACCCAACTTAGTTAAGAAGTAGTTACATACTCTTATAATTAAAGGTAAGGGTTGGAAGTTCCAAGAAAATTTCAAACAAGTATAATTAATGTAATTAGAAGTAAATGTGGTAGCAGTTGATGGGCTTCGGGTTTGAAATCGTTTCGTCGAAATTTATTTCGAGTCCTTATTTATAAGCCAAAATTTTAATTGCTATTTACAATTGATAATGAATATCATATATCTTTATTTACATTCACGGCGCGATTTTTAAAATAACTGCTTTTTGTATTTGGCAGCTAATCCAACTGTATTTATTTAGAAAATTCTCGTGCTAGACACAGTCATAAAAAGGATCGGATTTTATTATAGGTTTTTGTTTAAAATATTTTTATTGTGCTACAAATGTTATGAATTCATCTGCAACACTCAGAGTTGATTAATGATTACTTAAACAGTCGTTAGTGTAAGTTTCTCTACGATCTTCACTAAGCGATAGTATCCATTAGTGCATTATTTATCATGCGATTTAAATGTCACGCCTAACATATTATAATCAGCAATTGTATTGCTTTTAATATTAATAATTCGTTTATGTTATATTTACAATAACACAAACTACACTTGAACTGTACAGTGAAATAACATCGATGCGCCGCCGAAATTTCTACCGTGCACTAATTAAAACTTGAATCCCCGAGGCATGTTTTTAATTAAATAGACACCCCTCGGAGACACATTTCTATGTATGAACGATGCTCTTTTCACTGTTTATCATTATTCCTGCATTCAATTCCTCTTTTTGTTTTCCACGAGTCGTATTTTATACCCTTAACAATTAAAAATACAATCTTTTTTTATCGAATTGAAAGCTAAAATTCTTCTTAGCGATAATTCAATGACATTTTTTTTTAGTAATGACTAATAAAAAAGATGAAAGGAAAATTTCCTCAGAGTCCGATAAGTGTACAAGTCAAACAATATATAATAGAACGAGACGAGAACTGGCGAAATTGAGACGGAATCATTTATAACTGGGGGAATAAACGGGGGAGCACGAAACATGAGGGGAAAGGTATGTTGCATTTTCTATGAGTTCAAATTTGGTTACCTGATCCGGTTTATTTCTATAGTGATATGGGACAAGTAATCACTAGCGCTAGCTGGTAATTGCGATGACGAACGGTTGATTACTGTGCATGTTATTTAGTTAAAATATATATCACTGAAATAGATTTTATGAATAAAATTGTTGACTTCATTTAATTTGGAGCAATCTGTACTAATATTATAAAGAGGAATGATTTGTATTTTTGTATGTATTGACAAACTCAAAAAATACTGGGCCGATTTCACCATTAGAAAGCTACATACGTTATCGCTGTGTGCTGGCTATATTTTTAAATTTGACGTGGACGATGTCGCGAGCAACGGCTAGTAAATTATAAATGACAATTATAACTAATTTTGTGTAGTTTTGGAAATTATTAGAAAAGGATTTATATTCGGTAATAGCTTATTTTATTATATTATATTACTATTATACGAGTATATATATTACTATTATACGAGTATTATATTACTATTATATTACTAGCTTCCGCCCGCGACTCCGTCCGCGTGGTATTAATAAAAACAAAAGAAAGTAGCCTATGTGGTCTTCCAGACTATCCTCAACATCTATGCCAAATTTCATCCAGATCCGTTCAGCCGTTTAGGCTACAAACTCTAACAAACACCCATCCATCCATTTATCCATCCAAACTTTCACATTTATAATATTAGTATGAAGTTTGATGTATGATTAGTATGATAGTATGATATAATTAGTATGAGGTATTATATAGCTAATGTCACGCGTTGTGATCTGCCGAAGAATCAAAATTCGACATTAGGTTGAATTTTTTATTAGGGCACAGGTAAAGAGCGTGAGCCGGGGGCGAGGGACACAGGAAGCGCAGGAGCTCGAGGGTTGCGCGGGGCACACGGCAAGGTTTGCATATTGCATTAGATTTAAATTGTTTACGTCGTTAAGAAAGAAACTTCTCCCAAAGTGGGAGGAATGTAACAAACTTTTTCAAGAAAGTCGGTAAATTTAATTTACCGTTAATTCGTATTAAAATTGTTTCCGTTTATTCGCATTCGTTACATTTTAATATGGTTTAACTATTATATATATACAAAAACAATATTGGAGGCCAAAGACATACGTATCTTACTACATAATTTTTACATAAATGTAATTGTATATTTTCATGACTAATCCAAACTTACTATAGAAATTAACGAACATGTTATTAAAGTAATGAAAAATATTTTCTGTGCGATAATAAGTTTAATAATTGTTTAAATCTAATGGCACAGTGTTACAAAGTCTAACCTAGAAAATATTATTTGTAATAAAGTGTCTGAGCGCGTGAAAGTGTTATGAAACATTTCACTTCAGACACAATGTGGTTGCGAACCGCCACAGCGTCATTTGTGTGAATGTGACAATTGATGTATTACCATTGTTCTCTATCCTAACATATACATTACGACTATTAACTAGATTACGTTATAACTAAAGTAAAACAAACTCCTATTAGTTCATGTCTAATAGCTAGTGCACATGAACGTGTACAGAACGGACCATGAGGACTATTTTAATATTTTCTATTATCTTCATTTGTTATAATAAAAGTGTTTGTGCAAAGGGTTTTCTGCGATTCGTATCAGAGAAAATGGGAGATTTTGCATATACTCTATTGGATACCATTAGAAATGTTGGAGATCGGCTTTCACACTTTTTTCAAAATCGCGCGACAGTAAAGAAAGGAATAACGACGCTTCCGAAAAAAACATATTTCTGGAGAGATGCAACTGCAAAAACTACGAAAACACTGAAACGTACTGCAAAGCAAGCGCCGCCGGTTGACCCTTACACGACTAAGACCCTGCATTACAAAGTAAGATCTGATCCGATGTCATCAATGGATACTCCTCAACTGATTACATTGCACGGAAGGCGATCCGAGTCACATATCGTTTTAACAGAAGACGGTTATCTTTTGACTCTACATCGCATAATAGCAACGCGTCTAAAAAGATCTGCTGATGTGAAAAACAACACAGTGTTACTGCATCATGGCTTGCTCGGTAGTTCAGCTGACTGGGTCTTACTTGGTGCAAAGAAATCATTACCATATTTACTATCTAATCTTGGTTACGACGTATGGCTTGCAAATGCAAGAGGAAACGTTTACTCGAGAGGTCATGTGTCGAAAAATATAAACAATTCAGATTTTTGGAAATTTTCATGGCAAGAAATGGGTCAGTACGATTTACCAGCAATAATTCACTATATCAGATTAGTTAAAAATACTAGTGATCCTATAAGTTTTGTTGGCCACTCTATGGGTGCTACTGCTTTGCTTGTTTTATTGTCGACGTCTCCAATTTTTAATACCTTTATCAGAATAGGTGTATTGATAGCACCTTTAGCCTTTATGGTAAATAGCAAAGGTCCGCTAAGAATGTTTGGCCCCTTTGCGCCTCGGCCACCTCTGATTCAACAAGTAATGAGCACGGGTGAATTTATGCCATCAAAAGTAACACCGGAATGGTTCTCATCAAGACACTGTGCGAGACCTCAAATATTTTGTAAGAATCCACTATTCTTTCTTGCGGGTGACATACTTCAAGGGCACTTATGGGATGACAATCTATTGACTAGAGTATTAAATCATGTACCAGCTGGCACTTCGACTTATACCATTTTACATTATGCGCAATTAACGAGAAACGGCAAGTTTCACAAGTTTGGCGATGTTATAACAGAGTTTCCGTTGAATAGGATTAGTCTGCCAATTGCTTTGATAAGTTCCAGTGATGATTGGTTGGCGACCTTACCTGACGTCAAAAAATTGTACTTCGGACTTTCAAATCCGATTGACCACTTTGTTATACGTAATGATAATTTTAGCCATACGGAATTTGTTTGGGGACCGAAAGCAGATATAATAGTTTTTAGAAAAGTTATAGATTATATCGAGAATGGATTAAGTTTGAGTGTTATTAAATTAAATGAAGTTTAGTAAAATGAGATAAAAGGGTTCTAGCTAGTTATTTTATAATTGTAACCATGTATTATTTTATTGCTTGTGACACAAATAATTATATGTTTTGGGTTCTTCTAAGTTGTAAAGTATTTCATGATTCTCTTAAAACAACGTAACGAATTAGATCGGTGTTAAAGGAATACCTTTCTTTTTATTGCTTCTTTCGTCTGATGAGAAAAGTTTTAGTGAGCTGCACCCATTTCTGAGGATTTCAGTTAATTCCCTACAAATGTTAAATGTGTAGACTTTCACGAAACAAGATTTTTCTACATGATACAACACTTTAGAATGTAAAAATAAAATGAACTGTAAGAAAATTATAATAAATTTTTTATATCTAAATTATATGCGTTTTATTTATATCACCAACTAAAAGTTAGTCCTATAAAAGAATAATTATTATAAAGAATTGTTGACAGATAGTCTGTCACAAAAAAGGTAGCCACTGTTTAATTAATACGTGTTTAACTTTTTAACCGCTGCTGATGGACTGATCACCAAACTCACCAAACAACAGTAAATAGCTTATGTCTTCAAAACGATGATAGATCAATCCGAAATTCAGACAACAGCATGGAGCATTTGGCTAAAATAACGTTAAGTGGAGTAGAACATTTCTCCTCTAAAAAAATTTATAAACAATGTTGGTAACATTATAAATTTTAACTACTAATATTGTAAAGAGGGAAGATATGTATTGACATAAATCAGACAACTACTGGGCCGATTTATAAAATTCCTTTACTATTAAGCTACTTACTACTGTATAACATAGGCTGTTTGTTTTTACTATTATATTTCTTTTTAGTTCCACGCGAACGAAGCTGCGAGCAACAGCTAGTACCTATATATTATTATAGAATACGTAAGTAAACTAAAATATTAGTAAATCAGTTCAGTTCAGTTTTTTTTTATTATTTGTTAAGCTAGCGCTTGATCACGATCCTAGTTTCTTGTCTATGGCACTCCCTTAGCGGATTGGGCCAGTGTCGAGAAAATTTTGTAAAGGTAGAAATAAATGCACAGGTTTTCAAAAGAAAATAGAGGAGACAAGATAAAGAGGAAGTATAAGTAGTGCAAAGATTTAAAAATAATAATCTAAAAAACAATTTGCTTTCATTCCATTTGATGAAAATTATTCAAGCTTTGTTAATTTTGCAGTGTAATTTTAAAATGCATTTAGAATAATGAAAAACTAATGTAGCATTGTTCTTTTAATTAATTTAAGCCTTCATGTGCACGAGCGCATTTTTAACGTTCTCTCTCATACGAAGCCTTTAAAGGCACTTTTGTTTCGTTCGCCATCGAGCGTTAAAAAATCCCTCGCGTGAATGAGAACTAACAGTTAATATTTATAATCTACTTTTGTATAAATCATTGATTGTAAACTAGACTAGAGATTTATCGTGAACCACAATAGGTGAAAATGTGCCGCCTTAGAACAAATTCTCAATAAAAACCTAAAACCCCCTATAAGATGTAAATGTACTGATTTGTATTATCGAAATTACTCTAAAAAGTATGAACATTAAACATTTTGATCAACGAGCAGTCGAAATTACAAATAATAAACATAAAGTTATGTACGTGTCAGGAAAAGCTATCAAATCAGATTGCAGTGATTTTTTTTTTAGAGATCGAGAGACATAGTTTCTATTGTCTTAACATATGTAAAATAACTATATTGACATCCCTATTTATTGTCTTTAGAGAAACATATATAAAAAAAATATTTAAACAAATTCGCGGATGACTGGTAATAATGAAAGGCAATCAGTCAAAATAACATAACAGATATGTAATATGTATGTATGTAGTAAGATATCAAAAAGTAGTTAAGTTTTCACTTATACCAGACCTTAAAAATTTATACACAAAGAATTGCTTGGGTTAAATCTGTCTATATTATTTTTAAACTATTCCATTGTGTAGTCGAGTATCAACAAAATAAAATACGCTAATTAATAACCTAACGAAATATCTATCTTCAAATCGTGACCATGTCTCTAGCAGTACTGTTCTGCTTTTTAATTCATTTTACGATTCTAACATCTCATACAGCTGCGTTTGATTCAGAAATATTTATGAATCTTGTTTGTAAAGTGACTAAAGCAATAAATAGTGCAATAACTCGTTTGAAGCTCGCTGCAATGTGCCTATCGTGTGAAATTGATTCAAAAAAACAAGAATTTAGAAACTTTTATACGGAATTTGTTAACGAAACGCTTGAATCAATATTGCACTACCTTCCCTTTTCTGAAAAACCTGTGTTACCAGATGACATAACTGAAAGTTCAGAAGAAATGACCGAAACGACAGAAGTGCCTATAGAAACGACGTTCGAGACAGAAACTGTTACGTTTACAGAAATAGAACCAGAATCAACATATGAAACTGAAACTGCTACATTCACTGAAACAGTAATAACAGATATTACAGAAATAACGCCAACAAATGTAATCGTGACAACGCCTCGGTTAATACCAAAACCAACTAGGGTAAAGCCTATTAGCTTTACAGTGACAAGATCAACAACAATGATGACACCAAAGTTAAAAATTGTGACAACGCCAACAAATCTTACCCCGACAAAAATTGCGATGACACCTAGAACAATATGGAAGCCAAAAACCGCAAAAACACCAGCAGTATTAATTTTTGTGTCAGCAAACCCAATAACAGTTAAGAAACAAACAACACCTAAAACACAATTAAAAATAACGACACCGAAAACAACGACAAAGATGACAACAGTTAAAACACCCAAAGGACGCGTTTTCGTGTCACCGAATCCAATAATGGTTAAGACACAAAAGACAGTGAAAGTATCAACAACTACAACGAAAATGACAACGCCAACAACAATCAAAACACCAGGAGTTGGTGTTTTCGTGTCACCAAATCCAATAATAGTAACAAAACGAACAACACTAAAGGCAGTTCCAACGAGAACACCTGCAACAACACTAATGACAATGCCAACGAGAACAACAATGAAGACAGCAACAGGGGTTACGTCAACGACTGTGAAGATGCCAATATCCACAACGAGTCTGGAAATACCTAAAACCTCGACTACTTTGAGATTACCAAGAACAATTAGCAACGTTCCTTCTATCATAGTAAGAAGAATGTCGTCACCCATTAATAAAGACAAGAAAAATGGTAACCGTATCGGGATATTGTTAAACAGATCGGTTCAGTTGGATTTAGTTAACACTCATGGATACAGAGCAGAAATTCATACCGTAGTAACTCCGGACGGTTACTTATTAACTCTACACAGAATATTGCCAAAATCTAAATTTACAGGAAGAAGCAATAATAAAACTATTATTTTACTTCATGGCTTGCTAGGAAGCTCTATAGATTGGATTTTACTCGGACCGAAACATTCTCTACCTTATAAGTTGATCAATGCTGGATACGATGTATGGTTACCTAATGTTAGAGGAAATCCCTACTCTAGAGAACATGTTAGTAAAAGTATACATTCCGCTGAATTCTGGGACTTTTCATGGCATGAAATTGGGCTATATGACTTATCATCTATAATAGATTATATTAGAGAAAGAAATTCCGAAAAAAGCCAAATTATTTTTGTAGCTCATTCAATGGGAGCCACTGCATTATTGGTTCTTTTATCAACATCTCCATATTATAATACAATTTTAAGTTTCGTTATTCTGTTGGCTCCGTTGGTATTCATGCAGCAAGCTAAAGGTCCACTACGCCTTCTTTCAGAATTCAAGAGTTTGGATCATAATGCAACAGCAAAGATTTTAGGAGACCGTAGTTTTAATCCGGTAGACTCATTTATGAGAGTTGCAAAGAAAAAATTCTGCAAAGAAGATGCGATTCTATGCCTCCACCCGCTGTTTTTACTTACTGATGGAGGCAAAACAATAAAAAGTAGTAGGCACAAGAAAAACATTTTAACAAACATGAGAACTGGAGGTTCAGTGAAGTCAGTCCTGCATTTCTGTCAACTAATTAAAAGCGGTCAGTTTGAAATGTATGACTTAGGATCTACATATAATCTTAAAAAATATGGTACAGTTTCTCCACCGAAATATCATTTACGTGATATTAAACTGCCAATGGCGTTGTTTAACTCACACAACGATTGGCTATCAACAGTGCCGGATATTCTAAATTTAATGTCACGGCTTTCGAATGTCGTAACTCATCATGTAGTGCAGTTATCATCTACTGAATTTAATCACCTTGATTTTCTTCTAAGTCTGAATGCTCCAAAATTAGTGTATAAACATGTTTTTGATGTTTTGGATCAATTATTTTAATTTCCATAATTGACCAAAGTAACCATATAAGATTTATTTTATTTATGTGATAATAATTTTAGAATATTACTGATCATGCTTATGGACCTTCTTCTTCTTATCTTCGCATGGACTTTGCTTGTTCTCATTAGAGTTACTTAATAATAGGAACTTATAATTTACGATTATGTTTAAAGTATTTTTTTTAATTTACAAAATTGTCTTTAATACTTTACGATTCTGTTTAGTTTGTAAGTTGTAGAATTATAAAAAAGAAAATTAGTGGAAGCTATTGTACAAAAAATCAAATTAAAATGACACTGTAATAACTATTGTATTTCGTTCAGATAAAAAAATATTAACTACTGTATTATTTTATTACTAGCTTTTGCCCGCGACTCCGTTCGCGTAAGATTAAAAAAAACAAAACCGTGTAGCCTATGTGTTCTTCCAGACTATCCTCTACATCTATGCCAAATTTCATCGAAATCCGTTCAGCCGTTTAGGCTACAAACTCTAACAAACATCCATCCATTCATCCATCCATCTAAACTTTCACATTTATAATATTAGTAAGAATAATATTAGTAAGATAGTAAGATTACCAACCGGAAAATCGAAAAATAAATGATGAACAATTTAAGTGGTACCTTCATCAATTACTAGCTTTCTCGAGAGACGCCTTTCGCGTAGAATTAAAAAAGTAAAATAGCCTATATTTTTTTCCAGACTATCCTCTACATCTATGCCAATCACGAGCCGTTGTTTCAGCCAATAAAGGTAAATGGTAGGAATATTTACAAACTGCCCAGATATAATAAAAATATAAAACAAAATTTATAACGCGCGAAAAACGTCAGTGTAACGTTTGGTTCGTTGACAGCAAATGCGGCTTGGTGTGTAGTTGACGTCTTGTTTCAACCAGTTTCAACGGTAACATGTTTTCATTCAAAACCGCTTTGAATGTTTTTTATGTAGTTAATTTTGAAACTTACAATCACTGATAAAAAAACTATTGTAGATAAAATTTGTGTATCAACAAGAATAGAAAGCACAATGATATGAAACAATAGATACATTGCCTAACATATCAACATAAACAACACCCATTTTTTTATCTTATACTTCAAACTACCATCAAGCGTTTTATTAAGCATATTTAAAACTTACAATCACTGATAAAAAAAACTATTGTAGATAAAATTTGTGTATCAACAAGAATAGATAGCACAATGATATGAAACAATAGATACATTGCCTAACATATCAACCTAAACAACACCCATTTTTTTATCTTATACTTCAAACTACCATCAAGCGTTTTATTAAGCATATTTAAAACTTACAAAAAAATGAAAACAGCAAGTATTTGTCATTTTTATCTTTATATTTAGCTGTCGCCTACAAACTTCGTCAGCGTGGAATTAAAAAACAATGATATAAAATACCCGCGTGCATCTTGCAATCATCAGCTACCTTCAAATATGGTAATCATAGGCTTATTAAATAAATAAATAAAATAAAACACTATTTATCACAAAAAAAAAAAACTTTACAGAACCTATTAATGGCCTTGGTCAAAAGGAGAAGGCTCAGCTAATAAAAAAACGTAATATATCCCACAAATATGAAATTGTATGTCTATTCTAAAAATATGTAAAAAAAAACAAAAAAATAGTAACTCACCAGAATTACTGCATCCACAGGATAAAAATGAAGATAATTAGAATTCATTTAATTTTAAAATTACATACCATTTAATAGACATACATATACTGATATATGTTGTACTGTTCTATTTATTTTAAATGCTATAATGACTGTAAAGATAATGTACATTCAGTAATAATAATAAATAGATTGAAATCGCTGACTCACTCGCTTTATCTCGCACTTGATTCGCACTGGGAAAGTCCCCCAACATCCCGCCCTACACAGTTTTGTTGGCGTACGCTACCGCATCAAATAATAACATACAACGAAAAGGTACCTGCCTCTCCGTTTGGATCGATACAGCAAAGGGCTTATTGATAAACATGATAAATGAGAGGTGATAACTTTCAGATGTGTTAAAAGATGACGCCGTTTAGCTTTCCCTGTTGTTGTATGGGGTTATAACGGACTATTTTTATCAATATTTTCATTGAATAAATAAGGAATATTATTATAAATTCGCGATATAGCAAAATTTATTATCTTATGTTATATGCCGATTTCCTTCAAGATATGTCAACCAAACATAAAGATTAATTTTTAGGATACGTTTTATTTGTTATTGTAAATAATCGATATTGTTTAAATGTTACATTATATCAAATTCAATAAAAAGGACAATATAAAAGTTAAAGTGGTAAAAACAATCGACATTATTTGTTTCCAAAAAAGTATTTTCTATCGACCTATCACCGGCATAACTAATGCACCGCAGCTGCATTCCCCACTTTTATTGCAAAATAAAACATTAAATATTGCAATTCCACAGCGGAGGGTGGGACTTCAATGTTTGTACAAATACTGCAGAGTGCACACTTCGACAATCAAAATTAAATGAACGTATTTTTCTATTAATTTCAATAAAAAATAATGTATAAGTAAAGGGATTCTTAGAAAAAACGTCGCATTATAAAACATTGAAAATTTCTTTAAAGGTTTATGTTAAAACGATCACACAGATTCAAACAAAGACACAAAAATTCAAAACATAATATGAGAAACAAAAAGTCTCTTAAAACTGTAATTAATGGTCAACACAAAACTAAAAGCTCTAAGAATCGCGGGCGCACAAACGTGACATAAGAGCCAAAGCTACGAAAGGACTGGGACTAAAGTGCAACCACATATTATCCGCACATTAATAAATGATATTTGACACACTACCTGTGAACTTTGTACCTAACAATAACGATTTATCTGTTACTTAACAAAGCTTGAAAAGTATTAGGTACGCATTTTTGTTGTTGTTTGTGTATTCAACTTGAGTCTAGATCATGAATTATTTCTATGTAATTATCATCCCTTATCCCCATTATTATTAACTAGCTATGGCCCGCTACTCCGTCCGTGTGGAATTAAAAAACCCAAAAGTATTATACGAGTATGTAGCCTATGTGATCTGCAAATTACATCGATATCCGTTCAACTGCAAGGCGGTAAACTCTAACAAACATCCATCTAAACTTTCGCATTTATAATGTTAGTAAGATTTCTGGCGAATGTTGTACGAGTTCGTTATGAAAATAGATGGCATTGCTTCCACTTCACGTATGTCTTCTGCGTCGAGATATTGCACCACTACATGATTAGGATAAAGTTTTGTTTGGATTTTTTTTTAATTAAAAAATCGTATAGTGTTGGTATTTTTCTGTTTTTATTAAACATATTCGATGGATTACGGCCTTAATGTATGCTTGTTTCAACTACTTTATAATGATAGATAAATAAACAAGAAATGAAAAAAAAAATTTAATCATGTGCACCACCCTTAACATTAACCCTCCCCCAGTTGTAAGCAATATGTTTCTATTGGAGATGGAATTATAACAACGGATTAAAGTATCGGTCAGCGGTGTGAATCAATAATATTTATTATGGGCGACAACGTTGTACATTTGTACTCACTTATTGCAAACCCTTATAGTTGTGAGAAGGGACCGCACGTGTTTGTGTTCCTAATAACCATATATTATAGCTTGACGTTGAACGCAAACGGACCCCAGTAGCTACTTCAGATCCATCCCTCCACATCAATGTTACTTGTAAATCGTAAATTACCCGTTATCTAAACATTTTTAATTAGTACTATTAGCATGAATAACAAGAGACAAGTTAAATTCGTAAAGTCAAATGATCAATATATTGACAGATGTCTCTCGACCATTGTATAGACATTTTGGGAGACGTGGTCAATGAAAGCAAAGCCTTAATTTCTCGAACTACATTAGTTGGTATTACAATATCCGTGTTATCCGACGATCCTCTAAGATTTGTGTCGCCTGTAGCCCGCATATCGACTACGTAGAATAAAATAAAAAAACATCGCTTGAAGCCTATGCGCGATTCCACGTTTTAATCTACCTGTATTCCAAATTCTATCCTAATTCACTCAACCGTTTTGGAGTTACGTAATTACAAACATCTCTCCATCCAAACTCTAGCACAGAAGCTAACCCTTGCTGTAGAAAATATAAAATGTAGAAAAAAGTAAAGTATGAAGTCAAACAGATATTGAATAATTCCATTTGGAACTATAAACAAATTTCTTTTAATTCGCATAGTTAACCGATTTTAATTCGATGTAAGTATTTTCGCAAAGAAAACGGGAGAACGTGGTTGAAATACAAAGAATTCAGCCTTAGCTAATGCACTACGCGAAGCGCATTCGACAATTGGGCTTTCAAACAGATTCTCTACCTTATTGTTTTTTTACTACGATTTACCGCACAACTTATATTTTATACTAGCTTTCGCCCGCGACTCCGTCCGCGTGGAATTAAAAAAAAAACAAAAGTGAGTAGCCTATGTGTTCTTCCAGACTATCCTCTATGTCTATACCAAATTTCAACGAAATCCGTTCAGCCGTTTAGGCTACAAACTCTAACAAACATCCATCCATCTAAACTTTCGGATTTATAATATTAGTACGATTACCTGTTGAGCGCGACTTAATCTGTCTTGACATAAAAAAACTGAGTTTTTTTATAAGATCAGTAAACGAGCGGCGGAAACACAGAGGTAATCAATGACGACTTAGTTCGTAGCCTTATACGGTATTCCAAAATGTAATCTAATCTATCTCTTTTATTAACCGACTTCAAAAAGGAGGAGGTTCTCAATTCGTCTGTATGTTTTTTTTTTTATTTTAATTTATCAACCCAGACCTTTTCAGTTCTTCTAGAATTACGATGTAACAAACATAAGTATATTCGCATTTTAAATATCAATAAGATTTTTCTTTTATAAAATTAAGGACCAAAGGAAATTCCAGTGATTTATGATAAAATTTTCCCGAAGTTTCCACTTTACGATTCCAGGATTCCACTACTAAAGGTAAATAAGCTGTACATGAAAATGAATTTCATTTAGGATCACTTTGTTAGTACGAAAACAATTTTGAAGCTATGTTAATCACACTACGTTCGAAAACGGGTTTAGGCATTCCGATTCACAAACAAACATCGTTTGATTCGCAAATATTCACTTGAACTGGAAATCGACAAATATTCAGTTGCTAGCTTAAAACAGCTTTAAACCTAAATATTGTATATACTAGCAATTGTGCTTGTATGATATTTAATATTGATTAAATATCATACAAGTACTGTCTTCTATGTAGAATTTTTATTTTTCTATCTATTTTTTAAGGTAAAGAAATTTTTTTTCTCAAATTTTTGGGTCGCGTCGAGCTTAACCTTTAAACAACTCTTTCATTCATACAAATTAATTAATATTTAAATAGATATATTAATGATATATGACGCAAATTTTATTTAATGTATTCTCATATTTATCGTTCAATGTGAACAACAGTATATCAAGTTCAAGTTCTATTCCACCCGAACGCCTCGCTTTATTCAGTTGAATGGAGCTCAGTGACGAGACGTAGGCGTTCCACACACCCTTCTTATGATAGTTTCACACGAGGGTGGAAAAATGGTGGGCAACTGTAATACAGAACAGTACTGCTACTGTTTGAACGTATACGCCGACATGGAACAATACTGTTGTATCAGTAAATAAGCGTTCAAATTACGCATTACTTGATTATCTATTGTTTCGCCCTCGTGTGAACAAGCATTATTCAGTCAATTGAAGCGTGTTGACAAGACGGCGCCGCTCGTCCTAGACACATTTCTTAACAGGTAAGGTATTTCTCAACAATAAATTCATACGTGAAAAGAAAATGACTTACCTTTTTAAACGATTACT